>OX421318.1:26855070-28105070 GCA_949125395.1 Diaphora mendica | reverse complement strand
TGTTTAAAGTACATCGGATTAAATAACTACTATTTAACTTTCATAATAAATTATTCATGTACATGTTATTCTTGGTTCTGGTTGCTATTAATATCTATGGTAATCGTTATTGTGAAGTTAGTGCCCTCAAAAATACTGATAACTAGTTCAACCTTTGATTTCACTTCGCACTCAGGTCCGCTGGTAGTCGCTCCGTGGAAAAGCAGATTTTCAGGTAACACCGGTTGAACTTGTAACCGACCCCAAATAATCTGAAAATATTACAGGCCAGGAAGATGAAGGAGTACATGCCTAATATACTCGACTCGCCTAGTGGTTAGTAGACCTGAGTCCTAAACTGATAGTAATTGGTTCTATTCTCAAATAGGAAAAATATTTATGTGATGACCATTTGTTCTATGTCAACGTTTAGTCAATCTATTCTATCTAATATCTTTATACGAGCAGTTCTTATACCTTTAATCTGGATCTAGGAAGCGGATCCAACGATTTTCATGATAATTAGTCTGCAGGGGTTACAGCGATAAATCGATTTAGCTAGGCTTCATTTTTAGAAAATTTACCAATCATCAAGGTGCTTTACCTATAATCTATATGTATTTAGATATATGTAACTGTATTTCCTAAATATATTATGTGTGCCATATTTCTTTGAAATGGTAGGCAAAAACATATTTTTGGCTTTTAGATTTAAAAACGAATCATTGCGATTGCAGATTAAGTATAGGAACCCTCATTAAATTAGTTTTCTTTTTTTATGTAATGAGGGCACACAAGCAGACGTATCACCTGATGGTAAGCGATTACCGCCACCCATGGACACTCGCGACAACCGTTGCCGGCTTTTGGAGGATGGGGAGAGTTGTTGGGCTATGGGCCTCCGGTATCCTCACTTATTCGGTAAAACACAGCGAGAGCGTTATTTCACACCGGTTTTCTGTGAGGCCGTGATATCACTCCGGTAGAGCCGACCATTATATGCCGAAGCGTGGCTCTCCTACGATACGTTACATACGATTATGTATGTAAAATCTATCAATATCATTACGACCTACTTTACCAGACAGAGTTAAGGATATATACGTATATTGTTACTACAAGTGTCGAGGAATGTGACATGAACACGCGTGTCATAACGTTGACATAAGTCAACATGATTGACTGATGCGGTAATGGCTGAATGTATGAAATGTAGTAAATTACATAGTAATGTAATTTCATTATCCTTTTCTTACTCTTTTCACAAATTAATCTGAGATTGGCACAAGCGGTTTTTCGCTAGAATGTTCACTGCTGGCCTCGTTAACGGCATCTATAAATCTTTTTTTTTATTCGTCGTTAACAAAATGGTCATATCTTCACAATATTCTACACAGTCTTGGTAGTAGAGACACGCTGATTTCAGCACGAACGGGCCGGCTTCTCTTTTTTTCGATTTACCACGATCTGGTAAGTCATCGACGGTTTTTGTTTGTGAATATCTCTTCACCTATTTGATCACGAAGGCCTTGTACTTTTTCATATAATGCGCGGCCTGGTTACGGGACATTTTGGGCCCTTTCGAATGAATACTGAGAGACACATCTCCAAAGCGGGAATCCCACGCGGCTTTTGGCATTACATTTTGGCTCGGCACCGACTTCAAACCTATGAATAGGTAGCACATACAAATTAAGTTATTTTATACTTTTCAGTTTTTGAAGTCGGTTTTTTTAAACGAAGTTTTTTTTTTTCGCTTTTTAGTCTTTCTCAAGTATCTCATCATCATTTCACCTAAATAACTTGAAAGAATACGACTAAAGGTAACATACAACATGCTGTATAGAATAATAAATAAATATTTCGGACATGATGTTTACAGAATGTGAAAGCATGCAGACAATTGCCTTAACTTTATTGCAGGCGCTCACGTAAATTTGAGGATTTCCTTCAATTTCCTTAGGATCCCATCATCAGATCCTGACATGGTGACCATGGGACTATATGGGGACCCTTTCGAATACAAATTTTCATAATTTTCAAAATCGGTCCACAATTGACGGAGTAATCAATGTACATATATAAAAAAAAAAAAAAAAAAATACCGATGAAATTGAGAACCTCCTCCTTTTGGAAGTCGGTTAAAAAATTGAAAATATGCCGGTCACGTTCTTGTCAAACACACTGTATTAACCATATGCGTCAATTTTCTATCCAGTTTACCGAGAAATTTCTTAAGTATTCTCAAAGTTAAGTCTTGAATGCCGTCACAGTTGATTTAGAACTGCAGACGGTATAAAAGAGTTAGGTAAAACAAAGTTCCCTGGTACGAATTTTAAAAATCTTGTTCAGGATGTTACCGTTGAAGATGGTAACTTAGTTTAAAATATCTGGAAACTAGAATCCCAGTGACAGTGAAAGATTTTCTTATCAGAATTTTTGATACACTTTAAATTGTTCTGAGATACAAATTGTTAAAAAAATAGATAGATATTACGTATTACAGATTTCAAAGACAGTACAGAATATAACGAATGTATAATGTACAAAGGACGGCCATATTGCCGAATTATAAAGAATGGCCAACTCTAGACTATAATCTATTTCTGTTAATAATCCATTAAGATATGTTTCGTCATTCTGGCAACAATTCATACAATATGACTTGGAGATATTGATAAACAATAATTATTAATATAAATCCTATATTCATATTGTTATTATTATATTTTTGAAAGTATCTCTGTCTCTTTTTTACGCTTTCACGGCTAAAATGCTGCACCGATTTCAATATAATTTGGCGTGGAGATATTTTGATTCTTGTAGAAGGACATAGGCTTTTAACTGCAATAACCGATATATATATATATATATACATGGGGACTGAGCTGCGGACAAAAGCTAGTTATCTGTATAAAAAAAAATAAGTTGATGTGTATCATCATAAACATCATCAGCCTACTAGGCATAGGTCTCAAAATCATTTATTAAATTAAGACACTAAGTTACATTTATGAACGTTAAATTGAAGCTACAGTTAAGAAATCATAGATCGACACAAACAGACGGAACAGCATGTACTGGATTGTCAAGGTAAATTAGGTGAAAACACCAAAATCTTGTGTCGATCTATGACTTCCAGTTTCCAAAATGCGTAGAACATTATGAGGAGAATACTGGCAAAGAATGTCATGGCCACTCTTTTTAAAAGTCAGTCAGGTCTCTCCAATTGCACGCCACTTTGATCGATTTTAGATTTCTCGCATCCAGCTGCGCAAGTCACAACAAGTCATCGTTGGTGTGTATATATTTCAAAAACTCAGAATCTTCTACACTGATTGAGCATTAATTTCAACACAAAACACAACACACTTCAAAGACGGCTTTTACCTATTTTTTCATCCAATATGCAACAGCGAATCTTGGCAGCGTTCATCTAGCCCTTACTATATTGAATATTACTAATGTCTAATTAATTTATCAGATACTAACAGTTAATCTCGTGGATTAGAAGGTAGATATAGGGATTACGTCACAAGCTGGTGACGTCACAACGCGGTTTGCGTTACGTGTCGGTTTGGTTGCGGTTACGTAATATTGTGGTGACGTATGACTATGGTGTTTTGTACCGTTATGTAATGTTTTATTTAAAACTAGCTGCTACGCGTGGAACAATGTAGTAATTCGTTTGGAATTTTGTTAGGACTGGCCTGTTGGCTCATTAAAGAGTGATACTGACTGCTAAGACAAGGGTTTGTGGGTTCGAGTCTCAAATCTAAATAATTATGTTATGAAAATTACCGTTTTATTTTGAGTGTGGTTATTACGATAAATAGTAGTTTATGTCCTTCCTCAAAGCATCTCCATGCTAAATTTCATTGAAATCGGTGCAGCAGTCTAGTCGTGAAAGCGACAGACAAACAGAGAGGGTGACTTTTTAATTAATATTATTAGTATGGATATGTTTGTATGTAGAAATACATACGTTATTTTTTTTTATGTATGGCCCTGCCAAAATGACTCTTCTCTGCCTGATGGAAAGCATAAGCAGAATCCAAGAGTGGTGGTCACCATACAGACAATGCAACAATGCAGCATGGTGACCCACACTATGGCGGCCTAGTGATGTTTCTGCATCATTGGGCCTCCGGTCTCGCACTTACCAACGAAACACGACAGTACGATCGCTGTTATTTTACATTGATCCTCTGTGCGAGGGTAGTACCGCCCCGGTCGAGCCGGCCCGTTCGTGCTGAAATCAGCGTGGCTCTATTACCTACACAAAGTATGTATTTAACTGCAATCTTCTCAGTTACTCTACTACAGGGTCTTAACTAGCTGACCCAGCGAACTTCGTAGCGCCATATTTACATATCTTTCTCAGCTTCCCACAGGTACAGTCGCGGACAAAAAAGAAATTGACTTTACTCGTTATCTTATAAATTTTCCTTGTCCTAACAAAGACGAACACATAAAAAATAATTATTTAATTTGATGCAGCCGATCGGAAGTTATGCGCGTACATACATTTTGGCGATTCATTTTTATATATATAGATAAAGTAGTAACCGCTTTCAGTGTTAATGTAATTTTAGTTCTTCTTATTCTTAAACGTTAAGCAAGTATTCTGTGTTATTTTCAACTTTAAACTAACTGTCTTAAAGTTTAAAGTAACACAGAACAGTTGCTTAAAGTTGTTCATGTATTCATGTATAAATATAATACTTGTTACAAGTTAAATTATATTTCTCCATACATTTTTCACAGCCCACTCGAGTGAAGAGCAATTGTTTGTTAATACTTCACTTGCATAGGTATTTAAAGCACATGCATAGTTGTTTAACATACGCCATTGCAAATTTACAGCGCTTACAAGTACTATCGAGCACTCAACTGTTACGATATTTTGAATATTATTTTATACAGGATACCTTGGCTCTTTATAATTACTTTTGTTACACATTATTATTATTATAATTTAATTAATATAAAGGACTGGTAACGTAAAACTGCCTAGTTGTTTCAGCAGCTAGTGATTTTGACTGCAAACCCAGGGTCTTGAGTTTGATTTCCAACAAGAACAAATACTGTATAATAAAACTGAACAAACACTGTACAACAATAAAAAAACACTGAACAAATAAAAACGAATAAAGCATAACAAGTAGTTTATATTGACTAGTTACATATTTATTTATATTAAAACTATAACTAACATTTCTTCAAAAAAAGGAAAATATTCATTACTTTAGGAAAATAACCCTGGGCAAATTTTTATCAGTAACTCAAAAAAACAATAATACATTTATAAACCTATTATTGTAACATGTCGACGAAATAGATAATAAAATAATAGGTCTTTACCTATGAAATTGCCGTTTTGTATGCAATAAGTGAAAGTACTTATTTTTTCAAACTTTTTTATTTTTGTTATTCGAAGTAATCACCCATGCAATCGACGCATCCTTGCCAACGCATTGGCAGTTTATTGATGCCCTTCTTGTAAGCTGCAAGAGCTGGGGTTGCAAGCTCTCCCTCATCCGCCACACTCACCAGACCTTGCACATACCGACTATTACTTTTTCCAAAATTTAGACAACTTTTTAGTGGGTAAAAATTTCAATTCCCGAGAGGCAGTACAAAATGCCTTTGAAGAGTTTGTTGCCTCCCGTCCAGCTGAATTTTACAAGAAGGGCATCAATAAACTGCCAATGCGTTGGCAAAGATGCGTCGATTGCATGGGTGATTACTTCAAATAACAGAAATAAAAAAAAATTAAAAAATAAGCACTTTCACTTATTGCATACAAAACGGCAATTTCATAGGTAAAGACCTAATATTAATTATTTGTATCAGATATAATCTTGGGGTCAAAATTTACCCTTCAAAATTATAACTACCCTTAATGATAATAATATCGATTGCTATAAGTGTTAATACGAGTAGTGTAATGACACTACAATGTTCAGTTTGCAACACTTAGACTATATGGTCTTATGTTATTATATCTCCATAGACCTCAGGGTAATAATAATAAAGTTTATGGTTAAACATTACGTCATAATGTGTAAGGCTTGAAATATGATGTCATAAATGACCCCCGTAAAAGGTCTCACCCATAAACTTTCAAAACGTGGTGTCTTGGGGATGGCTTTATTATCAACATTTGACACGTGCATTTCTGATGAATTTTATAATAACATTTTTAAAGAAATGATATAAAGCTTTATTTATCTAAATTAATATATATGTCTAAATTTCTCTCAGACTAATAAGTAAGTTAGTGTAAGTTAATTATAAATATTTTCAAACAACACACAACGCCATCTAGTCCCAAACTAAGCAGAGCTTGTATTATGGTTGCTATTCATTTATGCAAATGAATCTGGATTTGTCAAAAATAAAGATCATAGTTTGAAATGTCATATCGAGGGGTCATTTGACCAACACATGTGTCATCAACGTAATCAAAATCATATATTATGTAAAATTTAGTGATTAAATATGTTATCAATTATGTATTGACGTCAAAGAATTGTCGTAAATATCGCCAATATCACGTGTTAAGTTTTAATGTATCTTATACTTTCTTATTTAATATATGATACCATAACCTCACAAATATTATATCCCTCTATAACATTCAATGAACTTTGACAAAACAGCACATGCTCTGGCGTCTGTTTGTGTCGATCTATGATTTTAAACTGTAGCTTCAATTTAACGTTCATAAATGTCACTTAGTGTCTTAATAGGTATATTTATTACATGCATAATATAGAAACCTATGTACATAACCATAATTTAAAAAAACAATAATAACAATATTTACATACAAGCGTCAAAAAACTCCACATCTTCGCCTACTGGTAGCGTTCCCAAAAGACTGGCAGCATTACCACGTTGAATGGCAATGCTGATTCTCTGTGCTAGAAGAAAGCCGGCCTTCTGGTCGCGAGAAGCGTCAATCAGTTGCTTAGCTAGTTGTTTGAACATAGCGCGAGCACTCGGACCCCATGGTTCAAAAATGTAATGACCTGTTACCAATGTGCGGCACCCGTACTTTCTCAAGTACGACGCCTAGGGGTTTCTGTAGTCAGAGGACTATGGTACCTGAAATTTAAGAAATAACAACACGACTAAACGTATTCTAAGTTTTTACTGCAAGATAAAAAAATTACAATATAGGAACACATTTATTTATATTTCACTGCTAGGAGGTGTTGACTCCGCGACCCCTGCAGTGTGTCTTAATTGAATAAATGATTTTGAATTTGAATGGAATTTGAAATAATATTGGCTATGTAAATAACTCTGTTTATCTATTACGATTTCAAAGCTAAATAGCTGAAACGAGTTTAACGAAATTTGTCATGGAGATACTTAGATGTTTGAGGAAGGCATGGGCTACTCTTATTTTTGAGGCATTACTTAATACGAAATACTTGTTCAATGAGACAGTGTGAAAATGAAGTTTATAAAATGCTGAACTGAAAAATTATATTCGAGCAGAACATACACGGACATGACATGAAACTCATATTATCTTCCTCGCATTCGAACAACGTCGCCAGCTTTTAAACTGATAAATGTGAGTGCAGTGCTCATACATTTTGAATATTTATGAACATATTCATGACCATCAATCCTTTTGTTACACTATTGTTTAGTTAGAGGAGCATTGATTATGACAATTAATATGATTTGGTTCAGTAACTACTGAATAAATAGGAGTGATGTCATCACAGTTCAGAGAAACTCTTATATACTTCACGTGGCATGTCGCTACTTCTTGTAAAGGAGCACAGAGTAGTAAAAAAAAAATAACAATATTAATAATAACCTCTCATATTTCATATAAAACCGTCTGAACCAGACAGGTCCTTTACTATACGAATCAAACTGCTTGTATAATATCTAAATAATATATAAATAAATAATTAACGTGCGTGACAGATAGACAGACAAAACAGTCTTTGTTTGCGCAAGTATACTTGAACGTAAATGTCCGGCTTAAGCAGCTGTTTGTGAGAAAGTATATAGGTGTATATGTTTCTTTCATATCTCTATATTGCCACACTCACCGCATGTGCGCCACGTAAGTATACATGTTCAAAGAAATAAAAACCTTGAATAAAACAACCCGTTCAATGACGAAGGCATTTATTAGGAATAGCTTAAACTTTTTACAGTATGCTGTGTAACGAAACCATATAGCTACTTAAAAAAAGTGATCAACGCCATCTAGTGACGATGTTGGTACTAATTTAATAGTTTGGTATTTTTCATTCACAATATTATATGTACATATTGCATAAATAAAAAATATATAAATCATTATAATTGCATAAGTTGATAAAAAATGCTATGCAATAGCTTTACCGCGGCAGTCCCAGAGAGCGACACGTCTTTTTTGTTTATGTTTGTTAGCTCTCAGAAGAAACTGTTTTAGTTTAATTGGACTAAAAGACAATCTAATTAATATTACAAGAGTCATTTTCCTTTTTAGAGGATTCCACTTTTGGAGGGATCGTCTTAGGATCTAAGGAACAATAGAATTACTTAAACTAACCAAACCATTGTCCTCGACGTTGGACCTTTTTCCGGCAAAGCTGGCTCACGTGCGATTTATATTATTGTCTTCTAACACCGGGAATATCGTGTCCTCCATGTATGATAATTTCTAATAGTTTCCTTTTTAAGATTATCGCAAAATGAGATCATATGTTTACCTCTATATTTATTAATATTACGTTATTTAACTTTAAGCAACGGTTTTGTATTATTTTCTACTTTAAGGCTGTAAATCGAAAGTTGAAAATGAAACTAAATCTTTGTCAAAACTTCGGAGGCGCTCATAGCCCAGTTGCACTCGGTGATTAGAAATAACCACCGAGGTTAATCAACGACGGCGCGGTCAGTACCTGGATGGGTGACCGGTGGTGGCATGTTACCATGAGCGTCTCCGTGATTCGGAGGTCTCGTTAAGCAGTCGGTCCCGGTTATATCATATAGATAACAGTCGTGAAGCTTAGTTGGAGGCCTTTGGGCGGCTTAAAAACATCCAATGGCAAGATTTACGTAGCCACAACGTTGTCTTACCAGTCCCCAATCCGCACTTGGCCAGCGTGGGGACCTATGGCCTTAACCCTCTCTTGAAAGGAGACCCGAGACCAGCAGTGAGACATTATGGGTTGTTGATGTTGTTAAAACTTAAGTTGTTTTACGTACGTTCCAAAGACTCAGAAATTTTAATACTCAATTGTTTATTGCTTTTATAATGTCAATTGTACGGTTACAGATAAAAAAAACGTATGTTATGTAACAATTTCGAATCCTGTAAGCAATTGCAATGGAAGAGTTTTCTCTTCTATGCAGTGACTGATCCAGGAGGGAATGAGAAGAAGGAGTTTTGGAACGATTGTGCCTAAATTTTGACTCGTTAAACAACCCGCTTCAAATATTGTTTTATCTCTTTTCCACGGCAGTTCGTTCCTTATTTCTTATCAATGCAACCACCACACCGTGCCACAGCTTAGCATGGTAGGGTTTTTTTTTTTTTTATGCAATAGACCGGCAAACGAGCAGACGTATCGCTTGATGGTAAGCGATTACCGCCGCCCATGGACACCCGCAACACCAGAGGCGTCACAAGTGCGTTACCGGCCTTTGGGGGATGGGGGGGGGAGATAGGTGGAGGGGTTGGGGTATGGGCCTCCGGTATCCTCACTCACTCGTTGAAACACAGCGCGAGCACTATTTCACACCGGTTTTCTGTGAGGCCGTGGTATCACTCGGGTCGAGCCGGCCCATTCATGCCGAAGCGTGGCTCTCCCACGGGTCAAGTAGGGTACCCACGGGGTACAGGTAGATATATCTATACTAATATTATAAACGCGAAAGTTTGTAAGTATGAATGGATGGATGGATGGATGTTTGTTACTCTTTCACGCAAAAACTACTGAACGGATTTGGATGAAACTTTACAGTAATGTAGCTTATACATCAGAATAACACATATGCTACTATTTGTCGCGATAACCGACATATACGTGGGTGGAGCCGCGGGCAACCACTAGTCTATTTCTGACTGCACGTTTGGCCTAGTGGATTAACGGTCACCACGCCGTTTCCTACTTCGCCAAGTGTCGTGGGTTCAAATCCCACGTAGGACAATACTTTGTGTGATCCACAAATTCTTGTTCTGAGTCTGGGTGTTATTTGTGTCCGTTTCATTTATGTTTGTAAAGTTCCCCGCGACACAGGATTTATTCCTAGTGCGGGAGTTGTCTTTAAAAAAAAAAAAAAGAAAAGTCTATAATATTTCAAAGCCAAAACAAAATACATAAATATTATCACTAACATTTTAGCAAAACAAATGTTTTAACGGATCCAACGAGAAATATGGAATTTATTACTAAAATGTACATAGGATTACTGTTAATCTAGAACACAGTCGATTTGAATTGTAAAATTTTATCTAAATCCACGGCGCAATATTCACATGAATAACTCATAAATTTCACATTTATTTATTTAATTGCATATTTGACGGTTTATTAGACCAATTATAATAACTCACAAGTTATAATATTACAAAATTTGAAAAAGAAGAGATATGTTACAGTGTAATTATCCGACTGCGAAAGAGGGAGGACAGCGATAATAATTATGTCTTGTTGTATTTTTATGTGAGTGGTGTCTATGAACTTGTCTTAGTCGTGGGAGTGACACTGGTTACATATCAATAATAAAAAAAAAAAGATAAAAAAAAACGTGTGGTACTCGGGGACTGCCGCGGTAAAGCTATTGCATAGCATTTTTTTCAACTTATGAAGTTATAATTATTTATTTATTTTTTAATTATGCAGTATTTTTTTTTCTTTTAACATGTATACTTACGGGCACACATGCGGTGAGTGTGGCATTATAAAGATATGATATATACCTATACACCTATATACTTTCTCACAAACAGCTACTTACGTATTCGTCCGATTTCGGAGCAGCTCGTCTCGATCCGTGCGAGCTTCGGGTGTTAGGTTTTATTTTCGTTACGGAATTTCTTGATTTGGTCGCCGCGCTTAAAGCCTGCGATAGAAGCTATGCAATAGCTTAAAATAAAAAAACTTTTCTTTGCAGTTCTTTCTATCTTTTCAGTTCTTTAATGAATTTAATAAAGATGGCAGATTTTGACGCAGATTTTGCGGTAAATATTAATAAATAATTCGTTACCTACTTGTTTATTCATATAATAATGGACGATAATAAAAATAAAGAAAACTTTTCAATAATAAGAAAATATTACTGTAACCTATGAACAAGCGGTATAGTCGCGCACAGCTAACGATAAAAGCGCTTCGGAAGCATAGAGCGCGCGGTAAACGACAGCCGGTGTCCGTTTCCTGCGCGGTGCGCTAGGTGACGTTGCGCTCGACTGTACCATTGTTACGAGTTAGCCGTGATGTGCACGACTGTAACAATGTTCGAATATTTATGATGGTAGTTTTATTTCTCGTTCACTGTTATTTGGCAGTAAATAGTTTTTCTTCAAAGGAAGAATGTGGGGAAAAGCACTTGATATTTTAGGGTGTCAGCAAACGTTTTGATTGGTAACCTGATAGTAAGTGACTACTATCACCCATGTACACCTGCAACTCTAGAGTCAGAAATGCGTTGCTACTCTTTGAGTCTTCTAATCGAGCTTTCGAGGTTGCCAGAGTCCAAGAGGATTTTCCTTAAAGAACATATCACTATTGTTAGGCCTGCTCATACTTGGATCATACCTCTCCTTTGCTAATACATCAACATTACATTCAAATATATTTTTGCTATGTAAAAGACAAAATATATTTCCTTGTAATTTTTATGACCTAACTTTGACATTAATTCTAAAATAATTTCAGTTCAAAACTAAGATCATAACGTTTATTAAAGATACTCAGACGCTTCAGCACGCCTGACCAGGAGTTAGATTTCCCCAAAGACATGTTGGAAAGTTATCTTCTAGCGACTTATATCTGTTTACGTGCTCAAAAGTGCAAAGTTGTTAAAAGTTTATGTTAAGTTGATGTCGGAAGTAGGGAATCCCAGCTACATCACCCACCATTTACCACTTTTCAGAAGTAATAATTCTTAATCGCCGGTATTTAGACATGACATATCATCTTCAATCAATTGCGGTCCGAACAAAGGCTTTCCATGGATCGCCAACTATTATATACTACTTATAGCATACATACATACTAAACTATAGACTAATTGGGCGCTCCATAGTTTCGTTGTATTCTAATATTATTGTTCATATTGATCTTAGACACTCGAATAGTATGGCTAAAAAAAGTGTGTATTTATCTGCGATTATTATTTTTACGGGAATTAACGCGATCAGTTATTTAAAGGTATTACATACCTCTAATTTGCCTGACGTTTCGACTGGGTTGCACTGGCCGTGGTCACAGGCTGAGTCAACCTGTGACATTGACCTTTAAATAAGTGATCGCGTTAATTCCCGTACAAATAATAATTATTATACCATGGAACGCGAAAGTTTAAAAGTTAGTATCTGCGATTAGTCTAGTTTCGTGTTTGATTGTATTTTTTTTTGTATATCTACCTCGTGGGTTTTCGGGATTGCTTCATAGTTGTAACAATGTTTATTTCTAGTTCTTAACCTACTTCGAAAAGTCGTCTGTTATTTTTTAAGTAGTTTGTAGGATGTAGTTTTTTTTTATGTAAAAGTTGGACAAACGAGCAGACGTATCGCCTGATGGTAAGCGATTAGCGCCGCCCATAGACACCTGCAACACCAGAGGCGTCACAAGTGCGTTGCCTGCCTTTAGGTGATAAGGGGAGGGGGGAGATAGGGAGATGAGTTGGGATGGGCCTCCAGTATCCTCACTCACTCGGTGAAAAACAGCGCAAGCACTGTGTCACACCGGTTTTCTGTTAGTATCTGTGAGGTATGTCAAAACATTTAGGCCTATTCAATAAGTGTGATTCAAAATAATATACGACCAATACGACCTTCAAACCTTCAATAAAAGAGCGTACTCCTTCTTAAAAGGCCGGCAACGCACTTGTGATGCCTCTGGTGTTGCGGGTGTCCATGGGCGGCGGTAATCGCTTACCATCAGGCGATACGTCTGCTCGTTTGCCCCCTATATCATAAAAAAAAAAAAAAAAAAAAAATATTTAATTCATATATACATCATTAACATACTACATGTATATATCATTATAATACAATAAATAATATATTTCCGACACCGTTATTACAAAAATCTTATCGGAAAGTAAAAATTGGTAAAATTTATTTCCATCCATGATTCGTGTTCTGAACATGAGAAAAATAGGTTGAATATCTATTTTCGGCTTCTCAATTCGACTGAATATTTTTTCCTGAATGTTACGCGATATCTTCCTTTGTGAGCCGATTTCAATTATTTATTTTTTTGATGGAATTGGTTGCACTCAAGGTTAAAACCATTCAAGTTTGAAAAGAATGGTCCACGTATAAGCGTGGAAAAATACAACTTAATATAATTTGTTATATTTAGACGTATTATTTGGCGTAAGAGTATGTTAAGCCGTAGGTCAGGAATGTTGTCATGAACGTCTTCAGCAATCAATTTTGGGAAGTTGCTGCCCTCACAGATATTGACACCTTGTTCAACTTCGAACTTAGTTTGCCCTCAGGGTTGCGGAGGTCCGATGACAGTCCTTCCATGGAAAAACTGATATCCAGGTAAAACCAGTTGAACTAGGAGCCGACCTCAATAATCTGAGAATAATGAGGGTTAGGAAGATGAAGTTGATTTGACGTGAGAGAACCAAGCTTCGACACAGATGACTTAGCTCGACAGTGATCATAGGAAACTGGTCTTTATTCATATTTCCGTGCTTTTTACTGAATGAGTGAGGTGATATGAGCCCAAACCCCTCATTTTACTCCGAGAGAGAGATCAAATGATCCCGAGTCTTTTAAGCAGGGCGTGAAAAAGCATCTCACTAGGCCGCCATAGTGTGTATTCTCCAATTTCGCAATGGGGATTATGGCCAGCACACATGGATTCTACATATGCTTTTCATCAGACTAATAAGAGTTATTTTGCCAGCTATAAATAGTTTTAGGTCTCTATGGGTGATATATATTTAGTATTACATACTAGACTCTTTTAACTTTTCAACTGCCTCGGTGGCACAGTGGTAGCGTATGCGACTGCTGTTCTCGAGGACTCGGTTTCGATTCCCGGGTCGGACCAAATGCTTGTATGGTCTACAAATATTATAATATGTATGTATTTACAAAAAAAACTATATATAATTGTATCAGTTGTCTAGTACCTATAACACAAGCTCTGCTTAGTTTGGGACTAGATGGCGTTGTGTGTTAGATGTCCGAAATATTTATTACTAGCTGACCTACTCAACCTCGTTTGCGTCCAAACTACAATACTCCGTTTTAACCCCAAAAGGGGGTTGATTTCTAAAGATACATTATTAGTACACCTCCACACCATCTATTAGAGCATACATTTAAATTTCAAGTCTCTTACTTCAAAAACATAGGACTTTCATACAAATTTCCAACCACCGTTTTACCCCCTTAGGGGTGGAGTTTCGTGAAATCCGTTCTTAGCGGATGTCTACACTCTATAAGGAACCTACCTGCTAAATTTTAAGTTTGTAGGTGTTATAGTTTCTGAGATTTCGTGATTTATAAGTGAGTGGTATTTCGCTTTTGTATAATATATAGATTATAACATTATTACCATTTATTTCGGTCGAAATAATATCAATTATTTTTATTATTTTTGTAATTATTAATCTAAATATACTTTCACCCAACTAGAAAGTACAAAGTGGACACACTACAATAAAAATTTCTCGTAAAATGAGGTTTTCCGTTTTATTTTACACGAAGTGACTCTCTGGTATTGGTTTTTTCTGCTTCAAATAATTGTCAATTGCTTAGGTGTTTGCCCAACTATAAGAATCTATAGTTGGGCTAAGTTTTAATCAACCCGTAGCGTTTGATCCCTTAATTCGTTGACGCACAACACTGGAGTAATCGTCCATAATCCGGAGCAATTATAACACAAAGACGAAGGATTTCATAGACAATCAAAGGGAATAATTTCGGACGGCGATTATTTCGAGTGAAGACTGACGAGAGCCCCTTAAGGACAGCGCGTCAAGCACCACCGTTTAATTAATGAAACCCTCTGAAGGTACTTAAGCGGATTTAATTGAAGTGAATTCGTTCCTTGAAACATATAGTGCAGAAGTAAGAATTTTCAATATGTTATGTTACAAGCTTGCCTGATCTCCAAAACGCTTTTAAAATTGAATTTCTAGTCCTATTAGATATCGAAAATTTTAGAAAGATATCTGCCAATGATCTCGATAGAGTTGATGGGCAAATTGGAAATCTATTTCAGCCTATTCAGAATTGAAAACTAGTTAGCAGATTCGCTTGGAAAATTAAGGAGCTTTTGACGAAAATAATTTTAAGACTAATTGTAGAAATAATGTTCTACGGGATAGTATATTTAGGTATAGAGGAAGCTGACGAGAAATAAAATATAAGATATAAAACTTCAAATTATTTAAATCGGAATTAGAACCACTAATGTCAGTAACACTGGTTTCTACATACACTGACATAACTGTATTGTAAGAGCTTCTAGAAACCGATAATGATTCACCATAAAGAAAAGAAAAAGTAAAATATGGATTGACAAAGTGAATAACATAGATAAATACGGCATTTTAACCAAATGCTTCTCAAAGAATAACTGTTTGTAGATAAGTGGTTTTCGTTTAAAGATTTTTTTCTATGTTGATAAATCCTTTTCTAGAAAGTTAAATATACACGCTATTTTCAAGCTCTAAGTGCTACACAAAATATAATATTTTTATTCCGGTAGTAAAATAACAGTAGGATATAAGAAAATCCGTTTTGTTCGGTGCAAGTTACGAGTTTTATGCGTTGATTTTCTAGGAAGTGTAAATATACAATGGAATCAAAGTAGAAGCTGAAAAATGTTATTTTATAACATACATTATAGAATCATGAATCGAGGGCATATCATAAATATTGTGAGGAAAATGACGAGATTATCATTTGAGTTTGTTGTCAGGTATGTTGCCTAATAGTATCCCCTATACTATCAGTCCCATCAACAACAGAAAGTGGAGGAAAACCCTAAACACATCTGTTTTATTTTTAATGTAGATGGATAGTTTTAATTGGATTTATTTTTTTAATTTTAAGGAAAAATAGTTTACAGTTTAGAGCTTTTTTACTGTTTAAATATTGTACAAACTATACCTACACCTACACATAACATCAACAACCTATAACGTCCCACTGCTGGGCTCGGGTCTCCTCTCAGGAGAGGGTTAAGGCCATACACGGCCACGCTGGCCAAGTGCGGGTTGGGGACTGGCAAGACAACGTTGTGGCTACGTAATCTTGCCGTTGGATGTTTTTAAGCCGCCCAAAGGCCTCCAACTAAGCTTCACGACTGTTATCCTACGATAACAGCCGGGACCGACTGCTTAAAGTGACTTCCGAATCACGGAGACGCTCATGGTATCATGCCATCAGCAGTCACCCGTCCAGGTACTGACCGCGCCGTCGTTGCTTACCCTCGGTGATTGTTTCTAATCACCGAGTGCAACTGTGCTATGAGCGCACATATGATGATACCCAAACATAAGCCCATAGACAATTTGTTTCCATTTCAAAGTAACTCATTAAGTTCGTTTCCTGTTCACTTTCTAAACAAAATATTAGATAAAATCACAAGGTCCAACCTAAGGAAGCCCACAATTGTCTCGTACAAATAAATTTTTGTCCATTAGTCCTAGTCGCGTTTTTCTTAATAATCCTGGTCACTTCAGTTGATAACTTGAACCGCTGTAAGTCTGGCGCCCTCAGCGTGTTATAGCGTTGACACGGGTCTGTGCGGCTTACTGTACTTTTTTTTTATAAATGTTCCTCCCTATTCCTCGTTACTCATTATATTTAACGTTAAACTTTATATTTAACTTGCAACTTTTATATCTATTTTGATTTTTCAAAACAGTTTGTTTTTTTGATTTGCCAATGGAACATTTGTAACCTGTTAAGTTGCTTGTATTTTTTCGAAAAAAGTTTTTTTTTAATGTTTGGCCCTACCAAAATGACTCTACTGTGCCTGATGGAAAGCATAAGCAGAATCCAAGAGTGGTGGCCACCATACTCACTGCGAACGCAGACAATGCAACAATGCAGAATGGTGACCCACACCATGGTGGGCTAGTGATGCTTCAGCATCATTGGGCCTCCGGTCTCGCAGTCACCAACGAAACACGACAGCACGAACGCTGTCATTTCACGTTGATTTTCTGTGCGAGGGTAGTACCGCCCCGGTCGAGCCGGCCCGTTCGTGCTGAAATCAGCGTGGCTCTACTACCTTGACTACTTTAGTCCTGACAGCTTGTCTTAGCATTCAGAACGTCTTGGTTTTACCGGATAGTTATCATACTTGGCATTGGTTACAAAGGAACATAATATTATTAGCATATCAGGTAACAACGATATAAAATGAAAAAAAAAAACGATTAAAAGTTTTTAAAACAACACACAGAAAATTATATTAGACAACATATAAAAATAAAAACAGCTTCTATAAATACCCAGGTACAACTAGAATATATGTAGTTTCACATATGAAATATGGTCAAACTCTGTTCACGTCAACCACAACAAGTGAAGAAAAAGGTACTTTAGGAGTATGTATGTAAAACTTCAAAATACTTGAATTAAAAACACACTCAGAAGTAAAATATTTACCACGATTCGCCAATTTCGACGATAAGTACAGCGTACACATAGAACAAAATAAAATTAATAAACTATAACCCAAGTACATAAAATTTATTGATAATATCTATATAGACTATATTACTTGAGCCATTGTTACAAATTTATTGACACCTTACGCTCAAAGGACCACGGTTTCTATAAACATTGATAAATAGGCATTACATAAATTTGGTAAAGAAATATTAAGGTGAAAGTTTGTGCAAGTTTTGGGTAGGATTAACCGAATAACCGGATAAAGTGAAATTGAAACCCTTCATCACTATATGAATAGACCGCTGCCCATCATTAAATAATAATTCGGAATACCCATTAACATCATCTAATACTTGCATGTAGCCCGTCAGTCGGAAAGTCCGTACAAATCCGGTTCCTTACCGGTTTTTGTGATGTCGCGGTCGGCTTCTGTCATGGCGGTGTCGTACCCGCGTCAATCGGTTACGAATCCGACGTGCGTTGAGTTTTTTATGTGTTTCTTGTGTTCATCTCATTATGGTTTTGGTATATCTGTGTTTGATGTCAGTTAGTTATGTTTGGGAAATGTTTAAGACTATTTGTGAATTTTTAAGTAGTCTTGTTCACGTTCAGGATCTGTTGAGTTTTACTTAGATTCTGCTTCAAGCGAACTGCTCTAGCGTGATTAAAGTACTTAACCATACCATCAACATCTATCCAAAATTTCAGGTTCATGATACATTAGCTTTTGCCCACGCATACTTCGGTAATTGCGGTAAAAAGTACCCTATGTCCTTCGTCAAGAATTAAAGTATCTCCATAACAAATTACATTGAAATCGGTGCAGCAAACTGCTGCACCGATTTCAATTAAGCCAAATCAAAGCCTTAAAAGCGTAGGCGACTGACAGATAGTTACTTACGAATTTATAACATATACTCGTAGTCAAGAGTATGGATAGGTAGTACGATCATGATTAAAACACGAGTTTATTGTATGATTTAATCATGTATAAAGCATTCCAGTTTTATGTTTAAGTATGTTCTTTTAAACAAATTCGAATCCTTCTTAAGTAAAAAATAAACACTACGTTAATCTAAAACACAATAGTGTTTGGTTACGCCAAAGTTGTTTAAATTAGAGCCTCAAAAAAGGAAGACTGTAAAGGGCCGGAGTACTTGTTTTTCTCACCAACCTTTCGCTCATTATACAAAATTCATTCCAAAGGAGTGGAAAGAAAACACATTAAGGGAACTAATAGCCATTATCACTGAACTAAATAACAGTACGTTTTCATTACTTGAAAGATTCGAGGTAGAATTCGATTCATCCTGTCTTCCAATGTTTAATGAAGCTCGGTTAAATATATGTAAGTGAACCTTTTGTAAGGTCAGTTAGAATAAAGGCACAATGTGATGACATAAATAATAGAGATTTTATTTTATGTACAGTTTTGTTTTTGAAGTCCCGTGTGTATCTTATACCTTTGAACGAGTAATTCTTGCATACGAGTATATGCATAGTACCTGGATGACCGTTGATGATAAGTTTAGTGGCGGCCTCTCTTGGTACGCCCTGGTACTATTTATTCTGCACCTAATTCCAGTATAGTTTAATGTAGTTCGCTCGAGTTGCGATAGATGGCTCTAGATGGACATTGATTATCGATAAATTTGAAAACACGAATAAAACGAAATTTTCTAAAAATGAATCCTAGCTAGATCGATTTACCGCGCCCGAAAACCTCTGCATACAAAATTTTATGAAAATCGTTGGAGCCGTTTCCCAGTTTCAAATTATAATATATACAAACATTGCTCGTTTGGTCAACCAACAACAGTCGTTGGTCAACCAGGTACTTAACTTTGATGTCCCATGCTATATTATTACCTATGCTTGCTACATCTCAAGGAACTTGTACAGGTAACTGCTCCCCCAACATAATCAGACATTTACGAATATCAATCAAAGATTTATAAACTGCGAGACCCCTCTGAACCAACCTTATTATTAAATAATAAGCAATGAAAATTCTATTGTAAATACAATAGAGTTTTCATTACTATTTAATAGAAATATACAAAGTTGTTAAGCCTTTTACCAACTTTGTAAATTTATAGAAAAAAAAATATTCAATCACTATTAAAATCTATACCTATAATAAAAATGTAACTGTAAAAAAGGTCCAATTCTGTACATTAAAGATATTTAGAAATTTTTTTTTGGAGGGCTTTCTACTATCGATACTGAAGCCAAAACTGTATTTTTTTTCATTTTTGTCTGTCTGTCTGTCTGTCCGTCTGTCTATCTTGGCCGCGCATCACGCCGAAACTACTGAATGGATTCAAATGAAACTTGGCAGGATTAAAGTTCATACTACGAGGTAGGACATAGGATACTTTTTATCCCGATATTCAGCACGGTTTCCTGGGGGGAGGGGATAAAAGTCAAAATATGTACATAGTTGTAATTCAATAACACATGGTCCGATTTCATTCATTCTTTTTTTGCTAGAAAGAAAAAAAAAATATATAGCGGGAAATGTTTTTTTTTGTCCGCGACTGTACACTGCCTGTGGGAAGCTGAGACAGACAGATGAGGCGGTACGAAGTTCGCCGGGTCAGCTAGTACTTATAATAAATATGTAACAGGTCCAATTATGTACATTAAAGATATTTTGAAATTTTTTTTTGGAGGGCTCTCTATTATTGATACTGAACCCAAATATGTATTATTTTTCATTTTTGTCTGTCTGTCTGTCTGTATCTTGGCCGCGCATCACGCCGAAACTACTGAATGGATTCAAATGAAACTTGGCATGATTTGAGTTCATACTACGAGGTAGGACATAGGATACTTTTTATCCCGATATTCAGCACCGTTTCCTGGGGGGAGGGGATGAAAGTCAAAATATGTACATAGTTGTAATTCAATAACACATGGTCCGATTTCATTCATTCTTTTTTTGCTAGAAAGAAAAAAATAAAAGACAACGGGAAAAGTCTTTTTTTTTGTCCGTGACTGTACACTGCCTGTGGGAAGCTGAGACAGATATGTAAATATGGCGGTACGAAGTTCGCCAGGTCAGCTAGTAAACTAATATAAAAGAACTTAGATCTAAAAATCCTGAGTGATCCTAAAACTATTATGTTTTTGCTTTTACTCACTTTTTAGGGTTCCGTGCCAAGCAAAAAACGGAACCCTTATAGATTCGTCATGTCTGTCTGTCTGTCTGTCTGTCCGTCCGTATGTCACAGCCACTTTATTCCGAAACTATAAGACCTTTAATGTTGAAATTTGGTAGGTAGATGTATTCTGTGAACTGCATTAAAATTTTCACACAAAAATAGAAAAAAAAACAATTAATTTTGGGGGTCCCCATACTTAGAACTGAAACTCAAAAATTTTTTTTTCATCCAACCCATACGTGTGGGGTATCTATAGATAGGTCTTCAAAAATGATATTGAGGTTTCTAACATTATTTTTTTCTAAACTGAATATTTTGAGCGAGAGACACTTCCAAAGTGGTAAAATGTGTGTCCTCCCCCCTCTAACTTCTAAAATAAGAGAATGATAAATCTAAAAAATATATATGACGTACATTACCATGCAAACTTCCAACGGAAATTGGTTTGAACGAAATCTAGTTAGTAATTTTTTTTTAATACGTCATAAATCGTGAACTGCAATTTACCTTTCATTCAATCAACACAAATGTAAAAATATAAAATAAAAATTATATTATGTTACTTGCTGCTGCTGGAACCCTTCATGGGCGTGTCCGACTCGCACTTGGCCGCTTTTTTATATTCTGTCATACGTGGATAAAGTGGTTTTTAACCTTTACAAGCAGTATCCGTGGCAAATACATAATATAAAACTCTGATAAAACCAACCACAATACGTCTCACATTCTCGACTATTTAATCGAATACTGGTAATAATGAGTAATTTTCAATAATATGAAAATCGATACGGATTCGAAAAGCTATTATGCTGGTTATTGAGTGTCTGTCCGCTGGCTTGATGCCAGTCCTGCTTTTAGCTTTTCAACTTACCCGGATTATGCGGCTTGGTATATTGAATTCGTGTTTTGTTTCGGGTTCTTCTAAAAGATTACAAATCAAATTCGAAATAGGAATATCTGAATAGGATTGTCGAGAGGGTTTGATGTTTTTATTTAGCGAAAGCTTGGTGCTTCTGTGGCTTTTCAGTTCATGGTTCTACGTATATGTAATAAGTAGCTTTTACACGCAGCTTCGCTCACGCAGACTTTCATCCCCTGATTTACCCCCTTAGGGGTGGAATTTCGAAAATTCCTTTCTTAGTGCTCACTTACGTTATATAAAGAACCTATATGCAAAATTTCAGGATTCTAGCTTCAGCGGTTTGGGCTGTACGTTGATCTCTGGGTATGTCAGTCAGTCAGTTACCTTACTCTTTTATATATATAGATAGATAGTACCTACTTGCTTTTGAGTGTGGTGGCAATAGTCTATGTATACAAATCAAAAAAGTCATCTTACATGTATATACACCTCAACGCCTTTCAATTAACCCTCCCCGATCAAAGCAACCTAGTAAGGTGGGGAAAAGCTACAGAAAAGGCTTGTACGATGTGCAATGCGGCAATAGGTACAGCCAGGCACTTACTGACAGGTTGTAAGGCGCTATTAGACCGGGGTCATTATTCACGTCGCCATGATAGGGTATTACTCATCATACGCGAAGCTATAAGTTTATCACTGGCGAGAGCGAAAAAAGGAACAACAACAAACATAAAAACTAACATCGCGTTTGTAAAGGAAGGCTCAATAAAAAAGATTTCACTCACACAAAAGCCGTACTCAATTATAAATACCGCCAGTGACTGGACATTATTAGTGGACACGTATGAAAATCACTACAGAATACCGGAGGATATCTGTGCCTCGGCGTCCAGACCGGACATATTTCTTTAAGCAATGTCAATTAAGCGTGTAGTACTAGTAGAACTCACGGTGCCGTGGGAAACGAACATCCCTAAAGACCACGCTTTAAAAAGAAACAAGTACTTTGACTTAACCAACGAAATAACTAAAAATGGTTATGTCGTTGCGCTGTATGCCGTGGAAGTGGGTGCGAGGGGTATACCAGCTAAATCCCTCTATAACCTGCTTAAAGACCTTGGATTGCCAAGAGCTTCAGTAAGCTCTTTTCTTGAACGAATATCCAAAGCGGCATTGCTAGGCTCACTTCAAATATGGTTAGGTAGAGGGGGTAACACGGCGGACAGTGGAGGTGAGCGTTGACGCGTCGTAAGGAGTGCTCCTTAAACCTAAACCTGGGTCGCAATTCCCAGGCACTGTCGAAGTCGCATGTGTTGCCCCCATCTATCACGCGATGGACCCGGCACCCGCACGGTGAATCCATGGAACGCTAAGAAATAGGTCTTAATTCTAAAGTTTAGTAATAAACAGAACATAATAAAAACCATTTTACAAAAATTATTTTAATTTCTATCTCAGAAATATATGCTTCTTATTTATGTTTCGCACCAAACGCTTCTATCGGAATTTTCTAAAATAAAATTTCGTACGTAAATTTAAATTTGCATTTGAGATAAAGTTATTATTTAAACAAGAGAGAGAAATAACGAAATAACACACAGTCTAAGCTGGTGAAAGCAAAGTCGTTTATGACGAGAAAAATATGTATTTTTATACGCGAATAATAGTTTAAACCAAGCATTAGGTAAAACTTGGTTTGAACTCGAGTATTAGCTTTTTTCTGTAATTTTTGTATGGTATATTTTTAGGGATAATTTATTTAATGAAATATATTTAATGCATAATATAGAAACCTATGTACATAACTATAATTAAAAAAACAATAACAATATTTACATACAAGCGTCAAAAACTCCACATCGATGCCAATGCCAATCAACTACCACGTTGAATGGCATTGCTGATTCTCTGTGCTAGAAAAATGCCGACCTTCTGGTCGCGAGAAGCGTCAATCAGTTGCTTAGCTAGTTGTTTAGACATAGCGCATAGTAACATGGTATATTAGATTTTTCGCAGTCTGAAATAAGACCATGTAGAATT
This sequence comes from Diaphora mendica, assembly GCA_949125395.1. Classification (NCBI taxonomy): domain Eukaryota; kingdom Metazoa; phylum Arthropoda; class Insecta; order Lepidoptera; family Erebidae; genus Diaphora; species Diaphora mendica. The sequence goes on along the minus strand of OX421318.1, from coordinate 28,081,171 downwards.
GAAACAAGCTGTTGACAAGTAATAGTCTTTATCATACTGCCTCTGTAGCGCAGTGGTAAGCGTATGCGACTGCTGTACTTGAGGTCTTGGGTTCGATTACCGGGTTGGACCAAATGTTTGTATGATCTGCAAATATTTGTTTCGGAGTTTGGGTGTTTTCTATGTATAATATGTATGTATTTACAAAAAAAAAAGTATATGTGTATTTATATCAGTTGTCTAGTACCCATAACACAAGCTCTGCTTAGCTTGGGACTAGATGGCGTTGTGTGTTAAATGTCCGAAATATTTATTTTATTATTTCAAGATCAAAGACCCTAACATAAGTCAAGCAATTCAACGCTGAGTAAATAATCCTATAAAGGTCTTTAGCCAAAATACAGTAACGTGATTACCAAGAATTTTGCGGACTACCCGCAGAAAATGCGATCTCAGTGGTTATAAATTCACTGCCTACAGGATTAAGCCACAAAATATCTACGTCTTTCTTTAAAGCAGTCTCCTCAGAGGTTTTGACGGCATATCATTTAAATTATTACATTATGAAGTCTCCATTTCTCTTCGGATGAGCTTCAGTAATAACGTCGTTGTCTTTATCTTTTCTAGTTTGAAGGAAAACGATGGGAGTTTTAGTGCTGCAGCGAGATCTGCTAAAATTTAGTGCAGATTTTTAATATTTTGTCGCTGTGTGAGTGTGCAGTTTAGAGTATGTTGAACTACTCTGACGTCATGTTTGTGATATTTTCAAGAGTTGGCAATGTTGATGTATATAATAAAATATACTGAGATAGGGACTCAATGGTTTGGATAATGTAATGATAAAGTTTCCCAGACTTTCCACTGAAGCAGACTTAATAATTAAGATACTGCGAATGTCAGTGCATTAATATTATTATTCAAACTAAAACTTTAAGCGTGAAGCTCTGAGAATGAAATCAGTTTCAATTTGTAATATATTTATATGATAAGTGCTAAGCAAATGTTACTTCGAAGTCTTTTAAATCTTGGTTAGATTAGTATGAAATTGCTTCACGTTCTACCTTTTAAAAGTTACTACAGTCAATTTCTATTATTTTTTAAAGTAGCAATAGTTTTATAAAATCTCGCTGAAAGAAATTCAGGATAATATTATAAATTCACTGTCCGTCTGTAAAGCTTTTACGGCTAAACCACGGCACCGATTTCAATGAAATGTTGCATGGATTTAAAAATATCTTCATGACACATTTCAAGAATCAAACGATTCTTGAGAAAGATACAGATACTTTGCAGGTAGTAGAGCCACGCTGATTTTAGCACGGTTGGGTAGGCTCGACCGGGGCGGTTCTACCCTCGCACAGAAGATCATCACGTCAGCGTTCGTGCTGTATTATATATTATATTATACCATGCTGCTTTGTTGCATTGTCTGCTTTCGCTTTTCGAGTATGGTGATCACCACTCTTGGAATCTGCTTATGCTTTCCATCAGGCAGAGTCGTCATTTTGGCAGGGCCATACACAAAAATAAGGGCAAAGGCTACTTTTAACCGCGATAACCGGCATATGTATTGTTGTGTATGTACCCACATTTATGTATAGGTGGCTGCGTCCACTACTTATGTTGACCGATATTAAATCAGTGTGCTAATGCGCTAGTGCAGTCGCTTGTTTTACTTGCCTCCTATAACGTACATAACATGTATACGCAGGCGAAGCCACGGTCTAAAGACAATAAATATTTATCACTATTCAAACAGAGCAGATAGAAGAAATGAAAAGGACATCATTTTCCAAGCTAAAATTAAAATGAACTTTGAAATGCTAAGTAAATTAATTAGTTTGGACAAAGCTGTGAATCCAGAATTCATAGTGCCTAACCTAATATGCGTCATAGATGAGCACAAAGGATTAATGAGCTATGGCTGTTTGAGATTCTTGCATAACACACTCTGTGGAAAAAATCTTTTAAATCCATACTTATATTATAAATGCGAAAGCTCTCTCTGTCTGTCCTGCTTTCATGGCCAAACCGCTGCACCGATTTCAATGAAATTTAGCATGGAGGTACTTTGATTCTTGAGGAAGAAGATAGGCTACTTTTTGCTTCGAAAACCGACAAACACGCAAGCGGAGCCGCGCGCAAAAGCTAGTATATCATATAGCTAACAAAACATACTAATTAAACGAATGCAACTATTTGTAATTGAAAAAAAGAGGTTGTTCTTATTTTAAATAAGTACATCAGGGAAATTGGGTTTATTTTAGTTTAAATTTTCAATGCATAGTATCTCAAGAGCACTTCGGGAAATAAAACATAAGCTTCAGACAAAATAGTCATACCATTTATGATTTGAAAGTATTTTCAACTGATATCGAGTTATTTCTCCATTCTTAGCACATTGTCTCCGATCATAAGTTTTATGATATCTCGTTGGTAAGTTTTGATGGCTACTGTTAATGTAACGATAATACCACAAGTCTCTTCTTCATAGGGGTTTAACTTTTTATTTGGCAGTTTGTGTTAAAAAGTATTATAAGGGTATTATCCTCTCTGGCTGTTAATGGTGATGTGTTTTGGTACGAGGCAGTTTACTTCTGTCACACCTGGTTATATCTGAATTTAGATCATTACCAGGTTATGGTGATGGTGGTCTTTTATATTATTTGTTTCAAAATGTGGACTTAAAGTCATAATTTTTCCTGGGAATGGCTTACACTTGGAGTTTTGATAGTGTCAGTAATTCTTTGAGTTGCTTTAATAGATGTATTTTTAAAACAAGAGCATTTTTTAAGCTATTACATTGCTTTTATCGCGGGCTTTGAGGCCTTTGAGCGCGGCGACCGAATCAAGAAATTCCGTAACGTAACGAAAATAAAACCTGACACCCGAAGCTCGCACGGATCGAGACGAGCTGCTCCGAATTCAGTCTGTTCTTCTGGGTTTGCGCAAGTATACTTGAACGTGTATGTCCGGCTTAAGCAGCTGTTTGTGAGAAAGTATATAGATGTATAGGTATCTATCATATCTTTATAATGCCACACTCACTGCATGTGCGCCCCGTAAGTATACATGTTCAAAAAACTTGATTTTTTTAATTCAATGCCGAAGGTACTACTTCTGTATAACTTTTGAGGCAGCTTGCCCTAATGTGTGTACCTTTATCACGGTATTAAGAATTCAGACATGCATTTTACACGCAAATAAATCACACCTTTACTCAGTTGAACACCACATAATATGATACTTTTATTGTAATCTGAATAGCTAAAAGAAGTAAATATGATATGAATAACATTATAAGAAATCCAAGTGTTAAAATAACCTTCTTCAAGTTTTCAATCGCAAACGGTTTGCAGCAATGAGTAACACCATTCAAAAGTAACTGTAAACTAAGAACCGAAATTCTCATACCACAAATGTGCCAAACTCCCTAAAATTAATTTAGAAGTCATTCCAATTTAATTATTTTGAGTAAACTTTGTAAAATAATTTTGTTTAACTACCTATCTGTTGGCTAAGTTGTGAAATAATTCTGAAACTTGATTACGTAGAAAGTGCTCACTAATACCATTGTATTAGGTGCGCAGTTATTTTTTTATATCGAACTAATGGTTGCCTGCGGCTCCGCCCGCATATATGTCAGTTATCGCGGCAAATAGTAGCCTATGTGTTATTCTGATGTATAAGCTGTATTACTGTAAAGTTTCATCCAAGTCCATTCAGTAGTTTTTGCGTGAAACAGTAACAAACATCCATCCATCCATCCATCCATTCATCGACTCATCCATCCATCCATCCATACTTACAAACTTTCGCGTTTATAATATTAGTATAGAAGATATAATAGGTCTTTACCTATGAAATTGCCGTTTTGTTGCAATAAGTGAAAGTACTTATTTTTTCAAACTTTTTTATTTCTGTTATTCGAAGTAATCACCCATGCAATCGACGCATCTTTGCCAACGCATTGGTAGTTTATTGATGCCCTTATTGTAAAAATCAGCTGGACGGGAGGCAACAAACTCTTCAAAGGCATTTTGTTTAATGATGATTATGATTAAGAACCTTATGTCTATGTCAATAAAGCTCAAAAGTAGTTAATTGATTTACTTGAAATTACCTCCACTTAAAATTTTAGTAACATATTTCAAAAGTTTTAAATAATTTTATCCAGTATCGGATAGTATTAGTGTTAGATTGTAATTTGCTGTAGTCTCTAACTACTATTATATACCTATTTGGTTAAGGGGATGGAAAACTAGTACTGTAAATTGCAGGTCGCTAGATTACAGGATTTCCCACAAAAACTAAGTGACTCAGTTGTAGCCAGGTACGCGTACTTGTTTCGTTTTGAAAAAAACATCATTTATTCAATTAAGTTACTAAGTGACATTTATGAACGTTAAATTGAAGCTACAGTTTAAAAATCATAGATCGACACAAACAGACGCCACAGCATGTGCTGTGTTGTCAAGGTAAATAGGACGCCTACGTAAGTGTGATTTGTTAGTTTTTGTTGCCTTAAGTATGATCAACAGATCATACTTCAAAAATACATGAAAAGAGATACTTTGTAGTAAACTAGATTTAATACTTTTTAACGCAAAAGGGCAGACGTATCACCTGATGGTAAGTGATTACCGCCGCCCATGGACACCCACAACACCAGAGTTGTCGAAAGTGCGTTGCCGGTCTTTGGGGGATGGGGGGAGGGGTTAGTGTATGGCCTCCTGTATCCTCACTCACTCGGTGAAACACAGCGCAAGCACACAACACGCCGGTTTTCTGTGAGGCTGTGGTATCGCTCCGGTCGAGCCAGCCTTCTCCCATGGTAATAATTCAAGAAAAATATACGTTGAAATTTTATTTTTTACAAATTTCAACCGTTTTCTAACTAAGTTTAATATCCCGGATCGAAAGAGGAACCGGATATAAAAGCACTTTCGGATAAATAAACAACGGATATTGGGTTTTATAAACTTTGCCCGGGCGGTGGAGTGGGTGTAAATAAATACGATACGGCTAAATTTAAATCTTCTAATGTCTTGTATAGGTTATTTCGTGGGATGGAGGAAATTAAAGTAAAATAAACTAACTAAAATGTTTAATTTCTAACTTTTGAAATAAGTTTGACTTGTGAAAATGTTGAATTTGGACAAAGATGTTGTCAAGGAGAAATAAAATGCTAATAGCTTAGTTGGAGAAAGGGAACATATAGCTTATGCTAATAAAGGCTAATTAAGTTGACTCTAGCTTGAAAGTTATGTTCTTGAATGTAGACCATACGTAATATATTAAATATTTATTAAATTATGTACTTTGTGGTATTAAATTTATTAAATCTATTCATCTAAAAAGTTAAAAATATGAAAACAAAAATAATGAGATAGATATCGCTTCGTCGATAGTAATTGAAATAAAAACAAAAGTAAAAGACCAAATCAGACTAGCAATAGTAAAAAGAAACATCAAATACCTACCAAATAGTTACTTAAAAGACGCCAATGCATCACAATACCTACATATAACTATTCAATAAAAACCAACAAATTAACAGAGTCCTTTCTTATACAACCAAATACAAGCTTACGCATGAACTTAAATAAAAACTTGATATTGTACAAATCCGCCATGATTACAGTTCGTTTGTTTGCATAGTACGATTGCAACATGAGTAGTGTAAACACGCCTTTATCCCCGTTCAAGCTGTACTTAGCGAGTAAATATCGAAAGTTGTGTAAAACATATTTCATGGGAACGGGTAATGTTGTTCATAAATAGTCAAAACGTTATAATGATTATTTTTAATGAACACACACTTAAATAACTCAAGATAGATTTATAAATTACACGTAAACTCGATCTTGCTTCGTTGTTCATGTGTTCAAATTAAAAAAGACAGTTTTATTTTCACTACTTTCTTTTGTTAAAATATTGAATTTTCTTCCTTTCGAGATATTCCGTTTTTCTCAGGTCTTGACGTTATGTCAGTTTTTCAGCACGTTCCAAATGGAAACTGGAAAATTTTCTGTGTACTTATATTTATTTTAATGTAATAGTAATAATCTGCCAAAATCTACTCTGCCTGATGGAAAGCATAAGTACAATCCAAGAGTGGTGGTCACCATTCTCATTTCGAACGCAGACAATGTAGCATGGTGACCTGCATGGTAATATATTTTTTATTTTTTTTTAAAGACAACTCCCGCATTAGGAATAAACATCCTGTGTCGCGGGGGACTTTACAGACATACATGAAACGGACACAATTAACACCCAAACTCAGAACAACAATTTGTGGATCACACAAAGTGTTGTCCCGTGTAGGATTTGAACCCACAACACTTGGCGAATTGGCAAGCGGCGTGGCGACCGCCTAAACCACTAGGCCAACCGTGCAGTCAGGCAAAATATTATTGTATATCCATATTCATAAATTGTTTAATATTATTATGATAATTTATTAAACTAAAATTATTAAACCAAATGGTATCAAAAATGCGAAAGTAATTATAATACCAAAAATAATCAGAACAGAAGATAATTTATTTATGTCATTTAAAATCAAATTTAAAACAGCATTCTCATAGATGTTAAAAATGCAGCTTTTCTCGAATTTGTCTATTTATATCGCTACTGTCCTAAGAGCCCATAGTAAACGATTTTCATTAAAACATTTAAACAGAATATCTAAAATCAGTGGAGATCATCTCCTTATTAGGTTAACATTATCATACAAATGAAGTAGTTTAAAATTTCCAAACGGTACGCATGGAAGCACTAAATGTGTTCAAATTTAATTAAGCGATTTAATTAAACGATTCTATCGCTAAGTAAATGTTTTCGCTCTTATTACAATTGTTCGGTAAATTCCTGATTATACCGCTCACCCAGCCAGACCGGAAACTGCCGAGGGGCGGGAAGTTATCATCTTCAGTCTAACACCTCCACAGATGTATACTGTGGCTTATTAATTTTTTCGTCGGATTTACTGGAACCTCTTGTTTAAATTATGAAGGCCTTTTTTAATTTTTTAATCTTATAAAAGTGTCTTTCCTTTTTAATAATCATTGCTAAACTTGTAATTTGAATAAAAATTAAAGTGTTTTTTTTATATTGTAAAATTCATTTAATCGTTATGCTTACCGACAAACATAGTGTGTAGTATGTATATATATGGTGTATATATGTATAGTGTATATATACTAAAATATAACTACAGAAACTGCGGAAATGTAAAAATGAAATTTCAAGGTTTTAGTGCCAAAGTTCGGTTTATCAAGTGAATAGGTATCGATTGATAAAGTTTTTATAACAAAAGACGTTAAAAGAAAGGTAAAATGTCATAAAATTCACAATAATGATAGTTAACGAAAGTTTTCATTACTTCCAATTTTGATACGTCCTGGATAGTTTATTTTCTAGATAATTGGATCGTATGTACTTATTACTTTTTTTTTTACGAGCCTATGGTGTCCCACTGCTGGGCAAAGGCCTCCCCCGCAACAAACTACTTCTCTCTTTCCAGGGCCAGTTCCGGCCAGTCTCTGTGATAGGCGTTAAGATCGTCGCGCCATCTTTTACGGGGTCTGCCTCGTCGTCGGCGTCCACCCTGAGGCACCCAGCGTTCGACGACGACCTTGGCCCACCGGTCTGAATTCATTCGACATACTTATTACTATATACTTATTATTAATCTAACACAAATGAAAAATGTTAATAAATTATCTAGTTTGTCAATTCCATTACTTCTATCAACGCTTAGATTGCTTCCATAAAGAACGCAATTTCACTCATTTATATAAATATATACGTATCACAGTAAATAGAACAAACTTTCAAAGATCTTCATTACTGACTTAACGATAGCTTTAAGTAAATTAATAGGCGTTGTAATTACAAACAGGATTAACATTTACTTAGTTATCTATACGACTAAGTAATGATACATCTTTTATGTCGTTAATGAACTAGGTAAAAGCATCTAATATTACCGAACTTTAAAGTTCATTTTCCTTTGAAGCTTCATATTCATCCAAAAACAGCCTGAAGCAAATAATCTGCGCTGTTGGTTTACCCCCTTTTGCATCAATAAAGTTCTAAATAAAGTTCTCGTCAAAGATAGGCTTCCTTCGTAAAGTATTTGTCAAATGCAAGGTCCCAATTTTCTATTGTTGGTCTACTTCCGTAGGCATGTAACTAGAATGTTAGGTAACTTAATCATATTTTGGGGGTTTATCCCCAAAGTATGTTTGTAAATGGGAGAGGATTTACGTTAAGATTTTGTTTTTTTTATTGGGAGATGATATTACTTAAAATATAATAGTCATTGCAACATACGAGTGTAATTTATATCTATTTTATGAAGATCTGATCATTACTTACTCCCTTCCCTGGTTCAGTTACCCAAAGTGTTTCTTGGCCTCTGACAGATAAAATATGATTATAACAATAATTATTTTTACGGGAATTAACGCGATCACTTATTTCAAGGTATTACATACCTCTGTTTTGCCTGACGTTTCGACCAGGTTGCACTGGCCGTGGTCACAGGCTGACTGGCTCAGCGGCGCACGCCCTCCGTCGTCGAATCCGTGAAGTAGAAGGTTCTTCATCCACCCGCACATTTTCGATATTATTGATAAAATTGTCTCGCCATGTACCGTCACATACCACACTAACAGGGTCCCTATTCTGTAAGCAAACCGCTGTGTTCCTATTCTGGTGTTTATCCGACTGCGCAGAAAAGCGAGGTGATATGTTTTTTAACACTGGATTCCACACTGTAGATAATTTAAAACCATCTTCCCGATTAAAAGTTTTATGCTTTTTAATCTCAATCGCTTCACGTACAACTCTTGAATAAAAGTGACGTTCGGTGGAGAGGACTTGTAATACCTTGAAATAAGTGATCGCGTTAATTCCCGTAAAAATAATTATTGTTATAGAAAAAATATGATCTTTAATAAATGATTTTTCTTTCTTTGCTGCCTGTAAAAAATAATTATTTAATTCTATTCAATACTTTGAATCTTTGAAAGTAATATAAAATTATGAGATAAGAAATAAATAAAATCATATAATCTATCGTAGCTTTTGTTGTACACTAAAAAGTACATACAATCTAGTAAACGTGCCTACAATGTTAAATATAAGTAAAATAGTTGACCTAATGCACACACACAAATATTAACAAAGAAACAAATGTTTATTTATAACATATTCTAATAAAATACATAATCCATAGCGCAGTAGCATCATTTATAAGAATAAATCAAGTCAATAGTCAGAAATAAAATAGCCAACTAAACTGATTCGGAATGTCTTCAACCGCATCTACGTCGACGTCAGAGGCTGTAACGACACGTATACACTATATGTACGTCTCGTAATGTATTTTGGCTAGAAGCCAAGATTCATCCCATGCCTATGCGATCGGCTTTCCATCCGATTTGCGGATCCGATTGCCCGCCAAGTCTATTCCGAATGCTTCACGATTGGTTTCAATCTGTATTAAATATAACCTCAATTTATTGAAGGTGAAATGAATGTTAACTTTCATATTTTACCAATAAACTTTCATTTTTAGTATTAAATATGACAGCTATTTACAGTTACTATGTTTTTAGAAAATTATAAACCACAGTTTAAATCCATTGCTAAATTTGCTGCTAATTTCGTTAGTGAATGGTATCTTAATTAACTCCAATACTTTAGAGATGAATACAAACTTCTTAAAAAAGTCGAGAAAAAAATCTTAAAAGGTAATCATTTTTAGGTTTAATATAGCATGGATAGATTAAATATAAATTTATATAGCTAAAAGATTTCCCTCCATACTTTACAGGAGAGCTCAGTCTATATTTACTTTGACGTTGAAACGATTAAGTTTTTCGTGTTAAAATGTACTACTTCAGAAAACCGATTTTGAAAATAGGAACCTGTAGGTATTTGGTATTAAATTAAGAGTTAAACATAACCAAGGTTTGATAATGTACCTCTAGGTAAGCTTTTTTCTAAATTTATGAGGGCGAAGATCATAATACGTCTACAAATTGTTTTTTTTTTAAGTAATACCATAAATTAATCCGTTTTAAAAGCTACGACCATTGATCAAAACCAACGTAACTAACATACCAGAATAAATCAAAACATGTAAGTATTTTCCTAAAGCGAACTTAGTGTCAAGACTTTAGTTTAAAACTGGTCCGTTGAGACTCAACTAATGATCTTACGGAACAGCTACATCATCCATATAGTGCAAAACTAAGTTAACAAAATGATGTACAAAAAGTCACTGAAAAGCCGTTTCTAGGCAATACGCGCCAAGGGAAATCATAAAGATCGACCTCCTGATATAAGGATCTACTTAAAGGGAGACATGATTGCCTGCTCACATAAAAAGGTACTTGGTAATAACCAACATCAAAGTCCAAGTATATTCATACCATAAAATACTCGATTGTTATTCAGATCACATAATTATGTTTTAATGGGATATTTAGGTAATTACTAGGTCTAGATTTATTAAAGAACCCGCATATATGTCAGTTATCACGGCAAACAGTAGCCTATGTGTTATTCTGATGTATAAGCTATATTACTGTAAAGTATCATCCAAATCCGTTCAGCAGTTTTTGTGTGAAAGAGTAACAAACATCCATCCAACCATCTATACATCCATCCATGCTTACAAACTTTCGCGTTTATAATATTAGTATAGATATAGATCTTATATATCTATAGACTTAGATTATAATAGTTGATACAATACGTTTTACTCAAATAAGCAAACGAGTAAAATTCAAATTTACTGTATTTTTTTTTGCATCCTTTCCAACCATATTATTATTTACTTGTTTGACTTCCCATTCTATTATTAAGTAAACTGGAGGATAATTTGTAGGAAAACGAACAGTGTATATATGATAAAAACATTTCTATGTTTAAACATTTTTTTACATCATTTATACAACTTAAAAATATAAATTTTAAGGTTTTGGACTTGCAATGGTTTCCACAATAAACTTTGTCTAGTGGAAGAAAATACAATATGTATTTTTAATACAGCTTACAGTCACCCAAGCTGGCGAGCCGGTCAATATTTCAAAATACAGTAACCAAAGCAAGCAATGTCATATTATTATAGCGCTAAGATTTATACTGTCCGTTGGGAGACATATTTTAATACAACGGTGACGGCAAAAGAAAACTGTGTACACTGGACAAACATGAACCTATACAAACACATTTTTTGCAACAGGTTTTGTGGATAGATTTACTGTGAATAATAGGTTTACTTGGACTATTAGGACTGGTAAACAATAGCTAGAATAAAAAATATAGGCACTTATAATGATAGGTCACGATGCGCTTACGTAAGATGATAAACTACTGATAGCAGCATTGAGAAAATATTGAATTTACGGTTTCCCAAACAAGACACTGAACCAATACCGTTCGAAACTTAAATTCTGAATACTTTAAAAAAAGTGACTTGTACCTGGGTTGTAGATCATTATCATGTTTTATACATTAAGTATCCATTGAAATCCAATTGTAGTAAAAATTGGCGATAGAGCTGTGAGAATCATTTGCGCTTTGCAGCAATTTAACAAAAAGTCGAAACGGATATGTAAGTGGACGATAAAAATTCGATGCGATTCACTTTCCGTAATCGCTGATGGACTCCGGGGAAATCACGTAGTATAGCTTCAATATATACGATACAATTTGAAGTTTTAACTGATGTAAATGGGACAGGGATCCTTTAACACTGGAAGGATCTTTCTCTGTGCCTTCTTTTGTATTATTAAGTAAAATTCTGCTTTTATCTAGTATAATTGTTGTCAGTACTATTTTTTTTTTCGCTTCTATATTGAAATTCAATGTAATATTTACTTGTGTATTTTCTTTTACGTGGCCTCTATAAACAAGGTATTAATATTTTATGAAAGTACACTTATTTTTGCCTCATTTTCCTTATGAGGTGAGTTAGGCGATGCGGGATCTTAGTAAACAAGTTTCTACAAAAAATAAATTTGTCCTAGTTATTTAAGTGGGTAGGCATCGTCGGTTGACTTCGTTGCTTCCGGATGGAGCCAAAAAATCGGCTGAGATATTTCCTGTTGAGGAGTAACATGTTACCATTATATATTCGCAGGTTGTAACCGCGAAGGCCATAAAACTTGAGGTAGAATGACTTTTTTTTATGGAATTGTGGGCAAACGAACAGTCGTATCGCCTGATGGTAAGCGATTACCGCCGCTTATGGACACCCGCAACACCTGAGGTGTCACAAGTGCCTTTGGGGGTGGGAGGGGGATGAGGGGAGGTGTTGGGATACGGGCTTCCGGTATCCTCACTCACTCGGTGAAAAACAGCGCAAGCGCTATTTCACACCGGTTTTCTGTGAGGCCGTGGTATCACGCCGATCTAACCGGCACATTCATGCCAAAGCGTGGCTCTCCCACTGTTAAATATTGTATGAGTAGGAATTAAGAAAGAAAATGCTGTTCATTTTGGTTATTTAATAATTTTATACTTACATAATAACACATATATTATTTGAAATTAGTTTTGTACCCAAAATTATATTACGTAGAAAATATAATGTGATTTCGGATCTACAGTACGAATTTGTTTTCTTTTTAATCTTAATTTAAGGAGCTTAGCCACAATTATGACTTTGTTGCTCCATCATTAATATATCACAAAAACGAATTATCACAAACACATTTTATGTGACAATATGGGTGTGTAAACGTTCAATATAATAGGAATGTTTTTTAAGCATGTAGTGAATTTCTAACTCTCGTTATAAAATGTACTACGATTATTATCATGTTCTATTTGGTTATGACAAGGATAATGTATAATCAAACTTTAATTTCTTCGGAGTAATGGTATGGCATCTAAGTATAGAAAACACAGAAGACAGTGAAATACTCTCTTCAATCCAAACAGTAGCAAAAGCTAATGAATCTAATCAACATCACTATAGTGCACTGTAGCATGTAGCGGGTGACAGTTTCAGTAACATTTCGTTTTACTCTTGAAAGTTGCCGCGATTTACAAATTATGACTTAGTATTTCAGCTGTACCACATTCGCAATATATTAAATCATTAATAACTGTAGTAAATTAAATTAAACCATAAACTGTAGTAAATTAAAGTAAATTAAATTAAACCCCCACGCACCATGCTACAGCGCAAAGAGTATAGCTGTATGTGAAGATTAAATCCCCCTTATGAACTGGTAGTACATCTGATTGTAGATCAACCGAGAAGGCATCCTATGACTGAATGAGAGGTAGGAACAGATTTTCTCTGTTCACAAGTCTCTACTTCCGTTTGTTAGCGAAATTGTATCAATTGTGCTGTTATTGAAACGAACATCTTTTTACAGCACCAATTTGACCGGATATCCGGAACTTGATCGTTTCAGTACTGAATTCTTTGTGTATGTGACGGTCAGCATCATTTATCTTACGCAATGTAGTACGTTGTTTGATTTAGAACGTCCGCTGTTTGATTTGATAGTAACGAAACATCAATTACTTTCACTTAGTTCACTGTCAGTTTGGTACTGAGTAAATGATGATCTTATCAATGTAAAAACATTGTTTTTATCTCAGAAAACAGCTTTGAATTTGGTTTATATTCACACGTCTCTCGAACCAAAATTCTAAAGAACTCTAAACTATTTAGGAAACTTCTTAAAACTCAAGCAATTCAATGAATAATAATAATAATTTAAACAGAATTGAGACGAAAAAATACATCAATCAAGATATTAGAATATTAAAAGTATATTATTGCAGTCTTAAATAAAAAAAATATTGTATAACCTTTTTTTATGTTTGGCCCGCCAAAATGACTCTACTCTGCCTGATTGAAAGTACAAGCAGAATCCAAGAGTGGTGGTCACCATACTCATTGCGAATGCAGACAATGCAACAATGCAGCATGTTGACCTATACCATGGCGGCCTCGTGATGCTTCTGCATCATTGGGCCTCCAGTCTCGCACTCACCAACGTAACACGACAACACGAAAACTGTCATTTTACGTTGATTTTCTATGCGAGGGTAGTACCGCCCCGGTCTAGCCGGCCCGTTCGTGCTCAAATCAGCGTGGCTCTACTACCTCGAGACAATGACAGAATGATGGTAGAGAACCAAGCAATTCAATTAAAAGATATTGTATTAGACTTCATTTGTGGCTGATAGATTAAAGTTATTTGGCTCAGAATGTCTAACATCACTATCATCATTATAAACGTCAGCCTATCACAGTCCACTGCTGTACATACGCCTCTAACAATATAGTAGAATCTATGACAGTGCAGGAATGGATTATCACGGTTTAATAACGATTATTTCTCAAAAGAATAATACATTATTCGGTTAAATGAGAACTTTAAACTATCACTGGTAATTTACAATGTCACTCTAAAGAGCGTGCTTAGCTTAGAAACAAAGGTAAACAATAAAACAATGAAGTAAAAATAAGTACATTATCCTAAAAGGTTACAGAATCATAACAATACGATGATTACTAAGTCTGACTGTCAATCTGTGCAATATAATATTGTACAAGTAAGCGACTAGCAACTGTACCATGCAACAGTCATCTTTGACTACTATTTATCAACTTTTATTTCTTTATAAACGATTTTCTACACTAAGCCTAAATAGAAAAATTCCATACTGAAATATGCTACTCTAAATTAATGACGATACAAGTATTATAATTACTTCGCTGTTTCAAAGTTACAACATGAGAAATTGTCCCGTTACGCGGCTAAATGTGTAAAACATTTCTCATTATCTGACTGATGCAATTTGATCTCGAGGCTATGTATTTAACTCACTTTCCCTTCTCTAATACTATATGATAGATGCTGAGTATTATATTTATTTGCTAATTCCATACCTCTGCCCTAAGAATGTACCTTTCCTCATGAAATATTTATCTTAAAGAGTGCTAGTCAATTTCCTTTTATTATTTCATCCCCTAAGGGTGTAAGCACCCCTCTGCGCCCCTATGATTATGTTCCTCTAACCTCTTAATATTGATGAGGACATATTAACGTTACTGGGTTAGAATAACTGAGTTAATTTATTACTGAGATCATTTTCGTTTCGAATAAATAGCCCTGACATTATTCTATCCGCTAGTTATATATTACCGAAAATCTTTTTGATAGAATTGAGTTCATAGCGTTTTAAAATTATCATAGAATAACAATCTCATGCCGTAGATATCGAGTGGTTACAAGAAATAACAAACTGTTATCAAATACTTAGAACTAGTTGGATATAGAATGATTAAAACAACCAATATTTTAAAACTGCTAAGGTCCAAAAGTAGAAAAAGAATTGTTTTTACGCAACGTTCTACCAAATCCTGTTGAGATTATAAATTTTTTGGACGAAAACATTGGTTTTTGATTTACCAGGAAATTGTATGATAAATATGTAAACAATTATAGACAAAACTCACCTCATAATTTTTAAAATTAAATATCAATTTATAAATCGATATATGTATATTGCTTTTTTTTGACTCCCTAAATGACTCTACTTTGCCTGATGGAAAGCTTAAGCGGAATCCTAGAGTGGTGGTTACCATACTCATTGCGAATGCAGACAATGCAGCATGGTGCACCAAGCACCCACAATATGGTGGCCTAGTGATGCTTTTGCAGCATTGGGCTTCCGGTGTCGCACTAACCAACGAAACACGACAGCACGAACGCTGTCATTACGTTGATCTTCTGTGTGAGGGTAGTACCGCCCGGGTCGAGCCGGCCCGTTAGTGCTGAAATCAGTATAACTCTACTACCTATGCAATTAAAAGCAAAAAAAAACATTATTTCCCTCTTAATTGATAAGTCATAGAGACTTTAATACAAAATGTCTACATATGGAGAGCTGGCGCCTAATAAGGTTTTATATGTATACATACCTTAAAGCTGCATTAAAACTATCTTATATATTTTAATTCAGTACAAAAAAAACTATCTTAAAACGTTGCTATATCATATTATTTTGTACATTACGTCATAAGTTCAAATTCTTAGTGTCGCTAAATTTATTTCACTCTACTAAACTTCCTGTGAAGTAAATATTCTTAAACATCTTTTTTAAACACAGAGAGATTAGTTACCTTACTCCAATCTTGACAAGCGTCGTCTTTTATATACAGATTACTTATGACCTTAGGGGTTACAGAAAGACGGGAGCGCCAATAAAACGCCCGGTGAACGAAACTTGAACGTTCAATTTAGAGATATTAGTCAAAATATCGATTTTATACATTGACGTAGTCGAATCAGAAATTTAAATTC
The DNA here is from genome assembly GCA_949125395.1 of Diaphora mendica. Classification (NCBI taxonomy): domain Eukaryota; kingdom Metazoa; phylum Arthropoda; class Insecta; order Lepidoptera; family Erebidae; genus Diaphora; species Diaphora mendica. The sequence goes on along the minus strand of OX421318.1, from coordinate 28,064,834 downwards.
TAAGTATTTATTTTACTTTCTTATTCCCCACAGTGTCGCAAAGATTACGGAAAAATACATGAAAGCTTTTTGTAACCAGATGTTCCTTTTTTATTTTTGGACTTAGAGAACAATTTTTTGTACTAATACGCTGGTATGTGTAAATTCTGTTTTTTTATTTGGCTCTGTGTGCCTAGGGACTATAGGACACCTTTTCAGGCTGAATAAAGCTACCGAGGATTGCTTCACAAAAAAGTCTGCTACGATTTGCGTAATCCGGAAATTAAATTTAAGACAGTTTTGATTAGTTACTAAATAAATATTTGACCCTCGTAATTTACCTACCTACCCCCCCATCCCCAAAAGGCCGGCAAGGCACTTGTGACGCTGGTGTCCATGGGCGGAGGTAATCGCTTACCATCAGGCGATATGTCTGCTCGTTTGCCCGCCTACTCCATAAAAAAAAAAAAAAAATATAGTCGATTTTTCTCACCTACAAAACTAATTTTGTAAGGAGGTTAAAGGTACTTTTGAATTTTAGAAACTTTCTGTAGGCTAAGCTAGTGATAGTCTAAAGTAAGCGATTGTCCCTCATAGAGATTATACAGATCTCGAGATAGGGCCTTGGGACTTTCCTTACTCTGGCTGTTATAACAATTTGAGTTCCGGAGACTTTGATTGTTAAATTAGATTACAAATTTCACAGGCATGTGATTTTTGTATTAAACTAACAAGGGTTTGATGGCAAATATTTTATAGGTGATTCTTATACAATGGTGTTTTAGTACGATTGGATACGATTGATTTATCATTTAATTAAAGTCAGTAAAAGTAAAATTAATATATATTTTAGCTAAGTTAAAAATGAAAATCTCTATTTCCATGACATTGTTTCATTATGGACAAAATAATCAATATACTTACTCATTTGTATGTGTTCAAATTTTGTGACTTTTTGTTTACTTTTATTTTTACCCGACTGCGAAAGGAGGGTTATGTTTTTCGAGTGTATGTATGTATGTATATTTCTTTGGCACGCCCTAGAGCCTAAACGGCTTGTCGTATTTTTATGTGAGTGGTGTCAATAGATTCGTCTTAGTCGTGAGAGTGACACTGGGTACATCAAAATTAAAAATAAAATAAAAATAAGGATTTTTGGCGCCAAAAAGTAATATAAAAAAAAATGTTTTCAAAACACATCGAGTGTGGTATCAAAATAAAGATTTTTTTACGGTGATTACGAATACATATAATAATAATAAATAATAAATAAATATTTCGGACATCTAGCACACAACGCTATCTAGTCCCAAGCTAAGCAGAGCTTGTGTTATGGGTACTAGACAACTGATACAAATACATATATAGTTTTTTTTTTTTTTGTAAATACATACATATTATACATAGAAAACACCCAAACTCCGAAACAAATATTTGTAGATCATACAAACATTTGGTCCGACCCGGGAATCGAACCCGAGACCTCATGATCAGCAGTCGCACACGCCAACCGCGAGACCAACGAGGCAGTCGTTATATAAAACTTATAAAACTTATATGTTTTTATTGTTAAATATCGACGCAGTCGGGTTTTTTATTTTTAATAATTTGTACTTGTTAATTTTTGTTTTTTATTTAATATTTGTCAGTGAGGTATTACGACGACATGACATTTTTATTATTATAAAAAATTTGTACGCCAGCTATGGCAAAACATGTTTTTAAGTACTGAACTATATTTTATACTATGACATCTTGTTGACACAATCATTTTTTATGCAAATAAACTTATCTTATCTTTTATTTAAAAATATTCATTTAGAATTCATGTTCTATTTAATACGGTACTATAATTGGACTTATTGGCAGAAAAAATCTGTTACATTTACAAATTTTTTTTCTTTTTTACGATTTAAAAAAAGAAAATCTCTTTTTTTCATCGTTTCCTTTATCTATTTTGTACTGTTGAGTATTTACTGTTTTTCCTCCAGTAAAAAAAATATTTTAATATAACTTCCAGTTCATTACAGATCAAATCGCTTGATTAGATTACTGAGTTTGTAAAAAATATATGTACAAACGTACACTCGAAAAACATAACCTTCATTCGCATACTACGCTTTCATTACAATCACAATTAGTTTCGACGAAAAGCAACTTTACAGTTTGGCTAAATCAGGCTAAAGCAAAGAGCTGGCACTAAAATGCACTTTCCTGTAGCTTAAACACGCCTGTAACAGTTAGTTATTGAATAATAAACGTTGTGCCAGCCCTGAGTACGTGACGTGCCCGACACGAGACGTGAGAAGCCTTCGGAGACCACCCTTCTCCTCAATGGCCCTCACACATCACGCCTTTCTCCAAACGAATATGCACCCTGTCTAGCAAAGATTTAAGCACATTCTCATTCAAAACTAAATCGGAATTACGGCTTTTATGAATGTCAAAAAGTTTTTCAAAGCTGTGGTTTTCCCAATTTTCTGGGCAATTTTCTGTACGCTCCGTCCATTGTCATTTTGAAATGTGTGGTGGAAATAGTCAAATTGGAGTCGTAATGTTAATTTATGAGCATTTTTTAAAAGATAATGCGTACTTAAAGTTGAATGTGGTTGAAATTTATGACAAAAAGGAGACCTTTTTGACTGGTTAGTAGTCGTTACTTTTTGAATTACAATTTGTAACTTTGAAGTATAAAATTTTTTGCTTGTTAAAAATAGGACTATTACATTAGGTATCTAAATTTACTATGGGATAGTAATGCTTTCACTTGAATAAATTGATTCGACCGGAGTAATTCCCAGGCTTCACAGAAAATCAGCTTTTTTTTCGTTGCTTATTCCCGAGTGCGTCCGGTTACTAGACTCCAAACTATGTTCCCGGTCACTCTATAGGCAGGAAGTCAAAGGTTTATCAAATGAGATATCCACGGACTTCGATCGTTACTCACCATCAAATAGCTCACCTACTTATTTACCCCTTACGCCATAAAATACAAATAAACTTCTAAATAGATACGGATTTATATAATTATTAAATTGTTTCTTTTTCGCGCTCAGACAGTTCACCTGAGCTGACGCATGACGGTAAAGTTATACACCACACTAAAGCTACGCTGATATCTGTTGTTTATAGAAGATTCCAGAATCGTTATTATTAAAAAGAAATATTTGAAAAAAAAAAATTTGGACGACTAATCGTTAGTTAGTCCTAGGTTTCTTTTATTTTTAATCATTATCATCTTCACTAGTTTTCTCTTTGTTTTAAATTGGCAAGCAAATTTCTATTAAGACATATTTTATATAGTTACTGTCGTGGAGGCACCTAAAAAATCCGTATTACTCATGATAAAATATCCCAAATTATACTAATACAAATCAGTCATGGTTATAGGTTGTTATTTTTATAATTCTTTTACATAAAACATACACACTAACCACATCATTATTATAATTCAAAATAATGTTCATTTTGCCGATAAACAATTTCATTATACCACCTCATAATTGAAAATTAATTGCACTGTCATCACGTCCTTCAAACAGATGAATATTCGGAAACTTATATAATTTTAACCTCACTATACTCTGAAACAACCAACTTGTCAATATATTAAAGTTTTAATTAAATTATTATAGCAACTAAATGCTTTTGAATCATTTAAAGTTTTGACAAATTACAATATTGTACAATGTTAATTAAGACTGTTTCGAAGGTAAACTGAAATTTCATTTTTTGTTGTTATATACGAAAGTGAATTTATAGAAGTTACAGATAAATTAAAGAAGAAAAATTATTAACTGCTCAGTTCAACTGACATCAATACATACTTAGATATTCATTGACAGTATTTAGTTAAAACATGAGAGCAAAAACAAAAGTGTGGGAGAGCCACACTTCGGTATGCATGGGCCGGCTCGACCTCACAGAAAACCAGTGTGAAATAGCACTTGCGCTGTGTTTCACCTAGTAAGTGAGGATACCGGAGGCCAATACCCCAACCCCTTCCCATCCCCAAAGCCCGGCAACGCACTTGTGACGCCTCTGGTGTTGCGGGTGTTCATGGGTGGTGGTAATCGCTTACCATCAGGCGATACGTATGCTCGTTTGCCCCTACTCCATAAAAAAAATGGTGTACTATTTTCATGCTCTGATTTTTTCGGTTTTTTAAATCTTTATTTACGGAGCTTAGCCACAATTATGACTCTGTCGCTAATTTTACCGTTTTTAATTAGAGAATCAGCAAGCCTCACCTGAGAAATGCAAATTTACGTCTATTCTCTGTCAGATAACATTGTTTTTAAAATCCTCGTCCTGAGGTATCCTTATTAGAACTAAAATTGGTAGTAATATTATTTTATTGTTAGAAAATCAGATAGTTTATTTAAACAAAGTAGTCTTTATGATTAAATCTCACCACTTTCCTCATGATACAGAACAGAACTAATCCACAGTAAGTATCATCTTGTTTGGCTTCCGTTGTCCTAATAGGGAACCTTTATTTTATTATTCACCAAAAAATATCTAGAATAGTAGGTTTTTTTTATTTTATCTTTTTTTTTTTTATGTAATAGGCGGGCAAACGAGCAGACGTATCGCCTGGACACCTGCAACACCAGAGGCGTCACAAGTGCGATGCCGGCCTTTGGGGGATGGGGAGGAGGATGGACGCGGGGGATGGGGGAGATTGGGGAAGGGGTTGGGGTATGGGCCTCCGGTATCCTCACTCACTCGGTGAAACACAGCGCAAGCACTATTTTACACCGGTTTTCTGTGAGGCCGTGGTATCACTCCGGTCGAGCCGGCCCATTCATGCCGAAGCGTGGCTCTCCCACGGTTGGTAGTCTTGAAATGGTAGTTGTTATTTTTTGATACGGACGGTATACATTATGCTTAAGACCTTTAGACCACCTTTGGTCTAGTATAAGAAATTATATTTAGGGGCTTTTATAAAAAAAATATGTTTAGTGTTTTCTGTCAATATTTATTTTATTTTTCAATTTTTCAGTTACACAAAATACTGCATAAAAGGCTTATTTTTTTTGAAAATACAATATACTTATCTGTAACAAATATATACAGGTGTTGTTTGAAGTATATGATATTATGTAATAAATTTAGTTCACATTCATGTCGATAGATGGCGATGTATTAATTGTATAATTAGAACGTAATCGCACTGTTAAGAGTCTCCATCGTTTGATGACCTTACTGATATTGTTGACATACTTCCGAATGCTATTTATTCCATTAACCTAGATCATCCCGTGAACAGGTAGGTATATTATCTTCTTCTATGAGTAAATATCTTGAATTAATTTGAACAGCATCGTAAAAATTTATCGACCTATACAATGCTACTTTAGCTCCTATAGCCATTTAAAAAAGAAATTTATACATCCCTTGAGTTATTCTAGTCACAATGCCACACAAAACCTCGGCCGAACATAAAATTCAGTTTGTTTTTTTTACATATCAAAGGAAATGAGTACATAAAAAATATATGTGTTCCTGTAATCTAGCTAAATGATGGTATAAACTTGTTTTTCTTTGGGTATGAGTTGTCTTGAATATCATATAATATACATAAATATAATATACTATATTATATAATTATTTTTTGCAAGTGTACTGTGTTTGTGTTTATCAGTGTTTTAAAACTTATAGTTCTAACTCTGTTGTATTTGGTTTTAGACGAACACTGTGAATGTGTTGCAATATTATCTATACTGATATTATAAAGCTGAAGAGTTTGTTTGTTTGAACGCGCTAATATCATGAACCGCTGGTACGATTTGAGAAATTCTTTCAGTGTTAGATAGTACATTTATCGAGAAAGGCTATAAGCTATATATTATCGCGCTAAGACCAATAGGAGCGGAGCACAAATGAAGAATGTTACAAAACCGGGGGAATTTTTTTACGCTACGGGCAATAGAAGACCCAAACGAGGTTGCGTGGGTCCGCTAGTTGACACTATAAAGTGGAAGATATCCTAAGTGAAAAATACTTATAATTTAGAAAACTACTATATCATTATGTTTTTTTTTAATATGAGCCGGCCAAAATGACCCTAATCTGTCTGATGAAAAGCAACAGCAGAATGCATGATGGTCACCACACTCACTTTGAATGCAGACAAAAAATCAAGAAATTATAGTAATATTTTTGTGGAGTATAATTTATATTTTCGATTGTCGGCACTTGATGGAACTTGTTATAATACATTCTAAAATTAAAATCACTTGTACTTATTCCACTATTTTTTTTTTGTTTACACCTGACCGGTTTCGCCTTATGGCATCATCCATTTACACACAAGTGATTTTAAATCTAGAATGTATTATTAAGTACTAGTGGTTGCCCGCGGCTCCGCCCGCGTATATGACGCTTGCTGCGACATACACGCGTAATATATAAATGTATATTATACTAGTGGTTGCCCGCGGCTCCGCCCGCGTATATGTCGGTTATCGCGGTAAATAGTAGCATAAGTGTTATTCTGATCTATAAGCTATATTACTGTAAAGTTTCATCCAAATCCGTTCAATAGTTTTTGCGTGAAAGAGTAACAAACATCCATCCATCCATCTATATTTACAAACTTTCGCGTTTATAATATTAGTATAGATACATATCTTATTTACAGGAAACTCAACAATATGTTAAAATAAAATGCAAAAAAACTAGATAGGCTGTTAGTAAAACAAATGTTTGCAGAAGTAATGGTCTTCATCAATGAAGAAAATAAAATATATCTCTATTTCAAATACCTTATATTGTATATATTGTATATAACTCTATAGTTATTTGAAAAGATTGCTGTATGTTTCTGTTTTCTGTCCTTTGTGAATACTTTTACGGCTGTTTTTTTACTTTCCTTTTTTGAAGTCGGTTAAAAATAAGGTTTTGGTGTTCTATACCTCGCTGGCTAGGTGGGTTGGTATAGGGTTTGTTTCAAGTTTTCCTTCCCTTTGCATATTGTCGTGTTTAGTTCGCTCCCTTAGTCGACTCTGAAGCCGAGTCTCCACCGAATAAAAGTTGGCAACTTTTGTGTTGTCAACACGTGTTAGTGACAAAAGTTTTTTTTTATGGAATAAGGGCAAACGAGCAGACGTATCACCTGATGGTAAGTATTACTGCCGCCCATGGACACCCGCAACACCAGAGGTGTCAAAAGTGGGGCCCAAAGCCTTTGGGGGATGGGGGAAGGGGATGGGAAAGGGGATGGGGGAAGGGGTTGGGGTATGGGTATCCGGTATCTTCACTCACTAGGTAAAACACAGCGCAAGCGCTATTTCACACCGGTTTTCTGTGAGGCCGCGGTATCACTCCGGTCGAGCCGGCCCATTCAAGCCGAAGCGTGGCTCTTCCACGATATGTGTTTTCATAACCTAGCTCTAGTTAAAACTGGAGATTTTTTTTTTTCAATATGATTGTATCAATACTTTTATTGACATGCAGGATCACTTTTTCGTTTTTTGAATACATTTTAGTTGTTAAAAAAACAACAGATACTTTTTAAAGGTAAATTCAGACCGTTTTCAATAACCGATATCTAGTTAAAACTGGAGACAAGTTTTGAAAACGGATGTTAGTAGCGCAAAATAGTTTTTTTTCAAAACGCGAACGAGGAGACAGTCATATCAGATCAGTCTGTAAATACTGAGAAAATAAACTTAACTAATAAGATATAATAATTTGAAACGACTCGTTTCAATTATGAAATGTATCAATCAAAGCGATGTACAACACAAAGTTATGGTACCAGTGACTTTGCCAACGACTTGAGCTTTTACCGTATTCAATAGCATCAAACGAGAAAGAGACAGGGATTTTGTAGAAATTCTCAATTTCTACTTTCTTTCCTCTCATGAGCAAAAAATATATTACTGCATAGTTGAGAGTTTAATTTCTCAACCAGAAGTTTTAAGGACTGCTGCCGGAACTTGGCTAAATGAATTAGAAATTGGTAAACTTCAAAACAACAAGTTCTGCAGAAATAATTACTAGAGCGCAAACTTGTGCTTTTGCAAACTGGATAAAAATGCTGGTCGAGATACCTTCGCTAGTCTTTTACGTTCTAAAACAGATGATAAACTTCGTTAGCACAGTTCAGAAATAACTTGGATGTTCGTGTCTTGACTTTTGAATATTTGAGAAACTGTTGAAGCCGTTTAGTTAGTATTATCTGCGCTTGTGTATTTCGATCGAATTTTATCACTTGTGGTTACAATATTTCTCATGTATGTATCATATGTTTTCTTTTTTATTATGAGCCTGCAAAAGTGACTCCACTCTGCCTGACCAAAAACATAAGCAGAATCCAAAAGAAGTGGTCGCTGTAATCATTGCGAATGCAGAAAATGCTTCATGATGGCTCACACTTTGGTAGCCTATTGAGATGCTTCTGTATCATTGGGCCCCCGGTCTCAATCTCAACAACGACAACTCGAAAGACGACAGCACAAATACTGTCATTTGTGCTGATTCACAAATTGTTGTTCTGAGTTTGGGTGTTAATTGTGTCCGTTTCATGTATGTCTGTAAAGTCCCCCGCGACACAGGATGTTTATTCCTAATGCGGGAGTTGTCTTTTTTTAAAAGAAAAGAAATTTTATATTGGTATTTTGAGAGAGGGTAGCAACGCTCTGGTTGAGCTAGCTCGTTCGTGCTCAAATGAGCGTGGTTCAACTACCTAAAGCACATAAACAATAATAAATTATTCAATCTCGAATATCACAAAGCATATTTCATTGCATTTCTATTTACGACACACAGTAATGCACTCAAACTTTGTTAAAAATATAAAACAAAATTGATTGATTCAACATTTTTGAATCTAGATTTGCATGATTGCAAATTATTATCATTTTATTATGATTCACTGAACTAAATCTTCTTGCTCTAGATAGATTCTCAAGCTTCAGTATTTATAGTTAAAGCATCAAGCGCTATAAAACTTAACAAGACTGTTAAACTACGTTTGCCTGACTCAACAATGTTTTTAATAGCCGCTCAAGGTGTATCGTAAAACGGAACGACGTATTATAGCTGCAAATTGAAATTTTGTCACTACAAATACGCCATGTCGAGTGTTAAATACATAGTTGTTTTGAGTGTTGTTGTGTCACTTAATAGGTGTGACAGCGTTTCTCAAACTTTGTAGAGCACGTTGACACCCGTATGACACCGTCACGAACAATGTTTTTAGATTAGATGTTAGTTAGGTGTTAGATGTTAAAATACAAAAGTTAAAGTCAATAGATATGGATTAAAAAGAGAAGTGCAATGTGTTTTCAGAGCAAAGTAATTACATGTTTTTACATTAATAATGTTTAATCGTTCATTGAAATTTTTATTAAAATACTCGATCTTTTTTTTCTTTTAAAAGACAACTCCCGCATTGTGTTTAATTTTAATAATTAAATTTGGCGTTATGGTTAATTTCACACAATTGTTAGTCCAGCTCAGTTAAATGATTAGTCCATTAGATTGTCAGGCCGGTCAAAGTGGTTATCTATGGAATATGAGTATATACGAGTAATACTAAAACTCGAAAAAACTTGTGAACTTAGCTAAACATAACATAATTCTTAGAATAATTCCATTAAGTCACAAGAAAAGGACCTCAAATACTTAGTTTGAGAAACAGTGACAAAGGAAGATAGCGTTTTAAGCATCGCTCCTATGTTACAATGTTGTTTTATGTCGGATATTGACACCCAATTCAGGCTGCATTTTAAAGAAAATTGTTTTCTAACCAATGACTTTTGTTACAATACAATTTGCTACCAGTAAATTGATCACAGTAGATGTTTTAGTGAAACAGTTTTTAAACAGACAAAAAGAGAGAAAAGTGGGATTAAATTTACAAGTTTGTATTTACGTAGTATTTGAGTTCATATTTTAGTTTTCCTAACTATCCTTAAAAGAAAAAAAGGAAGGTGCAATATAATGTTTTGTTTTATCCTTAATCGTGAAACTTGTCACTTGTACAGACGACGAACTTAAACCGGACAATCTTGTGAAAAACTTAAATAAACAATCTGAAACAACTTTCCGAGTATTATCGATAGACACTACTATATATCTACTGTGTATGTATGTACTACAAAGTATGTATCTATACTAATATACTTATACTTAATTAATCAAATATTAAAAAGAGCTAAGTTTCTAACTTTGTTTGTATGGTTGTAGTGGGTAATCTTCGACAGTACTGATCCGATCCTAAAAATTCTTTCACTAACAGAAAGGGACACTATTCAGGAGTGACATAGGTCATATTCTATTATGATAATAATAATAATAAAGCTTTATTTAATTCCATGCATAGTACATATTAAACGAAAACAATTGATAACTTATTAACCTATAATATTCGATTACATTTATTACATTTAGATAAATTTGGTTTCTAATTATAAATTGTATTTTATAATTAATTACTATATTATTTGTTTCAATCATCAACTACCTAATCAATTATTTAATGCATGGACCCCGTTTGGGTAAAAGCCTCCCCCAAGGAATGCCATCCTTCCCTGTCATTAGCTCTGTCCAGCCAACTTCTACCCGCGCACGTTACAATTTCGTCTGCCCATCTGGCCTTTGGTCGACCTCTTGATCTGGTGCCTTTCGGCCCAGACCACTTTACTGACCGTAGGGTCCATCTATCGTCCTGGTAACGGGCCACGTGACCCGCCCACTTCCATTTAGTCTTTATTGCAAAAGTTAAGGCATCGCATACTTTTGTCTTCTTTCGAATGTCAACGTTCTTTATCTTTAAGGATACTTCAGTTGGACTGAAGGACTACAGGTTAACTGAAGGATTATGATAATAGTCTTTGTAAATCAAGCCGAAGAAAAGCGAATGGTTAACGCCCAACTAAATGGGTACGGGTCGGCTAGTATACTATGAAGTTAGTTAATAAAAGAAAAAACTTTGAAAACACAAAACAATACAGTACAAATAGACTTAGTTCATACGACCCAAATACATCTGAACAAATTTCCTAAAATAAAAATATAGTAACAAGAAACTATTTTAAGAAGATAAATATCTTAACATTAGGTATAGTTATGAACTGATACATGGATTGGTTCACACATAACTGGGTTGAGACGTGACCGAACTAGCAACAGCGGCCGCTGCAGGAAGTAAGGGCATATACTCTCATGTTTAGCTGTTGGGGTGAACAGAATTATGAACGGAATGATACACTATCAACGATGCGAAATTATTATCTTGTTATGAATTTCATGTTGCATTAAGGATTGGACGATAATAAATTTGTACGGTAATTGATTACATTACAAATACTACATACCGTTGTCTTATTTGACGTTTTCACAAAATGGCTACAAGTGATGTAAGAGAGTCGTGCATAGACAGAAATGGGTGATACCATAGCTTAAAGAGGACCGCTTTTTTTTTTTTTGTTACTTTTTATGGAGAAATATCTTTTGTTTGATTCTTATACAACATACATAAATACGGCTCATGCAGATGGACAATTAAGTCACCGAGCGTGGGCCCTATCTATACATATACTAGCATTGCAGCAATGTGCTGTTGTGAGTGCTATCTCTGGCAATGCACAGAGTACTGGAAGTATTTATGGCTTACTCTTTTGTATTGCAGTTTAACCATGTGTTGTCTGAATTAATTATTTTCTTTCATTATATAGTAAGTATGATCAGTAGAGTACCAGGAGCCGGGGACCAAATGACGGAATCGCACTTGTAAGTCTGATTCGCTGGTCTTTATGGGCGACAGTGGTGACTTACAATCATGTGACGCATCTATTCGTTTTCCCTCCTCGATCAATTAATAATACAATAAAATCTATATAATTTATGTACGCGCATAACTTCCGATCGGCTGCACCAAATTAAATAATTATTTTTATGTGTTCTTCATTGTTAGGACAGGGTTTGTGTACAATAAAAGTTAAAAAATAACGGGAAAAGTAATTTTTTTGGTCCGCGACGGGAAACTGAGACAGATATGTAAATATAGCCGTACGAAGTTCGCCAGGTCAGCTGGTATATTAATAAATAGGTGAAGTTAGTAAAAGCGTATTAACAAACAAGTAAGTGTGTCCATTACGTAACTTTTATTTTTTATTTTGGTATAAATTTATTATTACTATTATCTAGACTATCATAACACAATGTTTCATAACTATCTCGTATGGCCACAAAACGACGCCAATTAAATTGACTCAAAGGCAAAACGACGCAACACATTTCTTTAGACCATTTTGTACTATTAGTAGGCCGGGCACGTTCGGACGACACTCAGGGACACTTCGTAAGCAGTTATACCTTTATGCCTCGTTGACACCGTATTTAGTTTTTGTTATAATTTATAGAAATTGTTATTTTTACAGGCTGTTTATTTGGTATAGTTGTTTTTAACCGACTTCCAAAAAGGAGGAGGTTCTATGTTCCACTGTATGTTTTTTTTTTTTTTTCTTATGTATGTTACCCGATTACTCCGTCAGTTGTGGAACGATTTAATTTTTTTTTTGTATTCGAATCGGTATGCTTCCGAGGTGGTCTCATTGCCAGCATATCAAGATCTGATGATGGGATCCCAAGGAAATCGAGGGAAACTCTCATTTTTTATAGGCACATACTATGTTTTTCGTATATTTTCTGAATTAGCGTGTGTTGTGTTGTGTTTTTTTGGCAGAGAGTTTTCGTTGGATGTTTTTTGGAAGTCGGTTTTTTTTTGATAAAAAGTTTTTGTACATACAAACGCTTTGCTTCGCACCGCACTTACTATTTAGAATAAAAATTAAATATTTACAATTTACGTGCAATAATAAAAATAATATAACTGATGCGAAGCAAATCTAAAAAAATCTTTTAGTCACGCTTTATGACTCTGTTAATAATATCGAAACCTTAGACCAACAATCAGATTTAAAAAAACAGCCCCTGGATAATCTGCTATGAATCACTTTATGAAATAATTTTCTGCTATCATGAAGTGAACTAAGTTTCCGGAATAAGATCTGAAATTCTGCAAACGATTCTATTTTTAACAGCAGATGAAATCATTAATAACCAACACAGGACATGTTAATAAGAAAAACGTCTCGGAAAAATTGAGGATAAAAATTCACGTCTTGAAACGTCTGGAAGCCTATCTTGAACTTTTTCAAGCCCGGAGCGGTCCAGCGGAGGCAATTTGAGCGAGATTAAATCCCGAGTGTAGCCGAGCGTGTCCGAATGAGCCGAGTCCGACCGAGCGGATCGCCTCTGTCTTTAAATTCCACCACTTACCTTTATTCATAACGTGATATTGGTTCGGCCAGAATTCGGTATCTGTTCGGTAATAATTTGAATTTGGAATAAGAATTTTTGAAATTGGGATGTAAGAAATGGTTTTTCGGGTAGATTGTTTGCAAATGATGGCGTGTGCTTGGGTTTTTAGATTAGGGTAGTGTGGATTATGCCTGTGTGGATCTCATGATAAGAAACTGGAGGAAAAGCGATTTGTTCAATATATACTTAGAGTAAACCTTTTTGCTTCAACGTATATGTGACGGTTTAGATAATAACCATCAAAAGTGGTGTGTATTTTGCTGATTTCATTCAAAATAATGTTAGATAATAATTATACCTTTACATACGTATATTGGAATAAAACGAAACTCATTGAAAATAAAGTGATAATTGATGAAAATATTAGATATAAAAATGTATTGATGTTCTTTAGTCTTACTAAAACTTTTGGTTGGACCGATTTGGCTAATTTTGGTATTAAATTATTTGTGGAAGCCTAGGAAAAGATTAAACGATAAAAAATATAGAAATAAATCTAGAAACATAGCAACAACTTCTTTTTGAGATACGCAAATGAAATTGCATGGGGTAACGGGTACACTGATAGTAAAACGTAATAGTGGAACGTCGTCGATCCTGTCCACTTAGTTCAGAAGAATATTCGAGGATCTCTCATCCATGTCTCTTAAATACAGACACCAGACAATAGCAAGATAACTTAGAAATGCAACAATGACATTCTGATGAAGTTATTTTTGCTCCAATGCCTTTGTTCGGTATTCCTTAAAAATAACAAAAAAAAAAAATAACAAGCGGCTAAAAATAACAAAACAAACTAGCAAAACTTGTTAACTAAACATGTTAGCGAAAAGTCGCAGGAGACGGACTTTTAAACGAACATCAAACACGATTACTCGAAAAGCAAAAATCTTTTATCTACTCGTCAAAATGACTTATAGTACACTTACTTACCTACTTTTATAGTATAAATATGAATAATATAAGTATTAATATTAGTTCAGTTCAGTTTCATTATACGAGAAGTATACGCTGGGATGTTTTCAGTCCGCTTTGGATAACATGTTTGCTTGTTAAAATAACAAAACAGTTAAGCCACGCCCATATTTTGATAAATATGTGATGTTTTGGGTTTAAAAACATAAAACTGTCGCAGGAGACTCGGCTTAAGTGTTTACTTCTGTTGGCAGTCGTCGTGACTGCTTTGTTTCTTTATGAAGTTTCCTTTCCTATCATAACTCTTTTTTTCTCTCTCTCGCTCTTTAGCATACACACATACTTGTATAATGTAAATGAATACATGATGGTACTTTGGTACTTATCTAACAATGTTTCCCAATATATTAAATACGCACTTGTTATTGTATGAGCACCTTGTCGACTATGATTATTATTAATTATTAATTTCTTTGATATTGACCTGATGATTTGCCGTGCGGCCTGAGTACGCAGCTCAACTATGGTTGAATAGGTCGATGGCTGATCCATGCGTCTTACTCTATTTTACATTTGTGACATTTATTGATTATTTTATATTTGGACATATTACATCTTTTTAAATTTGACTGTGAGTGAAAGTGCTATTTGGATTTTATTTTCCATAAGTGGACCTCACAATATAACAATACAATGTCACAATATAACAATGTAAAAATCTTGCAGCTATCAGTAAGAACGGCGCATGATTGGTTAGCTCATGGCTGTGCAGCAATGACTCCAAACCTTTTATATTGTTTTCTTTGGTCGACTTCGTTCTCATTCAAGTCTCTTAGTGAAAAAAATATTGTAAACCGTATTATTATTTTTTAAAAGGAGCAACAATGGAGTTTCTTGCCAGATTCTTCTCCATGAAGGGTAGGCTGCACTTGGAACTGGCGACTAGAATCACTCGATTTTTTAATATTAAATATTGACTATTCATAAGTGCCTGTAAAATAAGTGCCTATATGAATAAAATATTTTTGAGTTCGAGTTTGAGTTTAGCCTACTGACGTCCACTGCTGAACGAAGTCCTCCCCTAAAGAGCGGCAATCATCCTGCTTTCTCTTATTGGAAAATTATTTCTCAAACATTTATATTTATTTATTTACGTTTTGGAAATGGGATTCAGTAAGAATGGCTTTTCACAGGTTTTCTGTAAGCCCAAGCCATTGTCACTAGGTCGAGTCTACCTATTTGTGTGAAACAGAGCTATCTCATGATTTCTAATTGTCAACTGTAAAAAGAAAACATTTATTTGTGTAAGTTACTAAATTTAATAAATAATGTGAAAAATATTATCTACTATTTTTGAGCATTATTGACGATATCACATTAAAAAACGGTTATTTTAGTGGTGGTATACTAGTGGTCACAATAACGTGATGACTGTATATTAAGAATAAATATTTATATTTCTATAACTAACTCATAGGAAATCTTACTCAACATACTCTATCATCCCTTCACGTAGAGTATTTATATTCCACCGCAGACAATTTGGGCCACCCTTTATTAAGACTCTCGTGGTATGGAGTACAAAGGGACCTTTGAGTGGCAACTCTACACGGCGATGTAGAGACGTTGTACATGTAGAGTCCAAGCAACAACGCCCTCATCTTTTTGAGACTAGAACATCATAAGTATAATATTATAATGTTAAGGAGAGTTTGTTTATTACGCTTTTACAATAAAACTATTTCACCGATCATTATGAAACTTTGCACATGTATTGTGAGGGGTGTAAAAATGATATAGAGAATTCATTTAAATAACAGTATTGCAGCAAATACCTAAATTTATTGCCTATAGCATTTGCAGCTTGTGGCTTAGGTTGTGTGATCACAGATATTTGTCAGATGGGCTTGTTGGATGCTTCAGTTATACAAGTGGACACAATTTAAGACATATTATTTTTTGGTTGAAGTGTTCGAATATTTATTATAATTAAAGTAGTTAAACATATATAACACAAAATATTTTTTGCCATTTACAGATATTCGTTTTAAATAAAAGTTCTGACTGCACGGTAGCCGTGACTACTGTGTCAAGTGCTCTGGGTTGAAATCCCACACGGGACACTTGTGTGACCCACAAATTGTTGTTTGAAAAGTCCCCCGCGACACCGGATGTATATTCCTAATACGGAAGCTACTGATTTAAAATGAATAAATCATCAACAACAACCCATAATATCCCACTGCTGGGCTCGGGTCTCCCCTCAGGAGAGGGTTAAGGCTATACGTTCCAACGCTGACCGAGTGCGGGCTGGGGACGGGCATGACAACGTTATGGCTACTTAATCTACTAAGCTTCACAACTGTTATCCTATGATAACAACCGGGACCGACTGCTTAAATAAATGAGTGAACTCAATTTGACAAGTAAACTTTTTATTTCAGTACTATTTTTTTTTTTTTTTTTTTTAATCTTTGTTTAATTTGGGGTTTTAATCCAACATGGATATGCCAACCCCATCGTACCTTAATACATAGTTAATACTACATGCTACTTTGCTGAACTATTGTAATCAGGTGACATAATTTTTTAGCTGCTTCTGAACATGGACAACTCATTATGCTTTGTATTAAGCCCACATCGAATGAATTTACTTTCAGTTCTTTAAGTAAAAGCTCGCGTTCATTTCTATTCCTGTCACACTCCATCAGCAAATGTTTCTAATCAGTACTATTTATAATTATTTTTAACAAGATTATAGAAAATGAGTAGAATCTCCAATCACCGATAGGAAACCTAAAACTTACCTTAGTTTATTTAACTTTAATTACATGTCAATGTGTTTTAAACCACTGGTCATATTTTATTTCACATTCAATAAAATACTCACGTCAGCGGGCACAAAACACATTTTGCAAAACACATAAACAGTTACAAAAAAAAAATAAGAACGAAAATTACCACCTGCGCAGAATTAACGTTTACGAAGCTCGTTACTCAAGCCATCCCGATCTTATCAGATCTTCGTAATAAATACCTTTTTGTATAAAATTATAATTTAATTTAAACGTAGTGGTTTGTAATTGGCGAGCTCCGTAAACGCTCCCCTTTTTATCTGTGGTACTGAATATTATCTGTGTACGTAAAAAGGTGACAGCAAATGGCGCCATTAGGTAATGGTTTATTTACCAATGATATTGTCCAAAATAGAACTTAAATTATGGTTTATTTTTGCTCATAACTTTCTTATTGTGTATCTGAAGATGATTTTTTATTGTAAAAGGTATTATTGGTCTTACTGCCAACAATAAAAAACATGGTTTATATTTTGTGTGTTTCTCTTTTAACACACATTTACACACTTACACACATACAGGCACACATTTGCAAATATTAATAATTTAACTTCAACCCCTTAACAATGTTATCATACAAATCATAATGTCTGTCAAATAAACACACAGTCTTAACATACTTCAAGAAAGAAGACGCAGCGTCAAAATCCTGTCTTTCCGTTTTAGAATTCCTACGCTTTACCGTTGCCAAGCTGTTGGGCAAAGCGTTTGGATTCTAAAACGAAATAACTGGTATTTCTACGGAAGTTGCTACGTAAGTGCTACGGGACTACGTAGAGCTACGAAACTCCAAGATGCTGTGGGTGAGTAAAAGAACTATAAAACTTACATACATTACGCACATATTTTCACAATATTCACAATACAGTTTCATGATGAAATAATAATTATTTAAGAAGCCCATTTTAAGTTATATTTAGTTTTATTTTCACATTTTTAGCTCGCCTTTTAGCTTGACTGCCTCGTTGGTCTCGCGGTTGGCGTGAGCGACTGCTGATCATGAGGTCTCGGGTTTGATTCCTAGGTCGGACCAAATGTTTGTATGATCTGCAAATATTTGTTTCGGAGTTTGGGTGTTTCCTATTTATAATATGTATGTATTTACAAAAAAAAAAGTATATATGTATTTATATCAGTTGTCTAGTACCCATAACACAAGTTCTGCTTAGTTTGGGACTAGATGGCGTTGTGTGTTAACGTGTTTCTCTTAAACTCTTATTGCAATATCGAAAAAACTAAAATCACGAATAAAACTAATTCATTTTCCAACCCAGAGTTTTAGAATTTACACTCGATTCAACTTATCGAGCACAACACTAAATCTTGGACTGCGCCATAAAACTGTGGATGGCGGTCTAACGAGACCAGACCGACTATTGACGACATAGCTACGAATAATCGACTAGGTGGGAATTCAATGCATTTAAATTTCTCTTTGAATTCTAGTGAACACTTGAGATTTAGTGTGGGCCATAAGATTACTAAAAGCAGATATCGATATAAAATATTTGATTTAGGATCGAATTATATACGATTATGCAAAATTTTATTATAAGAATGTATACTGTCTATATAAATATCATCTTTACTTTAAATTCCACGTATAAAAATTCATAGATTTTATTGGAATAAGATACAAACATATGACTGACTTGACTGCCTCTGTGGCGCAGTGGTAGCGTATGCGACTGCTGTGCTTGAGGTCTCGGGTTCGATTCCCGGATCGGACCAAATATTTGTATGATCTGCAGATATTAGTTTCGGAATTTGGGTGTTTTCAATGTATAATATGTATGTATTTACAAAAAAAATGTATATATGTATTTATATCAGTTGTCTAGTACCCATAACACACGTTCTGCTTAGTTTGGGACTAGATGGCGTTGTGTGTTAAATGTCCGAAATATTTATTTATATATGTGATCTAATCATTTGTGACTTTTTAGTATTTTAGTGATGTTTAATTTACTTAAAAATTATTACAATAAAAGTAAAATAATACAAAAAAATTACAAAAAAAACCGACTTCAAGAACGACCAAATAAAATTTGGTCTACATGGGAAGCACCAACTTTCAAATAAAAAAAAATCATCGAAATCGGTTCACCCAGTCGAAAGTTATGAGGTAATAAACATAAAAAAAAATAAGGCGAATCGAGAACCTCCTTCTTTTTTGAAGTCGGTTAATAACCTTAGTATTAAAATTATATACTGGACAGCTTCAAATATTCCTAATTAAATCCTGATTTCTAAGCTGTTAAATCAAGTTATAATTAATTTCTTAGAAAAAGTCATTGTCAAGTTAGGACTTTCAAACTTTAGAGTTTGGTTGGAACTTGCTTCGTGAAGTTTATGAACCCGCATGAAGTGAGGTCGCTATCTTCTCAAAGTTATGCTGAGAGGGTAATTGTACTCTGTATTGCCACAATGACATTGATATATAGATACAATAGCTGACTCACGCAACTTCGTCGGCGTATTTTCAATCATGCTTGGCTCATATTGGTCTAGCATGATATTAACTATTCTTTAATAAAGACTTATGGAGTTCTTGGAATCGCGCAATTAGAGTCATTAATAACTCTTTTTTAACAGACAACTCATTAGGCATTAGGCAACGCATTAGGAATAAATCTTGTGTCGCGGGGGACTTTACAAACATACATAAAACGGACACAGAGAACACCCAGACTCAGAACAACAATTTTTGGATCACACATGGTTGTTCTGAGTCACAAATGTTCTACGTGGGATTTGAACCCACGACACTTGGCGAAGTAGGAAACCGCGTGGTGACCGTTAAACCATTAGGCCAAACGTGCAGTCATGGCATTCTTTATTAATTATATACTTAATTATAAAAATGCCTGAAAGCTTTACTTGAAATAAAAGCTAACTGTTTTTGATTTATTTATTGTATCGTAGGTTACACCAGCGAAATAAACATTTTAAAAAAATTGAAAATCGGTTACATAGTTTCTGAGTTCATCGTGAGCATCAGCGAGAATTATATTTAACAACTATAACATACATAATAGTTGAATTACGTGTTATTTGTGTCCGTTTCATGTATGTTTGTAAAGTCCCCCGCCGTGTGATGGTCTCTCTGTTTGTTCCGGCTAATGCGACCGATTTTGAGGGGACAGCCACTGACGGATAGCAGATGATATGAAGAGTAACTTTGACTACTGTTACTACTTAACTTATACTACCTGCGGTTGCGGTACAAACATAACCGGGTGATACCGTGGGGCTCAGCTAGTTGCTTATACGAATGATTGGCTGCATAGAAACTAGATATGGATAAAACCCTTTTTGTGAGCCAATCAGGATCAGTAAAATCTACATAATGACCATGCTATATACTTTTAGGTAATACTTTAATATATTCAAATCACGCCATAAAATTCTATACCACACGCTAGTATACATTGAAATAATACATTCAAAATAACTGCAAAACTTAGCAAAGAAAAAACTATTTTCGATCGAGTAGAGGTACGACTTTCTTAGTGGTGTCGATAGTTCTGATCGAGTGCAATTCGATTTTATACACCTGTAAAAACAGAAATCGCAAAAGTATTGTATACATTACAATAGATGTGAACATTAAGTTAAAATTATTGGAGTATTTTACATACGATCACATTGAAGTTAGAAATTTGAATGCAAGCCGCACAAGACCGTTATACTCTTTGCGCTGTAGCATGGTGCATGGTGGATTAATTTAATTTACTTAACTACAATTAATGGTTTACTTTAATTTACTACAGTTATTAATAATTTGATATATTGCGAATGTGGTACAGCTGAAATACTAAGTCATAATTTGTAAATCGCGGCAACTTTCAAGAGTGAAACGAAATGTTACTGAAACTGTCACCCGCAACCATGCTACAGCGCAAAGAGTATAGTAATGACGAGGTTTATAGAAGACCTATTTTAATAATTTCTTTGTATCTATTCCTGAGGATTCGTAAATCGAATGGTTTTTAGATTCACAATTCTGTAAAAAGAAAAACATAGAAAATCTATTTGTGTAGCTAATTGATTCGACCCGTGGCGTTAACTGCGGGTGAATTTATACAGCAGGTAATCTAGTATACAATAGTACTATAACTTCGTTAAGATAAAAGTAAATGATATGTCTACATTTAAAAAAACGATTTATATAACGGTTATCGTCTATTGTCCTATAATTGATCAAAGTGGCGTGTAATGGGAGAGGCCCATGTGTCGCAGTGGACTGCAAAATGATGATGATATCATTGTTAACGAGTAACAATAAAGCGAAAGTAACTATAGTCAAAATGTAAGTCAGTATTTAGAATATATAAATAACTAGCTTTTGCACGCAGCTTCGCTCACGCAGACTTTCATCCCCTGATTTACCCCCTTAGGGGTGGAGTTTCGTAAAATCCGTTCTTAGCGGATGTCTACACTCTATAAGGAACCTACCTGCTAAATTTCAAGTTTGTAGGTGTTACAGTTTCTGAGATTTCGTGATTAATAAGTGAGTGGTATTTCGCTTTTATATATATAGATTGTTTTTTAACCCCCGACGCAAAAAGAGGGTGTTATAAGTTTGACGTCGATGTCTGTCTGTGTATGTGTGTGTGTGTGTGTGTGTGGATGTGTGTGCGTGTATGTGTGTGTGTGTGTGTGTGTGTATGTCTGTGGCATCATAGCTCTCAAACGCATGGACTGATTTCGATGCGGTTTTTTTCATTGGAAAGCCAGTTTCCTTGCGGTGGTTCTTAGCATTGTTGGGTATTATAGGTTGAGCAGTGTAAGAGTATCAGCTCTTTTCCAAAATGATGTTAGACATTTTTGGCGTATGATTACTCGAATAAGTGGTTTACGCGCGCCAGTATAATCGTTAAATGACAATTAATCGATAACTTCGTTTAATCGATAAATTTTTATTTAGGATTACTAACTTTAACGTTTTGCTATTTACACACATATGTAAAGTTATAAAGTATATTTTCAACATATAAACCTTCAGAAGATTATAACCTGATAACTTTCTTATAACTACTTTCATTAATATATTTCTCCAATGCAGTCTCAGTGGCTTTTCAGTGATTTAACTTCATCAAAGACTTTCTCTAAAGCCTTTGGTTCGCCAACTCACTCACGAGCTGTGTAGTTAATTCCTTCTACAAAAGAGTTGACGAGATCTGTCGCAAGATTTTCTTGAAGCCATTACATTTCAAAATGGTTTCTACTGTAATTCATTTAAGACTCATAACTCTTTATCTTGTCGTCTGCCGGTACTTTCATTTTAATGTCTCTACTTTACCGTTTTAGTTGTAAATTTTTAAACGGATTTAAAAAGAAAAAGTGGGATACGTTTGAAGTTTAACACGTATTATGTTTCTGCTTAAGATAATATGTAGGTATCTCACGTAAGTTAATACACACTTTTTAATAATCTTTTTATAATTTTATTAGATTATATTTTATCACTGATATACCTTTATATTGGATTTTGTCGCGATTCAACTACCAACAAAGATAGTTTTTTTATTGGCTTTGAACTTTTTGAAGTGAAAAATTCTTTAGCGGGGTTGTGCACCTTAGCAAATGTTTTTTTGGCATGCGTCACAAAAGTTAATCTCGCGTCTGGACACATCGTGACAGGACACGTGTCCTTACCGTAAGACGGCGGCGCTGGACACTTGCGCGTGTACGGTCCCGCAGAGCGCTTGTGCGAGTATGCATGGTGACAGCTGATGGCTCGACTGTCTATTATGACATGACTGGTAATATAGTAATATAAATATAGGTATTAACTTATATTTTTATATCATCACAATAAGCATTTTTTTTACTTCTTTGTATCACGCATTTTATTAAAAGAGCAAAGAGGTTCATTTCAGGTGAGCTTAAACAACTGTTTATTTATAGTTTTGAGTTTTACTTCTGTCGGCAGTCCTCATGACTGCTTTGTGTTTTTTTGTGTCTTGATTTATTATGCATATATTTTAGGCATTCAGACATTTTTACTACATCAGTTGTCTGTTCAATGTAGAAACTACGGATTACCAATAGACATATAGCACAAATTCTGCATCTTCGTCTGCATTCACAATTAGTATTTTGACCACTACTCTTGAATATCCTCTCATGCGTTCCAACAGACAGAGTTGAGTCACTTAGGCATGCTCGTAAGTAAAAAAAAATAGGGTTCAGCTGACAGTATGCCTTAAAGATTTGTTATTACTTTTAAAATGCTAGTTTTATGGTTTTTTCTATAGGTTTATAATATTTTTGTTCATTTTATGTTTAGCAAGAAATTGAATTGGATTTATTTACATTTGTAACATCTAAAAAAAAATTCCTTTCAAGTTCTGTTTCAAATTTCGTATACAAAATTTTCACACAATAATACTCATGACAACCATGATAAATTTTGGTCTCAAAGCTATCCTTGATTTTCTACTACTAGTTATAATCCTATGCTGCTCCACAAGTATCTGAACTTATAAAAATCAATATGGAATTGATAGTTTTGTGCAAAGCAATTGAGTTGCATTGTTTTGTGATTCAGGCCAAACGTATAATCCTTCATGATTGAGGGATCACGGAGCTTAGTGCGGATCAAATCTGATCTCGTAGGATCACGAATGTCATTTGAAAATGTTGCTGTTGTTTGTTTCCTTTTGGTATTTTCTGAGAGATGCATTGTTTCTATTTATATCGCGATAACAGTTGGTAGACAAAAATAATAGGAAATAAAATAGGAAAATAGGAGTGTTTATCCTCATACTTTCTCACACACACACACACAGTTTTGTTTTTTTTATGAAATAGGAGGCAAACGAGCAGACGTATCGCCTGATGGTAAGCGATTACCGCCGCCCATGGGCACCCGCAACACCAGAGGCGTCACAAGTGCGTTGCCAGCCTTTGGGGGATGGGGAGGGGGATGGGGGAGGGGGATGGGGGAGGGGGATGGGGGAGGGGGATGGGGGAGGGGTTGGAGTATGGACCTCCGGAATCCTAACTCACTCGGTGAAACACAGCGCAGGTGCTATTTCACACCGATTTTCTGTAAGCCCATGCATGCCGAAGTGTGGCTCTCCCACGATTTAGACTTTTTGTTGCTTTAAGTTTCTGCACTCTTGCTCCATATTAATTTTTAACGAGGTAAGCCACATTTTATACTATTTAAAATTACGTACGATTTGTAATTATTTATATGGTAATATTACCACTTTCAAGTTATATTTATTACAGAACTTTGAAATATAATATTTGATGGTTCAATCAGCTTGCACAGACCATAGTCACAAGATGATTAAGATGATTAGCTCAACCTTCGTCAAGTACTTTCTTTAGTCAAGACATGATATTCCAGTAGTTAATACTAGTGCTAATTCTTTAGTTCAAAAACTCTATACCAGACTTCGTACCAAGTTCGCTTAATGTTCCCCAAATATACTTGGTGAAGGAAGGAGAAAGCTTCTCAAATGACAATAAAAATAATTATTCCATTTCCTTCCCCAAATCATTACAGAAATTGCATTTTAATCTTAATCATTTATCAATTTACGACGTAAGATGATATTATTGCTTATAAAATCCCCGGAAGTATGGTCGATCTAACGCGGACGTAAAATTTGAAAGAGGCTCAGTAAAATTTATTGGTGATGGTTTTTGGGGGATTTTTTTAATATGTACCAAGGTTTTAGTAGCATCATTTCTTACAACGCAGATCATATACAATAATTCATAATTTTTTTAACCGACTTAAAAAAAGGAGGAGGTTATGAATTCAACTATTTTTTTGTTTATGTTTGTTACATCAGAACTTTCGACTGGATGAACCGATTTTGATGATTCTTTTTTTATTTGTGAAAGCTGGGCTTTCTCCAGAAATTGGGTCCAGTTCTCAAAAACTGGACCCAATTTCTGGACAGTCGGTTAGTTTTTTGTAAAAAAAACATTAAGGTTTCTAGTTGATCTAGTGTTTGGTGATCTTGACTTGTAGGCCTGAGGTCGGGGATTCGGTTCTCAATCCAGGACAAAACGCTGTGTGATGCACATGATCATTTATTCTGTGTTTGGGTACACATAAGCATCTATCTATAGTAATAATAGTAGACAGTACTTGAAACGGCTTGTATAATGAGGAGGTTCCTGTCTTTGGAGCCCGAACCACCGGTTTCTTGGTCCCTGTACCCGAAGTCGGTGGTCTTTTTTTTTCATACATATATTTTAAAGTGTAATTAATTTGTAACAAAGAGATTAATAGTCATATTATTTACTTAGTTTAAATGTACAACAACTTACAATGAATTTCTTAGATTTTTCTGTTTTTATTTAGCCTTGTAATAAATGTATTTGTCAGCAGACTTCTTACAAAAGCACAAGGACTACATGGGACTTACCTTGGGATTGTAAGATGTGTGAAGTTCTTGTAAATAATATGTTTCCAAAGTAATTTGATACCAAAGACCCTAGTGCTCAGCACTTTAAACACTGTTACTAAAATCGATATAAAGTATAACGAAACCATGTCAAAAGTACGAGCAAAAATATTTTTTCGGGTTTCTGTTTAAGATAATTTAAAAAAATGTCCTTCTGAATCACCGTGGTACATTAGCCCGTAATATGAACTGGTCTCATTAGTGCCGAGGGACTTTAGTCATTATAAAGGATATATTTTTGTGACCTTTTTTCTGTGTATAATTGAAAAATGTTGAGGACAGCGGCGAGTTTCGGACGCTTGAGGCGGAAAAAAGCTTCATTTTTTGAGCACTTTTTTCACAAACGGGACGGTTTTGTGAAACAATTATTAATGCTTGATATAAGCGTTCTGTTAGAAAATTTAATTTTGAGAATAGGCTTAAGCGAATTTAACTTTTTAAACTGTTGCATAAAATTAAAATTTGCGCTCATTTTGGGATTAACTACAGTCAGTTGTTGCTAAATAATATACATATAGTCTTTGCGCTGTAGCATGGTGTGTGGTGGTTTAATTTAATTTACTACAGTTATTAATGATTTAATATATTGCGAATGTGGTACAGCTAAAATACTAAGTCATAATTTGTAAATCGCGGCAACTTTCAAGAGTTAAACTAAATGTTACAGCGCAAAGAGTGCATAGGTAATTTTGTTCGTAGGAATTAGTGACGGATCTCTTCGGTTTTTTGATTATGAAAAGAACTACGAATAATATGACTGTATTGTGTACTTTCCGTCAATCATCAAACATCTTTCTATGATTTTTTCACTATCATTTAAACACTACAAAAACTCTGGCATGGTTCTTTTATGGCAATACACTTGCTTAACATGAACCTTTCTTTTAAATAAAATCTAAGGTACCGTACAGTCGTTCTCGCAGTTAATCATTTTTCTGTCAACATTAATAGCTAGTAACGTCACAGGAATAACCCTCTCCTGAGAGGAGACCCGATCCCAGCAGTGGGACATTATGGGTTGTTGATGTAGATGATGATCGTCACAGGCTCAAGATCTAAAGGCACTATTACTGGCTCCAGAAGGCCGTAGGAGTGTTGATTGTAGACTCAACGAATTAAGCTGAGACAAGTAAATTCAATATCTAAATATCATAGACTCCGTCATAGGCTCCAGAGAGCTGTGTAGACGCGTTTACTAATTTAATTATTTAAATCGTCTCTAATTTTATTATTTTTCTACTTAAGAGATATAAATGAAATCATTTCTAAATTAATAAAATTCTTTCTCGTTTCACTTGTAATTAAAATATGCGAAGGTTTATAACACACCGAAACAATTTCCCATTACGTTTCCATGATTACCTAATGGACATCTTTACCGAGTTTTGTGGAACACAAAAAAGGGTTGAATGGTTTCCCCTAATGCTTGGATATACAAAAACGAAATCTATCTGTAGAATGACTGAGTTTATATTTTTTTTGGATATTTGATCCTACTTTAAAAAGTGTATTTTATAAGTAAATCGAAGTGGACTTATTATAATTCCAACTCCTCCAGTTTTCTTCTGATTAATTTCGTTGCGGGTTCCAAGACAGTTTAATTTTTCCTGGGACTTCCCGAGTGTCATAACTCGGTGTGTTTGTGGGTCACCGCTGTTGATCCTGGTGTACAGGAGTTACAGTGGTGGGCGTGTGGGCGGGATTAGACCCACTCAAAAAAAAGTAAATCGAATTAAAAAACAAAAACGAATCTACTAAACTCAAAAAAATAATTTAAATGATTAATCGATTGAAATATTTATATTTTTAATAATACCGATATAAGATTAAAATGTAAAGAAAAAATCTTTGCAAGCCACATACATCGATATCTTAATTTATCGAATAAATCATGAAATAACCGATTTCACAAGTGCTTAACGATAACATAGAGATTTGAAGATATATTCCCCGATCCAAAAGTATAATAATAAATATACACATTTCACACACGGTTGTCTGTTCCAAACTAAGCAGAGCCACTATTATGGTTGACTATCTAGACTGCTGACTAAGATACATACACTCACACTCTACACACACTCTAAATACACACATATAACATACTATGTAAAGTACGTACGAATCTCTTAAATCCACACCCTGTCTGTACATCTATCTGTTTGTGTTATACTTCAGTAAATAAATAACGTTTAAATTGTTGTTGTGAAGCGTCTGATTTCACCATCTTTAGAACCTCGTGGCCTCACCACCACCTCAAGGGCTCCTAAAGCCGCTACGTGACACATGGCGTGACATACGTGTTACTTTGTAAAGAACAGCGTGACACGAGAATTATATAGAATAGATAGATACTAATTACTATAACCTTACTATAAGTTGGCACACAAGCGAGTTGACTCAAGAACTATGTATATATAAATAGACAGGTACGTGTAGGTACTAATTGATTGACTAAATGATTGCACGGTTGGCCTGGTGGTTTAAGCGGTCGCCACGCCGCTTTCTACTGCGCCAAGTGTTATGGGTTCAAATCCCACATGAGACAACACTTTGTGTGATCCACAAATTGTTGTTCTGAGTCTGGGTGTTCTTTGTGTCCGTTTCATGTATGTTTGTAAAGTCGATACAGGATATGTATTCCTAATGCGGGAGTTGTCTTTTTAAATAAAAAAGATAGTCATAGTAGTATAGTACTCATCACACAATATTTTTCCTGGGGGAATCAAACCTCTGGTCTTGTATCCATGCGTCCGTCCTATAAATGCAGACGGCACTAGGACGGCCTCCATACTTAATAACTGTGTAAATACGACCTTATTTCTCTTTCTTTTTTATGGGTTTGCCACTCGATCTACGACCGCTATCAGATGTTGGAAGTTAAAAACATCGTATTTCTAAATCCCTTTTTCTAATGGACCATGTAACCGGAGATTGGCTTGGAATATTTTGATACGAACCAAATACGTGGAGTTGAATTATTTTAGATATTGATGGGTTGTGTGTGTGGAGATTTCAGTTTCAATGTTGTTTATAAACTTGCGATATTTGCATGTATATTTATTTGGTTAGTTGTATTATTTTAGACTAGTTATAAATTAATCTATAAATATATACAAAGATAACCGATTTTGCTATGAGAGAGAAATAAGCAGCTATCCTATTTCTCTCTCATTTCTCTGTTGTGTCTGTCTGTGGCTGGTCTGGGTTTCAAATGTTTCCCTATTATATTCAATCATATTTTTCATCAATTATGTACATTAAGGCACCGCCAGACAGGCATAACATTAGGTACTATTACGAATATGTCTGCAAACCGAACTTCCTACTGTAACGATTTACGTTTCAAATGTACCCACCATACCTGCATTTTACAGTTATATTGGTATGTCTGTATTCAAAGGGGTTTTACTAACATGTAATTACATACGCTGTATGCTCTTTTTACTCCAAGATATATTGGTATATTGTACACACACATAACTAGACTAACTAAAATCATTAACTATTGGTTTAAAGTGAGACATGCAATGTAAAGCTGATACATATTTGTTCATATATTAATTGGTAAATTACTATTAACGTGCACGTTTCACGTTGAATTAAAAGCAATCCGTTCTCAACGCATCCAAAACTATCGTTTTCATTAAATATTTGGACTTCATGTTTTTAATGTCATCAATTTTTATTTTTAGGGTTCCGAGCCAAAGGCAAAACACGGAACCCTTATAGATTCGTCATGTCTGTCTGTCCGTCTGTCTGTCCGTCTATCTGTCTGTCCGTCTGTCTGTCTGTCCGTCTGTCTGTCTGTCTGTCTGTCCGTCCGTATGTCACAGCCACTTTTCACCGGAACTATAAGGATTATAATGTTCAAACTTGGTAAGTAGATGTATTCTGTAAACCGCATTAAGATTTCCACACAAAAATAGAAAAAAAACAATAACTTTTGGGGGTCCTCATACTTCGAACTGAAACTCAAAAATATAGGTCTTTAAAAATGATATTGAGGTTTCTAATATCATTTTTTTCTAAACTGAATAGTTTGCGCGAGAGACACTTCCAAAGTGGTAAAATGTGTGCCCCCCCCCCCTGTAAATTCTAAAATAAGAGAATGATAAAACTAAAATATATATATGATGTACATTACCATGCAAACTTCCACCTAAAACTGGTTTGAACGAGATCTAGTGAGTAGTTTTTTTTGATACGTCATAAATCGTAAACCGCAAAAAAATTACACTATTATTAAAATATCGATCAAAGTTACAACGACTTTTATATTATGTTACTTGCTGCTTCGGAACCCTTCATGGGCGAGTCCGACTCGCACTTGGCCGCTTTTTTTATGTATGGCTCTGCCAAAATGACTACTTGCCTGATGGAAAACATAAGCAGAATCCAAGAGTGGTGGTCACTATACTCATTGCGAATGCAGATAATGCAACAATGCAGCATGGTGACCCACACCATGGCGGCCTAGTGATGCTTCTGCATTATTGGGCCTCCGGTCTCGCACTCACCAACAAACACGACAGCACGAACACCGTCATTTTACGTTGATTTTCTGTGCGAGGATAGTACCGCCACGGTCAAGCCGGTCCGTTCATGCTGAAATCAGCTTGTCTCTACTACCTGCTAGATGTTAGATTTTTCGGACTATTTCAATATTTATGCTGCCTCTGAATAATACATAACAATGTTATAAATTTTAAAGTTACTCTCTCTGTTTGTTTCTTACGCTTTCACGACTAAGTTGCTGCACCGATTTCAATAAAACTTGAAATGGAGATACTTTCATTCTTTAAATAGGCTTAATGAAATACACAATGACTGATTGCTAAGTAGAGAAACTGATCATCACATCAGTTTTCCAACATGAAGGGAGTCTACCCAAATTAAAATGATCGGGTCGCAGCCCAATGGTTGATGTTGAGAAGTTGTGCGTGTGTGTGCGAAGCTTCTATACAGTAAAGAGATGCTTATATCCAGTAGTATAGTTAATGCAGCAGTAGATAGTAGATTAAGATCTTAAGTAACAACAACGGTGTACTGTGATATTCCACGTGAGAATTTTCGAGGTAAAAACTTCTTTAGCGGCGTTGTGCACTTTTTTTGGATAGGTAAAAAATGTTAAACTCGTGTTAGAAACTCGCGTCAGGACACGTGCCCTGATCGAAAATTCGTAAGACGGAGGGGTGGC
Source organism: Diaphora mendica (assembly GCA_949125395.1). Classification (NCBI taxonomy): domain Eukaryota; kingdom Metazoa; phylum Arthropoda; class Insecta; order Lepidoptera; family Erebidae; genus Diaphora; species Diaphora mendica. The sequence continues at coordinate 28,034,109 of OX421318.1, read as the reverse complement.
GTAGGAGAGGAAATAATATCCCCCTCTCTTTCTGCCGCGCGTCGAAAATGTATGCCTGATGCCTGCTCCTGCTGTTTCGTTTAAGCGGCACAGGGTGTTTGCGCGAGTGTGCGTGTTTGTAAACCCGGCTCGCTCGGGTAATATGTATATCTGTATAGCATTAACCTATACTCGTATTTTTATAACATCACAATAAGCATTTCTGTAGTTATCGGTTCTCAAGGCATATTAAAGGCGAAGCCGGGACTCGGGAATCGAGCCCGAGACCTCAAACATAGCAGTCGCATACGCCACCACTGCGCCACCGAGGCAGTCATATAAAACTTCTTAACACTTTCTTATAAAATGAGTAATAAAATTTTCCATCTCCTTAAAGGTTACTTTTAGATTCGCGTTCTTTATTGCAGAATTGTCGTCAGTAAATCTGATTCTGTTCCTTTTGATGTCACCGTTTTTAGCCATCGTAGTAACCTTTATACCACAAAGAAGACATTTCTTTCAATACTTAATGAAAAATAGATTCCTCATTTCAATATTTCTCAAGTTGTTTTATTCCCTATTCTCCTCCTTCTGTAGCACTAAAGACAGTGCCTGGATATTTGTCACTTAGGTTTTGAACCTACTACCAACTCCAGCTCTCATAAATGTGTATTATATGGTTGTACTTATTGTTGTATCAAAATAATGTACCTAACCATTTACTTTTTGAGACAAACAAACATCCTCTGGCAGCTCTGGTAAGGAGGCATTAAAAAAAACGACAAAATATTTGTCTCTTGACTTACTAAAGACCACGAGTGTTAGTTACTTACCATTGTGTTTACTTCTGAATATACCAGACGTAGTTTCTGGTGTAACATCTGTCTGTTATCAAGAGATTGTCTTCAAGCGATTAGACCGCCACTTGTACTTACAAACCTAAAATTAAATCAGTTTTGTACTTACCTGGTGTAAAATAAAGTTTTTTTTATTATTTTACAACGAGTCTGCTAGAGTCATAAAATGTAATAGATTACCTCTTAGTTTTATCACATCAGTTAGAAAACGTTTCAAGTTAAATAAATTGTATAAATTTTACAAATGAAACCCATCTTCTGGAAATGCATACAGTGTCTGTTAATCGCTGTGGGAATAGCAAATCCACATGAATAACTCATCCATCTAATGCTACAATTCCGCTAAAAACTAGATTGAAACAAAAGCTCAAATGGCAGATTATACGCTTCTAACATTTCACGTAGTCACCCGTTTGTATGGCTCTCTGCCAAGCCGGTTGGGTAGATTGAAAATTTTCACTAACTCCAGTGCCCGGTGCCCGATCTTATCACTGTTTGTTCTCTTTGACGAGGGCGCTGTGTTGTAAATAATTTAAGAGTACTCTAAATTGCTTTTAGTTTTAGTTCAAATGTTTATTTAGTCGAGATTACTGTTACAGCTTTAATAAATACGAGTATTACTGTCTTTAATATTTTCTGCAAAAACTTTGTACGAATATTTTTTATCATTTGCAACTTATATAAAGCTAGATTACCTTTTGTTAGGGGGTTTTGATGCCAAGAGCAAAATCTCAGTTGGTATATTAAAAAAAAAAATATTGAAATAATTTAAAAAATTAGCCTTTCCAAATGTACATACTATAGATATGCAAAGAGCTATTATATGATACATTTTATTATATGTAATTTTAATTACTTTTATGAAACGGGTAGCTAGCCTATTGCCGTACACCGGGCATATAAATATCTAAATAAAGCCATACTAATAATATTATAAATTTATACGAAAGCAAATCTATCTGTATGACTGTCTGTCTCGCTTTCATGGCTAAACCACAGCATCGATTTCAGTGAAATTTGACATCGAGATACTTTGATTTTTGAGGAAGGACAAAGGCGACACATACGCAAGCGGAGCCTTGGGCAAAAGCTAGTATATTGATATATTTCTAATTACACATTTACTATAGAAAGAGCTACGGACTGTTAAAAATGACAGCGTTCGTGCTGTTGTGTTTCGTTGGTGAGTACGAGACCGGAGGCCCAATGATGCCGAAACTCACTAGCCCGCCATGGTGTGGGTCACCGTGCAGCATTGTCTGCATTCGCAATGAGTATAGTAACCACTACTCTTGGATTTTCCTTATGCTTTCTATTAGGCAGAGTAGAGTCATTTTAGTCAAAATGTTGGTCATAATGACGACTATTGTTAATTACCTACATGTAGACTCAAAACGAACGATTGTGTTAATTACACAATAGTTATTTTCGGTGAGATATGCAGTCAGGGTCGCTTTCCAGTACTCCAACAGACCCGTTAGGTGCCTCTAAAACTTTAAACGAAATGAAAATGTATAAAGTTATTTTAGGCTTTGTATGTTTAGATTTTATAACACAGCCCGAAGCTATATACCATGTGTCCCAAAATTCAACGATAAGCGGGCGCCAAAAGGTAGACCTGCTCATGAGTACATAAGGAAAAAAAAAAAAAAAAATATACCTAGTTTTTTTTAGTTACAAGAAAAAAATTGAATTTCTTTGAAAATTTACACCCTTCATGATATTTTGAACGACCACGATGATAATTTTTGTGTAAAAACTGCGGGCAATTTGGTGTTTTTAAGAGTTGTGGTGAATAGTAGCACTATTTAGGTACAAGATAAAAAAAAACTTAAGCATATTTGAGAAATTGTCATCGTGGTCGTTCAAAATATCATGAAAGGTATACATTTTCAAAGGTATAAATTTTCAAAGAAATTCTAAATTTTTCTTGTAACTAAAAAAAAACTAGGTATATTTTTTATTATTTTTCCTTATGTACTCATTAGCGGTCTACTTTTAGGCGCCCGCTTATCGTTGAATTTTGGGACACCCTGTATATCGGTTAAAAAACTTTCATCTTAATTAGTCAGCTGTTCTGTCAAACAACCCGTGAAAATCATCGTTATGAATAATTGGTAAAATATTAACATATGCTAATATCAACGCCTACTCTATGAAAATTCCAATCTCTATCTAGAAAATCATTATCATATGAACAAGGTTGGCTGAGTGCCAGCTATCAAGATTGATGGCAACGTATGCATATCCCATGCGTAAGCTTTTGTCGACAAAGAAATGAAAGCTTACCACTTTGAGTTATTTTTATTACTATATAACTCCACCTTCTGCTGAACAAGTTTGTTACTTATATTGCGAAACAACTGCTAAGCTTCTCATGAACGAAGAAAAAAAATGTCCATCAATCTTAATGGTATAACGGTATTTATAATGTACTAGCTTTTGGCTGCGGCTCCACCCGGGTGTGGTGGTGACTTCAACATACAGGGGCAACTAAAACATATGACAGCGCCATCTACCTAAGTTACACTGAACTACGGAGCAACGAACAATACGAAAAAACTACCAATCCTGAAACGCGCAATAGGAGTTCTCGCGCCAATTAACATATTACAACATCCCAACATCAACCGTTGGGCCGTTGCCAGGTATGATCATCTCGCCTGGTCGGAGGATCCTCCCTTTGTGTTTGAGGGACATGATACCTTGTTACTCAACAGCGTCAAATAGTAGTTATTCTGATTGATAAGCTATATTACTCTAAAGTTTCGAACAAATCCGTTCCGTAGTTTTAGCGTGAAAGAGTAACAATAACCTTACAATCTTTCGCACTTATAATATCAGTAGAATTATAAATATCTCTTGGGCACGGGGGAGGCATGCTTTGGCATAGATAGTTTGACGCGATACCACGGTGTTACGGCAAACCAGTGTAAACCAATTCTATCTTTACTTTTGCCAAAGGATTCCGTACCATCTATATCTATCTTACTTATACTATAAACGTGAAAGTTTGTAAGTATGGATGGATGGATGGATGTTTGTTTGTTACTCTTTCACGCAAAAAGTACTAAACGGATTTGGATGAAACTTTACAGTAATATAGCTTATACATCTGATTAACACATAGGCTACTTTTTGCCACGATAACCGACATATACGCGGGCGGAGCTGCGGGCAACAACTAGTTATCTATAAAAACGGCAAAAAATCACGTTTCTTGTATGTCCGTTAAATATTTATTTTATTCTGTTTTATAGTGTTTTCAGTTTACCCTAAAAACGTATAAGTGTATATTTACTCGTGAATTCCTAATACAAGTAAATACCTAAGATAAACCAAGATTTTCTCGATAAAGAAGATTTCTATTTCCTGCTTCACCTTGCTGTTTTTCGCATTTCTTACACCTTCTCTTCATTTTTGAATTGTATGTAGGTAATATTTATTACTCGTAGAATCTTTTGCCTGTACTCATTGTAACGTTCTATTTGTATTGCATCTCTTTTTAAATTATCCTCTCTGTACTCACTTGTGATTTATTTTTAATCTTTGTTTTACTGTGTAAGTGGCTTTCACAATTAGTCATAAAATACCCTACCAATTTTCCCCTTATATTTCTTATAGTATATTAGCAGGGTCAGCAGCATAAAGGCACAACTATTAACGGCTTCTTATCCTCCTTTCAGTTCTTGAGCAGCAAGCACGTTGCGGCCACAAAAGCCTCTCGAAACGAAACGGGGACTGGCAGGCAGCCAGCAAGCCTTTTCTTGTATCAATTTGAAAATTTCTCATGTAAAATTTGTTTGTTTTGTTGGAAACTGCCGACTGGTGTATTTAGAGTGTTAAGTGCTGAGTTTTGAATCGTGAAAGTGATTTTGTGTATGTAACATGTAAGCCAGAAAGTCATTTTATTATTTACTAACTGTCCCGAGTAACATTACATTATTTTTACGAAGTTTTCTTCGTTTACGCAGCGCACGCAGTGGAAGCTCTCGAAAGGGATAATTTTTTACAGATAGCGTGATAAAATATAGCCTTCTTCAATAACTGGGCTGCCCAGCACTGAGAATTTTTAAAACCAGTACTTTCTGCGTTCAAACATACAAGCAAGCGAACTTTTGAGCTTTATAATATTAGTAAAGATAGGTACTTTCGTTTATTTCTAAAAGAATTTGGTATGAAATGATCTGGCTGATAGTAAGCAGAAGTTTCTTTTTTTTTTCAAAAGGAGGTCCAATAACATATTTGGATACTTGGAAGCTAGCATCTGGTAATAATACCTTTTGCAAATATATTGCTTGGATGGTGTAGTGGATTGAGCGGTCGCAGTGTGTGAGTTCAAATTCCACATGGGACAATACTTTGTGTGTTGTTCTGAGTCTTTGTTTTCTATTGTCCGTATCATGTATATATGTAAAGTCTACTTGACGCCTCGATTCTCCTTTCTCGACACTGAAATACATTTAATGTGGGAATTGTTTTTTCAAAATTAAAATAGTTAGAATTCATATATTTTACATTGTTTTTTTAAAGCGAACCCAATTCTGCACACGTGAAAACATACTGTGCTCATCAGTCTCAAATATTTTAAGACAACTAAAATCTACATAAATAATCAACACTTAATAAACATTAACTTAAATACATATTTATTTTCTTTTGTGATATTTTTCTTATACATACATATATCCATGGATGTCCTCCACTAAAAACAAACCCACGTACAGACAAGCTTAAACACGAAGCTGAATATACCTAAATAGAATTAACGGCCACTTTCAAGAAACTTGTTTACACCGACACGATAAATTCTACAAGGATTTGCTCAATAAAGCGAGTATAGTGATGGGAAGTCACGGGAATTTTGAAAATTTTCATAATAAAATGTACTTATAAAATAGAAGACGAAGGCGAAAGGTAGGTAGGACCCCTACAAGGTGGTCCAACGAGCTGGCGAATACCGCGTGAAGCCGTTGGATGAGTTGCCTTGGGGAAGGCCGATGTCCAGCGGTAGACATCTTTTGGCTGAGACGATAACGATGAAATTGATACGTTTTAGAAACAGTACTGTTTTACTGTATTGTTTAAAGTGTTCTAAAGAGTAAGAATGCATAAATAGTTGAAACGTATGTATATACGACTATATATTAACTACGAGAATGCACCGACATACTCCCGTGTGGAGCCGCGGGCATAATCTAGTTATTTATAATAGTGTAATTTAAATATTAAAATTTTAAATGTAATATTTCAAGTGTGTGTTTAGTCTGTATAATTAAATAAATTGGTAAAGTCATATCATATCATAAATTGGTAAAAAAGAAAAAAAAAACTTGATTTTAAAACGTTAATTGACACTGGCCTTCTAATATTTCCTATATTTATATTACAAAGATTTTTATTAAATTTACTATCCTACTGCGAGTATACCATTGAAATCACACGACTTCAATACATTTTTTGCAAAGTCTTTGTGTGGATGGTATATTGAAATCCCAAATAAACTCCCGGGGGTTCTCGCCTCCCATCACTACAAAGCGCCCATATATATATTTCACACAACTTATTTAAGATTCCTGTGGGACCCTCCCTCGAACACTCGCGGGTGTTGTTCCTCGATCGATTCCCAGTAACAAATTGTTGTAATGTATTGTATCCTTTTTCACTTTAAATGAAAACCGATCTGCTTAATGCGGTAATCAGACAATTGATCGAATTTTATTTTCTGGGAAGTTATTTTGTTTATTCAAGTGTTTTTAGTGGGTTTTATTGGAATTTTTTAGAAGTTGGAATTTTATTGAAGATCTTTGCGGCGTAAAATTGGAAACGTTAGACTGTGGGGGACAGGTGTGTCATGTCCCACCAACACAAAGGGAGGACCCTCCGACCAGGCGAGGTGATCATGCCTGGCGGGCCAACTGCCCAACGGTTGATGTTGGGATGTTGTATATATGATTATCGGCGCGAGAACTTTCACTGCGCGATTCAGGATTGGTAGTTTCTTAATTTCCTTCGTTACTCCGTAGTTCGACGAATCTTCGGTAGATGGCGCTGTAGTATATTTCTGTTGCGCTGTATGTGGAAGTCGCCACATCACTCCCCTCCAAGACCGGAGGTCGATATATGATGTCAGCTGTCTGTGCTCTGTTGCGGAGCTTGCCAGTGCCAGGAGTGAGTAGTTCCAGTGAGTCGGAACTGAATGCCGCTAGTCCCAGTGAGTCGGGACCGTAGTAAGCTGATCCCAGTGAGTCGAGATGGCGTGCGGTGCGCGGTGCTGCGGTGAGGTCCCCAGTGAGTCGGGGCGGTTGCTGCGTAGTGGCTGGCTGCTGCATAGACGGGTGAGATATGCTCTGCTTACATGAACCGTAGCTGCAGTGTGCTGTGCCTAGACGCTGATGAGGCCGTAGGGGGTAACCAGGCTGGAGCGGTCGCTTCCTGCGTGTGGTCTATCCCTGTTGAGGCCGAGGTTGCTGGCTGGCTGTGAGACTTGCTGTGGGAGTGAACAAGATGGTGGCGTATTGATGCTGCTTCGAAGGCTGCTTCCAATCACGTCGGGGTCACAACTGTGGGGGACAGGTGTGTCATGTCCCACCAACACAAAGGGAGGATCCTCCGACCAGGCGAGGTGATCATGCCTGGCGGGCCAACTGCCCAACGGTTGATGTTGGGATGTTGTATATATGATTATCGGCGCGAGAACTTTCACTGCGCGATTCAGGATTGGTAGTTTCTTAATTTCCTTCGTTACTCCGTAGTTCGACGAATCTTCGGTAGATGGCGCTGTAGTATATTTCTGTTGCGCTGTATGTGGAAGTCGCCACAAGACCATGGCTAGCATGGTTCAACCTTTCCACCGAGGATTCCGACCTTTTCGGAATGCTCTCCGGTCCTTCCTTTTTCTAGGGAACTTAAAAGACAGAACCAAGGTATTTGTGTTTTTCGAGTTGCTGACATCCTGGGACATTAATATCAGTGGGAGTAACTCAACATCAATTACTTATTTGTTTATATGCCTCATCTTTTCGTAAAAAGGAGTACAAAGATTTTGTTTCACGTACTAATAAATATTATTATTTCAGTATTCTACAAAATAAAAGCAATGCAATATTCTGAACTGGAGCCTTTTGAAATGGAAAGTTCTCCAGCCTATGGCTACTAAGTAGAGATTTGTATAATATGTTCATTGTTGAGTTTGGCTCCACTCCAGAACCAAGATTTTGTTGCGTTTAAGTGGGCTTGTTCACACGCTAAGATACTATGTGCTTATACACAACGGACAGGGCATTATCTTGATTCTCTTGTTTTTATTTTTGTCCGCTGCTTCAAATTAGCAAAGCACTTACCTTATACGTAAACTCGTATGTTCTAGGAAAATAAGTTGGGTGTTTTGAATGTGTGTGTATTATTACCAAAACTTTTTGTAAGTAATAGATAATCTGTCTATTTATTTTGAGAAGGTCTCATGTGGAATAAAATACAGGAACAGGAACATATTACACTATTACACGTTACTTTTGCATGTTCGTTTTTCTAGACACTGCTTATCAACTCTCAAAACTTCGATTATGTATCTATTCCGGTAAATTTAAATAACTGTTCTTACTTTAGCTGATAAAAGTATAAGTTCATATATGAATATCTCACTAGAAAACTAATAATTCATGGATCGTAATGAAGAAACCGATAAAATGTAACACCACTGTTAGCTGACCTCTTGTGGAACTCCAAAAGTATCTTTAAATATCTTTAAATGTACTGGCAGCGAGGAGTGCGGGAGATTTATAGAGTTGGTCATCAAACACAATACATTCAGAATGAAAGTACGATGTAATATATCTAGGGCAGTTGGGCTGTCGTCCATTTTTCTCCTTTCCTTTGGAAAAAATGTCTCCTATTTATACGAAAGAGATATGATCCGACAAAACACATATTTTTTACTTCTTTATATTATTTTTGCACATTTTGTGTTATTTGGAATATTGCTAACTGCTTTTGAAATAATTGCATAAGTCACCAAACATGAAAAACAATTACTATTTAGAGTGGGTAATTTATACAGAAACGTTACGAGTGATTTTTATATTTATGTATATAGGTTGGTGTTCGGATACGATTGTGGTAGGACGTTTCATTAATTGAATATGGGACCATCAGGGTCTGAAACTATTCGGGCATACATAAATGAGTAAACCCGATTAACTTAGAGAAATATAAGTAGCCTTTTTTTTATAAGTATGTATAAATATGTTAAACTTTCGAAGGCAGCTGCAATATTGAGAACAATTGAAATAAAAGTGATAGTAAATATTTACATCCATCGATAAAGTTCCTAAACATTATATTACAGGAAAAAAAGATCATACATTATAAAAATAGAAAACTTACAGTCGGAGGGAACAGAAGGATCTATATATAGACAAATATAATATTGTACGCAGCTCTATGGATTCACGGAAAAAGGTTTTCGAACTCTGAAACCTTTTTAATACTCAGGCACATTTTCCGATAAATGATTTAAACAAAGTCAATTACAGTATGTAGGGTATTATTATATAGAAGTTTCTACAAATAAAGCTGTCTTATTTTTATCGTCGTATTTAAGTAAATCTGATGGGGCCACTAAAATAACTACTACTACTGACTAAATCTATCTTTCTTACCTTTGAATTATACCAAAGTGAAATTATAACCTTACGAGATCATAAAAGGTACCTATAATTTTCCCCGACTGGTTTTTGGGAAAGAGAATATTAAAAAATGTCAATGCACTTGCGAGTTTTTATGAGACTTTCAGTAATAATGCCGTAAAAGCAGATAAACGTATTAATTACTTTACAAAACAGTAAGTTAATATCTTATGGAAGCGGTCACGATAGCAGGTATTTCTTTATATAAGGTAGTAACAACGTTCCTATAGAGGTAATTTGCTCCATGATCAGGCAGGGGTCCAAATTTCATGACTGCACTAAAGTAAAGAATATAATATAGTTCATTCGCTTAGGTCACCTTGATTGCCCTGCCGTCACAGGTGCGGAAAGCCACCACAAAATCAAAGGGCCCGCCTGCGGTGTACGCCCACAAGCAAGTATAATTTGTCTGTTTACGATGTTGTATGAATTAATATATTCGTATTTCACAACAATGACTACAATTGCGTGCGGGTGCACCAACACTAACTAAACGAATGGACTATACTGCTATAATTATAGATTACAACACTGTGCCTTAGTCTCTAATTCTGAAAAACTAGCTACAAATGAAGTCTAATCTCAAATGCCTTTCAGGATTTTTGGATCAATGATAAAGAGTATATTATAATTGTTAAATATAATCTGATATACATCTCAGTTTTCTAATAATTCACCATAATATGTTAAAATTAAACCCTTTGAAATTGGACACAAAATTGTACCCATATTAGCTTTGACGAGGGTCCCATGAAAGCACCATCGCGCGTTAGTTTGCTTTACAAATTAAAACAAATTAGCATACTACTAGATGCTGACATACGCTCGGTCATTATCAAAATGTTTTATAATATTGTACTAACATTTTAAAACGATATATTTATGTACATATGACTTAACGGAAAGTGTAGAAAGATAATAGTTTCAAATTGGTTCAAACCACGATTTGGTAAAAGTGGGCCGACTCGATCGGTATGCTGTCACAGTTTACAGTCTAACAGAATTATTTACAGTAATAAAGAAATAAAAGATAAAGGAATAAATAATTAAGGGTAAAAGGCCCTATCAATATACCTTTGGGTAATTTTTTATTTTATTTTTTTGCCAAGTTGAGCCGCGGTTGTATCTACTTGCGTTGCTGCTGTTGCTGTTATTGCGTTGCATAGTTGCGTATACCTAATAATATCATGTGGGTACCAGGAACACCTCCATTAAACAGACTTGGTACGTACAGTGAATTCCCGTTTATTCTTTACATAAGACCTTTCCTGTATAACACTGCTCTGGATGTGAACCGATGTCTCACATGTTAGACGAAGCTAAAGTTCAGCTAGTCAGTTATTAATATTAATGTGTGATCTACTTTACTATATACTTTTCCTGGGACTTTCCGCGTGTCATAACTCGGTGTGTTCGTGGGTCACTACTGTTGATCCTGGTATACAGGATTTCTAGTGGTGGACGTGTGGGCGGGATTAATAAATACTTTCATTTCTTTTTGATATAAATAAAAATTAACGTATTCATATTTCACTACCCTGCAGCTTAGCCCAACTCTACTGTAACTATTCTATCTTGTGGCTCTAATCTAATCAGGAATTTGATCTGTCTTCCATTCAGTGAGACTGAAAGTTTCCAAAAATGTGGATTTCCATTGTATACCTCCTGTAGCATAGTAAAGATATCTGTTCTTCATACCTTGGTTTTGTTCTCATTAAAACACTTAAATCGCCATCTTGAATATTTTCGAAGTTCAGACGTTTTCTCATTCATTTATTTTGCATTTAAATGAGCCTTGATAAATAAGACACATTTACGTACAAACGGTATAGATATTCTACATGAGAAAATAAAGCATCTTGTTTTACGAGCGATAGTGTTATCTCGAGTAGCCAACATAAATCTTGATCGAGATTTAAATGTAAATTAGTTATTTTGTATCAGTTTTATCTTCAAATATAAACACAAAGTTATTTATATGTATATTTAAGAATTGCGTTGTATATTATACTATATGTTTTATTATTATTTTATTATTATTTTTATTATTAGTGATTATATATATTCTTTATTATATTGTCAGTACCCTCAAATATACTGATAAATAGTTCAACTTTCGAGTTTAGTATGCCGTCGGTTGCCGCTGCTCGATGCCAGTAGCGCCGGAGAAAAACTGATAGTCTGGTAAAACATTTAGTACAAAATATTGATAAATAAAGAAAACTTCTGTGCAGCCATTGAAGCGTACACTTATTCTACTTGTATACTGTGCATCCAAGCATTTGACTCGATATGTTTTCGATTATTCGATGTTCTGTAATCGATACGTTACTCAATATATCCAACGATATCCGTCATACCATGAACATAGTAATCGAATATAAAATAATTGGTTCGTTTTCACTATGTACACATTTCGTGTTTGTCTTCCGAATGGTATTTTGGTTGACTACGTAGATTTTGTTGGTTTGTTATTAAATTGAAATGGGGAAAATAAATAAATATATTATTTTTACACGTTCAAAACTTTTACGCTTAAATGTACATATTTTTTGTTGTACAATAGAACGTGTTCTCAATAAAATTATTTGACAGGTTACGATTCCTTCTATTTCTCGAGGTTTCGGACGGGTTTACCGCCGGTCGTCACGATCAGAATGGTGTGAGAATAGCGATGTCTTCGTGATGCCCTAAGTCTAACTATGCGTATTTGTTCGCCTTGATTGTTAATACTGTCGGTACTCCTACAATATTTTTTTTAATCAACCATAATTGTATCATAAATAAATAAATACAATCCAAGTAATTGTATATTGCGTATTAGAAATAAACAAGCAGACAGATCACTTAAAGGTAAGCGGCTATCGACACCCATACATACCATTTGCATGAATGCTTCTTTGGGTGCTCCTGTCCGAATGATTAGAGGAGATGGCAATCTCTGGAATTGTCAACTCTACCATCTAAGTCTGAGATTACCTAGTTGATGGTAATAGACTTGCCTTGCTTACGTGAGTGGGATCAACATTACAATTGACATAACCACAAATTTCCAAAAAAGCCGATTTCAAGAACTGAACCGAATTGAAATGGGTCCACGCAAAGCACCAGCATTCAAATAAAAAAAGAATCATCAAAATTGGTTCATCCAGTCGAAACATAAACACTCGAAACGAAACATAAAAAAATATTCGTATTGATAACCTCCTCTTTTTTGAAGTCGGTTAAAAATGTGGGTGATTAAAATACCTCTGCTAATGATATATGACCGAAAATATTTATGAATGTCTTTGGGAGTAAAAAAATAATAGATAACATTTTAGGAATGAATCAACTTTAAAACCAATATTCCAACTAAATTCAGTGCCTAGGTGAAGCTAGAAATGAACTGAACGAGTACGAGTACAAAGCAGATGAAATCTGGCTGAAGAACGGCCATTGTTTGAAGCAGGACATCGCAACTTTATTGTGAACGTAATGAGAAGGCTGGGGATTGTGTACTGTTCTCCACACTGTCACTGCAAGCTGGCAGTTCAGGCAGGAATTTCATTTATTTGTTCCTGATGCGTGTCTATATTTTATCCGAACACCTGCTATTTGGACTTTAGCTGTGTATTACAAATGTGGTAGTAAAACTTGAACAAATAAATGCAGGAATTTTGATTTGAATGTGCTTGATTTTAGAATCAGTAGCTCTGTTCTTGTGTATCAGGATGAACGTTGTAATTGAATTCGCAAATTACGAGTAAGTGATAAGAGTCTTGCATTTCATACTAACTTTTAAACTTTCGCGTTCCATGATATAATAATTATTATTTTTACTTTAGCTGTGTATTACAAATGTGGTAGTAAAACTTGAACAAATAAATGCAGGAATTTTGATTTGAATGTGCTTGATTTTAGAATCAGTAGCTCTGTTCTTGTGTATCAGGATGAACGTTGTAATTGAATTCGCAAATTACGAGTAAGTGATAAGAGTCTTGCATTTCATACTAACTTTTAAACTTTCGCGTTCCATGATATAATAATTATTATTTTTACGGGAATTAACTTATTTAAAAGTATTACATACCTCTGATTTGCCTGACGTTTGGACCAGGTTGCACTGGCCGTGGTCACAGGCTGACTGGCTCAGCGGCGCACGCCCTCCGTCGTCGAATCCGTGAAGTAGAAGGTTCTTCATCCACCCGCCCATTTTCAATATTATTGATAAAATAGTTTCGCCATGTACCGTCACATACCACACTAACAGTATCCCTATTCTGTAAGCAAACCGATATGTTCCTATTCTGCTGTTTATCCGACTGCGCAGAAAAGCGAGGTGGTATGTTTTTTAACACTGGATTCCACGCTGTAGATAGTTTAAAGCCATCTTCCCGATCAAAAGTTTTATGCTTTTTAATCTCAAACGCTTCACGTATAACTTTTGAGTAAAAGTGACGTTCGGTGGAGAGAACTTGCGTGCGGTGAAATTCAATCCAGTGGTTGATGCCTGCATCGAGTGCATGTTCTGCAATCGCCGATTTGCTCGTCTGTCGGTTCTTCACAGCAGCGATATGTTCTTTGACCCTTTCAGCAATAGTCCGCTTTGTTTGGCCTATGTAGGAACTTCCGCAGCTGCAGTCTATTTTATAAACACTCGGAGTTTGTAGTGGTAATATATCCTTCCGTGTGCCGGCGATGTTGTGAATCTTTATGCCTGGTATGTATACTGTAGGAATGGAGTCTCGATCCCGATCTACCGATCTTATCTGTAACTCCTTTGACATGCAACCTGGTCGAAACCTCAGGCAAATCAGAGGTATGTAATACCTTTAAATAAGTTATTACGCATTTTATTACGCGTTAATTCCCGTAAAAATAATTATTATTATATCTTGCATTTCATTCCTAAAAAGGGCTAATGGTATTACGTCTTATATTTATCTGGATATATGTTTGCTTGAGTCTGTTTTGTGTGGTTTAACATTTTATTTTCTATTCAATCGTGGGAGAACTAATTATCTTTCGGATCAAATAAATTAGTTTGATCAGATTTAACCCATGGTCTCACAGAAAACCTGTCAAGCAATTTTTCATTGCTTTTGCAGAGTTAAGATACTGAAGAATCAACCCTCTCCATTTAATTCCTGGACTAAGTTATTGGGACTAATCCCGCTCACACGCCCACAACTGTTACTCCTGTACAGCAGACTCAACAGCAGTGACCCACGAAAACACTAAGTTCAGAAACTCGGAAAGTCCCAGAAAAAAATAAACTGTCTTGGAACCCCCAACGAAATTAATCAGAGGAAAACTGGAGGAGTTGGAAATATATTAAGTCAGTCTTGGGAGTTAGTCAAAGGACGGAAATGCACTTGTGTCTGTTAAGTTGCAGGTGTCTATTTGCAGTAGTAGTCACTTAAAATCAGATGACCCATCTCCTCGCGTGCCCATTATACCAAAGAAATATCTCAAGCATACTTAATACTCAGTATACGCTTTTATATTATAATAAAAACTGCTTGAAAATTCCATTTTCTCTTTCATCCATTAACAGCAACCTTGCTGTTGATTTTCATTTTAAAAACAGAAGCATTGTAAACGCGAAAAATCCTCGGAGTTATTACCATGTGCCGCAGAATCGCTGAGTAAACACTTTTAAGAAAATAACAGCCGTGGAGTCTCCCTCTGTCGTCGCTATATATATTTTTATATCAATACGAGCTGGTCGAGTGCGAACACGGATAGCGGGTTCTATTTACAATTTTGTTTGAACTTTTAACAAATGTAATGCAGTTTTGTAAGTATCAGATACATTTGAATTGTATTCAGTTGTTAAATAGCGGTACTATTTTAAGTAGTATAGTGTCAGACATAGAAGACGTAAGATTGAGGAAGAAGTTTGAGGAAAATTATCATCATCGTCCACTGCTGAACATTCGCATCTCCCATAGCCGATAATCCTACCGTGGAAGAGCCACGCATCTGCATGAATGGGTGGGCTCAACCGGAGTGATACCACGGCCTCACAGAAAACTGGTGTGAAATAGTGCTTGCGCTGTGTTTCACCGAGTGAGGATACCGGAGGCCCATACCCCCAGCCCCCCCTGTCTCCCCTCACCATCCCCTCAAGGCCGGCAACGCTCTTGTGACGCCTCTGGTGTTGCAGGTGTCTATGGGCGGTGGTGGTAACGTATGGTAATCGTTCGTTCGGCGATACGTCTGCTCGTTTGCCCGCCTATTCCATAAAAAAATAATCTAACAGCGTGCAATGGGAGACGCCTAACATTCTTATATTTAATTAAAAATTTTAATCTGGAATACTGAACAGTTAAAAATATTTTTGTCCTTTAGAATAGTGATTCCCAGTGAAAGTGATCCACAGTATACCTTGGTGTGATAGAAAATAAAAGTTTTTGAGATGTTATAAAAACATAGGAGAAGGGTTTCTGCTGGTTCTTTAGCAGAATAGACCACAAAAGTTATACGTGGTCTCCGAGAAAAAAGTTTAAGAGCCTCTGATCTAGAATTTCTCATTCAGTATCAGTGTAGAATCTATTGCTTCTAAAACAGCATGCATACATCAAAAATAACAAAGTACTGTAACATGCAATATTTTTGCGTTATTTTCCTAAGTGATATTAAACAAACCACGTAGAAGCAATAACTTTCAGAGGCCACGTACGCACAAATTTTGTTTCACAACTTTAAATCATCAATTCTAAGTGAAATAAAAGAACATTTAAAGCCATATTGTACGAACGTTTATTGATTTATAGCTGTTAATAAAGTTAAGGGAAAATATTTGTTCGCGTTTCATTCGAATTTTAAGTAATTCTTAAAAATATGTTTTTTAGGAATTTAGATTTAAGATTTGTAGTAGTGTTTAGCCTGTTATAAATTTCTCGTCACTAAATTGTTTTCATTTGTACAATCTATCTATCTAAATATATAAAAGAGGAAGGTGACTGACATACCCAGAGATCAACGCACAGCCCAAACCGCTGAATCTAGAATCCTGAAATTTTGCATGTAGGTTCTTTATATAACGTAAGTGAGCACTAAGAAAGGAATTTTGAAAATTCGACCCCTAAGGGGATAGAAGTCTGCGTGACCGAAGCCGCGTGTAAAAGCTAGTAAAGAGTAAATGAGTGAATGACTGATTACTACTAATGTCTCTTCGATGATTAAATACCTATCGTAACTGCAAATACTTATTTAAAGATTTTTATAACTGAAGGAGAATGATCTCTTTTGGTATATCTCTTATAATTGTTGTGCTTGAAATTTAAATTTCAACCATTTTTGTTTGTTATATCCAATGTTTTAAAATATTTAATTTGATATTAAAAAATCCGTTCTTTGCCGGGCAAGTCAAGAGAGTTAATAGATTCTGGTTAGTTATTTTTTTGATTTACCCTTTCCGTTTTATTACACTAAAGCGTATAAGGATCCCTAAATACACAAAGTGCTATGCAATGATAGAAAACAATCGGTAACAAAAAAGGAACGTTCTCCGGCATATTGGCGCTATCTTGACCACTCTCTATTTCTACCAATAAATACTTTAATCTAAACGAATAAGGTACAATTTTATTTGATTCAGATTTCTGAGATAATGTTTTACATTATTATCTCATAAATATAGTTTGATTATGGGCTAGTTTTGATGGAGGAGGTTCTCGCTCGAGTGTATTGTTGCAGTTACTTAGTCGGTTTTTTTTTTTTAAAAACGTTTTCATGTTATTATTACGAAGTCTCTGGTAACTCACTCAGATGGAAAGGTAGGGAATGCTCGCGACCGGTTTTTATGATGTCGTTGTATCACTCAATTTAAGATGTTCAAATTTGCTAACTATTACTACATAAACAAGAAACTGTATGAAAAAAAACGAACTACAGTGAAAAAACCACTGACGATCTAAAATAAACCGAGTGTGGGTTTATTTTACATACATTAAAACCATTCAATTTACATCAACAAAGAAGCAAAATACATATCCTCGAATTCTCCGAATCTTTGCAAGAGCGGGGAACAGTATCATCTCCGGGAAGCGCGTTTTATTATATATTTTACTTGTATATTTTCCTTACAGCGTCGATGTGAATAGAAGGTCTTTGAATGGCTGCCACAGCAACGGAAGCTTTCTCCATAGTTATTAAATACAGCTATAGTTAATATGAAATTTGTGGGTGAATATTAAAATTTATGTGCAACATAGATCATAATAATATGGAGTCTATTTATCTTTTAGTTGTATCTCCGCAATAAATAAGTTGTGTGAGTAATGTTTATAATATATGTTTTTTACTTACGCTACTTTTTGATATTGTAATAAAAAAATCATGAGTGATATTCACAATTAACTTATATCATAAAGACGAATGTTTGTGAGTGTGTGCATTTGTTAGTTTTTACTTCTTGGCTGGATCGATTTTGATATAATCTGATATACCTACCTCCATGCTGCCGATACCCTAAATTAAAACATTTTAAATATTTATATGCACATATTTAGTTATAGTCATTTTTTTTGCCTAATTATAATAATTGTGACTCAAATTATTATTTATACATTTAAGAAGATTGTCTAAACTAACTTTATAAGAGACGATAATCCCTGAGTTTATTCGTCCTCTCCTCTCAGGACTACTCTAGTTGAGAAAGCCAGAACTCATCTGCTTAAAAACTGTCAAAAAGTTCAATATGCAAAAGTAATCTTGTAACCAAATTGCATTTTTTTTATTTATTTTTTAAATACACCTCCCGCATTAGGAATAAACGTCCTGTATCGCGGGGAACTTTACAGACATACATGAAACGGACACAATTAACACCCAAACTCAGAACAACAATTTGTGGATCACACAAAGTGTTGTCCCGTGTAGGATTTGAACCCATAACACTTGGCGAATTGGCAAGCGGCGTGGCGACCGCCTAAACCACTGGGCCAACCGTGCAGTTAAAATTAAAATAAATAATTTCATTTCATTTCGTATATTTTATCTTGTAAAATGTAGTCTTCTCTAGTTTTTTCTTCAGAATTGAAACATATTTGAACCGCGTGTAACACAGCAGGTTGCGGCTCGTAAATAATGTATTGTTTGGTCTAGATATGATAAATTACACTCGGACACAAAAAAATATTCACGTGCTCACGCAATTCTTTTTCCTGAGTAAGAGTGTTATCTATGACGTCCATTTCAGCAGTCAGCATCGCTAACCACAATACCCATGGTCTACTGGTCCATGGTCCATGGTCATACTGAAATACAGGTTATTAATAACTGTATTTGAAAAACTGCATTGAACAGGTTTCAAAATTACATCGTGGTAAAAACGGACCTATTCTCCATTCTCCAAATAAAATTGATTTGGATACTAGTGGTTGCCCGCGGCTCCGCCCGCGTATATGTCGGTTATCGCGGCAAATAGTAGCCTAATATGTGTTATTCTGATGTATAAGCTATATTACTGTAAATTTTCATCCAAATCCGTATCCAAATCCAAAGTAGTTTTTGCGTGAAAGAGTAACAAACATTCATCCATCCATACTTACAAACTTTCGCGTTTATAATATTAATAATATCAGAAATAAAATAATATATTTTTAAATTACTTTCATTTTCTTTACTGCCTAAACTTTTCCTGGACTGCCACAAATATTTTAAGACCAAAATAAGGTATATCGGTAGAACCATTACTGAGTTTATCTTAACTGTTCATTACATCTTGTAAAACAATCAGATTCAGAAAAAAAAAAAAATCCTTTCTTATTAACAAGTCAAATAAATATTTCCAAATTTATTCATCTCATTTTACTCACCCTGTTCATCGTCAACACGTTCAAGACCCCACTCAAACTTATACGCTCACGTTCCAAAAGTTAAAACAACCCATTTAAATCATCCTTCGATAATTACCCGACTTTTGAACACAAATCGAACACGAATAAATATGGCTGAATTGTCACACGGAGACGGTCGAAGTTTTCCGAACGAGACGACTGCATTCAAACGATAAAAGTTTTGGCTGAACCGCTCGTCATGGCGAGGAATGTCACAAATGTGATTTGAATTTATCATAGCAATATTTTTATAGCAGACACGTTTTCATTTGAGCGTGTGCTGAATAGTAGCTTAAATTCTCGTATATTTCAGAATATACGTTCTTAAAATTTGAATCTATTTTTAGGGTTCCGTGCCAAAGGCAAAAAACGGAACCCTTATAGATTCGTTATGTCTGTCTGTCTGTCCGTCTGTCCGTCCGTATGTCAAAGCCATTTTTTTCCGAAACTATAAGAGCTATAATGTTGAAACTTGGTAAGTAGATGTATTCTGTGAACCGCATTAAGATTTTCACACAAAAATAAAAAAAAACAATAAATACTTAGAACTGAAACTCAAAAAATTTTTTTTCATCAAACCCATACATGTTTCATCTAGAGATAGGTCTTCGAAAATGATATTGAGGTTTCTAATATCATTTTTTTTTAACTGATTAGTTTGCGCGAGAGACACTTCCAAAGTGGTAAAATGTCCCCCCCCCCCTGTAACTTCTAAAATAAGAGAATGATAAATCTAAATATATGATATGCATTACCATGCAAACTTCCACCGAAAATTGGTTTGAACGAAATCTAGTAAGCAGTTTTTTTTTAATACGTCATAAATCGTAAACTGCAATTTCCCTTTCATTCCATGAAAACAAACATAAAAATAAAATAAAAAATATATTATGCTACTTGCTGCTGCGGAACCCTTCATGGGCGAGTCCGACTCGCATTTGGCCGCTTTTTTAAGTTATAGAAAAGTTAACGTTCTCCTACAATTATTTTTTTGTTATGTTTCGAAACTATTTAACTCTACTTCAACTTAGACAAAGCCTATCCCTTACTCTTATTATCGCTAATACTTTTAAAGTTTTGATCAAATTTGGTTTACCAATGTAGCTCGCCACAATTTCATAAGTCATTGTATCATTCATAAATGTGCCAATTCCATATTTTGTGATATTTGATCATGCGTCTTTTAAACTATCTTTTACCTACGTTTCGTCCTGTATTTAGTAAGAAACAAGGTTACCAGAATAAGAACCTCATTCTTATACCTATCTCAAAATTCAAGGACGAAAAGAGCACACGTAAAAGCACCAATTAGGCTTGGTGCTCACTATTGCCTTAACCTTTTTGCCTCACCCAGCTGATCGTCGATTCCTAGTGCAAGGTCTATATAATCTTCCCATTCCGATAGTTCCGTTATTCAGCAGAAATCCGACCGCATATGAAAGACTGTTAAAAGCCGACCGATAGACAGACTTTATTTAAAAGATATGTAATGTAGCCTCACAGCCACATTCGGCTACTGCTTCGCAAATCTAGTCATAGTGAGGAGCTATTTTCGACTGCCTCGTTGGTCTCGCGGTTGGCGTGTGCGACTGGTGATCATGAGGTCTTGGGTTCGATTCCCGGGTCGGACCAAATGTTTGTATGATCTACAAATATTTTTTTCGGAGTTTGTGTATTTTCTATGTATAATATGTATGTATTTACAAAAAAAAGTTTATATGTATTTGTATCAGTTGTCTAGTACCCATAACACAAGCTCTGCTTAGCTTGGGACTAGATGGCGTTGTGTGTTAGATGTCCGAAATATAAATATATATATTTGTATAAAAGAATACCAGGTATCGCTTTTACAGGTAAACTGGAAGTTCAAAACTTATTCGTAATTGTAAGTATCTTGATTTCCTATACAACTGATAGAATCGTGATCCTATTTTTAAAATAGGGACAATTTGTCAAGCCTTTGGGCAAAAGAAGTTTTATCATAAAATTGATTCAGCCTAATTAAATCCCTGTACCTTTTAACTTTTGTGAAAGGAAGAATTTTGTAAATTCGGTTAAAAAGCTGGATGGAAATTTAACCGGCCGTAACCTGCTACATTCGGTAATCCGGGCAGAGCAGTTGAATTAAAAAGTTCGAAAAATGACCGGATATACACACAACTCGTTTCGGTGACGGCTTAATGAAAGAATCGAATCGGAACCCTCATGAGGGACTGGCAGTATTACCATTTTGCTCCTTTATATGTCTATTGATTTTTATAGAGGTTGGCAAATCTATACTAATATTATAAATGCGATAGTTTGTAAGTATGGATGGATGGATGGATGGATGGATAGGTGGATGGATGGATGTTTGTTACTCTTTCACGCAAAAACTGCAGAACGGATTTGGATGAAACTTTACAGTAATATAGCTTATACATTAGAATAACACAGGCTACTATTTACCGCGATAACCGACATATACGCGGGCGGAGCCGTGGGCAACCACTAGTATGAAATAAAATAAATTAAGCCGTGTTTAGACGAAGGACGTTGGCCGTTCGTTAAAAGAGGGTTAAGTTTTTGAATAACGTTTATAGGGTGTGCGTTCCTCAGGCGTGGAACGTCTTGTAAGTTTAAAAAAAATAAACTGATTCTTATGTCTCTATAGATTGGGGCTCATTTCTTGTAAGATAAGATAACTTCATTATAAAATAGTCGTCATAGTATAAAATGTAGTTCAGTACTTAAAAACATGTTTTGCCATAGCTGGCGTACAAATTTTTTATAATATTAAAAAATGTCATGTCGTCGTATTACATCACTGACAAATATTAAATAAAAAACAATAATTAAAAAAAAAGTAAATTGAAAGTCACAATATTTGAACACATACACAAAATATTATGAGGCTTAATTTATAGTGTCTGTCAAAAACTCCCCAGTACCAGTAGGCTTTCTGTATCAATATTTTCTTAAGCTTATATTTGAATTTGTTTTTTTGAGGTCTTTATACTGTGCTGGTATTTTATTAAAAAATTTAGATGCCATGCCAAAAAAACTAGTTTTAGCGGTCTATATACAGAGCTTACTATCATCACACCTGCTACGCTACGAATTATGTTAATCTACTCGGAAGAAAGTGTGAATGCGTACGTAAAGATTGACCCCTATACTTTTCAATAATTTCAATTGAGAACGCAGGCTACTAACAATAAACGCTTTCAAAAAACTGTCAACAATAACAAAACGAACATTCACGCAATAACACACCCTGGGGGATGATTGCGTGAACAATACGATTCAGTCTTTCTTTCATTTATCTGAGTTGTGTGCTTTTTGAAATTCGTTTGTTTTGTTGCGATCGTGGGGCTCTTGAGACAGCGATTGTCTTAGCAGAGTTTTTATTTTTTGTTACATCGTTTTAAACAGTTTCAATGATGCTATACTCGAGTTTTAAGTTTAAATGTGTATTTAACAAAGATACTGTGATTTAATAAAAATAAAGTATATTATTTCAGAGTGTGATTAAATTTATTTTTCGTTACAATTGTACCCATAACGAAAAGATGCAATACATTTTGAATTGAAATCAGTATGTCTACAAATGGTCAAGTATAGAACTATATTGTACAGTATAAAACATGAAACTGTGAGACATGATAAACATTATTTTTAGCTATCTAATCTAGAATATAATAATAATAAATATTTTGGATATATAACACACAACGCTATCTAGTCTCAAGCTAAGCAGAGCTTGTGATATGGGTACTAGACAACTGATATAAATACATGTATACTTTTTTTTGTAAATACATGCATATTATACATAGAAAACACCCAAACTCCGAAACAAATATTTGTAGGTAATACAAAAATTTGATCCGACCCGAGAATCGAACCCGAGACCTCAAGCACAGCAGTCGTATACGCTACCACTGCGCCACCGAGGCAGTAAATATACTCTGTGTTCATTCTTTCTAATATTCTTTTATTACCTATGTTTATTTGTAACCAACAGTTATGAGCGTGTTTTTTTAGTATTTTTATCCCCAACCGCTGGTTTCATAGCCTCATTTTATAGAAGTATGTCGTGAACAAATCTTGTTAGACGCACCTCCTCGTTACACCTCGTCTTTATAGCTTACATCACGCCATCGCGTGTCCATCTGTTTGATTAGCCCACCCTAATTGTGTCTTAGTAATGTCCTTTCTTATTGATTGTAATGAAGTGTTATCGTTTCTAGTTTTATAAATATTTAATTGTGTATACGGAACTAAAAGGAGTCGCAAAAAGAGATCAACTACACTCGAGTGTAATAATTCTATGTTGGATTGTGACTTTCATGAGTTAAATATTCGAAACTATATGACGACAATAGCAGCCCGGTGAGCATGCTTGGGATCAGTTCAAATACTAATCGATAGTTAGTGTACGAATATATCGCAAGTATATGTGTGTGTGTGTGTGTGTGTGTGTATTTGTGTACATATAAATATGTGTATTTGTATATGTGTGACTATGTATTCTATTTATGATTATATATGTCTTTTTTTGTAGTCTTTGTAGTTAATTTTATATTCCAAAATCTGTGCACCACCTACCTTACAAAATTTCTACACCACCATGACATTTATTCCGCCGATGTATAAAAGTGCATTAAGTTTAAATAAATAAATAACCGTGTTAACACGAGTAGTATCACTTAATCTCGATAATTAACACAATTTTGAGAAAATTGTAGAAAACACCTTTTGCTTTTCTCATATAAAAGGTCTTTAATATAAATTAGTGGACCGTGGGAGTAATTGTTTATTAAACTCAATCTATTTGCCACTGTAACATTCTAAGCTGCCGATTTTCAGGTATGTATATCTGACCTGGATTCTCTCGAGTATCTAAATAAAAACAATACCAGCACAGTGGAATAACCCAAAATAATCTTATTTTATGTTTATGAAACAATTACGTTGGGAGGTCACCGTGGCAATATTCAGACAATGTTTAAATATTCCCCCTCGGTATCACTCTGTTGATATCCAAACAGAACATTAGGCCCAACTTCCCTGTCTTTCATTACTTAACGCTCGACAGTACTTACACTAATTAGAAAAACTAATTACGTGCCTTCAAGTTCCAATCGGATTACATGCATAAAAACATTCCTTCTCCCAATTACATGACATCATTTCTAGATTAAGACGACTTGTAATGATCATTTAATCTGTAATTTGATGGTTCGTTTTCCATTTCCTGACTTTTGGTTTCGTTTAAGTCATTTTAACGGGTTTCTATAAAAGGAGGAGGTTCTCATTTCGGTTGTATTATTTTTATATATTTTATCTTATTATATCTTACCGCAGAACTGTGTCATTTATGAACAGATTTGGAAAATTCTTTTGTTTTTTGGTTAAGGAAGATATATTTCCTTTTGATGCTGTTTCTAATTTTACAAGCTTTTTATTAACTTGCAATGTATGTATGCTTGTATGTTCGGGTGGAATTTTGCAACTCAATTTTGAAGCAGATATCTTCAAATCATTTTTCTGAAATTTTACAAGCATATGTATACGTGCGTGACAATACAATATTATAATGACATGGAACTGATCTGATGCTGGAGCTGGAAGGTAGCCATAGGAACTCTATAAAGAAACGTTGCATCATCATCGAGTTTGGAGTCGTTTGATTCGTCTCGAGGCATTCCAGTAAAAGCTTGTTTTTAAAAAACTTTTAATTTATTAAGTAATAATGTCACTTCTTCTTCATGGGTCACCATGTTGCATTGTCTGCGTCAGCAATGAGTATGGTGACCACCGCTCTTGGATTCTTCTCACGCTTCCATAATAGTCGAGGATCCCCAGAACAAATTTTACAAGTTTTTACTATTGTGGAGGAACGGGCTCTATATGTCCCTCCAACACAGAGGGAGGATCCTCGGACCAGGCGAGGTGATCATGCCTGGCCGGCCAACTGCCCCAACGGTTGATGTTGGGAAGTTGTATATATTTTAACTGGCGCGAGAAATCTTACTGCGCAATTCAGGATTGGTACTGTTGTGTACTCCGTGTCGTGACGTCACACCGTAGTTCAGTGTATCTTTTTGGTCGATAACGCTGTAGCATGTTGCTGTGGCGCTTTATGTGGAGGTCGCCACACTATCAAGCAAATTTTTCGTGAGTAGATTCATTTTGATGAGGGCCCGCATTTCACCTTAAAAAAAATCGATTGTGGGAACTAACAGGGCTAGCAGAGAAAAAAAACTTATGAGCGTAAGACCGGGATAATATACTACGCAATTTGTAGGACAATGTGTCTGTTAAATTATATCAATATCACGAGCAAATGCTAATAATATTATATTTCTAAAATGTACAAGTAACGCCTTTTCCAATAAAACCAAACACGGCATATTAATCTCAATTCAACAAAAACAAATTCATTTTTTAACACAGTACTTTATGATCGCTAGAGGGCGCCACATTAGATTCAGTGACATGTCATATGACCTTCCTAACGCTTCTAACGATACCTCATATGTCCAGTTTTAACAAGTAGTTGAGGAGCTATGAGGGAAAAAATGAATTTACATACGTAACCTGTCAAAATCAGAACCTTCCTATGACTTTGCAGAAGTCGGGTAAAAACTATAATTAAATTGATAATAGTCACTAATAATTGCGGGTGGCGGATCATATGCCTTGTTAGACGATAGACTCACAAGTTTTAATGAAACTGAGGCCCGCCCAAGACCAGCTACCCTTAACAAAATCCAATTTAGAAATTGCTTACGACCGGCCAAATCATCCCTCTTGTACATACTATAACCTTTAAACGTTCAACCGAAAACAAACTTTATGTTAATAGCACTATGATTCAGTTTTATTTGACATTGTTTGAGGGCATTTACCTGATTTAGGGGCCGTATTCTGGAAGGTAATGATGATAATAGTAATATTTTGAGACGTCGTTTTGGAAGAAATCGATTTTTGTGAAGGACTCCAGTTAATTATTGAGAAATCGATTATTCATAAAATTTAATCGATGATATTATTAGTCGAATGTCGAGTAATTTTAGTTTGAAATACTCCATTATGGGACTATTATTTTTATAGCGTGTAATATCATTTTGTTTCATTTTTCTATCTAAATCGAGAAATGTCTACATAACAGTCTCTGAAGTGGTAACAACGCGGTTCTCTAGTAGTTTTTATTACAAAAATAAGATTATACTAGTACTATGTGATAACTGCCTCGGTAGCGCAGTGGTACCGTATGTGACTGCTGTTCTTGAGGTCTCGGGTTCGATTCCCGGGTCGAACCAAATGTTTGTATGATCTACAAATATTTGTTTCGGAGTTTGGGTGTTTTCTATGTATAATATGTATGTATTTACAAACAAAATAGTTTATAAGTACTTATATCAGTTGTCTAGTACCCATAACACAAGCTCTGCTTAGCTTGGGACTAGATGGCATTGTGTCTTAGATGTCCGAAAAAAAAAACTCTTTTTATATGTGATGTGTGAGGGCTAAAATATTTTTTTATTTAGTCAAGTACTATAAAAGAGTTTCCCTTATTTTGTTGAACAGACAAGTTAATGTGAAGTAATGAGTTAAATATGAAAGACCCTTGTTGCGTATAACATCTACAATATTGTATATCTATTTTCAAAGTTTGCCGTAATTAATTAAGTCATAACATTATAATAAATATTACCCTTACGGAGTTAGGCAAACTGATATGAACACATAATATGTTCTAAGTCAATAATGTTTATATATAGGGTGCTTTGTATGGAGATATATCAAGACTAGCTTTCGCCCGCAGCTTCGCCCGCGTTTTTATCGGTTATCACAGTAAAGTGTAGCCTATATCCTTCCTTAAGAATCAAAGTATCTTCATGCCAAATTTCATTGAAATCGGTGTAGTTGGCTGTGAAAATGTGACAGACAGATAGAATTACTTTCCATTTATATTATACTAGCTTTTGCATGCGGCTTCGTTCATGCAGACTGTTATCCTCTAATTTACCCCCTTAGGGATGAAATTTCAAAAATTCGTTTCTTAGTGCTCACTTACGTTATATAAAGAACCTACATGCAAAATTTCAGAATTCTAAGTTCAGCGATTGTGGCTGTGCGTTGATCTCTGGGTATGTCAGTCACTTTCCTCTTTTATATATATATAGAAGATAGATGTATGGATTATGTACTTCTTTTGAGAATAAACACGGTGAAGTAAGAAATATTATGGGTCTTTGAATTGCTTGGCCGTGGTTACAAGGACACTAATTATATCAGTGTGTTCCTGAGATTACTGAAGAGATAACCGAGTAATGTCGAAGTTTTAGCACAATAACAACTTTAGATAGATTACTAGATGCGCTTAAAACATTTTCATTTATATCAAGGCTACCTTAAAATCCTTACTAATATTAATGCGAAATCTGTCTGTCTGTGCCGCTTTCACGTCAAAACTACTGAACCAATTTAAATGAAATTTGGTACACAGATAGTCTAGAGCCTGAGAAAGGATATAGGCTATTTTTTAATGCGAATAAAGGTTGTAAGGGGTTGAAATCGGGGGCTTAAAGATCGTATAAATGCTTCCCAAAGTCACTATTCCACGCTAACAAAGTCGCGGGCACGGCTAGTCAGTCTTATACAAGAAAAAAAAAACCGACTTCAAAAACTAAAAAGTATAAAATAACTTCATTTGTATGTGCTACCTATTCATAGGTTTGAAGTCAGTGCCAAGCCAATGGAATAGTAGGTACCACACTCGCTATATTTCGAGACGAACGTCAACGACGCTTCGGTTGTTTTGTTCAACGCGAAGAGCAGCTATCCCGCTCAAGGTCACGCACGGCGACTGCGGTACCTACTATTACATTTTGGCTTGGCACCGACTTCAAACCTATGAAGCACATACAAATGAAGTTATTTTATACTTTTTAGTTTTTGAAGTCGGTTTTTTAAACGAAGTTTTTTTTTTTCGCTTTTTAGTCTATCTCGAGTCTCTCATCATCATTTCATTTAAAATTTAATGATGTCTACAGAATATGAAGTTATGTAGACAATTGCTCGTAACTTCATTGCAGGCGCTCACGTAAATTTGAGGGTTTCCTTCGATTTCCTTAGGATCCCATCATCAGTTCCTGATATGGTGGACATGGGACCACATGGGGAGCATACCCTTTCGAATACAAAAAGAATTTCCAAAATCGGTCCACAATTGACGGAGTAATCGATGTACATACATAAAAAAAAAAACATAAAAAAAAAACCAAGAAATTGAGAACCTCCTCCTTTTGGAAGTCGGTTAAAAAAAGTAGTACCAAAATGTTTTTAATTGTGGTTAGAATAACATGTTATTTGGGATTCATAAGCATCATCAGACATAATGTCACTATTCAACTAAATTAATAAATACCCGAGTGAATTGGTTACGCAATTCCCAAACTGCTCCACCAATTATCATAAAATAATGTCCACGCATTGTGAGTAACTTAGAAAATGATATAGAGATAATTACAATTCCCCAGGAATACCTGAATTGACGAAATCAGACTTAACCGACAGATATAAGCTAGTAATTAATGAAATAAACAAAAATCTAGATTTATATTAGTCACACGTTCATATACGAGAAACCTCCAATCGGATGAAAGTAAGCCTTAATTATATTTCGGTCCGTTTGGTTAACAATGAGTAAAACACTACAATTGGGCTGCAAGTTATCTACAGCCGTCAGTGGGTTTAATTCAGTTGGTAATTTAGTGATATCATAAACTACAATGAAAATGACATAAATCACAAATATTATGGACCGTTCTGAATGTCCAGCCCAGTGATAATTTAAGTTTCTGATCAATTGGGCTATGCTGACAATATTTCGTGTACGGATAAAGAATATGAAGTGTCTTTTTTTGTGTTTGGCCCTTCCTGATGGGAAGCATAAGCAGAATCCAAGAGTGGTGGTCACCATACTGCAAATGCAGACAAGGCAACAACGCAGCATGGTGACCCACTCCATGGCGGGCTAGTGATGCTTCTGCATCATTGGGCGTCATAGCCGCTATTCATCTCACTGGTGTCATAAGAATCGACTAAAGAAGTAAACTATGCATGATAAAGGCGCTACAAAGAAAAGAAATATCTAAACCTATATTAGCACAGAAGATCAACGTAAAATGACAGCGTTCGTGCTGTCGTGTTTTGTTGGTGAGTGTGATACCGGATGCCCAACGATACAAAAGCATCACAAGGCGCCATAGTGTGGGTCACCATGCTGCATTGTCTGCATTCGCAATGAGTATGGTGACCACCACTCTTAAATTCTACTTATGCTTTCCATCAGGCAGAGTAGAGTCATCTTGGCAGGCCCATAAAAAAACTGAAATTGACTGCACGGTTGGCCTGGTGGTCAAAGTGGTTGTCACGCCACTTTCTACTGCGCTGAGTGTTGTGGATCATACCCTATGTGGGACAACAATTAGTGTGATTGATAAATTGTTGTTGTGAGTCTGGGTGTTCTTTGTATCCGTTTCAGGTATGTTTGTAAAGTCCCCGTGACACAGGATGTTCATTCCTAATGTGGGAGGTAAAAAAAAAGAAAAAAATACACTTGTATACATATTTATTTACCAGCTGTTGCTCGCGGCTCCGCTCGCGTGTATGACGGTTATCGTGGCAAATAGTAGCCTATGTGTTACTCTGATGTATAAGCTATATTACTGTAAAGTTTCGTCCAAATCCGTTCTGTAGTTTTTGCGTGAAAAGTAACAAACATACACACTCACAAACTTTCACCTTTATAATATTAGTGTGACTATCTCATTTCGCCAGGGTGGTCCAGAAGGCTAAATACGTCATTCCTAAGGCAAGATCTATGTTTAGCTGTAAACTAATCTATATACCTATATAAAAGCGTAAGGTGACTGACTGACTGATTGACTGACATACCCAGAGCTCAACGCACAGCCCAAACCGCTGAAGCTAGAATCCTGAAATTTTGCATATAGGTTCTTTATATAACGTAAGTAAGCAATAAGAAAGGAATTTTTGAAATTCCACCGCTAAGGGGGTAAATCAGGAGATGAAAGTCTGCGTGAGCGAAGCTGCGTGTAAAAGCTAGTAAAGGATATTGTTGATAGAAATCTTTATTCCACTACCAACCTCCTCACGCCTGATTCAACTTTAGTGAGAATTATCATAGCTCTTTCGTCGACTCTGAGCTTATTCCCACACTCAATAAATAACCCAGTGACATGTATATACATTTCATTTTCACTAACGACGTAATAGTAATTTACAATGTCATTAGTGCCAGAAATAGCCACTTTAAGATGTCCCTAAAGAGCAACTTATCTAGTGCCAACATGTACGTCTGCTTCGGTAACGTATTATGTATTGATGATAACCTTATCAGTTCCTCAGATTATGAAACAGCCTGATGTACTATGTTTTTCTAGACTTTTCTCAAAAACAATATTAAGCTGCAGATCTTATATTTCTCCCTAGATTTTTGTAAAAGCCTAGTAACAATACTTTAACTCTACGTTTGTATGTATAACTGGTAAAAATTTAAGCTGGTATAACTTTAAAGTGAAACGCTTCAAGCAAAAAATGATCTTACTTCTTCAATGTTATAATGTTTGAGCGATGTTAGTACCTACGTTACCTATGTTATGATACTAGATTGCTTTTTCAAACTTTAAATTTATTACAGTAGATATTAACTTTTTTATGGACTCGGGGGCAAACGAGCTGACGTATCGCCTGATGGTAAGTGATTACCGCCGCCCATGGACATCCGCAAGACCAGAGGCGTCACAAGTGCGTTGCCGGCCTTTGGGGGGTGGGGAGGGGTATGGACCTCCAGTGTCTTCACTCACTCGGTGGAACACAGCGCAAGCGCTCTTTCACACTGGTTTTCTGTGAGGACGTGGTATCACTCCAGTCAAGCCGGCCCATTCATGGTGAAGCGTGGCTCTTCCACGGTGAAAAATAACTGTCTACATTATTTTCATAAAAAATCTGTATTTTAATTAAAACAAATTAAGCTAAATTAAATATTCACAGCGTAACATATACACACTTAATATAGGTAGTTTCGCAAAGTTGAATTCGTAGAATAATATTATTAGAATGAAACTTCCTCAAACGTGGAACAAAAACAACCACAATTTATCGTACGAGCAAAAAATCTGACGCAATATTGACATATATCGTAGGTACGTTGGATAACGGAAAAACCGGTAGTACCGGCATTCTATCAGCGCGATACCCAATACGTCTTTTGTCATTTCATATCCGCCCGACCACCCACTGACATAATTACGAAGTTCGGCTTCCCTTGGGGCAGACTTGCAGCTTTTTGTTGCGTAAATTTCCCTTAGTCGATTTGTAATCAATAATGCTTTGCAAGACGTGTTTATAATTGGAAAATTAAACTCAAGTAAGAAATATTATATTATCAAGCTATTTTATTGCGTTACGTAAAAACCATCGCGTGTGAAGCAAAATATTGAAGAGAAAACTCTTGGAATTGTTTGAAGGAAAACTAGTATTTGAATGTATTACAGCATGGTTTTATCTTATCTTATGACAATAATTATCTCATTTTTTCTTAAAAAAATATTGGTTTACTAAACTTAGGTTACACTGAAGGATTACATGAAGTACAATTATATAACTCCGAAGTAATTGTGAGAGGGACGGTAATATTTACCACTAGTTATTGCCCACGGCTCCGCCCGCGTGTATGTCGGTTATCGCGGCAAATAGTAGCCTATGTGTTATTCTGATATAAGCTATATTACTGTAAAGTTTTATCCAAATCCATTTTATAGTTTTTGCATGACAGAGTAACAAACATCCATTCATCCATCTATACTTACAAACTTTGGCATTTATAATATTAGTATAGACATTATAAAATAGTCAATTAAAAAGTAACTGCAACAAAAAGTATCCCGTCTGCAACTTTTCGTGCAAAACTCTTATCAACCGTTTTTGGGCTAAATTCAAGTAAACAACACAGTTATTTTAATAGGGCGAGCTGTCGAGGCCTTCTCTATGGTTTGATAGAGTGATTCAGTGGTTTTCTGTTAAAATTCGAGGAAATTCGAGAGGGAAATTTATTTTCACGGAGAAAGTGTTTTAATTTGGGGTAGGCAAACATTTGTGGATAAATTGTTGCTTGAGTGGATGATAGATGTAGGCATCTTTGAAGTAATATAGACGTTATTTGAATAAAATTATAGTCTGTTTTGGTCTAATCGTCGAAAGCGAGTTTTGACATTTAAGTTCTTAGCAGGTTTAATAATCATATTACTAATTACGGAATTAGTCACGTATATCCTACTAATAATATAAACCCGAAAGTTTGTAAGTATGGATGGATGGATGGATGAATGTTTGTTACTCTTTCACGCAAAAACTACTGAACGGATTTGGATGAAACTTTACAGTAATATAGCTTATACATCAGAATAACCCATAGTGCTACTATTTGCAGCGATAACCGACATACATGCGGGCGGAGCCGCGGGCAACAGCTAGTAAAATAATAAAAATTGTGGGATCGCGATGATGCAATACGTTGAAATAGTAAATGCATGGTCAGCTATTGTACGCTAATGTGATACATCGCGCATAGGACTCCTCAGTCAGTCCGCACCATCGATAGCTAACGTACGTCAGGACCAGTCAGTCCGTATCACCGATTACAGTGATCCCGCTTCACCCATACGCAATGTGCATTTATTGAAGATCACGGGAAATATATCCGGTATACTTATATGAACTCTTTTATTAAATATTTCAAGGTAAAAAATATATAGAGAGTAAATATAACAAGGGCATAAGCAAGTCTAGTAGACACTAGCTATACACATGCTAAACCTCTCATAAAACTTATTATACGTTACGTATATCAGTCGTTTATTTAAATAGTTCGTTTCAATTCAAAAATCATTATTTTTTATTGAATAGTCCTTGTTATAACGTCCTTTCAAAGTTACTAGTATACAAATAATAATATTTAAAAGTAACGACACAGCATATTATAAGAAATAAAATGACCATGACATGGATGCTATGGATTAATAATAACTAGCTGACCCACGCAACGTCGTTTACGTCTCCCATTGCCGTAGCTTAAAAAAAATCCCCCGTTTTTGTAACATTCTTCATTGGTACTTCGCTCCTATTGATTTTAGCGTGATGATATATAGCATATAGCCTTTCTCGATAAATGTACTATCCAACACTGAAAGAATTTTTCAAATCGGACCAACGGTTTCCGAGATAAGCGCGTTCAAACAAACAAACTCTTGAGCTTTATAATACACACATCAAAAGTGTCTAGGGATCAACATATGTGTCTAGGGATCAACATATATTTTTGCAATAACTTTTCTCCTGATTGATATTAATTAAAATTTTCTTTAAGGATTCATCAAATAAAGTGTTTTCGTTTGTCACAGTAACGATAAACCAAGTCACCTTTGCATTAATAAAAAAAATTGCCATTTTCCTAATAAAAGGATTTTTGACATTTGAACCACTAACATTAAAGTTCGAAAAAAAGACTGAAATAACAGTTTTCTTTGAAATTTTATTAGGTAACTTAAACAAATTATAATCCGTGTTTCTACCGCGGACACTAACACAAGAACTCATACATAGGCATATTCATAGGCATACTCAAAATGAGTTCATCCAAATCACGCTGTAGAATGGCCGCCCATGTTCGTTGCAACAACAAAAAAAGGTCTTCTTGCGACTGGATACCCTCCATATTCGGCAGAGCTCTTCTCTGTAGCATATCCCATGCATGCTCAATCGGGTTCAAGTCTGGCGACTGAGCAGGCCAGGGCCAAAGCCACATCTCAATCTCAAGAAATCCGCATAAAAATGCTTGATCCCTAGACACTTTTGATGTGTGTATTATTAGTATAGATAATTCAAGAAATTCAATGAGTGTTTTGAGTTATTTAATTTTTCACGGCAATTTTCAACAGAACTCTTGGTCTCCTGATTTGAGATTGGCACTGTGACTGCACCAGAGGTTCTGGTTTGAATACCAGCCTTACAGAAATAGTTGGGTGATAGCATAGTGATTTGTTTCGACGTTTGAGTTTAGCTCATTTATACTATGTTTGTATTTAACAATACATAAATATGTTGATGAAAAACGATGTAAAATACGCCTCTGGATATACCTCGAAGGAGTAAGCGTGATTGTTTGTATGCTCACTTTGCGACGTCACTGTTACGAGATATATTTGCCCACAATATAAAAACAATGTTAAAGTTAGGTCGTAAAATCTTAACAACTTTTTTCGAGTAATGCTGTAGCTAACAAATCATAACTCAGGTCACACATGAACGGAGTGAGTAATACCAGTTTTTGCAATTATACAGCCTAGAACGTGACATTATTATGCGGCAAATGAGTGGGCCTCAGAGGGTTGAACGTAGAGTGGGGGTGAAAGCGTCCGTCCAGTGATTTGTTGCTTTATCCGCGTTGAGGCGTTGTGAATTGGGCGGCTTTCACAAAATGTATTGTTCGGTCTTTTTGACACCTAAGCCATCGATAGGGTTAGGATTTAAAGGATTTGATCGTTTGTTCTTAGATAAATTGAATAGTAAGATGTTAGGGTTAATAGTTAGGCATTTGTTTTGTGTTCCAACGTGAAAGCTTTCATGGTTTGAAGGAAACCTCTTTTCAAGTGAATCCTATCCTACTTAAAATATAATCACACTTATCACACTAAAATATAAAGGCGAAAGTTAGTGTGTATGTTAGTTACTTCTTCACGTAAAAACTACTGAACGGATTTGGATGAAACTTTACAGTAATATAGCTTATAAATTAGAATACCATAGGCTACTATTTGCCGCGGTGACCGATATACACGCGAGCGGAGCCGCGTTCAACAGTTAGTGGTTTATATTTTATTTCAAAGTAAGTGTGGTAAATGTATCAAAACTCAAATAAACTTGTTCTAAGATAATCACAAAAGAACTAAGCAAGAGAATAAAGACGAGAAGTTTTATTTGATACAAAAGGTGCTGAACAAAATTCAGATATTATGTTCAAAAAACTATTTTTACTTTTAAAATAATGTTTACGGTTTTAACCAAACAAAGCGTGTTCAGTGTCTATCAAGATAATTAAAGATAGTGCATGTTATACCGGCCACATCAATACAACAAAAAAAAATGTAGTCGAAAGTCCGACAACCTCTGGTTGAATTAAAGGCAGTTACCCTATAAGCCAATTTCTCGCTCCAATTATTTTGAAGCTCAGCAACACCAACAGACCACATGAGGTGCCGACATTTGACCTTCAAATTTAATAGCCTAAGTACTCACTTATGAAACTAAACTCAATTAGTGTGTGAGCATTCAAACCTCTCTGTAACCGCACCTTAACGTCCGCCATTTTGGTGTCGCCACCCGTCACTTGACAGCGCACTCCGTTCCGAAATCGAGTTACGATGTCCAATATTGATACAATTGTGCTAACAAAACGAACTCGACATAACTACAAGAAGGTTGATAATTTGATTTGTAGGAGATACTCCATCGTGTGGTTGCGAAAAGATTAGTTAAAACGGATTATTTTTCCTGACTACAGCGAACCCGAAACAGCGAAAAGTAAAGTTAACAGTTTTGACGGTCTTTTTCGGAAATAATATGGTCCGGGTCCTTCTTAGAGCAGGGCACTTCAGACCCGTGGCCCTTGGGTGGTTTTTAGTGGAATCACCTGGCTCCTCAGCCCCGGAGGATCCGGAGATCCAAAGGGATTTTCCACCCCGTCAACAAAAAAAAAACACTGTTATAACTGAGTTTTACTAGTCGATACTGTTCTACGTCAGGCTACTGGTGCGCCAGAAAAGAGTGAATG
This sequence comes from Diaphora mendica, assembly GCA_949125395.1. Classification (NCBI taxonomy): domain Eukaryota; kingdom Metazoa; phylum Arthropoda; class Insecta; order Lepidoptera; family Erebidae; genus Diaphora; species Diaphora mendica. The sequence continues at coordinate 27,997,847 of OX421318.1, read as the reverse complement.
AGAACTTGACATCACATCACACTAATATATAAATGCGAAAGTTTGTGTGTATGTTTGTTACTTCTTCACGCAAAAACTACTGAACGAATTTGGATGAAACTTTACAGTAATATAGCTTATACATCAGAATAACACATAGGCTACCATTTGCAGCGATAACTGATATACACCGGGCGGAGCCGCGGACAACAGCTAGTGCATCATAAATTTAATAACGGACACTTTAGTACTGGTTCTGTGATAGATAAATTTGTTGTGTTTATAAATTTCATAGCAGTAGTTTTAAAGATATTACTAATAGTATTGATAATAATAAATAAGGTTCAATATAGGTACTTAAAGGAACCTCAATCTGCAACGTCAAACGAAGAATACACACGCCTGCACATTATATCAACACCAATAAATTAATACTTATACTTATATTTTCTGCAATAAAAAATATATTTTAATAAATCCTCCGATGTCTATGAAAAGAAAATACAAACACCAAACAAGAAATAATGAACAATACTTACCTTAAACAAAAATTTATCATAAAACATCAAATTACTTTCGCAATAAGCGGTGACATTTAAAACACAGTATCTCCAACAATATTTCATCACGAAATGAAAAACTGTCATTATTTGAAATTATATTCGGAGCTCTCAACACCGTGGTTGGGTACATTTCTAAACGTACTGCGAACAATACTTTTAAGAATCAGTATTTTCAAACAACATCAAATAGGTACCTGCCTATGTAAGATATTGTTTGGGAAGCGGGAACGTGAAACGAAATCTGTTGGTATCTTTGAATAGATTCTTTAATGAAATTTCGTTTAGGTTTATTATTCATATTAACAAAAAGGAAGAGTACACAAAAAAATACTGATTAAGATGAAAGTATATTTTTAAGTAGTCCATATTATTTACGTCTAATTGGCCAAGACATATTGAAACACCTAGCAATTTTAATTCTTAATACTGTGGACCAGGAACTTGACTTAGGCATAAAGTAGGTTGAAAAGTATGAGAAAATTGAGAGTTCGATATAAAAGTAAGAAGTAATGAAAAGAAAATACTAAGTACAGGGATAGGCAGAAGTACTGCTTAACTTCGTTAAATAATAAAAAATGGCGAGGATGTCTGGTTTTCAAAAGACTGTCAGACATGATTTAGCTTACAACTGATACTAAACATGTATAATAACCAAGTCAATTAATTAAACCATAGACAAATTAAAGGGTTCACAGAAATAGCATATTGAAACTGTTCAATCCTTTCGCCAATGTAGCGTTACCGTGTGAAGTTTGTAATGTCTGCAGGGCCCATATGTACAGGCATTCAATCGCTAAGCTATTTCACTGGCAAAAGAATTCAACTTAGGGCGATTCACCCTGTTCTTATTCTAAGCTAATGCAATATCAAGCACTTCTTGTGTACTTTAGAGGTAGTAGAGCCACGCTGATTTCAGCACGAATGGGCCGGCTCGACCGGGGCGGTACTACCCTCGCACAGAAAATCAACGTAAAATGACAGCGTTCGTGCTGTCGTGTTTCGTTGGTGAGTGCGAGACCGGAGGCCCAAATAGTCTAGTCAACAAGTTCCATACTTGTTGACTAGACTAAAAGATGCAGAAGCATCGCTAGGCCGCCATGGTGTGGGTCGCCATACTGCATTGTCTGCATTCGCAGTGAGTATGGTGACCGCCACTCTTGGATACTACTTATGCTTTCCATCAGGCAGAGTAGAGTCTTTTTGGCGGGCCATATATAAAAAAAAAAAAAAAAAAAAAAAACTTACTGGAGATATGTGAATTCCTTGATATCGGCGTTCTGAGGGGCTCCTCTGGTGCGCCCTCTGCTTCTTCACACATTCACCACTCCTAGTGGTAGTACAGATTCCAAAGTATTCTAATTTATAATACACCCGTTTTAACTGTCGCGGATCGCGCCTAGTTGACGCGACTACTAATCTCGCGTGTCCAAACCAGACCAATCAAAACGGTAAACAACGAAAAAACCGAGTCTGATGGACAATCAGCTAAATTTCAATTAAACGGCACTCAAAACCACACTGGTCGACCGTTAACACAAAGCCACTCGTAAGTTCCATATTTTAACTTCAAAACGTCAAACAAAAAAAATGACAATCAAAATGTTGCCATTATAATGATGTTCGATTTCTAACAGAAACTTTGTGTTAATTCCATTCATATGTGGTGGTCGAAAATTTACCTATTTCACAACAAATGATGCTTCCCCCTCCCCCCTTCCACTCCGGGGGATTACTAACGTGACAGATACAAAGTGTTGTCAACGTTCGTGCTTTGGTGGAGGGTGGCACCGTGTTTTAGAAACTAGGCTTACGCAGCAATAAAACAGTCAAGCTCCACTATCAAAGGGATTTTGATGAACCTTTGTTAAATGTGTACAAATGAGGTTAGTAAACGAACATAATGTTGTCATTTATAGAATCAGAATGTTATCTTTTTAAGGAACTAGTGATTCTATATCATTTCAACTCGATTTTGACGGTGATTCCATCAATTTGGCATGACGATTAGTGCAGATTTCAGTGCGGGTCAATCGCAACGGTAGACGCGGTCACCTTGGTCATCAATGGATGAGAAATAACTTGGCAGTTTGGCCTCTAAAATTAAAAATAAAGCATTTTTTAAACAATGTGATATTGCTCGTTTTTACTATTAATACAGAGAAGAAATATTTATTCTACTTAATAAATATACCCTTAATACATATTAGCTGACCCGCCCAACTTGATCTACGTTTCTTTTCAATCATGCTTGGCTCCAATCGGTCTAAGCATGATGTAAAGTACCCTATCTTAGACACGCCAGCAAAACAGACATCAATGTTTTTTATTGAAAATCTATTAAATAGCTTCGGAGTTCATCGTGAGCAACAACGTAACAATAGGAATAGAGACTGCAATAATAAATAAACAAATATTTGGGACATCTAACACACGATGCCATCTAGTCCCAAGCTAAGCAGAGCTTGTGTTATGGGTACTAGACCACTGATATAAATAATTTTATACATTTTTTTGTTAATACATACATATTATACGCTTAAGCTAACCTCTGCCTCGTTGTTAGCGTAAGAGACTGTAGATCAAGAGGTCATGGGTTCGATTCCCGGGTCGGACTGCTGTTGGGTTTTTCTTATAAGAAATTCTAAATAGCAACCCAGAGTATGGAAGGTGGCGGTGTTCCTCGCCCGTGCTTCGGAGAGTACGTTAAGCCGTCGGTTTCGGTTGTCATGAACATCTATGGCAATCGTTATTGAGAAGTCAGTGCCCTCAAATATACTGGTCCGATGCCAGACGCTCTGTGTAAAACTGATATTCGGTTAAAACTTGCTGAACTAGTGGCCGACCCCAAATCTTGGGAATAATAAAGGCTAGGAAATAGAAGAAGAAATACATACATATTATACATAGGAAACACCCAAACTCCGAAACAAATATTTGTAGATCATACAAACATTTGGTCCGACCAGGGAATTAAACCCGAGACCTCAAGCACAGCAGTCGCATACGCTACCACTGCGACACCGAGGCAGTATAATGCAAAAGAGTAATAATGATTTTGTTTATAAAAATATATTCTAATTTTAAATCAAACCCTATTTTAATAGTAAAATATATGAAAACTGAGTTATAATAAACAATTTATAACAGAATAACATAATATACTGTATAATTATGAAACAAATGCAACAGATTAGCCTTTCAGGCGTTAAAATTTTAAACATTCCACACACGTAGACATTCACAGGCGCCATGACACGTAATTATGTCTATCAGATTAGTAATTGCTGTGTAAACGCAAAACCTCATATGTATTCAGAGCTGACGGCTCAAAATATACTATTTTGCAGCTACCCTCGCGTTTTAAATTCTAGTGTGTTGCGCTGAGCTTAATGCAATTTTAGCTTGATGTGGACAGCTGTTTTAATTAGTGAAAATAAATGTGTTTCCTTTGCTGCTTTACCTCTGTAATTACTCTACTTTTAAACTCATTACTTTCACAAAAAATATCACACAACAGCAAAAAGCCATACGTCCCCACACTGGCCAAGTGCGGGTTGAGGACTGGCAAGACAACGTTGTGGCTACGTAATCTTGCCGTTGGATGTTTTTAAGCCGCCCGAAAGCCTCTAACTACACTTCACAACTGTTATCCAATAAATAACAACCGGGATCGACTGCTTAACGTGACCTCCGAATCACGGAGACACGCATGGTATCATGCCACTAGCGATCACCCATCCGAGTACTGACCGCGCCTTCGTTGCATACCCTCGGTGATTGTTTCTAATTACTAATACTGGGCTATGAGCTCCTCTACTACTACTAACGTTTGCGTTATACAATCTCAACTTGGTAAGGGGGAGGATATCAGAGTTACACCCAAATTTAGAGCGAACATGCCAGTCAGCCAAGGGCCAAGTATATAGGATTTAATTCGCAACCAACCTTGCCTTGAGGTTTTGAACTGAAATGCGAGTCTTCTAAATTTTTAGCCACGCTATTTATCAGTTCGGATCTAACCCCGATCCAAATTTATTATCGCGACGGTAACATAACAAATTATAGGGTGAACTAACAAATAACGGTCCACTGCGTCTCCATTTGTTACTCAATTTATGTTCAAGCGTTCATTCCTCGCTACAATTAACTTCTACAAACGTAATTAATTTTAATCAGAAACACTTGGGGGAAGAAAAGAAAAGCAAAAAAAAAACAGCACAACGAAAACAACCTTCCGTAACATCTTACGTCTTACTCTGTATAGAACAATGTATAGGAAATTAGTTTTGAGATATGTTTTATCAATTTCCATTCTATTTAAACAAAAGGGTATCTATTTTTGTTCAGAACGTGTTTATTAATTTATTCCCAGGAACTTCAATAAAGGTGAATATTGATTGTGAATAAAAATGAAGAGAATCAGATATTTTCAGTTATTTTTAATAAAATGACTTCTTAATGAATGACTGCACGGTTGGCCTAGTGGTTTAAGCGGTCGCCACGCCGCTCGCTACTGCGCCAAGTGTTGTGGGTTCAAATCCCACATGGGACAGCACTTTGTGTGATCCACAAATTGTTGTTCTGAGTCTGGGTGTTCTTTGTGTCCGATTCATGTATGTTTATAAAAGTACCCCGCGACGCAGGATGTATATTCATAATGCGGGAGCTGTCTTTTTAAAAAAAGAAATGTTTAAAAATAAATTTTGTTTATCAATTTTGTATAATTAACTTAACATTTCGTCTATTTTAAATTTGTGAATGTAAATGTCGGTTACATCTAATCAATTTAATATTGGGTTCCATTATACCTTTACATAATATTGATGTTCAAATTTGCTACAACAGCTCGCCCAATGAGTTGTCCAAGGCTACAGACGAATGATTGTCTGAGACCTCTTCGAGCATGTTTCATCACAATTAATCAACAATGAAATTATGCAATAGAGTCCCACATAGGCACCACTGTTCCCTAGTGCCCTAAATCACTTCCGAGTCCTGTAATAATGGCCCGCACTTCCGACCTGCCCACTCTGACCTAGACATTATATACATTATCAATTAATTTAGTTGCAAGGGTCATTTACAGCAATATTATTCTACCACTAATAGTTGTGTTAAGCCGTGTTTGGGAAACGGCTTTGTGATACAATGTCTAGCATTCATAAATCTAAATATATAAAATGCTCTGGCTGGCTGACTGACTGATGCTTTAACGTCGAGTCTAAGCCGCTGGAAGTAGAAACTTGAAATTTTGATAACCGTTGCTTTGGCTACTGTTAGCACCCACTAAGGTTTTTTAAATGTTAAGGGGTGAAATTTTAAATTTCGAATATGGGAAGGAATAGAGTTTAAAGGGAAGTTTTGCGTTTTTAAATTAGAAACACGAAATAAGAAATAATTATGTGATCCATATCTGCTTTTGTAAATTCCTTTTGGTTTATACATTTTCATATATCCTCAATCAATACATCCATTCACCATACAAAAAAGAAAGAAATGATGATTAAATCAGAAACTGACAACATGACCTTACGGAATCTCGAAACTTAATTAGGAGGATCTGTCTAAATTGGTTCAAAGAATTGATACGAGATCTCATAATCCTGGGCTTATTACACAGATAGGAATGACATATATAATTAATTTTGGGCTGGCGACGCTTAATAAGTTTGTCGTCGGCCACGCTAAAGTACGACTATGAAATATTACTACACACATCAAAAGTGTCTAGGGATCAAGCATTTTTATGCGGATTTCTTGAGATTGAGATGTGGCTTTGGCCCTGGCCTGCTCAGTCGCCAGACTTGAACCCGATTGAGCATGCATGGGATATGCTACAGAGAAGAGCTCTGCCGAATATGGAGGGTATCCAGTCGCAAGAAGACCTTTTTTTGTTGTTGCAACGAACATGGGCGGCCATTCCACAGCGTGATTTGGATGAACTCATTTTGAGTATGCCAAACCGATGTTCTTGGGTTAGTGTTCGCGGTAGAAACACGGATTATTAATTGTTTAAGTTACCTACTAAAATTTTAAAGAAAACTGTTATTTCAGTATTTTTTTCGAACTTTAATGTTAGTGTTTCAAATGTCAAAAATCCTTTTATTAGGAAAATTGCAAATTTCTTTATTAATGCAAAGGTGACTTGGTTTATCGTTACTGTGACAAACGAAAACACTTTATTTGATGAATCCTTAAAGAAAATTTTAATTAATATCAATCAGGAGAAAAGTTATTTCAAAAATATATGTTGATCCCTAGACACATATGTTGATCCACATATGTTCACATATGTTGTTGTTGTTGATGAATTGGAAGAAGATAATAAATGCAAATGTTCTAAGTTTGATATCAAATGAGAGATTTGCAGTAAACGCCCGGGTTTTTATTAAGTGTATTTTTAAGACTAAAGTGGATGTCAATTTTTGTGATAGATATACGAGTGATTTTGATTTTGTTCTGAATTTTTTTGAATATATTTTGTAGAGTAGAGTTTAGAATACTTGTATTAGATATGTATTAATAACCACGACTACTCAGGCAAGAGTGCCTTACTAAAAAAAAGTATCACTATCAAATACATAATAACAAACTATCAATTTATAATTAATGTAGATTTGAATTGTATTATTATATTACGGGTGGAATCTTGCAACTCAATCTTGAAGCAGATATCTTCAACCGATTCTGCTGAAATTTTGCAAGCATATGTATATAGCGTAACAATACAATATTGTAATGACATGGAGCTGATCCGATGCTGGAGCTGGAAGGTGGCCATAGGAATTAGGTAAAGGAACGTCGCATAATCATCGAGTTTGGACTCGTTTGATTCGTCTCGAAGCATTCCAGTAAAAGCTTGTTTTTAAAAAGCTTTTTAATTAAATTTATTTATGTATAGCCCTTCCTGCCTGCTGTAACTTTTATCAGAAGAAGGACATCTAATTTATATCTACGAGAGAAATCTGCAGTAGCATGAAGAAGTTAGAATCCGTCACCATCCTAGTGTTAAAAAAGCCACAAAAATAGACCGATCATTCGGTCAGAGTCACAATAAAAATAATATGTTATATTTTAAGTCTCAACCAAATTGTAAACATCCGACTCAACCCAACTTACAAATATTGTAAACTAGCTGACCCAAGCAACCTCGCTTGCGTCCAAACTACCATCCCCCGTTTTAACCCCAAAAGGGGGTTTATTTCTAAAGATACACTATTAGTATACATCACCTCCAAACTGTCTATAGAGTATACAATTTAAATTTCAAGTCTCTTAGTTCAAAAACATATAAAAAGCGAGTCTCAAGTTTTGATGTTCAAGATGTCTGTTGATGCATGTAGTTATTAAGTAAAAGTTTCATAAACATTTCAACAACGTTGAACATAGTTCTGGCTTCTAAAGTTCTTGCCCTATTATCTACTTGATTCGTCCTGTTATTGAGTTCACGATGATAAAGGGTTGTAAACAGAGGCTCTGTTTACAACCCTTTATCATTCCTGATGTTGAAAAGATATTTACTTACGCATGCATTTATGTAATTTTGTCGGTAAACAATTCGCTGACTTGAACTTCTTTAAGGTTCTTCAAAAATGTTCGTATTATCATTTGAGTAAGTACTTTTGAGTTCAAAACAACACAAAATTGAAAAAATATTCTTATAACATACAATTTCAAACTCTGTAAGTAATCTACTTACTTCCAGCGGCCATATTTGCGAAACAAACTCGCTTCTCTTATTGTATCATAAAAGCTAATGGTAGCACACCCTGTATCATTGTTAAAGTCCTTTTATGTGGGTACTGCCTGTTATATATGATAGCTCACTTATTTTCGCGCTTCTTGTCTTAAGAAACCGAGAATTTTGAAGTCTACCTTGTTTTTATTGCAGTAATGTCTGGTTACTTTATTTTCCATGTCAATTTTTTTGTGATTCTTATAAAACTCTGATTCATTTAAACCATATAGATAATTATTTTAACGTTTTCTTATCATAATTTTATTATTTTACAATAAATAATGCACAAAAAATATAATAACGTAAACTTTTAAGCGTTTGACTAATTATTATATTCTTACCTTCTCAATAGTGACGAAAAAAGACCAAAGCAAGCTAGAGTACAAATGTTTTTGTGTTCCTCACGTCATGAACTATTTTGATAAAAGAATTTGTTGCTAATCATTACAAAACACTCACCATATAAACAGTGCATGAACTCGCGAACACACACATATTATTTTATACCCCTTTTGTTACAACTTCAGCAGCGAATAACGGGTTAATTACAATAACAATGGCTGTATCCGCAATGAATGGGTTGAAAAATCTACCCCTTGAAACAAGTCCATTGTATAATTTATTTTTGTGGCAATGTCACTACCGGTTATTTTTTATTTTGCATACTTTTTGCCAAGCCCGTTTGATTTATGACGTTCGTTTCAGTTGTCTGATAAAAGAAAATGGCGTACCGTTGAGTTCTAATTATTCAAAACAAAGTAATTATAAGTATCGATATATGTGTACCTACTCTAATAAAAGGTTCTAAGCGACATGATATTTCAAAGGAAAATAATTCAATAGCATGAAACGTATTGATATAAAGAGTCTTTTAAGATTGGAGGTTTCAGATTCATACGTTGTAATTGTATAGGTATTTAGAAGTACTTAGATTCACAGAATACAATAATGAACGTACATATTTTGCAATGATTAATAAAAACATGTGGGAAACCTTCAGTCGGAGATGGATAATTGAAAGTTTTGACCAGATCAGTCATACGGTATTTATGTTTTCATACGGTATTTAAATTTGTCCCGTTTGACGTTCAAATAAGTTAGCCAAATCCATATTACAAATTATTAATACAAATAATTCCTTCCAATTTTTTTAAATAATAAGTACACATATTTGAATAGGTACATTATTTTGATGGCTAAACAATACTTATAATCTGCATAATATGATAATAAATATTTTACATCAGACTAATTACAGGGTTGACTTCAAACTAGTGAAGTACAAGTAGCAGACTTATCGCCCGGAGGCAATCTTTTACAGAGAACCAATATAACCATGTTTAATTGTAAATAAATTAAATTAAAAAGCTTTTTAAAATCAAGCTTTTACTGGAATGCTTTGAGACGAATCAAACGAGTCCAAACTCGATGATATTGCGACGTTTCTTTACAGAGTTCCTATGGTCACTTTCCAGCTCCAGCATCAAACCAGCTCGAAGTCATTATAATATTGTATTGTCATGCTATACACACATGCTTGCAAAATTTCAGCAAAATCGGTTGAAGATATCTGCTTCAAAATTGAGTTGCAAGATTCCACCCCAACATACAAGCTTATAAATACATTGCAAGTTAATAAAAAGCTTGTAAAATATAAATTGGAATCCCCAAAATTGCTATTTTTTTAACTCTCTATGACGTGTGATACTAATTTCTTGTATATCCACTGGAGTAAGTAATCAGGAATAAAATATGTGAAGTATTGTTTATCCAATAAGTATAATTACATCCTACTAATATTATAAACACAAAAGTTTGTAAGTATGGATGGATGTTTGTTACTCTTCAACGCAAAAACTACTGAACGGATTTGGATGAAAGTTTACAGTAATATAGCTTATACATTAGAATAACATAAAAGCTACTATTCGCAGCGATAACCGACATACACGCGGGCGGAGCCGCGGGCAACAGCCAATATGAAATAAATGCGATGTGATGGTGTTTCTAAACTTCAATAAGTTTACAATATAATATAATAAGCTTAATTAATACAAAATATACCCATATTCTCGAAGTCATTCAAAACTGCATTTCACATTAATAGTTATGAATTCTCGCGTGTGTATTTTATACACGAACTTGGAATGCAAACGCCTAAAGTCGGAACTTTAAACTATAAATTCCGAACTCAAATATTAAACACAGCTCTCGCATTATTTGAATCACATAAATTCTGAACTGAGTATTCCGATTATGATCGTGATATTCATGATTATAAAATTTCAACAAAAGAAAGTTGAATTTAAAATATTAGAATACTGAAACGATGTCAAATTGTTTCAGAAGCCGATTACACACTGGACGATTCATTCTGGAATGAAGAAAGCCCAGTTGGTAAGTAATAAGAAATAGGCCACAAATACCAACTGAGAGTATAATAAATACCAGTGAGTAGATCATTATCATTAATTTCATCATTTACGGTTTTTCTAGTAATCACTTTTTTATCATCACCTTATTAATTTTAGAATTCGTTCCTTTGTAAATACTAATACATCGAACTCTTTTTTATTTTACAAACTTATCTTAAGTATATTATTTGTTTATTTATATTAGAACGCCATCATATTTTTAGTATTCAATCATTCAGTAGTCACCAATTAGTTTAAATTACCACGAACGTCTTTCTTTATGTTGGCAGCACTGCGTCTGGAACGCTGTGGATGATAAAAAAACACAAAATGGCGGAACGCGGAATAATCGCTTCTTTTAAACTTTATGTTTTAAAGTAGCCAAAACCCGCGTTGAAGATTAAAACATTACCAACATAACTGATTTTATTTGTAGGAAAATATTGGAACGTGGTTACATCTTCAGTTTGTTCTGATCTTAAACTTACTAATTACAACTACGATCGTTTTTGTAATTGCTTGTACATTGAGTTTTCACCGCATTAACATGTACCCAGTTATCGTATATTCTATGATCAACCAAATCTTTTTTCACATCAATTTTTCTAGATGTCATAGATATACTTACACAATTTGTAATAAACTAAATCAGATCATAGATCAGTGGACCGAGCATTTGTCTCAAAAAAAAAGTGTATAAAGTGCATAAAAAAAAAAAAAACATACAGTGGAACATAGAACCTCCTCCTTTTTGGAAGTCGGTTAATAAAAGTGCAAGGGCTAGACTGTAAAATTTAATGGCTTACGCTTGTAGAACGTTATTAAACAATATTTTAAAAAAGCACATCATCAAACGACAGTTTTTTTAAGCGAGAGTATTCCATGTTTCGTATAGGTATAATAAATTGTGTGTTTGCCACCAAACGAGATGTAAAATGTTTTGCAGCCGGATATTCGATCCGTACATTACCAGAGCTATGACCATTGCCGGTTTGACACTGTTTATGATATTTTCACGGCAATTCTTTTTTAAGGTCAGTTTATTTTATATTAATTTAATTAAGCCGGTTTGCTAGCTTATTTTTCAGAGTTGTGGAATTTTCGTAAATTTAATTTTTACTAATATGAACCAACTTTTAATTTGAAATTATTGCAATTTAGATCGATTCGTACTCAAGCTGCACACATTATTTCTAAAATTCTAACATCCTTTATAGCTTGGTCAATGTGAAATTTCTCTATCCTTAAATTATGTCATTTTCTAATGCTTGTAACAGTACATTGTCTGAGCGAAAGCACATTTATTTTAATTATAAAATTATTTTAAAGTATTAATTTGAGTAAGAATGCTTTTTTTTGAAAAGGTAACTCTCGCATTAGGAATATACATCCTGTATCGTAGGGAATTTTACAAATATACATGAAACGGACATAAAGAAAACCCAGACTCAGAACAAGTATTTGTGGATCAGACAACGTGTTGGATTTGAATCTACAACACTTGGCGCAGTTGAAAATGGTGTGACGATTGCTTAAACCACAAGCCAACCGTGCAGCTTAAGATAAGTTGTGAAATCAGGCGTTTCTTTGCGGAAATCCATGACATTAAATGCTATTAAATATATTTAGCTTTAATTCCGCGAGACAAATATTCAGGTCTGAAAGCAGGGCACAAATCCCATCGTCATGCATACTCACATGCGTATCGGTGGGATTTGTGCCCTGCCAATCCCAATTAAAGCTAAATATATTTCATAGCATTTAACGTGCAGCTTAAGTTTAAAATCACATTACACACTCCTACTTTGAGAAATAGTATTAATTAAATAAAACAAATCTTTGAACCTAACATTATATCTAAAAAAGTCGTATATCCCATATAAGTTACAACCTCTTGACAATCAGACTGTAAATGGAAAGTAATAAAATTTTGTGTGAAGTCAACTTGGCACCTCGAAATCTAGTAAGTAGTCGGGCTTAAACACCGAATACAATTCTATATTTCTATAATATAAGCTAACCATATTTATTACTACTATATGCTATAATGGCCATCGGATAAAACAAAGGCGCCATTGAAATAGTTTTCCAAACAACTCATTAATTTCAAACGTAATTTTCCATCACCACATCAAACAGTTGTGATACGAGAAACTAGTTTAAAGTGATCCAAACTGGTTATAACTTGTTCGAGCCAGTTCTAACCGGATACAAACGTGTCGTTATGTGTTTAAGCTTTTATTTTGTTTTGCAAATTGTTTCGCTTTGAATTTCACTACGGTGTTGCGTTAAAACTTGGAGAATGTTTATCAGTGTACGGTCATACATGGCTTATATAGTTACCAATGTCTCTGCTTCTATTACCTATATCTAATATTATTGTCCAATGTATAAAAAGATCTGGAAAAGATTTACTTTTAAAAGTAAATATCATTTATAAATGTGAATTTGTTTGTCAAAAAACTTATTAGTTTCATTTTTCATGTCTGTAGCATCATAGATGCAGATGTTGAAATTTGAATACTTCAACGGTATCACTGAGTGTTTTTTTTTTTATTGGTACGTTAGATTTTGGAGCATTTTAATAAAATGAAATTCAAGTGGCAACAGCTTGCATACTGTTTACCTTTCATGTAATACTAACACTATTTGAACCTGAATATCTTTTAAAAGGAGTGGCCATCAGTTTCTTTGCCAGTGCTCTTCTCATAAATGATTTACCATGTTACTACTATTAGGCTCTAAGCATTTTGAAAACTGAAAGTTATGGATCGATAAAAGCAGGCAGTAGATTTTGGTGTTTTCACCTAATTATCCGTGTCAATCCAGCACATACTGTGGCGTCTGTTTGTGTCGATCTATGATTTTTAACTGTAGCTTCAATTTTAAGTTCATAAATGTCACAGTGTCTTAATTGAATAAAGGATTAGCTTATCTAGGTTAAAATCCAGCTAAGTGCGAGTCGGACTCACGCACGAAGTATTCCGTACCATTATTTATAAAAACGGAAAAAAACACGTTTATATGGTACATATGGGAGCCCCCTTAAATATTTGTTGTTACAGCAGCAACAGAAATACATCATCTGATAAAATTTGAACTGTCTAACTGTAATGGACGAACAGCGGAGTCTTTGTAATAGATCCCGTTATATAATTTGGGTACGGAACCCTAAAAACCTATGTTCATGAACTAAATATAAAGTAACTATAATAGAAAAGTAAGTTATATATATTTCTATGTCTTTTTAAGGAAATCGTATAAAGTATATCAGTTTCTGATAGAATTTCTTTTGTTAAAGTCTTGCAGATTGAATGTCGAAAACATGAAAGTTTGTTTCTCATTTCGAATACGTACTTTGTGGTCGATATTCGATTTATTTGTTAGCGAAGTTAAAATAAGTAAGTTGATGTTTAGATAAATATATTTATGACAAGTAAAATTTTAACAAAAACAAAAACCGACTTCAAGCTTCGACTCGATTTCTCTTGGATGCCATCATCAAATTTTAGTGTCCTTATCATGGTACCACCGTTGGGATGTCTTCTTTCCATTAAAAGAATAATCATTTAAATCGGTTCATAAACGACGAAGTTATCCGTAAATACACATAAAAAACATATATACGGTCGAATTGAGAACCTCCTCCTTTTTTGAAGTCGTTTAAAAATAATATTTTAGCTTTGAGAATCAATAAATATAAATTTGTTTATAATCAAATCATTTTATTTAATTTATTTTAAATGGTTATTATGAATTTGGGTCGGTGTACCGCTGTCGGGGTAGTTGGGTAGCTTATTTATTAATCTTTTCTTTTTTTAAATACAACTCTTACACTAGTTATATGTCCCGTATTGCGGTGGCCTTTACAAACATACATTAGAAGTACACAAAGAATCCCTATACTCAGAACAACAATTTGTGGATCACAGGAAGTGTTTTGGAATTTGAACTTTCAAACCTTAGCGCAGTAGAAAGTGACGTGGCGACCGCTTCAACCACCACGCTACACGTACAGTTAAATTATACAGTTTAGTCCATTCGTTAAGATAGTGTCGATGCACCCGTACGCAATATATTAATTCATACAACGGCGTAAACTGACAAATCATACTTGCTTTTCTATTTTGTTCATACTTTTGATTTTGTGGTGGCTTGCCGCACGTGCGACGACGCGGCGACGGCGCGATTAAGGTGACCGTATCTAAGCGAATGGACTATATATCAAAATATCAGTCAATTTTACAGATAAATAAAATATAAATAATTATTTTGGACATCTAACACACAACGCCATCTAGTCCCAAGCTAAGCAGAGCTTGCTTGTGTTAAGGATACCAGACAACTGATATAAATACATAATTATATACTTTTTTTTGTAAATACATACATATTATACATAGAAAACACCCAAACTCCGAAATAAACATTTGTAGATCATACAAACATTTGTTCCGACTCGGGAATCGAACCCGAGACCTCATGATCAGCAGTCGTAAACGCCAACCGCGAGACCAACGAGGCAGTCTTGCCAGATATGCGTAAATAAAACAGTACTCAGTACAGTATTACATAATCATCAACAGCCTTTATACTCTACTGCTAGGATTTAAATAAATAAATATTTTCGGACATCTAACACACAATGCCATCCAGTCCCAAGCTAAGCAGAGCAGCTGCTTACGCTACCACTTGCGCTACCGAGACAGTTCTCAGCTCTAAGCAGTAGTAAGTACATAAAAGAGTCATCATGTCAATCTGTCACTGTCCCCAAGAGATGCAAATATTATGTATATCATCATAATAAAATGTGTATAATGTATATGTATAATCTCACAATTGAGGAATCTAACAAAACCGTAAACTTGGTTAAAATTATCTAAGAGTTCACTGATCCTTGAAAAAATGAAGTCAGGACGTCTAAAATTGTAGATATTGAAATCAGCAAACTGTATAGTATAACTTTACGGAAATTTCGCGCAAACCGCTCATTCGTATTACAAAGATAATATTTACTCCACTCTTTTCACTCTTATCAAGTATTCTGCGAAAATTTCTGAAATATTATATTTTAAAGTCGAAGAAAACTTTTGGATGGTTTTATTTATTTTACAAAGCTTTTTTAACTGTGTAAAAACTTCTCTAAAGTGGCTGAAATATATAATAGAGATAATTAATAGTTTTTTAAAACGTTGGAAAACACTGAAAACAAAAAGAAATATATTCTGACAGTCTATGTACTTATTAGTTGAGTTAGATAAAAGTAATTCGCAAATAAATGATTGGTTGATTCTCCGATCACAAAATGGCCCTGGCCTGGGCTTTTTGTAGCTATGGTTTTTTTTATGGAATAAGCGGGCAAACGAGCAGACGTATCGCGGTAAGCGATGGTAAGCGATTGCCGCCGCCCATGGACACCTGCAACACCAGATGCGTCACAAGTGCGTTGCCGGCCTTTGGGGGATGGGGGAGATAGAGGAAGGGGTTGGGATTTGGGGCTCCGGTATTCTCACTCACTCGGTGAAATACAGCGCAAGCGCTATTTCACACCGGTTTTCTGTGAGGCCGTGGTATCAATCCGGTCGAGCCGGCCCATTCATGCCGAAGCGTGGCTCTCCCACGGTAAAAGTACGGTATTACAGCTTAATTTGCATTTCAGCATCTAAGACTATCATTGTACCTTATTTTAACATTTTACATTAGTCATTTTTCCTTCTGAAGATGATTCCCATGAAGGGTTATAGTCCAGCAGACAGAAGACCATAAAGAAACAAGCCCTTTATAAAGGCGCTCATAGCCTAGTTGCACTCGGTGATTACAAACAATCACCGAGGGTAAGCAACGACTGTGCGGTCAATACCTGGATGGGTGACCACTAGTGGCATAATACCATGAGCGTCTCCATGTTTCGGAGGTCACGTTAAGCAGTCGGTCCCGGTTGTTATCTCAGGATAACCAGTCGTGAAGCTTAGTTGTAGGCCTTTGGGCGGCTTAAAAACATCCAACGGCAAGGTTACGTAGCCACAATGCTATGTTGCCAGGCCCAACCCGCACTCAGCCAGGGTGGGGACGTATGGCCTTAACCCTCTCCTGAGAGGAGACCCGAGCACAGCAGTAGGACATTAGAAGCTATCTATCGAACGCTAAGAGACATTTAACCTTTTTAATCTAGGTTCTAAACAAATAATTATGTATACGGTAACTCGATGATTTCTAATCTTTACGATTTTTATATGAATAGAAATTGATTAGGTGTATATGCCAAATGGAATACTTGGTTAGTAGTACACGTATCTGTGGTTAAGAAACTGTTACTGAAAAATTCTAAATAATAATAATTTAAAAATAATGTAAGACAGCATAGTTGTTCCAAGAAGTTGCCTCGCCATTTTCAAACGCAACACGGGACCAACACCTTTGTATGATCCACAAATTGTTATTCTGAGTCTGTGTGTTCTTTGTGTCTGTTTCATATTTTCATGTATGATTGTAAAGTCCCCTGCGACACATGATTTATTCCCAATGTGAAAGTTGCAAGTTGCATTAAAAAAACTAGTCAGTTATAACTCACGCAAATATAAGCGTATACTTATGTACCAGGTAAGAAGCTAGGTAGGTATATCGTTTGTCGTAAATTCAACTTTTCAAACGTAGCGGTATATTTTCACCAAAACACATAAACAATGCTCAAAACTCGTTCTCAGAAATAAACAGAAATTTACAAAGACAAGTTTCTGCTCGAAGATACACACAACTTAAAGAATGGAAACATCGAAGTAACAAGTTCATAAGACCCTAGTTCAATTTGTGCCGTGTATAGGTGAATAAGTCGTTTGCATGTTCCCGACAGTTTCTAGGCGGGACATTCCAATACACGGCGTACAGAAATACTCGTAAATAGAAGAAGCGTTTGGTGCAAGTTACAAGAGGATATAGGTTTGTATTATATTACTTTTTTAAGGTTTGTGTTATGATGAAGGATTTTTGTTGCTGACATCTGTTTAAATTGGGGTTGCACATATTCCGGATTAGATAAACGCAACAATTGTTGTAAAGCTCTTCATAAGTTGTCTTTAACTTAACACTGAACACAAATTCGTCAAAAATCTCGATCTCAAATCGTAACTCGATTGGAATCGTTAATCAAATCTAGGATCAAATTGTTTATCGATTATAATCAAATTAGTCTTTGTTTAAATGTGTTAAGAATGATTTTCATTTATTTTGTTTAATCTGAGAGAATGTGAATCATGAGAGAATCATGCAGCATTTCTGCTAAAAGTGAATGCAATGATAATAGATACAATAATTTAAAAAAAAATGGTTTATCGCTAATTTCCAACAAATTAATCTTCTTCGAATAGCACAATATAGAGCTGAAAACAGGACAATTTTACCAACCCTATTACGTATCGTATTATGTAAGAGATTGTTTTGTAATCAAATTCACTATACGAACATGAGATCTTTGTGTACGTAAATAGTTCTATAAGTTAAGATTAGAATTGTCTTGAAGGGCACAGACTCACAGAAAACTAGTTATAAGTAATTTCTCCATATGGTGTCGTATTAAGAATACGGTGTGTCATCACTTCTAGTCATCCAATGGGTATCGTAAGAGCCGACTAAGGGTCCGTTCACACAGACCGGCTCGGAGAGCATCGGCCCATTTTTTTTCTCTTCACACAGACTGGATCGTATACGCTTGGAATTGCCCGGA
Source organism: Diaphora mendica (assembly GCA_949125395.1). Taxonomy (NCBI): domain Eukaryota; kingdom Metazoa; phylum Arthropoda; class Insecta; order Lepidoptera; family Erebidae; genus Diaphora; species Diaphora mendica. The sequence goes on along the minus strand of OX421318.1, from coordinate 27,979,433 downwards.
GCCGAGCCGCCAACTATTTCACATAGACTGGCTGTGGAAGAGAATTGGAGCCGATTGGCTGCGCGAGCGAGAAAGAACACGCAATCGGCGCCGGTCGGCTCCTCTTATTATTTCACACTAAGTGTGTTCAAGCATTCTTAATGTCAAAAGAAGTGCACATGCAAAAATAAACTTTACTACGATTACTGAAACCTCTGTTTCCAATGTGATATAAACCGCTCTCCTCTCCGAGCCGGTCTGTGTAAACGGAGTAAACTACTCGAACAACATCACTGCAAAGAGAAGGGAAACGTAAAACCATCCCTGACCTGCATGGCATAGTTTTTCTTTTTCTTTATGGGCCTGCCAAAATGACTCTACTCTGAACTCTGCCTGATGAAAAGCATAAGCAGAATCCAAGAGTGGTGGTCACCATATTGCGAATACAGATTATGATGTTGACCCACGCCATGGCGGCCTAGTGAAATGCGGCGGAAAGCGGCCTGAAATAAGCGTGGCTCTGCTACCTTGTAAGGTAACCTCTTCTCTAAGCAGAGGACTACAGTCCCGCAATGGACTTTAAAAGAGATGATAAAGTAATTCTTTTCTACCAAATGAGTGAAGGTAACAAAGGCATACCCTGTCCTTCCTCCCTTCCCCAAAACCAAACTTCACTGTCACTCGAGTTGCAGGTCTCGCTATGAGGGTTGACAGATGAGATCGGAATACTCTGCTACCAAATTGTCGAACTTAGATATTTCTTGTTCATTCTCGAATCTTCTTCTTCTACCCAGCTTGTATTATTTTCAATAATATTTTTAGGTTGGCGACTAGTTCAACCGATTTCACTTGAATATCATTTTTTCCATGGAGCGACTTGTATTGGACCTTCTTGATTCTAAGGGCGAACTTAATTCGTAGTTATTCTCAAATACATCAATTTATTCTTTGATCCTTACTGTCTGTTACATAACCATAATATAGAAATTGCACACATTACTGCCTAGCACTATCACGCCGATACGGAATCGATTACAGGACAGGTCACGTCGACAGCGCGTGGTGTAGCGCGCGAATGTTTGAATTTCCATGCCGAACGCATTGACATGTAAATTTCCAAGATGGCTGTCTTGTCGCCGCTATGTAACAGAATATTGATGTTTTTTTCTTTATAAATATCATTGCAGTTAGTTGGATGTTAGAGCATTGTTCATTAAACTGTTATTTTTTAGAAAAAAAGAAATTTTAAATTACAAACACTGTAGAGAAAATGAGAAAAATGCATAAAAATACTAGTGGAACTTATTTTGAATATAGGAAACGCAATTTCAAAATAGCAGCCCTGTTTTATGAAAATTATATGAAGAAATATCATAATTATTTAAATTTACTTGAAATTGTTTCCTAAAACCATGTTTTGATCCACTAATTGAGCTTTAGAACTGAATTAGTGTTGTATTAGGTATATAGGGATCTTTTTAATATTTCTGCCAAACAATTTTCAAACATCTCTTATTTTTTAATTTCGTTTTTATTCGGTGTAAAGTTTTAAGTATTTCTTAAAGGCGAAAAAGATAAAAGGTTATAATGCCTTCGTCGTATGGGTCCAAGGGGCGGAAAATCTCGTTAAGCGATCCTCTTGCGCGTCGCTGGGCCTCACGCATTCAAGCACAGGCTGTCTTCACGCCCGTTTTACTTGCGACAAACGATATATATATATATAATTCACCTACATGTGTATGTGATAAGGGTATATGTCTCTATATAAAGGTGAAAACATACCATATATTGATAGTATAAGGTTCAAGTTGGTTATAGCATGTTTTGAGTAATGTGTGGCACGAACATGTCAATCGTAATAATCGATTTAAGTTTATTATTTTAATTCATATTGTGGGTTCGATGCAATACGGAGTAATAGTAAATGCACACAAATATATATAAAGTAAATATAACAGTGGCATAGACAAGCTAAAGTAGGCACTAGTGGGGACTAATCCCGCCCACACGCCCACCACTGTAACTCCTGTACACCAGGATCAACAGCGGTGACCCACAAATACACCAAGTTATGACACTCGGGAAGTCCCAGGAAAAATTAAACTGTCTTGGAACCCGCAACGAAATTAATCAGAAGAAAACTGGAGGAGTTGGAAATATAATAAGTCCACTTCCCTCCTTAGCAAAGCGGGAGACAAAATGAAGTCAAAATAGGCAGACGCCTTTTTCAAACCGGGAAAGCACCACGGATAAAATATTATGGGTCCTAAGTGAGCTATATTTGATTTCTATAGTATGTATGGCAGAATCGCTTAAACGCACGGAAATTCACCGCAGTTGACACAAGATCCCCATAATATACTCTACCCCAGACGTAATTTGTAAGCTATTTAGCATCATGTTACGTTCATTGTACCAAAGACTATATTCCCAGAGGATATGATGAGCCGACTGTTCCCAGCTAGGATCAGGTATTGAGCATTGACACAATGGTGAATCGACTAATTTAAATGAGTATAATTTGCTCTTAAAGTTACCCTGGCCTGTAAGAAATTGAGCGACACAGTGATCCACCTCGAGCCATGTCATTGACAACCGTTCGCGAACAGATGGAAAGAACTGGTAGAGGTGGCGCCCCTTAGATGATTCGTCCCATCGTTGCTGCCATTCATCCAAGAGGTCGTTATAGACATTGGATCGCTGTTAAAACAATCTAATGATTTTACCGCGGTCTCGTATGCCCAAAAAATCGCATTCCATGTTTTGTAGTGTGGAATAATACATGGCTGCACGTCTTTGCACCTCGAGATCGATCGGAAGAACACCTGCCAACACCGGTAAAGCCTCAGTGCTAAACGTCCTGTATGCCTTGCACAAGAAAATCAATGTAGGTCGTTGGCCTTGTAACAGTTTACGACGGACAGCATCTACAGTCGCCCTATCTGCCCATACAGGAGCACCATAGCAAATATAAAAGTAGGCACTAGCTAAACATCTATATATATAAAAGAGGAAGGTGACTGACAGACTGACAGACTGACTGACTGACTGACTGACTGACTGACATACCCAGAGATCAACGCACAGCCCAAATCGCTGAAGCTAGAATCCTGAAATTTTGCATCTAGGTTCTTTATATAACGTTAGGGAGCACTAAGAAAGGAATTTTAGAAATTCTACCCATAAGGGGTAAATCACGTGATGAAAGTCTGCGTAAGCGAAGCTGCGTGTAAAAGCTAGTACTATATAAAAATACTAGCTGACCCGGCGAACTTTGTACCGCTATATTCACATATCTGTCTCAGCTTTTAGCTTTTATTAAGGTTCACAGTAAGTTAATTGGTGTACTAGAGATTCAAGATGAATAAAGGCAATTTAGGTACGCAAAAGATGCAGTTTTAAAAATATCACATTTCTAGCAAAAACGTAGTTCCCGGTCCCGGTTGTCATGAACATCTATGGCAATCGTTATTGGGAGGTCAGTGCCCTTAAATATACTGACAACTAGTTCAACCTTCGAATTCAGTTCACCCTCAGGGTTGCGGAGGTTAGATGTCAGTCGCTCCGTGTAAAAACTGATATTCAGGTAAAACCGGTTGAACTAGTAGCCGACCTCAAATCTTGGAAATAATAAAGGCTAAGAAGATGATGATATTTAGCCATCAGTGATGACTCTATAAGTTTAAGCTGTAAAACAATATTTTTTTAAATAAGAGTCTGCCAAAATATAAGGTAAATGGTAATTTTGATTCTTCCCAACTGATATTTCTACAAAAATAAATAAGGTTACAACTTTATGAGGAGTATTTACGCTTACAAATGAATAATTTACCTTTTAAAGTTAAAGATGCCTTATAAAATACAGTTCTATACCAAGGTTCCATAAACTCAAATATGGGACACAACCGCCCTAGTCGTCTTCACCCTAAATCCCCCTATTAACGCATTGAATTTAGTACTTATTGTTATTATCCAATAAGATCAAAGTTCGTCTGCAAATTTGTAAACCCCTTTAATTTTTCGAAAAAATATGTTAAAATAAAATACGTGTGGCACTCGGGGATTGCCGCGTCAAAGCTATTGCATAGCATTTTAAATAAACTTATGCAATTATACTTATTTATTTATTTTTTATTTATGCAGTTTTTTTAAACATTTAGCTTGTTAAATATCGCAATTGATAATTTGGTAATATATAAACTTATTATAACGATAACTGTTAACTATGAAATCAAGCAACAGAACAAAAATAGTTATTCGAATTGTATCTTTTGTTTAACCTTGTGCTCGATAGATGTCACTGTGCTATTTTTTAAGATCGCGATATGGTTTCGTTACACTCATTACTATATAAGAAACCAATTTCTTCTCTGATTGTCTATAGTCCAAAATTGTCTATAAAGAGACAAACTAAATTATTTCATTGAATATTACGGGGCCCATACTGCACATGCGGTGAGTGTGGCATTGCCCGCATTATAAAGATATGATAGATACCTATATACTGTCTCACAAACAGCGGCTAGTGCTTACGTATTCGTCCGATTTCGGAGCAGCTCGTCTCGATCCGTGCGAGCTTCGGGTATCAGGATTTATTTTCGTTACGTTACGGAATTTCTTGATTCGGTCGCCGCGCTCAAAGGCCTCAAAGCCCGCGATAAAAGCTATGCAATAGGTGCAATAGCTTAAAAAACAAAAAGTTCGAGGATGTTCGGTTGGATTATAGCTTAATCGGAAAAAATAAAACTTTATACCATTACTTCTATAGTCTAAAAACTTTCTATAAAATATATCACATAGCGACAATCAAGATTTCAATTCATCGTGATAAAACCCTACGATAATTCGCACACAATCTTGCCAATTGACCACGAATTTAAATTCCAATAAACAACAAAAAACCTGAAATGTACCCTATCCTGAGGGCATACGGTTCAACTTGCTTTGCAAGTATTCGTTCAGTAAAATTTATGTGGCAAGATACTACCACAAACACATAATCCATTACAAACCACACTGCGCTACGCTTTGTGACTATCTGTTTTCGTAGAAAATCGTAGAGGTCTACGCCGTAGAACGTAAACAAAACTGTAAATAATATCCATTATAGTAATAGGTAATTAGTTTGACTTTTTCCTGTGTATAATAATTGATGAAACAAATTCTTGATCAATATAAGTTCATTTATTTAGATTTTTTATTAAAAATAAAAATCCAAATGAATGTACCTATGTCATTAGTTTTGATCGATACAAATAAATGCAGTTGAAGTGTTTAATTGTTATTTTAATTCAACTAACAGCTTCTCACTAAATGCATATGAAATTATTTACGGTATTTACATCAGAATATCATTTTGTAAATTTTTTGTGTCTGTCTTTCGGTCTGTTCCGGCTAATCTATGGAACTGCTGGGCCAATTTTAACGGGACTTTTACTGGCAGATAGCTGACGTTATATGGACTAATTAAGGCACCTTTCCTTTAGAAAAAATAGGGTAACACGATAACAAAATTAAAACCAGTGAATCAGTAAACAATATTCGATACAAAAGCAACAAAATCCACAAGTAATACTGCGGGGTGAAGCTAGTATTATTATAAAAAGGACGTCGTATAAATATTCATGACTGGGATTATTATATTGTCTCTCCTTCGCTACCATTCTACTCTCCCCTCCACTCTATCATTCTCGAGGGACTGATAAGCCAAACCCTAACAAGTAAAATCATAAATGAAATGATAGAAGGCAATTTATATTACTTTTATTTATTACTAGCTGTTGCCCCTGGCTCTGCCCGCGTGTATGTCGGTTATCGCGGCAAATAGTAGCCTATGTGTTATTCTGATGTATAAGCTATATTACTGTAAATCTTCATCCAAATTCGTTCAGTAGCTTTTGCGTGAAAGAGTAACAATCACACACACATCCTTACAAACTTTCGCATTTATAATTTTAGTAGGATATTCTTAGGGTTGCAGAGGTCCATTGCTAGTCGCTCCGTGGCAAAAATGATATTCAGGTAAAACTAGTTGAACTAGTAGCCCACCCCAAATAATCTTGGGCTATATCATAATAAAGGCTAGGAAGATTATGAAGAAAACACCCAAACTCCGAAACAAATATTTGCAGATCATACAAACATTTGGTCCAACCCGGGAATTGAACCCGAAACCTCAAGGACTGCAGTCGCATACGCTACCACTACGCCACCGAGCCAGTAATGTACCTCTTTGCTCTTTACATAAAATACGCGCCAAAATGAAATTAAAAAAAAAAAGCTAAAGGAAAGCGTTTGGTGACGATGACGCGAGTTCCATGATTTTTGTTCACCCAAAATTTAAAAAAATTTGCTCAACGCGCCTAAACAAGTTTTCACACACAAATTTGGATCATCCTCCACGTGTCATTTTATAATTTAAACCTAGATTCTAAAAATATGAAAATGTGTTTATTAATGTAAACCTAAATTTGCAACCCCTTTCAAAATTTTATTATTAGCGAATGCGCCAAACCTAAATGTTATTCTTTCATCAAAACCCACTAACAATTAACCCTCATTCAGAACCCGTCTAAATCACGTAGCGTTAGAATTTATTGATTTCGCCAACATTTCATAGAGATGCTAATACCGAGTCATATAAAAGACACGTTATTAAGAACCTTAATGCAAAGGACATAAAGATCAAAATCATTCAAAACTATTTTTAAACCGGTTTGAAATTCTGACAGCTATTTTGAAATATTATATGGTGATGTTACATTGTAATGGTCAGGGGTATTAACAACCTTAATGTAATGTACACACAATTTAAAATCATTCAAAAGTGCCCTGCCAAAGCTGACCCGGCGAACTTCGTACCGCCATATTTACATATCTGTCTCAGCTTCCCACAGGCAGTGTACAGTCGCGAACAAAAAAAAGACTTTTCCCGTTATATTAATATATCTATATTTCATCCCGTAAAAAAAGAATGAATGGAATCGGACTATGTGTTATTGAATTACAACTAAGTACATATTTTGACTTTCATCCCCTCTCTCCAGGAGACCGTGCTGAATTTCGGGATAAAATGTATCCTATGTCCTACCTCGTAGTATGAACTCAAATCATGCCAGGTTTCATTTGAATCCATCCAGTTTCAACGTAATGCGCGGCCAAGATACAGACAGACAGACAGACGGACAAAAATGTAAAAAAATACAGTTTTGGCTTCAGTATCGATTATAAAGAGCCCCCCAAAATTTTTTTCAAAATATCTTTAATGTACAGAATTGGACCTGTTACATTTTTATTAGAAAGTTGATAGATAAGGAAGTTACAAAAGGGCTTACCGTCTCATTTGAGATTTTCCTCTAATGAAAACAATGTAAAAATAAGTGTAATATTTATTTGTTGGCTAGTGTTAACCGACTTCAAAAAAGGAGGTGGTTATCAATTCGTCTGTTTTTTTTTTATATTTGTGACCTCATAATTTTCGACTGGGTGAACCGATTTTGATGATTCTTTTTTTATTTGAAAGATGGTGCTTCCCATGTGGTCCCATTTCATGTGGTCCAGATTGAAGTCGTTTTTTTTTGTTAAAATTTGTGATTATTATTGAAATATTATTGATTCATTTAATTATCTATAAAAAATTTAATGACCTATAAAAAGCTTTTAGGGGCTATAAATCTAAAAACAATAAGTATGAAAACTTCCTCATCAACGTAAAAACAATATGGGATCCCCCGTTTTCCTTGGTGATCATTCAAACGGTGTCGGGATTTATTGATTTTAGGATAAACTTACTTTTGCCCTTAATTTCACCCGTATAAAACATTTTATCCCTTGGGAACAGTATTATTTTTATTTGAGATGCTCCATTTAGAATTTTACTGCCTATTTACACCGTTCTTAAAAAAAAACGTCCGTCATTTGTAGGCGAAATTTAAATGTAAAATCCTTCTCATTAATGTATATAATAAGTATTACAATATGTTTTAATTGTTAAAACTGTGCACGCATCCGTGAGGTATAAATCAGCGCTGTGATCATCTTTAGGACCGTAGCATAAACTGTCACACAGACAGATTATTTGACTGTCTTTTTATATCGTGTGTATTGTATTATATTTGTTTGTTGTTTTGTCTTGTTAAATAATTTTATTTTTACCCTTCTTTTTTTTATGGAATAGGCGGGCAAACGAGCAGACGTGTCGCCTGATGGTAAGCGATTACCACCGCCCATGGACACCTGCAACACCAGAAGCGTCACAAGTGTGTTGCCGGCCTTTTGGGGATGGGGGGGAGGTAGAGGATTGGGGTATGGGCCTCCGGTATCCTCACTCACTCGGTGAAACACGGCGCAAGCACTATTTCACACCGGTTTTCTGTAAGGCCGTGGTATCACTCCGGTCGAGCCGGCCCATTCATGCCGAAGCATGGCTCTCCTACGGGACAAATTACATTCTAAGTTAATTTTGCAAAAGTGTGACCAATAAACGTCTTTCTTTCTTTCTTTCTCTAAGGTAAATGACCTCCAGCTTTTTATATCATTATCTCTACCCTATCCTCTCTATTACTACCCTTCATTACCCATATAACTATATCACTGACCTATTATATACGATAATACCAACCTACATATACCACCCAACAGCCTAAGTCGTTAAAAATTATTTGGGGCCGGCCTTTTGGGGATGGGGGGGAGGTAGAGGATTGGGGTATGGGCCTCCGGTATCCTCACTCACTCGGTGAAACACGGCGCAAGCACTATTTCACACCGGTTTTCTGTAAGGCCGTGGTATCACTCCATTCGGCCCATTCATGCCGAAGCATGGCTCTCCTACGGGACAAATTACATTCTAAGTTAATTTTGCAAAAGTGTGACCAATAAACGTCTTTCTTTCTTTCTTTCTCTAAGGTAAATGACCTCCAGCTTTTTATATCATTATCTCTACCCTATCCTCTCTATTACTACCCTTCATTACCCATATAACTATATCACTGACCTATTATATATGATAATACCAACCTACATACACCACCCAACAGCCTAAGTCGTTAAAAATTATTTGCAACATAACGAATTCAGACATCGTAACTCGCGGCTCAAAGCTCATTCCCTGCATATAAATCGTCGCTTAACGCGGACACGCGCGTGCATACTTATTTTCTGCAGGGTGATAGACGCTGCCGAAATATATGATTATATACTAAAAGTTTTCGTCGTCAAACTCTGGCTAATACTAATTAGTAATATAAATTACACTTAATTTGTCATAGTCTGAGACTTTTCTTTTAGCGTCACTCTTTGGGTTAGCGTCACTCTTTAGGTTAGCGTCAATTTTACGGGTTAGCGTCACTCTTTAATTTAGCGTCACTCTTTGGGTTAGCGTCACTTTTTGGGTTAGCGTCACTCTTTGGGTTAGCGTCACTCTTTGGGTTAGCGTCACTTTTTGGGTTAGCGTCACTCTTTGGGTTAGCGTCACTCTTTGGGTTAGCGTCACTCTGTGGATTAGCGCTTTAAATCGTCCGAAAACTGACTCAAATGACATTTAAGATCCAACACAATATATTTATAAGGGATTTAAAGGGCTGTGGCCTCGTGAGCAGAACCCTTCAGCCACCTCCGTGCAAGGGTTGTGGCCGAGAGAATAGAAGGTGGAGTTGGATAACGAACGCTGGGGAACGCGTCAACAGACGGAGGTCAAAGTATTGTAGAGAGGAGAAAATAGAAGATGAGAAGAGACAAGATTTCTATTCAAATTAGCTGGTTTTTTTTTCTGTAATAGAGCCACGCTGATTTTTTTTTTTTTTTATATATGCCCGCCAAAATGACTCTACTCTGCCTGATGGAAAGCATAAGCGGAATCCAAGAGTGGCGGTCACCATACTCACTGCGAATGCACCCACACTATGGCGGCCTAGTGATGCTGCTGCATCTTTTAGTCTAGTCAACATGTTGTTGGAACTTGTTGACTAGACTATTTGGGCCCCCGGTCTCGCACTCACCAAAGAAATACGACAGCACGAACGCTGTCATTTTACGTTGATTTTCTGTGCGAGGGTAGTACCGCCCCGGTCGAGCCGGCCCATTCATGCTGAAATCAGCGTGGCTCTACTACCTAAGGTATTTAAGGGATTTTAGGTATACACTAGGATAGGAAATCTCTTTATTATGGATTTATTTTGCTTTTACATATATTTCAACACTAAACCTTTCAAATAAATGTTCGTATCCAAAAAAATTAAAATTAAATAAAGTCATACTCCATACCAATACCTTTTATAAATTTGAAAGTAACTCTGTCTGTCTGTCAGGCTTTCACGGCTAAACTACTGGACCAATTTCTATCAAATTTGGCATCGAGATACTTTGATTCTTCAAAAAGGATATAAACTATTTTTTACCGCGATAACTGATACACAAGTGGGCTAATCTGCGAGCGAAAGCTAGTATTTACATTATTTATTTATTCACTTATAATTAACAGAACCTTTTATTACTGGATATATTACACGATATATGAAATTAAAAATAATTTAAATACATAATACAACAATACATAAAATGATATATTTCAAAAACACAGTCGATTTATTTTATTTTTGAAGTTGGTTAAAATTTTATAATGTAACGAAAATCAACTTTATTACATAGAAAATAAAAAAAAAGCGAGAATGCTTCATGTCAGATTAAAAAAGGGAATTAAATATAAAAGATGCTCCTATTACTGTACATTTCTTACAAACAGATATTAGATAAACAAAATTACAGATGAATAGAAAAAAGGGGATTTTTTTTAACAAAACAAATATACGAGCTAGCTTTGTATTTCACCATGCCCAACAGAATCAACAAGAGCCCCATAAAACATATGATGTCCATATTGGAATAAAAAGTAAGTCAAATACGAACCGTGAAACTTTTTTGTTTACGGGAATTCCCCTTTATGCCGAAACAGTCATTAAAACTTTGACGATATGGTCCAAAACTCAAACTTGGCTGACCTTCCGTATTATATTTAATCTGTGCTTGACTATGTCTTTATGACCGCCATATTATGTTATATAATACAGATTAGTATATTTGTAGAGATATTTTTATGAGTTGAGTAATAAAAATATATTTATTAGTCTTATATTATATACTAGCGACGCGCCCCGGCTTCGCACGGGTGGATTTCAGATGCACCCACCGACGACACGATTCGTGCATTTTAAATCTGTAATATCTTCGAATATATTCATTTAAATTACATACTTACACTTAAATACACATACATTACATACTGTAAAGGGCCATATTGATCTATATTAAATGCACAATGTATTTAAGGTTATTTCATTAAAAAGCTTTTTAAAAACAAGTTTTTCTGGAATGCCTCGAGACGAATCAAACGAGTCCAAACTCGATGATGTTGAGACGTTTCTTTACGGAGTTCCTATGGCACCTACCGTGCATCAGATCAGCTTCATGTCATTTTAATATTATATTGTCACACTCTATACATATGCTTTCAACATTTCAGCAAAATCGGTTGAAGATATCTGCTTCAAAATTGAGTTGCAAGATTCCACCCGAACATACAAGCATACATACATACATTGCAAGGCAATAAAAGACTTGTAATAAAGATTAATGCTGTACTGCTTAAAACCGCTTCGTAAATAAGCCATTGTTTCGCGTAAAAAGAGAAGAATAAAAATACCCACAATAACCATTGTGGGTTATCCTTACATAAACCATCGCGGACTTTTTTGTAGACCTTTTTCAGGTGTACAATACTGTACTACATTATTGATTTTAATGATTCTTTTTTTAATGGAAAGGAGATATCCCAACGGTTGTACCATGATAAGGACACTAAGATCTGATGATGGCATCCGAAAGAGAAATCGAGTCGAACCTTGAAGTCAGTTTTTATTTTGTTTTGTTAAATTTTTATACTATGTAGTGACTATGTGCGAGTCATAGCGAGTGGCCGAGGATCGAACTAAGTGGTGTGCAATTGGAGAGGCCTATGTCCAGCAGTGGACTGCGGTAGGCTGAAGATAGATAGATAGATAGTGACTATGTAGTGATTACCAAAGTAAAGTACTTGTAGTGACGAATTAAGAATGAGTAGCAACATCCCTACTTGTACCATCAGTGTCTTAAGAGGCGACTAAGGAAGATAGAGAAGGAAAACTTTTTTTTTTAAAGACTACTCACACATTAGGACTAGCCATCCTGTGTCGCGAGGGACTTTACAAACATACATGAAACAGACACAAAGAACACCCAGACTTAGAACAACAATTTGTGGATCACACAAAGTATTATTCTATGTGGGGTTTGAACCACATCACTTGGCGCAGTAGGAAGCGGCGTTGCGACCACTTAAACCACTAGGCCAACCGTGCAGTCCAAAACACAACAACTTTAAACAACTTGATCGAAATGTCAAGGTATACATAATATATATACGTATAGACAATGCTAAGGTATTATTTAATACCTATCGTGAGTATGTCAATCCCTTTAACATAATTATAAAGTATGAGACGCGATAATTTAAAGGTAAGGAAAGGAACTCTTTTTCTCCTTTATTTTCTTACAAAAGGCTACTTTGATCATGAATTAATTATCTGATTATTCTGAATATTGAACAATTCTCAAATTAACATTTATGTATGTAATACTTTTCAGATCAATCAATCTTCTGATATTTATATAGGTTCAAAAGGTTCTAGCGAGTGTGGTAAAGTAAATGGCAATGTTATTTCATTTATGTAGATATTTATTCATAGAAAAATGTACCTTGATATGTTTGTTGTTTGGTTTTTAGGGTTCCTTAAAAGGAAAAACGGGGCCCTTATAAGATCACTTTGTTGTCTGTCTGTATGTCTGTTAAGACTCTAAGAGATATCGAGTTTAAGTTTAAACCGTACACTCAGGTCTACGGTCCCCTGAAGTTGTAAAAAAATCAAATCTCTAAGTAAGTAAAGAAAAGAAAAGATACGGCCGAGTCAGACTCGCACTTGTTCCTTTTGTTTTAGAGACAACTCTAAGGTCACGTTCAGATGAAGAGCGCTCAACGCGCGTTTTGCTAACGCGCGTTAACAACTACTACTTTTGTTCTAGGAGTATACATGCTAATGCGCGTTTTTACATGCAGCTGTTAACGCGCGTTGGCAAAACGCGCGTTGAGCGCTCGCCGTCTAAACATGGCCTTACAATGTAATTTTGTAAACGCGCGTTGAGCGCTCGTCATCTGAACATGGCCTAAAGCTAGAAATCTATCATGTGTCGTAGGAGACTCTACAGACATTCATGTATCAATTACAAAAAAAATACCCAAACTCAGAACAACAATTTGTATATTACATATAGGGATTGATACACTTCATACATCTTCAACTTTAAAGGTTGCATAGAGCAACTCACAAAGGGATAAAGGAAAAGAGAGGGTTCTGTAAAGCCCACTTTTTTGGTATACAAAAGTTAAACTCACACAGTCAAAGCATATCATTCTTTAACATGTGTGTGTATTATTAACCGACTTTAAAAAAAGGAGGAGGTTTTCAATTCGACCTATATATGTTTTTTTTATGTGTGTTCGCGGATAACTTCGTCGTTTATGAACCGATTTTGATGATTCTTTTTTCAATGAAAAGGAGATATCCCAAAGGTGGTACCATGATAGGGACACTAAGATTTGATGATGGCATTCAAGAGAAATCGAGTCGAAGCTTGCAGTCGGTTTTTATTTTTGTTAAAATTTTACTTGTCTAGGTACTTAATTCATTTTATGTTATTTTTATATTAGTGTGGAAGTAGCCCTTCCAGGAAATAGTTATTATTACTTGTATTTGATGTAGGATATGTTTTATTTACAATATTATTATTTACCATGGAAAACTTCATTTTTGTACCTACCGCATCTTATTTCTACATCACCTGAAGGTCGACTGGGAGAGAATGCCTCATGGCATTAAGTCCACCTTTGTGTTGGCGTGACGTTATATATGTGGAAGTTAATAACCTGATGAACGTTTGTTCGAATAACTGTTTCTTTCATATAATATTACTGTTAGGTTTTAAAGGTATTTTTACAAAAAACATTTTTTTTTGCTGTTGTGAAGTGATAAAATCTAAATTTTACTTCATTTTACTTTAAATTGCTAAAAAATATATGGACATTTAAGTGTGTAACTTGAATAATGTATAATGAACAAAATTTTATTGGTCTATAAATTAAATTTAGATAATTTACAGTTAATTTTCGCTTTAGACAAAAAACAAAAATTTTAACAAAAAAACCGACTTCAAGAACTATACTAAATTGAAATGGAACCATACGAAATAACATCAGCTTTCAAATAAATAAAAATCATCAAAATCGGTTCACCCAGTGGAAAGTTCTGAAGTAGTAACAAACATTTAAACAAGTACAAATTATTAAAAATAAAAAACCCGACTGCGTCAATATTTAACAATAAAAACATATAAGTTTTATATATATTCGTAATCACCGTAAAAAATCTTTATTTTGATACCACACTCGATGTATTTTGAAAACATTTTTTTTTCATATTACTTTTTGGCCCCAAAAATCCTTATTTAAAAAAATAAAAAAATACGACAAGCCGTTTAGGCTCTAGGGCGTGCCAAAGAAATATACATACATACATAATACAGTCGAAAAACACAACCCTCCTTTCGCAGTCGGGTAAAAATACAGTCGAATTGGGAACCTCCTCCTTTTCGAAGTCGGTTAAAACTAACGTAGAGGGCCCCGATAATGTTGGGGGAGACAACGCGGTCCGGAGTCAAATCCGGACATGATAAAAAAAAAAAAACTAACGTAGAGTGTTTAATTTAATTAGTATTTATTCATTTCATGTAGTGAACTGCTGATCCATTTATAATGTTACTAGCTAACACACGCAACGTCGTTTACGACTCCTATTGCCCGTAGCGTAAAAGAAATCCCCCGTTTTTGTAACATTCTTCATTGGTGCTCCGCTCCTATTAGTCTTAGCCTGCCTCGATTATCAAAACATTACTATTGATATAAAGAACTTAGAAGTTCATTTAGAAGAATGTCAACGTGAAATAGCTCACAAATTAAAGTCACTCATACAAAATTCCAGCACCTTACAATGTCGTGACGAACGCAAAACACGCTCCATGAATAACAATATACACATACATATGTAGCAACCACAGGCCCTATCGCTAAATGCAGCCCCATGCATAATGCACGCGTCATCTGCGGGATGCTTCGGGCGTTAGATGGGTGGAGCCCCAGTTAGAGCGGATAAATACCACGGGACTACTTTGTGCATAATTTCTGGAAAACAGTAACAAAAGTAGGTTACTATAAAAGATAGATAAAGTAGGCACTTCAAAGATATGATTATTGGTACTTCATAGAAAAATATATTTCAAATAAAACATGAAGAATCTTCAAAATGCATTTACGAATAAATAGATCTAAATTAACTCTTTTAAGTTAAATTTAATATCTTGATTTAACATTAACAATTAAACTAAGACTTCAATCAGGTGTTTGCCCTACTCGTTTATTTAATACATCTTGAACTTTTGGTGCATTGGCGAACTTAATGCCTACGGCCTTTTCTGCCAGTCAACCGTTGGGTGATGCAGAGGAAACAAGAGACATTTTGGATAAAATGTATACGTTTCGTTAGACTCTACTCTACGATTATTATAAATTTAAAATCCGAAATGTACATTAAGATTTTCAGACAATGTATTTCAAAAATAAATAATCTCTTCGTCTATAATCATCATTTTCACTAAACAGCTTTTAAATTTTTTACAGTTAACATTCATTACTCTACAGCAACTGGGACCACACCCCACCGTTTCATATGCCCAGCTTTTGTAAGGCGAACGTTTGGTCCAATCTAACGGTTTTACGAGCGACTTACCCGTTTAATGCGCCACTAGATGTCCCAAACTGTCCTGTAACTCGTCCCCATTAGGTCGATATCTTGTGAATGCGTTTTATTTTACTACATGCTTGTGACTTTGAAAATCTTTGAGGCGAAACCAATAGACATAAATTTCTTTGTGAATTCTTGTGTCTTTTACATAAATGAAAGAGCGTGATATACTTGTGAAATATTTTATGAAAATTGATGTTCATACTTTACGTAACATTTTAATTTTATGTTCTAAACGACATAGGTCACATTTCTTTATATATTATCTGTCAAAATGACTACTCTGTCTCATAGAAAGCATGAGTTGAAAACAAGAGTGATGGCCACCATTCTCATGACGAATCCGGACAATAGATGCTCACGCACCACTTAAAGGACCCGATATTGTTGTAGGAGGGAAACACGTGCACTGGCATTAAATTCTCGGTTTTAAATTATTGGCACAGGTAAAATGAGCCTTACCGTTAGTCCGAAAGCGTATATCTAAAACTCTAAAACAGTAACTTGCAAGGCTAGCACGTGTTTTCGTGTAAAGGATGGTAGAAGGAGGGATGAGGTACCTTTTTTTTATAGAATATGGGGCAAAAAAATGGGGGGGAGGGGTATGGGCCTCCGGTATCCTCACTCACTCGGTGAAACACAGCGCAAGCGCTGTTTCATACCGGGTTTCTGTGAGGCCATGGTATCTCTCCGATCGTTACTTAAGTTAAAATGGAACTAATTTTAATTAAAAATAGCCCAAGAAGAAAAACATCGAAACTGGTTTACAAATTGTCAAAACACTACGGTATTACCCCAGAAAAATTATCAAAAAGCTAGTTAATAGAGCACAGTTTTACCATTTCCATAACAATGTATGTATATTATGTGCTAGTTACAGTACCCCTTTATTATTTATTATAATTTATCACATCAGTATGCGACACATTACATATTAATTACAGCCTCAAGTCTGTCGTGCGGCAAATTGCCGAACAATGAGCAAATTTTGCGACAAAACAGAACATTTTCATAAAACTCATTACATCAGTGATTGAGCGTTTTGATAGTGCGATGTCATTATTTAAAAACTTTGTGTTATAATCACTGTGTTGGCTTGATTAATTATAGTGTGTTGTGACGTAAGGAATTTCTGTGACGTCATAAACTATTAATTTTCGTTTCTTGGTGTTAACGAGACATAATGTCATCATTTATGTTTTTTATTAGATTTTGAATACTTTTGATAAAATTGTTGTTTATGGTGCATGTGGTGCTCACCTATAAGTAATTGTTGCACTATGCCACATATCTTTTAACTGTTAGACAGTGTTCACAATTGTTGGTGAGCCACTTAGATAAATAAATAAAAAGAAAACAATTTTTAAAGGAACTCTCCAAATATTTAAAATACTTGGCTCATATGATGAGTCTTACTGGTAACACTACAACAGTTGATAAAGATAGGTAATTATAGCCCGCAATTATTTTAAGTCAATTCAATAATCCTTAAGTTCTCTAAGAATTCATTTTATTTCTATTGAAAAATTCGATAAAAATTCACAAAATTTACGACAAATGTTTCAGAGTCTACCTTGTTCATCTGTGGAATGACTTGTCACTCCTCATTAGATGTCCACAATTATATTAATTACATAAAAAAAAAGAAAATAAAGATCACTGTTTTTTATTTGACAAAATAAATCGCAATCATAAAAAGTGGTGAAGCAAATCAAATCACAAAACGACAATCTTGAGATTGTTTGGTAAAAAATCTGGCCTGAAGAAAAAACCAATTAAGGGCAATACACTTAATCTTATTAAAAGTGTTTCTACCCAACCGTAAGGCTTAACCTTCTACCCTCTAACAACCCTTAACAGCAAATCCGAAGTGATACATCCTACCGTTATACCATTTATTCCACCACTTATCTTTAATTAAGCAATATATCATAACTTAGAAACACCATATTTTGGAATATCCCTATAAAACCTCCATTTTAATAAGACCTCTCGGAAAACTTTAGCTTACAACACTTGGTATACATTTTGAAGGTATCCCCAGCCCAAGTTATGTTGGATTATATATCATTAGATTTAAGGTGAATGTACATGTTTTCGGCTCCATCTGTTTAAAGTTAATTAAGTCGCGTAAGGGGTTTTTGGTGTAAGCTGACTTGTTAGTTTTTGGACACTTTTCATTTTCAGCGGTTTAGGGAGCAGTTCCGAAACGAATATAAATTATTATGAATGTTTGTGTTATTTTAGGTTTAACGGAGATTAATGTAAGTGGGTTGAGGAAAAAAGGGGAATCTAAAAAGTGTGTGTATCTTTATCCATGTTGGTGTGGATTTAATCACCACAACTGACAATATTAACCTCAGTTGGAAAATGATTTCATAACAATTAAACTCTACGGAAAAATATAATAATAAATCACTAAATGATTTACATTTTGAAATTGGATTACGTTCAAATTCCTAACGAAAGTGTAGTGCACCATCTCACTTATTTCCGCACCACTCCACGGTAGACTGGTAGAAAATGCCTTTGGCATTAAGTCCGTCATTGTACTTTTGTGCATAAAGTTATATATAAAAAAAAACAATCACTAAAACGCAAAAGTCGAAAACTGCTAGATTTTTGTTTTTTTAAATATTTGCATTATGGCACAGGGAAGGTTCTTAAGGTACCTACAATATTCATGCTGTTGTGTTACGTTGTGCAAGACCGGAGGCCCAATGACCCAGAAGCATCTCAATAGGCTGCCATAGTGTGGGTCACCATGGTGCACTGTTGCATTGTGTGCATTTGCAATGAGTATGGTTTCCACCACCCTTGAATTTTGATCATGCTTTCCATCAGGCGGAGTAAAGTCACTTTGCAAGGCTCGAACATAAAAATTCTTCCAAGAAAAGTAAGTCAATAAAATAAAAATGAAGTTACTTACATGCAAAATACCTAAAAATAGTCATTTTATTTCCATATTTGTTCTAAAACTTTGTACTGATTCGACAATTTACTTCAATATCTAAGTAGGTTTTATTCCTTAAACATATTCAAACTCTATTCTTACTGGATTCCAAAGAGGTTTGCAAATATAATGTCGAACATTGTATTCTTAGGAACTATAAGGCCATCCAAAAAGCAGGATAAATGTTTTCTCAGGCTGATAATCAAATCAGTTGCAACTAAATAGTAAATTAACTAATATTGTATCCAATCGGTTAAGCCGGTACTGGGCGCTACCACTTCAGTTTTAATACCATACATTGTCACGCGACATAGCCGCTTCCCACTGAAGACCAGCATTTGTCGTCCGCTGTTGCTAGCCAGTTAAGTGGAGGGACACCGCTCGTGGAATACTTCTAGAACCTCGCCCTGAACTTGTCTCATGTCTTCTATATCCGCAATATTTATATTTAATGGAAACTTTGTTTTGGTGTAATAATTAAAACTGTGATTTCTCTTGATCGAGTTTTAATTTATCTCACGTTAACTCACCATTAAGGCTTCACCTAGAAACCTCATGGCTCCTAAAGCCGCTTAACGTTATACTAGCGATGGGAAGCGGCTATGTCGCGTGACAACATCAATGACTCAATTAACATTTCTAAGCCAAGAACATAGTACTGATGATTTTGTGACATAATTCAAAATCATTTATTCATTTAAGACATTGAATGATATTTATGAACGTTAAATTGAAGCTACAGTTAAAAATCATAGATCGACACAAACAGACGCCACAGCATGTGCTGTGCATGTATTGTCATAGTAAATAAGTGAAAATACCAAAATCTACTGTCTGCCTGTGTCGATCCATAACTTCCAGTTTCCAGAATGCGTAGAGCCTTATGATAAGAATACTGGCAAATAAACTCATGGCCACTCTTTTTAAGAGTCAGATATTCAGGTACAATAGTATTAGTACTAGTATTACATGAAAGGTAAACAGTATGCAAGCTGTTGCCAACTGAATTTTATTTTATTAAAATGCTCCAAAACCTAACGTACAAACAAAAAAATCACTCTGTGATAACGTTCAAGGTTTGAGTTTATTAAATATAGAAATTATTTAAGGTGCACATCTACTTACATTAAGTTGCAAAAATCTACTATTACAAGTAAAATTTTAACAAAATAAAAAACCGACTTCAAGAATGACCAAATCGATTGATTTTTCTTGGATGCTATCACCAGATCTTAGTGTCCTTATCATGGTACGACCGTTGGTATATCTCCTTCCATTAAAAAAAGAATCATCAAAATCGGTTCATAAACGACGAAGTTATCCGCGAACACACATAAAAAAAAACATAAATACAATCGAATTGAGAACCTCCTCCTTTTTTGAAGTCAGTTAAAAAATAATTCATGACTGGATTAAGAGGCTAGAGTTGCAATTGAGTTGCATAATTCCGTTAGATTAGTTCGTATTGAATAGAATTGCTTGAAGTACTCATAAACGACTTCTCCACCGAGAAGCGGTTGAGTATCGATTAAAAAAGGACTAGAGAAAAATGTTTGACTTTCATGTAGTTATTATATGTCTTTAACTAGACTATAATAAAATCTATATACGAAGTTTTCAAGTTCGATTTTAATTTCATATTTGTTTCATTAAAGTGGTATTTACATCTATATAATAAATAAATATTTCGGACTTCTAACACTCAACGCCATCTAGTCCCAAGCTAAGTAGAGCTTGTGTTATGGGTACTAGACAATTTATATAAATACATATTTACTTTTTTACACATTATACATAGAAAACTCCGAAACAAATAATTATAGATCATACAAAAATTTGGTCCGACCCGGGAATCGAACCCGATACCTCAAGCACAGCAGTCGCATACGCTACCACTATGCCACCGAGGTAGTTTGTGTTTCTTATTGTTTTAAATGGTGGTTATAATATATATGGTATATTTCCAACGGTGGACGTCTATTGGCTGTTAAGATGATAATATCACCAGCCAGCCCCCTTTAGCTAAGTTGCAAGTGTTTCGTGTCAATTTTCTTTCTACAATCGCTTTCTTGTTTTATTGGCCAATATTTTGTTTTAACCACGTGGCTTAGCGTTGAGTGACGTTTCTAGAATAAAACTTGGTAAGGTGCTTACTTGTTTGTACCTACGCTTGTTTCACCAGTAGATTTGCTTGTCTGTCACTATTTCATTCTTTTTCATACTAGCTATCTCCTTCGTAATGTCAATGTTCTGCAGAAAATCGTTGCACATTAGAGCTGTGTACTCTGGAGTAGAAGAAAATTGAGCACTTGACTCCTGGGACTTAATTATTTACTCAAATAAGTCCCTCTCAACTTTAATTTATAAATTTAAAAACTTTGTCTAGTCGTATGTCAGTACAAGCTAATAGTTTATCGTAATTAAATCAACGTCTTTTAAAAGGGTTTTATAACGAAATTGAATGTTCGAGAACATCCTTTTGAAGTTATTTTTAGATTTGATTTGTCCCTATTTGGAACGCGAAGTTGTTTATTGTTTACAGAGCAATAAAATTGAAAAGGTAAAATCTTTATATAATGGTTCTAGAATTTTCGGCTTATATTTTCAAACATTCGCATCTATTTGACTAATAATTTAGAAGACTGGCTCATCTTATAATTTAAATAAAGAAGAAAGATTACAAATCATGATTATAAATTATGCATAAAAAAAATTAGTAGAAGAAAAGTACTATTCTTTTTATTGAGGATTGAATTAAATTTGAATTGAATAGCGTACCTATACTCTTTGCGCTGTAGCATGGTGCGTGGCATGGTTCAGTAACATTTCGTTTCACTCTTGAAAGTTGTCGCGATTTACAAATTATGACTTAGTATTTCAGCTGTACCACATTCGCAATATATTAAATTATTAATAACTGTAGTAAATTAAATTAAACCATAAACTGAAGTAAGTTAAATTAAACCACCAGTATAATTTGTGTGTGTTTCTAATTGGTTTTGAAGAAGATACGTCTAAATAAAATAATGAAACTTGAACTAAATTCAAAGGACGCCTTCAACGTTTAACTACACAAACAAAATCACACACCATTGCAATTTCTAAAATCAGTTACCCCTAGATTAAAGGGGTGCAAAACAAACTAAATTTGCAAACACAACACCCTTTTACATTAGCACGAAACTAATAGCGAAGTCGGGTAATCTGTAACTTAATTTCGTAACTACGGTCAGCGTGAAAATGGTCCTTGACGTAATGTTTGTGTAGAAGCTGCTTGTTAACGGTTAAATTGAAAAACTTCTATTTTAACTTGCTAGGCAAACTTGACAAATGACATTTAATTACATTAGTCGCAAAACAACTTACCAAGTGCCGAAAATGGGATGCGTTCGTGTTTTAAATTCTTTGACTATCTGAGAGAAAAATTTTGTTGCGTATTTTAAGAAAAAACGTAAGTTGTAGCATGGTTATTCATTACAGATAACCTTCAACTGCTATTTGATTGCCGAGTTGTTTTTTATCTACAGCAGTAACATCAACAACATCATACAAAAACATGAATAGTTATTTTTCATAGTAGGAAGATGTCTTTTTATCGAAGAGGAAAAAGATGAACTTTTTTTAAAATTACTACGACACGTGTTCTATATCTACACGTGGTACCCTCAAAATCAATTAAGCGGCGAGACACGATGGGACCTATAACAAAATAAGTGAAATGGTTCGGGACTAACGAAATTTCTGCTATTTGCGTCTAAAGTACGTTTTAAGAACTTGCCATTCTTCCCATTATTCTACTGCAAGCTATACATATCGTTGTTTTCAAACGTTCAAAAACAAATTGGAAATCAGAAATATTGCATTCAAGTTGCATTAAGTTCACCTTATATAGGTGTTCTTAAATATGGATGTTAAGGTCTACTTTTAGAACTATTCGTAAATCTCGTGACCTAAAACTGTTCTGTAAACATAACAAACCATAAGCATTTCAAATTAATTGATACTCTTAAACACAATGACGCTAGCTACACGCGCAGAACTGCATCACACATCAATTTAATTACACATCAAAACACAAGATGGCGCACCGCCTACCGCATTTGCGTATGCCCCAATTCGCATGTCACAATGTCGGAATATCACAGCAAGAGCTTGTACGAGTAGAAACGAGTCTCACGCCCTGATTATTGCTGCCGTATCGTAGTTTTTTGTTCCATGATTCGGATTTTTCTGTGTGCAGGTAATACGCTGTTTTCTTCATAATGAGAGAATTTTTAAATTTCCTTTTTTGTGAGATATAAATAATAAGTAGCTTAATGTTTATTCATTGCTGCAAAGTTTACATATTAGGATCTACGGAGTTCGCAACTGAAGTAAGATTGGAAGGAATAATAATTATAGTTATACCCAGTGGTGTGCTTTTTTGTTTTGTTTATATAATCATGTGTTAAATTGTATCTGTGTATAAGTGTAAATCTTGATTTTTGATGATTTTTTGATGAAAATATCAAAATTGTTAACTTCTTGACGATGAACGATGAACTTTAATTTAGCGTAGGACTACTTGTAATGTTTTTTGCCTCTAAGAGTGCTGATAAAATTTACGTTATCTTTATTTGAACATACGTCTAATCCAACAAGCAGTGGTGATAATTATGTTGTTCGATATTCTCTAAACTAAACGAAAAATCACTGAAAAGTAAGTTTTGTCTCTCGAACAACGTTCTAAAAGCTGAGGATTGACTAATATTAGATATGTCATACTAAAAACAGAGGTGATCTAAATACATACACATACAAGAACAGAGGTTTGAAAATCGTATAACTAAAATAAGATAAATTTTAGTTTAGTTTATTTAAGTGAGGCAACTATAGAATTAACACTATATTATCTCAATAATTTCTCAGCTTTTGAACGATAAGTTCATATAATGTGTGATGTGTATGTGTTAGTCACGATCTACATTAAAATGGCTGCAGTAGGGCGATGCTCTAGTCACTAACTCGTAAAACTTTGAACCTTCTAGACCTTAATTGTCATAGATTATTTAGATATTCAGACCAACCCAATCAAAGCCCAACACATCAATCCATAATTTCAAGCCTTGCCAGCGAAGACAACCTTACAACTAATTAAGATACCATGTCGTGGCACTAACATAATTAATTATTATTAGATGATTGGCATTTCTGGAACAGGTCCTTTAATTCTCTGGTATTGTGTGAAGTGGTACGTACTTATTTGTATGTGGACGATATTCGGGGCCATTGTAATGTGTATTGTGATGTATAAAAGGCTTTGATTATTATTTAGCTATTTGTGGTTCCAATCAATGTTCTATTTTTGTTTTCGAAATCTCTAATATCTATATTTATCGTGAAATTAGTCAATTTGTATTACTCCTTTCAACTCAGTCTCACTTCATTATCTCTCTGGACATAATTCAGTTCTATCTTCGTGTTTATTGGGTTGTGTTTTTGGATGTTTACAAAATGAATGCCTTCTGAAAGCAATATAAACATCATAACAAAAACTAGTCATATTTGAAAGCTATATAGTAATAATATTATTAATATTATAGTATCACGGACTAAACAGAATATGAGACAGATTTAAATCAGTGTTCTAGCAGAAAATAATCTTTCACGCAAGTATTATTTCCGACTATCGTCAGCTAAATCCTATTATTGCGAAGAAATTCTCACAAAACTACTCGTATCGGTAACAATTTATACGTACCTTTAGACTTATATAGGCTACATCCAAAAAAAATGCTGACGGCGTAACATTAATTATTTTTCTTCCTCGGATTACATGGAGCAAGGCAAACTCGTATATATTATTATATGGTTTTATATATTGAAAATACGATTTTCCTTATACTTCAACTTGAACGTATTTCTTGAGGCAGTTACAGTAAATGGAAGCACACATTAGTATTTTTATAAACAGCTCTACAATTGGATCGCTAAACCGAAATAGATCTTTTAAATCTCAGAATCCACTTTAGTATAAAACCTATTATTTCGATTCAAATCGGATAATCTTTACAAAAAAGTAAATTTGAAAAGCTATTAACCTTATGTTATTTCTGAAATAAAAAATAGCTACAAGTATTTAGCTCTTATCTGAATATAAGGTTTACGATTTTGGTATTTTCTTACCCTCATCCCAGTTTTAATATAACGTATACCGTTTCAAAGAGTTTCGTGAAGCTTACGATAGTTTTTTAGTTCTGTTTTCACCAACCTAGGTGTAAACCTACTACATCTAAGCCAAAACCCCTACTACTTCCCATAGATAGGGAATCATTAGCTGAATTTTGATTCTTAAATTATGTACTATGATGAAATTTATCGAAATTATCATTGATCGGTGAATTTACAATACGTAAAGGATAATTCCATTATGAAACGAAGAACGCTCGTGCTCTGTTTCCGTTTCTAAAAATGTCTTTGAAAACAAATTACTGGAACCGTAAAGTATCTATTATAACAACGTTCATTATTCTCACTCCTCGAACCAAAAACCTTTCAGAAAAGTGGCTGTGCGACTATTCAGTGGTTCTGACAGCAAGTATGAGTGATGGATGGCCACTCGGCAACGGTGTAGGTAAAATTTGGTGTGTCCTTGCTATTATTTGAGGAGCACTATTGCATCGAGATGGTTTTACATTCATTTTCCAAGACAGGTGTACATTTAGGTCTCCTTAAATTATGCAAATTCAATCCTAAAATTGGAAAAGTTTTGATGATATTTATACATTAATAATATCATTATATGCATGAATGAATAGGTTTATTTCAACATGAATACAAAGTTAGAAAGAAATATAATACGCTGCTTAGAAGTCGTACTCCACAGCGTAATCCTCGTTTCGAGGACCCACCCAAATCATTTTGAGCACCAATTATCGAACTTACGAGTACTTTATCTCTTGCTTCTAATTTGATGTGGTATGTTTTATGAAGTTTACTGACTAAGCCAATAGTGCTCGACACAATACCTCTAATACCCCTTTTTAAATATTGTTTCTTTGATATTTTAGATGTCTTAGTACCTCCTTATCATCTGTTCTAATTGTATTTTAGTTTAAACAATGAGGTCTCATTATCTTTTTAGATTACTGACTTACAAAAAAGCTTAGGTTTTTATTAAACTTTCACGTATAGGACGACTTTTCTTTTACGTTGACCGAGAGTTAATTCAAGAGTATGTAATATATATTACATAAGACTAACGTGGATAGTTCATTGTCTATTTGTCGTTTTCAGACACACAGTTCTTAGAACGTTCTCAAAGAATATAGTCAAGTATTGATATGAAGAATACTTAAAACTGCTTGAGAGTACTGGATGGTATTTATCTGTAAAAAATATACCTACTTCATTATACCGTGGGAGAGCCACGCTTCGGCATGCATGGGCCGGCTCGACTGGAGTGGACTGATACCACGGCCTCACAGAAAACCGTTGTGAAACAGCCCTTGTTTCACAGAGTGAGTGAGGATATCGGAGGCCCATACCCCAACCCCCCCCCCCATCCTCTCCCCATCCCCCAAAGGCGGGCAACGCACTGACGCCTCTGATATTGCGGGTGTCCATGGGCGGAGGTAATTGCTTACCATCAGGCGATACGTCTGCTCGTTTGCTCTCTGTTCCACAAAAAAAAATGTAATATATATTCCTACTAATATTATAAACGCGAAAGTTTGTAAATATGGATGGATGGATGTTGGTACTCTTTCACGCGAAAACTACTGAACGGATTTAGATGAAACTTTACAGTAATATAGCTTATACATCAGAATAACACATAGGCTACTATTTACCGAGATAACCAACATACACGCGGGCGGAGCCACGAGCAAAAACTAGTATTATATAAGACTGAGATGGATAGTTCATTGTTTATCTGTAGTTTTTAGATATTATATACAAAGTTCCTATAACGTTATATGGAATCTATACTTACAATAAAAATGTAACAGGTCCAATTCTGTACATTAAAGATATTTGGAAATTTTTTTTTGGAGGGCTCTCAATAATCGATACTGAAGCCAAAACTGTTATTTTTTTCATTTTTGTCTGTCTGTCCGTCTGTCTGTCTGTATCTTGGCCGTGCATCACGCCGAAACTACTGAATCCGTCAAATGAAACTTGGTATAATTTGAGTTCATAGTACGAGGTAGGACATAGGATACTTTTTATCCCGAAATTCAGCACGGTTTCCTGGAGAGTAGATGAAAGTCAAAATATGTACTTAGTTGTAATTCAATAACACATAGTCCGATTTCATTCATTCTTTTTTTGCGAGAAAGAAAAAAAAAAAGATAACGGGTAGTCTTTTTTTTGTTCGCGACTGTACACTGCCTGTGGGAAGCTGAGACAGAAATGTAAATATGGCGGTACGAAGTTCGCCGGGTCAGCTAGTATTGAAAAAAAAACCTTAAAAACTGCTTAAAAGTACTGGATGGTATTTATCTGTAAAAAATACTTCACTATAAATTACCAGTCGGTAAACCTGCACTTATATCGGCGAGTGTGAAAATTACATGGCTATCGGTTGCCCTTTAGAAGTCATGAATAAAAATCTAACATTAAGCCGGCTCTCCACCAAACAAAAGTTGTCAATTTTTGTGTTGTCAATACGCATTGGTGACAAAAGTTGTCTACAAAAGTTGAGAACAGTGTTTCCGTTTTTGGCGGTAAACGTCAAAAGAATATGCTTGTTGCAAATATTTATTGGCTCTGTGGTGACGCTTAGTTCGAATGTTTTTCAAATTGTTGGTGATTCGGTGTAGACACAATGGAAACAAAAGTTGGCGATTTTCTGAAGAGTTGCAAACATTTGGAAACACTGAAATTGCCAACAATTTTGGTAGAGACGCGCCTTTACACATAACAAACCACAACAAAACACACGATTCTAAACTGAAGGTATAAGTATAAAATGTCAAGTTTGAAGTCCGCAGGAAGTGGCACTCATAAGGTAAATGAGTTCCAATCTAGCCGGCCGTTTGGGTTTAAGGCTTCATAAAACGGGGCTTTGCCTCACGTTTATAACCGACAATCTTAAACTTGAGAATGCACTTTAGAGTTTTTTTAGGGTTCCGTAGCCAAATGGCAAAAAACGGAACCCTTATAGATTCATCATGTCTGTCTGTCTGTCCGTCCGTATGTCACAGCCACTTTATTCCGAAATTATAAGAACTATACTGTTGTAACTTGGTAAGTAGATGTATTCTGTGAATCGCATTAAGATTTTCACACAAAAAAAACAGTATCTTTTTTATATTATGTTACTTGCTGCTTCGGAACCCTTTATGGGCGAGTCCGACTCGCACTTGGCCGCTTTTTTTATTTTGGTCTCAAATTGAGTTTGATTTAAGGTTCGGTGTTTCTGATTGAGGCGAATGTAAAAACGTAAATATTGTATAAGGTCTTTATGGTTCAATTCCATTGATTGAATTCTGTTTTTTGGTTATATACTAAACATATTTACCACTCCGGATTTTAACTCCAAATATAATTTAAGATTTATGATTAAAGATAAACACAAAGTGTAAAAGAAATATACGATTTTCTAGTATTATGTCTGAAATAGACATGAAAATCATAATCATATTATATCGTAATAATTTGAGATATTTATATTTAGAAAGATACTTTTTACCTTTGATCTAGTAGCAATCATATAGTTTTCAATTTTTGAAAAGAATTCGGCATGGAGATACTTTGATTCTGGAAGAAGGGCACAAGCTAATCCCCATCGCGTTAAACGACATACACGTGGGCGGATCCGCTGGCAGAAGCTAGTAAAATATAAAAATAACATAATCGGTATTATCATGCAAATTCTCAATTTCAAATTCAAAATAATTTATTCAATTAAGACACCAAGTGACATTTATGAACGTTAAATTGAAGCTACAGTTAAAAATCATAGATCGACACAAACAGACGCCACAGCATGTAGCACATGCTGTGGCGTCTGTTTGTGTCATGGATTGTCAAGGTAAATTAGGTGAAATAACCAAAATCTACTGCCTGCTTGTGTCGATCCATAACTTCCAGTTTTCAAAATGCGTAAAGTCTTATGAGAAGAATACTGGCAAAGAAACTCATGGCCACTCTTTTTATAAGTCAGATATTCAGGTACAATAAATAGTTTTAGAATTACAAAAAACTTTTTATAAAAAAAAACCGACTTCCAAAAACATCCAACGAAAACTCTCTGTCAAAAAACACTTAAAAGCGTAAAATAAACTGGTTCTTCATAAATTGCCTATACCTAATTCTTTATTCATTTAAATAGTAGTATTATAATGGGTGCTAGGTACCTAAAATCTGTTTGAAGTCGGTGCCAAGTGACTATCGCTTAAACTTTTGTAATTGTTCGTTTGTATTCTTTTTGGCTTAGCACCGAATTCAAACAGATTTTAGGTACCTAGCATCCATTATAATACTACTATTTAAATGAATAAAGAATTAGGTATAGGCAATTTATGAAGAACCAGTTTATTTTACGCTTTTAAGTGTTTTTTGACAGAGAGTTTTCGTTGGATGTTTTTGGAAGTCGGTTTTTTTTTTTTATAAAAAGTTTTTATTTTACAGTTTTTAGTGCAAACAATCGTAGGTAAGTAGTAAGTTGAACTATTTCATCAAATTTCATGATCAAGAATACAAATTAAGGTACGTGTCATATTAAAATCATCCTCTAATCCCTAACTGTTGAAGAGTTTAATCTTCTATCATCAGCTCAACTAAATAGCTTGAAAGTATACGACTGAAGGTCTTTAGATACGTATGAAATTGAAATAATTATTCTCCAACTCCTAACCGTTGAGGAGTTGTACCTTCCACCTTCCATCATCAGCTTACCTAAATAATTTGTATGAATACGACTAAAGGTAACTTAAATACATATGATATTTAAAGATTTATCCTCCAACTCCTAACCGTTAAGGAGTGGTACCTTACATCATCAGCTCATCATCATAAAATGATGACTACCAGACGCAAATACCGGTGTAACTTCAGAAAATATACGAAAAACATAGTATGTGCCTATAAAAAATGAGGGTTTCCCTCGATTTCCCTGGGATCCCATCATCAGATCCTGATATGCTGGCAATGGGACCACCACGGAAGCATACCCTTTCGAATACAAAAAAAAATTTCAAAATCGGTCCACAACTGACGGAGTAATCGGGTAACATACATAAAAAAAAAAATAAAAAAAAAACACATACAGTGGAACATAGAACCTCCTCCTTTTTGGAAGTCGGTTAATAAAAGATAAACAGTATGCAAGCTGTTGCCACCTGAATTTCATTTTATTAAATGCTCCAAAATGTTACGTACAAAAAAAAACACTCAGTGATAACGTTGAAGATTTGAGTCTTTTAAACATAGAAATCATTCAAGGTGCACATCTACTTACATTCAGTTGCAACCATACTTCAATTTTCATGTTCATCGGCATGAATACAATCAAGACATCACAAAAAAAATATGTTTAGCAACTCTTTCCTGGTTTTCTCCTTTCCCCTGAATTAGCCCTTATTTTACTAAGCAGATTAATTTCTTTGTCCAGGTGAAGTTGAGCGGCTGCTTCGCGAGTATAGACAAAACCAAGAGTTGGTACGAAACATCGGCGCACACTACTATCAAATCATTTACCCGGTACAGCTGCGACACCACGAAAAGATGGGCATATCCACGCGGGAGGTCAACACTCCTAAGGTGAGCCTTTGAACTATATCTTATAATTTCATTATTACCATGGCAGCATGGTCGATGGCCATGCTGACAATGCTTAGGCACAATATGGCTTGTCTTACAGGAGTGATACTAGTTCAAGTAATACATGTTTTAAGCATAAACTGCCTCGGTAGCTCAAGTGGTAGCGTAAGCGACTGCTGTGCTTGAGGTCTCGGGTTCGATTCCCGGGTAGGACCAAATGTTTGTAAGATCTGCAAATGTTTGTTTCGGAGTTTGCGTGTTTTCTATGTATAATATGTATGTATTTAAAAAAAAGGTATATTTTTATTTATATCAGTTATCTAGTACCCATAACACAACCTCTGATTAGCTTGGGAGTAGATGGCGTCGGGTGTTTGATGTCCGAAAAAAAAAATTTCGTTACTTGAATGAATGAGGTTACTAAAGGGCTAACTCCTCTCCTCTCCCCTGTTCTGGAAGGTAAATG
Source organism: Diaphora mendica (assembly GCA_949125395.1). Classification (NCBI taxonomy): domain Eukaryota; kingdom Metazoa; phylum Arthropoda; class Insecta; order Lepidoptera; family Erebidae; genus Diaphora; species Diaphora mendica. Next base: position 27,948,346 of record OX421318.1, on the reverse strand, counting down.
TTTTTCGGACAAACAATTTTAAAAACACTTTTATAGCCGCTAGTGCGAGCTAATTATGATGCGTTCAAAGAAACCAACCCTCTAGAAACTGGATAATATATTTTATAAAAATATTTTTTTAAATAGCAAAAACAGAATTCTTTACGGTATTGTAAAGGCTTCTATTTGTATGCACGTGGACAGGTATTAAATCCACATTTATTCTAGCTGGAAAATACAATCTGCTTCACTTTGTTTCGTACTTTTAATCTACATAACAGCTTTCACTTATTTTATCATTGGTCCTGATTCAGTTGAGTTTGTAGCAAGTGCTTTATTATTTATTATTAATAGATGAAAATATGTGTTGATAATATTTTTAATCACTAGGATTAAGTTTCAAAGGGTAAGCAACGACTGCGCGGTCAGCACCTGGATGGGTGACCGCTAGTGGCATGTTAACATGAGCGTCTCCGTGATTCGGAGATCACGATCAGAGTCGGTCTCGGTTGTTATTATAGGATAACAGTCGTGAAGCTACGTTGGAGGCCTTTGAGCGGCTTAAAAACATCCAACGGCAAGATTTACGTAGCCACAACGTTGTGCTGTCAGTCAACCAACCCGCACTCGGCCAGCGTGGGGACGTATGGCCTTAACCCTCTCCTGAGAGGAGACCCGAGCCCAGCAGTGGGACTTTACGGGTTGTTGATGAAGTTTCAAAAACTTATTCCCAAAAAAAATCTTATCCTAACACTATCTGATTCTTTGTCTTTATCTTTAAATGTTTCTCTTTTTATCTTTAGTGTATGTATCTTCACATATATTTTTATGTGAATCTACAGAATTTACATCTTGTTTTAGTATCGATCAATTCAAAATCAAATCCTACATATTGCAATTCAATTGCTATTTACGACTTTCTTGGTGTTGGAGCTTTAAGTCTTGATGGTCCAAAGTATCTGGGGTTCAATTACTCGCCTTTACGAGGGTATAAAGATCATCCAACGAACATTCCACCCCACACGCTTGAGCACACAAAATATCCGTTCGGGAGCCAATTTAACTTAGCTCGCAACTTGTTTGAAGTTCTGAAAGATTGTTCGATCGGTTCCCCCGCCTTTAAAAGGCTCCAAGTAATTATATCAACATTCTCTTCAGTATATTGAGAGAACTGATTAGATTAATAAGGAAATTTTGTTTTCTATAGTAGTAACAGAGTTCGCTCGAGACAGCTGCTTGATAGATATTGGATAGATCCGCGTATCTAAAGTTTGTGACGGGAAATTAGCTATGTGTTGGCAAAGTTGAGGCAGAAGATATTATTGCATCGATTTTAACGTCCTATAACCAGGCTGAGACCGAAAGGAGCGTTCATTTTTAGGGTTGTAAACTAGACCTTCTTCCTGAGGAGAAGCTTATGTCCAGCAGTGGACTATTAAGAGCGTCGTTGTTGATGATGATGAAACTAGACTTTGTAAATAACGTAAACCATGTTTCAGAAAAATCTTAATTATATATATACTAAAAGACAGACTTAATTAAATTGTAGGTTGGACATAGACTTCTTACCAAAAAATTAAAATGAAAATTCTGAAAGTGTCTAAATAAAAAAAATCATAACCATTTGAATCAAACTGAAAACTTAAAATATGGGTATTGGAAATTTACACTGACGGCGATAGATTATAATCTAACTAAAATTATTACGTCAAATTGTACGCAGTATGTTATAGTTCACAATCTTTCGACAGTTTACAATCTCGTGAGATAGTTTACAATCTAAAGGTTTTGACAATCTCACGATAACATAATATATATCCAAAAATAAGGTTAAAGTTAATCAAGGAGAAAATCATATACATTTGCTGCTATAGATTTACCTGTAACGGTAGTTTACAGATCTCTGTTGAGATAATTCACGTATCTTACCTTGTCAATTATTGATTCGTGAAGATTTTACTTGGTTATTGTTGGTTTCCTCTTCTCAAGAACAGATAAAACAAATAATTGGAGCCATTGGATTTTCTCAGTAATATTGACTCCTACAAAAATAAGTTTATAAGCCGTTCTCAATAAATTCAATCGATATCTGCCAGTTTTTGAGACAGTTCCGTAAAGGTGAAAAGTCACTTATAGAATTTTCTAGAAACGATTACTCTTTGACCTTTGAAGTAATTTTATGACTTAAAGTGTTATTTACTATACCTAATTTTTATTTAATTCCTTGAGTAATTGAATTTGGAGTAATGTCGGAAATTATTCTCAGAAAATTCGCCACTAATAGTCGATTTATAAACTCTCTCTTACAAACTTATTTCTTTAATTATAATTTCTTCTAATCATTTCCTAGGCATTACAATTTACATTTGTGCTTCTTGATTTTCCTAAAATACAACACATTTGTTTAAAGCCCACAAATATACTTTTCTTAACGAGATCATTGAAATATAAAAAAAATAGAAGCTGCAAAAAGAAGTAACAAAGTTTATGTCAAGAGAATTATTTTAAGGATTATATTCCATTGAAAGTTAAATGAATACGGGATAACCGCCTACATAATGGCCGAATTAATATGTCTTTTTGTGACACAGCCGTAGGCAGGGTATCCATGTGCTCAAAACTTTTCTGGGTTTTATCGTTATAAGACCTAGCAATTTATAGCCACATTGTTTTAGAGATTAAGTTAAAGAGATTAAACTGTAGCGGAAAGCTTCGCCGGAACATGGGCAAATGTTGATTTGAAAAAGTTTCTAATATATTAAGGTATAGCACAATTTTAAGAGTTATGAAACTCAGTCACACAATTTTTTTTTGACCAGTCTCCTTACCCAAGTTGACATTCTACCAAAGTAAACGTTATTAGATAACTATCAAATATATGAAAATGATGTCACCTCAACGCTAAGTCATGCTTTCCTTCAGTCAGAGTATAGTCATTTTGGTAGCTTGTACATAAAAAAGTGACGTGGTAATAATAAAATATTAGCCAATAATTCAAGAGAATAGAAAGTAGTAGTAGACAGGATTTGATGCGAAACACTTACATCTAAGGGGGCAGATCAGAGTGATAAAGCAGTTCTGGGGAAAAAGTCACTAGTAATTATTATTATTTTTAAAGACAACTCCCGCACTACGAATAAATCCTGTTTCGCGGGGGACTTTACAAACATACATGAAACGGACACAAAGAACACCCAGACTAAGAACAACAATTTGTGGATGACACAAAGTGTTGTCCTACGTGGGATTTGAACCCACAACACTTGGCGAAGTAGGAAACGGCGTGGTGACCGTTAAGCATTCGTGCACTAGCATACTGCACGAATGCTCTAAGTGAAATACTTGAAATTTATTTGTATATTTGTTTTAAATTCGTTTCCTTAAAAAGAATTTTGTAGATGATTTTCTTGCCAAAAATAAATTTAGTATATTATCTTGTAACTAGTTTAAGCTTATCGTATCAAGCAGTTGCCAAATACTGAGCCAACGTCTCAGAATAACTTAGCTAGCCAAAAAATCTATTACCACGTATTACACACGAACTTAAATTATCATTAAGCTAGAGGCGAAATATGGTTTTCAGTATTAGCAGTGTTATATCCATTTTAAAGAAAGTAAAAACAGAAAACAGTTATTTTCTATTTTAAATTTCCAAACATCTAAAATTCTAAGTACCTCTCGGTTTTGAAACTACTTATAACAGTGAGGGAATTCCCTTATACAATGTAAAAACATATTCCAGTGCCATCTATCGAAGACCCACCGAACTACGCCGTATTACTGTTTTTGCGACAATTGGGCCACGTTCAGATGATGAGCGGAGTACACATGCTAATGCGCGTTTCTAGAATGAAATAACATGTAGTTGTAAACGCGCGTTGAGCGATCATCATCTGAACGTGGCTTTAGTATACATGCAATTTCTGGTAAGAGCAAGTGGGCCTCGGTCTACAATGCTTGATCACTTGGTCTGTTTGATAGTGTCTATTTGTGTTGAACGTATTACCCGTTCCTCCACAATAAGCCAATCAATTAAAATAGTACAAAATCAAAAGTCCATTAATTTATGTAGAATATGTAAAAAATATTCGATGCAATCATAAATAGATCATAAACATAAATCTTACAAATAAGGTTCAGAATCAATATTCTGTGTCTCAATTACTTCTTATCCCAATATTTTTTCAAATACATAATGCAAGAGCATATCTCGATATTATTATGTTAAGACACGTATATATTACGATTGTAACGATATTGTGACCAAGAAAAATATAACAATTGAAGGACATATCGACTACGAAAATATCAATAATATTACGACAAGTTATGGGTTTATTTGGACATTGTAGTGGTCAATAAGTATATAAATGTTGCTTTGAATATAACATCATCATCTTTCAAGCCTTTATTATCGTAAGATTTGGGGTCGGCTACTAGTTCAACCGGTCTTACCTGAATATCAGTTTTCACACGGAGCGACTGGCATCGGACCTCCGCAACCCAGAGGGTGAATTGAATTCGAAGGTTTAATTAGTTGTTAGTATATTTGAAGGCACTGACTTCCCAATAATAATTGCCATAGATGGTCATGACACCCGAGACCGACGCGACGGTTTAACGTGCTCTCCGAGGCACGAGCGGGAAACACCGCCATCTTCCATACAGGCTGCTCTTAAGAATTTCTTGTAAGAAAAGCCCAACAGCATTCCGACCGGGAATCGAACCCGAGACCTCTTGATCAGTAGTCGCTTACGCTAACCACTAGATCAACGAAGCAGTTGCTTTGAATATAACATTTGGAAAAAAAAGGGTATTTCTGCATTTAGAAATTTGACACAAATAACGTAAGGAAAATATTATAATTAAATAATATTTCCGGGCTATGCTTGGGGTCTCTCTATGAGATCGAATCAGAAATGAGGAGATCCGTAGACGAACTAAAGTTACCGACATAGCAGAGCGAGTCAGCAAGCTGAAGTGGCAGTGGGCAGGGCACATAGCTCGTAGAACCAATGGCCGATTGGGCAGAAAAGTTCTTGAGTGGAGACCACGTGACGGCAAACGCAGCGTGGGAAGGCCTCCCGCAAGGTGGACGGACGACCTGGATGTTGGATGCAGACCGCTACCGACCGGTCGAAATGGAAATCAATCCTACGTTCAGCAGTGGACTTCCTACGGCTGATATGATGATGATGATGATGATATAATAACTAAGTTATTTACAGGTATAGTCATGATCGTATAATAGATCCGTCTATTGCACTATCTCGACTAGAGTTACTTTAACACTTATAATATTAGTAGGGTTATTATTAAGGTATGTGTTCCGTGAAAGAGCCACGCTTCGGCATGTATGGCTAGCTCGTTAGGCGTGATACCACGGCCTCACAGAGTACCGGTGTGAAACAACGCTCGCGGTGTGTTTCACCGCACTCGGTGAAACACACCGCGAGCGTCACTCACTAGTGAGGGTACCGGAGGAACATCCCCCAACCCCTCCCCCTCAAAGTCCGATAACACAGTTGTGACGTCTGGTGTTGCGGGTGTCCATAGGCGGCGGTAATCGCTTACCATCAGGCAATACGTCTGCTCGTTTGACCCCCTATTTCATAAAAAAAAGGTAAAAAGAGACGGAAATGTGACATTGGACATGGTACGCTTGACACGACTATGGATGTGATTGTGAATGCTTCACTCATTTTTAATTAGTAACTGTCTATCTATTGGTTATGTAACTAACAGGTCTCATTGTACAGAAGTGCCTTCATAATATACGATCACATTGGAATTGTCATAATGAAAAAAATACACAGAAATCGATTGACCTATTTCCAAAACAGGTAAACACCAACGGTGGAGGTAAATATCCATTAATACCCAGTAGGTTTCGGTCGCAATTTAAGCGAGATATTTGCGAAAAGCGGTTACTAACACAACAGATAGTATAGGGAGTATACGAGCAAGGTAAGTGATCACCTCTGCCCACCTGGGACTCAGGAGTCTTAGGTATGTTACCATCATTTGAGTTTGTTCAATGCAGAGGACGTGGGTTTGGGCTACGGTTATTACACTCAATCGGTGGAAGGCAGTCAAGCCCTGTTATATCAATTTGTTCCAAAGTGTAGCCCTCCCACGACAGGTCAATGTTTACCTTAAATATAAGTATAGTCAAAACAAGTTATTGTGATCATTACTGAACTATATTTAGGTTGTATAGACACTAAAAAGGTAACAAATTGTAATCACAAAACATTTTTCTCACGCAAAATAAAATAAGAGTTCTTTGTGCAAAAATCGCTTGTAAGTAAACGTATATTTAAAACAAATAGCTTTTGAGGTAGGATATTTGATGCGAAGGGAACTGGATTCGTGAACATTGGAACAGTCTCCTTTTGATGTGGAAAAGCGAACATAGCCGAGTGAATCGCATCGAGGTTTTCTTGTGAATACAATGAACTTGTGTTATTTATGTATACTGAGCTACAAGTGAAAGAGGACACTGAAATAAACTTCCAAAGAAGAGTAATTTAAGTCTAAATTTAATAAAAGAATATGTTATTCGTGTATCATCTGTATAGTTGTTATTGATTGCTTTGAAAGGCTGATATATACACAGAAAATTATGATAGGTTAACACTGTAGTTAAAATAAGTTTAAGCCATAATTATACGCTAAAAACCTTACTATGATTTTAATAAATCGAAACATATATTCAAAAAAAACTGTTTAAACATTATTACAAAAAGATAATCCCAACCCAGCTTAAAATAGCGCTGGCAATGGCAGCTTCAATTGAATTTCAGCATTCTCTTTTACCTGTGAAATGCATAGAATTGTGGGGGACAGGTGTGTCATGTCCCACCAACACAAAGGGAGGATCCTCCGACCAGGCGAGGTGATCATGCCTGGCGGGCCAACTGCCCAACGGTTGATGTTGGGATGTTGTATATATGATTATCGGCGCGAGAACTTTAACTGCGGGATTCAGGATTGGTAGTTTCTTAGTTTCCTTCGTTACTCCGTAGTTCAACGTATCTAAACTAGATGGCGCTGTCGTATGTTTTCTTGATGCGCTGTATGTGAAAGTCGCCACAGAATATTGTTAATAGTCTTATATATATAAAATTTTCGTGTCACAATGTTAGTTACCATACTCCTCTGAATCGGCTGGACCGATTTTTATGAAATTTCTTTCATCTTTATCTATTTTTTATACCCCATTTTTTATGGCAAAACCACGTTTGCGGGATCAGCTAATTAAATCTATATTTTGAAACCAATAAAGCAACTTTGCAGATAAATTAATTTACCCACTTTTGTCGGTGATTACTACAGACATCAACGAAATTCTTTGATTTTGACCAGAATTTAATATGGGAGCAATTTTTTGTAAAAATTATTAATTATATGTGCTTAATTTTTTGAAACAGCTTAGAGTAGTAACGGGCCTAAAAAAAACAAAACTTTAATACAAAGATATACTAAATAAATAACACCCAACAAGTATTTTAGTTTAAACGATAAATGTTTTAGTTCATACAATAAAGTTATGAATCGTGTACAACTTCGAGATGCGGCTATTGAAGATTTATGTCGATGTGACATCAAATCGTTGGCATTAAAAGATTTACTGGAAAAGCTTTCAACTCTTTGCTCTCCTTTATACTAGAATTCTATGAGATTTTTAATACAAGATATATAGGTTTCCAGTTAATAGATTTTATACATAATGTTATGCTGATGTTCAAATGTTACATTGATAATTTAACCTACGTGTTTTTAGTACACAACTAAAAGGGTATATTCCAACAAATTTTAATGCCGTTTGCTTCATCATCATCAACACTATCAGCTCTATTAGTAAAAATGCAGTGTGTGAATAAGATCTGAAATACAACAAGGGGGGACTTCATGTTATACTTGCTCTTGGTCGCGACTCCGTTCACGTGTATGTCAGTTATCGCTGTAAAGAGTAGTCTAGGTCCTTCCTTAAAATCTAAGTACCTTCATATAAAAATTCATTGAAATCGGTTCAGTGGCTTAACCGTGAAAACGTAACATATAGACAGACAATAAATAATATTAGCATGTTTTTTTTGGCCCAGCCAAAATGACTCTACTCTTCCTGATGGAAAGCATAAGCAGAATCCAAGAGTGGTGGTCCTCATACTGCGAATGCAGACAATGCAACAATGCAGCATGGTGACCCACACAATGGCGGGCTAGTGATGCTTCTACATCATTGGGCCTTCGGTCATACACTCACCAACGAAACACGACAGCACGATCGCTGTTATTTTACGTTGATCTTCTGTGTGAGGGTAGTACCGCCCCGGTCGAGCCGGCTCGTTCGTGCTGAAATCAGCGTGGCTCTACTACCTTGAAAGGTAGAGATAATGATACGAGTATTAATAAGTACCTGATATTTAGCTTAATTCAAACTAAACAACTTTATAGGCGCCATATAGCTATATATGTACATCTTTCCATTTATTTCCAAATCCCATTTGGTAGGATTCAGTAATTACACGCGCAAGACAAACAGGCCATGACGAGATACGTTTACCCACGACTAATTTTGTTTACCTAATGTCTGAATCGTTGATGCGTCGATTTTTTCTGTTTCAAGTTTTAGAATATAGCGATCAATTTAAGTAAATATGTTTATACGGGGCTAAATGTGTGGATTCATTACCGTTTGTGTGTAAATCGTTCAGTACAACAACTAATGGTTATAAAATTCTATCATTATTGATTTGAGTTTTTAATTTATTACTTTGTAGTACTTTACAATCTAAATGTATTTTAATGTAGAATAAGTACTTCTTTCAAACTAAACTAATTTTCATACATTTCTTTTTAACTTTCAGTCTTTTTAATTATATTACATGTCATTGTCTTCTTTACCATCATAATTCAACAAAAAAAATATATTAAATTATGTTTTTTTTTTTTTTTATTATCAAATAATTAATTCAAAATTCATTGCACCATCAGCTACTACTGTCTCTTGAATACATTCTGATCCATCTCAAGGTTGCCTTGAAGAGATTGTTTTTGGTAATAAGGCCCCTTTGTACATCATATATCTCACATGTTATGGATTCTCTTGTAACTCTGAAATATTATGGTGTGCAAATAAAGAGTTTTCTATCTACCTATCTATTTATTTCTGCCAAAACAAGTATGTCCATGATTATTACAAAATTTATAAAAGGAAATCTTTAAAGCTTATAAACAGTTATTTCAATTATGTCTACTCATCTTTTTGTAAACTGCCTCGGTGGCGTAATGGTAGCGTATGCGACTGCTGTGCTTGAGGTCTCGGGTTCGATTCCCGGGTCGGACCAAATGTTTGTATGATCTGCAAATATTTGTTTCTGAGTTTGGGTTTTTTGAATGTATAATATGTATGTATATACAAAAAAAAGTATATACGTATTTATATCAGTTGTCTAGTACCCATAACACAAGCTCTGCTTAGCTTGGGACTAGATGGCATTGTGTGTTAGATGTCCGAAATATTTATTTATCTATATTTATTTTGTAGGTATGATTTACACGTAATTTGTGCTCAGTTTACATGCTTATTAAAATATAATCACCATTAATTTCATTGTTTTCAATTCGTAAAAAGAGGCAATTAACATTATTGTTTATATAACCGTATATTGTTTCCGCTTCGCTACTTTTTTAACATTGTACCACAGTATGCCCAAGGGACAAATAAATTGCGATTCCAAGAACAATTTCCATGGATTTACAATCGTTTCTTTCGCAACACAAAGGACGTCTTGTTTGCTAATTTTTACATAAAAACCGTTGAAATGTATTTTTCAAAGCTTTGTTGATAAATTTATTGAAAGTTCTTGAATAAATTTTGTATACGAATCATCTTTTAAATGTTTTTATCAAGATTTGTATTTCATGGTAATTTTTGTTTTATGGAAAATTAGGTTCTTTAATTAAGCGTTAACTTTCGATAAATGATCGTTTATAACTTCGTCTGCTGATACATATTTTAAATCTAAGACATAAGACTAAGGTAGTAGAGCCACGCTGATTTCAGCACGAACGGGCCGGCTCGACCGGGGCGGTACTACCCTCGCACAGAAAATCAACGTAAAATGACAGCGTGCTGTCGTGTTTCGTTGGTGAGTGCGAGACCGAAGGCCCAATTAGTCTAGTCAACAAGTTCCAAACTTGTTGACTAGACTAAAAGATGCAGCAGCATCACTAGGCCGCCATGGTGTGGGTCGCCATGCTGCATTGTCTGCATTCGCAGTGAGCATGGTGACCACCACTCTTGGATTCTGCTTATGCTTTCCATCAGGCAGAGTAGAGTCATTTTGGCGGGCCAAACATAAAAAAAAAAAAAAAAAAAAATTTTACTTTGGTATGTTAGTGGGAGACGTGGGAGAGCCACGCTTCGGCATGAATGGGCCGGCTCGACCGGAGTGATACCACGGCCTCACAGAAAACCGGTGTTTAATAGTGCTTGCTCTGTGTTTCACCGATTGAGTGAGGATTTCGGAGGCCCATATCCTAACCCCTCCCCCTATCGCCCCCCCCCCCATCCCCCAAAGGCCGGTAACGCACTTGTGATGCCTCTGGTGTTGCGGGTCTCTATGGGTGGCGGTAATCGTTTACCGTCAGGCGATACGTCTGCTCGTTTGCCGGCCTATTCCATAAAAAAAGAACCAAATTTTTAGGACTTGGATAGTTTCAAGTAATAGGTATGTAACCCCGAACCACTTGATCCATTATAATATACTTCTAAGGCATCAAACCTTCTTAACCCAAGTATTTTTATTAGAACTTCTGTGGAAAGACTGGGGACAGTATTTTTTAAAGGACTCCTACTACCCCGTAACGATTGCCACAGATGTTCGAAAGGCAAGAAATCCTTAAAAGTTAGTTAGCGATACAAAAATTTACTGTGGAAAAGTCAACAGAATTTTAAAAGATTCTAAGTTATAAAACTCGAGTTGTTTCAATGACAGGAAGAGCCTGTGTTTAGAATATTAAGTATTTGAGTTACAGCAGTTTCACTTTAACAGAATGACAGGTTAATCGTATAGTCAAACGGTCTTTTTGACCGACTTCAAAAAAATGGAGGAGGTTCTCAATTCGACTGTTTTTTTTAAAATGTTTGTTACCTCATAACTTTCGACTGGGTTAACCGATTTTGATGATTCTTTTTTTATTTGGAAGCTGGTTCTTTCCGATGGTCCCATTTAAATTCTTTGGTAAAATTTGTAATTATTATGTACCAGTTTCTCTAATGAATTTACCAATTCATTTTTAGACAACTCTTATAAGTCTAAAATTCAATTAAAATAAAATGTTTACTCACGCTTTTAATAAAAGCTGACTGAAAGATATCTTGATTATATTTTTATTCCTACCTCTCAAAGCTTATTGATTCGCTTAAAACGTCTCAAGTTACCTCTCTCCAGATTTTCAAACAAAGATGTTACAGTAAAATACAGAATCAATTTAAAGTTTATAAAAGACGTTAAAGCTTGTGGTGAGAACCCCTGTTTACGGCTAAAAGTTGCCGACTCCATGCAAATTGCATTAGGCCACCGTCTCACAAGGACAGTAACTGGTACATCTACCTCAATCTTAACTTGTTTATACTTTACAATTTAACTGGAGTTTTATGTAGTTTTTACTGTGATCGTATTGGGAGTAAGTAAGTTGATTGAGACCGGGATATAGATGAATTTAAGGGGTAATCAAAAGTGTTGTAATTTCAGTATTTTTAATGATCAACTCTTGCTAATTAGTTTATAAAGAACATAAATACAGAGAGGTTTTGGGCAATATATTTGGAGAAAATTTGTGGATGAACTTCTTAACATTAATATTTACAGCCTTGGTGGCGCAGTGGTAGTGTATGCGACTGTTGTACTTTAGGTCTCGGGTCGGACTAAATGGATGTATGTGCTACAAATATTTACAAAAAAAAAGTATTTATGGATTTATACCAAATGGATGTATGTACTATAAATATTTACAAAAAAAGTATTTATGGATTTATATCAGCTGTATCCATAATACAAGCTCTGCTTATTTTGGGACTAGGTGGCGTTGTGTGTTAGATGTCCGAAATATTTATAATTAGTTGTTTTGCCATAAAAAAAATTGTGGTATAAAAAATAGATGATGGTCGATTCTCAGACCTACCCGATATGCACACCAAATTTCATAAAAATCGGTCCAGCCGTTTCAGAGGAGTATGGTAACTAACATTGTGACACGAGAATTTTATATATAAGATTTATTTATTTCCACTTTGAAAACAATTCAGTTGTTTAAAAATGGAAGTAAATGCGCGTTCGATGAAAGGGTTGTAGTTGACAAATGAGCGTGCCCATCGCACAATTATTTGCCTTGGATGGGAACTGAACTCACAAGGTTAGACACACACAGCATCAACGTTCTATATCCCCCCTATAAGAACAATTTTGAACTTTCGAAAACTGATCATAGGAAAATTATCATTGTATACCGCATGTTCCGATCTCATCCTTAACATGCTCTATCAAAATGAGGTCTAATCCATGCAGTATATGTTCTCATCTTTAAGTAGTTCGCATTCGCAATTCAACCCTTATACCTTGCTTCCAAGCAAACATAATTGAAGCTATTGTTATGCCGTACGTATGAGAAGGTTTCGTTTACATGACTTACATGGATTAGGCACTTGAAGTTTACTCAGTATTACCTTCCAAAGTACGTGTAACTTACACTGTTTGTGTTGTTGTAATTATTTTACGGTAGTGTTAGGGATGTTTGGATAATGTGAGAAAGTTCGTACGCCAAACTATTGTTAGTTTGAAGGGAATATATCGTCAAATACATGCTTTAACATATTCATGTATATATATGTAATGTAGAATTAAGCAGAAGTTTTAATAAATAAATATTTCGGACATCTTACACACAACGCTAACACAATAACAAATAGTCCCAAGCTAAGAAGAGCTTGTGTTATGGGTACTAGACAACTGATAATAAATACATATATATATACTTTTTTTTTGTAAATACATACATATTATATATAGAAAACACCCATACTCCGAAACAAATATTTGTAGATCACACAAACATTTAGTCCGACCCGGAATTCGAACCCGAGACCACATGATCAGCAGTCGCACACGCCAACCGTGAGACCAACGAGGCAGCCAAGTTTTCTACTAGGCTACGATGAAACCAAAAGGAGGGGTAATAGTTTTGGTAGTCCACGTGAGGTTGTTAAGAGCGCAAAATTACTGAACCGATTTTAATGGATTAGTTGTCAATAGATTCGTAATAATGGCTCGGGTGACATCATTACTAATAATATAAGTTCGAACGTAACTCTGTCTGTCTGTCGCGACTAAACCACCGCACCGATTGCAATGAAATTTATTATTACTTTGATTCTTGATACCATATACAGTATAATAATCACGAATTTTAACAAAAAATCGACTATAAGAACTGGACCAAATTGAAATAGAACCAAACAAGAAACACCAGCTTTCAAATAAATCATCAAAATCGGTTCACCCAGTCGAAAGTTAAGAGGTAACAAACATAAAAAGAACCAGTCGAATTGGTAACCTCCTCCTTTTTTGAAGTCGGTTAAAAATAGCCCCACTTCGGTACAATTTTAATATATGCTTTATTTTTATTTCTTTATATTTATGTTCGTAGATTGAAAATAATCGAAATATTTAATGTTTGTTACAGGGTCGAGGATACGATTACCAGCAAGGCACGAGGTCGCGCGCTAGGGTAAGTCTTATTTTAGTAACCACGTTTTTGCTAGAGATGTGATATTTTTAAAACTGATTATATATAAATAAATGAATCAAAAATGCTGTACCTTTATTTACGAAAATAATACGAACGGGCTAATATGGAATTCGACAGTCAAAGTTTATATAAAGCAGGAGTGCAGAAACTTAAAAATAAAAAATGTATCATGGTCAAGTTTCGACCACTGCTTTTATTAATTGCTTTATGCTTAGATGTTCAATATGAAGTTATGTAACCATTAGTCACAATAGACTTATGAAAAAAAAGCGGCATTGGGCTAACTATGTATTACTTGAAGTATCAGACACTTATTGCACTAGACACTTATCAGATCAGAGTGACGGCGGCGGCGGTGACAGCGTGGGCAACGCTAATTACTGATTAGTGTTGTCAAAATTATTGTACAACAAAACTGTCACGCACATTAAAATATCATACGCTGGCATAAATTCATGTTTAGAAACACTTGTATTTAAGTAACTTTGTATACTAAATTAATTATTTAATTATAAACGACTGGTTTCCCCGTTTATTATTAGACAAACATCTTGAATGCACCCCTTTAATCTAGCGCTACCATAACTTGCATTTGAAACTTGAAAAGGAACATTGCATTTCTACTTAATACTACGAGGGACACTTTAGCAAGACATAGAAACCACTACGTTTCACAAACTAACACAGAACACTCCTCCGAGCCCGTGAAGGCTTAATTAAACACTCAAATTAAAGCCTGCATGATGTAGATGTGTAATATTAGGTGTATACTCACAAGTATATAGATGAAGTAAAAGATGATGTTGTTTACGTCTTGAAATGGTATTAGATAAAATTATTAGATAATAATAATTATTAAAGTGTCCAATACATAAGTTATGATGTAGGGCATTTGATTAAAAACAGTTCATAATATAATCAATAATTAGACTAATTTACGCTGGTGTAAAACTAAAGTAATAATATTTAATAATACATTTTTTATCCAAGAATTTTTACATACTTAAATTTATATCAAATACTTTAATCGCTCCCTACCTGTCTGATGTCATTTTTAGCAGTGATTTCGTCAGAAATTAGTGTTTTTCTCCATGAATTTTGCTAAATTTGATCTCATGAAACAAATGATCTTCAAATAGTTGTGCAGACGTTTACTATTCACCTTTCAAACAATAATACCACCTCCAAAATAGCTCACTTCTTCAAGAGCTATGACGTCACATATATTTTTAAATGAAAATGCAGCACAAAAGGTTTAAGAAAATAAAGTTTTAAAACAAGAACTACACACACAAGTGATTTATGTACTCATTTCCTCCTTAAAAAAGGTAAAATATTAAATAATATAAAAAGAGATAAATAAAACAACCATAAAACACATACGACGAGTACATTTTGATTTCATGCGCTAATCCGATATCAAATAACAATCTAGCGAAATATACTTTTCAATATTAATGTTATAACATGATACGATGAACCACAAAAACTCGTTAATCTGCTCACGTAGCCACTCAACATGGAATTATGATGAGGATTGTACATAATACCCTGGTAAAGCAATATATTACACCTGCCACTGAACATGTACATTTAGTTCAGACTAATTATATTAGCTCACGTATACATCAAAATTGAACTTTGATCACATAATTTTAGAGTAGAAAATAAGTAAATAAAGATGAGCTTATAGATTTTAATACTTAATAGTTAAGGGCTTTTGCGGTTTGTATTGACTTAAATTGCGATATACTTGTAAAATGTTTGTTAATAGTAAATAATCGCGAGTTTACTGGTGTATTTAATATGTTTAATCTTTGAATGTTAATGTGGTTTTAGGGTAGGTATGTGATGATGTTGAGACGGCGAAGGGTAAGGGTAGGCGAACACAAGCAATTATATATTTCTAACTAGCTGACACACGCAACCTCATTTACGTCTCCTATTGCACGTAGAGTAATAATTTTCCCCTGTTTTTGTAACATTCTTCATTGGTGCTCCGCTCCTATCAATCTTAGTGTGATAATATATAGCCTATAGACTTCCTCGATAAACGGGCTGTCTAACAATGAAATAATTTTTTAAATCAGACCAGTAGTTCCTGAGATTAGCGCGTTCAAACAAACAGACTCTTCAGCTATATAAGTTAGTATAGATGTTATGAAGCAAAAATTCATCGGCTGTATTTATGTAGCCAGTTTATTGAGTAACGTTTTGTTTTTTTTCTATATTTAATCTAGAAAACGTTTAAAAACTATAACCTGACTACGTAGAAACTTTGGATAACATTTTATCGCAAGTCAGCCAAACCAATATTACATTCATTAAAATCAGTTCACTATTTTAAACGCTATACGTATGCTTTTGGTTTCGCCGTGATCGGGTAATAAAGTAATTGGATTAATTGAGAATAGTACTGACAGTACTGTTTGAACTAAAAAAAAATATTGTTTTCGTAGGAATAATCCTTTTAAAGTTATCCTTTCCCATGATAAACGTAGAGTTGATGTGGAGTTAAATTAATGTGTATTTCACTTCGCTTCATTAGACAAAAAGAGGGTTTTCTTGGTTGGTAAACAATTCTCTTTTTCTCTTTTATTCTCTTTATTTAAAAAGACAACTCCCGCATTAGGAATAAACATCCGCGGGGGACTTTACAGACATACATGAAACGGACACAATTAACACCCAAACTCAGAACAACAATTTGTGGATCACACAAAGTGTTGTCCCGTGTAGGATTTGAACCCACAACACTTGGCAATTGTATTACTTGTGTCAACAAACACTTTAAAACTTGTGCCTATCCTATAAACCACAACAATAGAATCTGAATTATCCTTTCCTGGAGGATCCATTGACTTTACTTTTATCGTTTTCTCTAAAAAAGTGTGAAAACGTGATGGATTATTGTGCGCTATCGGCATGAACTGTTGTGAAATTAGTTTAACCCCTTCATGGACCTACTGAAAATGAAAGATTTTGATGGATGATTCATATGTTTCAAAAAAAAACGTAATGGTGAAACAATCGCGCGATTCCACTGCCTAATACTTCAACAACCGTTTGCTTATAGTTTGACCGGCATTCGTAACATAAGTGCACACTTGTGCAAACATACCTTTAAAACTAATAGAACAAATTGTAATTGTTAACAATGGGTTTAAACCCAAGATATATTTTGTATATTAGAAAACAAAGACAAACAAAACCCACAAGATTTATAACAAAAAGGAATTAAGAGTATTAAAAAACCTGTTTCAATTTTGCCTTAAAATTTACCTACGTCATTGGGTATAAAGGATTCCGCGTGGAATTCTATTCGGGTTCGACAGAGAATAATTTAGAAAAAAACATACACTTAGAATACCCATTATCTATCTTTTAAGTCTAAAGATACCACGAAATAATACAACAAGGTGTTTGTAGTAACAATCCTTCCCCGATCGATTTCAATAATTTATTTTTGTAATTTTTTTATCTGTTGAAATACATAATCGTATATCTTACTCCGTTTCAGCGTGGTAGAAATTGGCTTTCGAACTCAACGAACGGCTTCTTTCCTAGACCGAGCAGTCATCAGATTTTAATGTTCTTATCATGTAACCATCGTTAGAATAACTCGTTTCCATTTAAAATAAGAATCATCAAAATCGGTTCATAAACGACGAAGTTATCCGCGAACACACATAAAAAAAAATGATATATAATCTATATGGCAGAATACTTATATAAACATCCGTTATTTACTCTATTCACGTTTTCCACCTACTGACACAGATTAATAATAGTTATATATAAGTAGTTGCTTCCACCTGAGGACTACGAGGTCTTTAGTTTCACGTGTTGTTCATGAAACTTTACCAATGTTCAGAATCTCAGTGAGAAAGGATTTACATGTTAAGTAAAGATTAGGGTGCCCCAGTTATCACTCCGATCGGACGGTAGATGGCAGTAGTGGGAACTTGATTAATGTTTATACCTACTGTGTTAATTTATACATAGTACGTTGAAATACAATGACTATGGTGATTTATGATTTCAACATAAATTTCTGATTTTAATTATTTGCTTTATATTTTAAGGTTTGATAAGTATTAATGCTTCAATTGATTATGTGATTCGGAGTAAGACTTACTATTACAGTGTGGTCTTAAATTATAAAATAATTTGGCTACTATGAACTAACGTAATCATACAATATGTAAACTTATAAAACATTATAGATTTGCAACAAAAATATAATAATTATAAACACACATTGGCAAACGCAGTATGGGACGCCCTCTGGCCAGATGGCGGGACGACTTACGTAAGAGGGCTGGCAGCGATTGGTTACAGAAAGCAACAGACTGTGGTGTTCCTTGAGAGAGGCCTATGTCCAGCAGTGGACTGCAACGGGCTGATGATGATGATGCAACACACATTGCCATCTAGTCAGCCTGTGTTATGGGTACTAGACAACTGATATATACATTTATATTTTTTTTGTTGTAAATACAAACATAATACACATAGAAAACACCCAAACTCCAAAACAAATATTTGCAGATCATACAAACAATTGGTCCGACCCGGGAATCGAACCCGAGACCTCATGCACAGTAGTCGCGTATACTACCACTGTGCCAACGAAGCAGTCGCAAGTGTAAATGGGAAAAGAGTAAGACATACCTACATATAGACAGGTCATAAGTTTAACTCTCTGTTTTAGGCTTTACCGCAGTTGACTGAAAAAATAATAATAGTAAGTACTATTCATTGCTACTTATTTAATAGTTTCAACCATAAAAGTCAAGATAGGAAGCTTTTTTGGATCCGTTGTGTGTTAGATATCCGAAATATTTATTTATTTCGCACACAAAAATAGTAAAAATTAAAATAATTACGACTTGGAAGATTTAAGTATAACTTTTCACTTTTCACTCTAATTTCCAAAGAAACAAATGTTATTTTGTTAAAATAATGTTACAGAAGGTGCGTATTTTCACTTAAAATATATCTTACTCATAAAATGATACGTACGGGATATCGCCAGGGGAGTAATCCATTAATATGTGCAAACAGAAATATGATAAAGTCTCCTTAATTGTATCTTGGGAGTGAATACGAAGCCACGCAGTACCGAAATTATTACACACAAAAAATTTCCCCCGAGATTTCGTTAACATATATTCGAGGTAAATATAATGTGAGGTATATAGGAGGTAAATAGAAAAGTACATATTTTCCGCTTAAAAGGTAATCTTAAGTTATATTTAGAGCTCTGGGTTCCCGATTACAAAAATGGAACCCATTTGGCATCGCTTGTGTCTGACTGCTGTGATAGATTTGCTCCAAATCTACTGGGCCGGTTAAGTTAAACTTTTGATATAGCCATCAATTTCTAAGAATATAAAATATACTATATTATATATCCTACTTTATAAGACTAATTGCACGATCTTTCAACAGAAGGAATGTTATTTTCCATAATTCATAAAGAGTTTTGGATGTTGAGGTTTTTCAGAAAGGTCATTATATGAGACTCATGTGAATGGGTAAACCCATGCAAGCAGGCTCCGAAAAACAGATACCTGTTAATAACCAGATAATCAGTGTACTAACAAGTACAAATTATTAAAAATAAAAAACCCGACTGCGTCAATATTTAACAATAAAAACATATAAGTTTTATATATATTCGTAATCACCGTAAAAAAATCTTTATTTTGATACCACACTCGATGTATTTTGAAAACATTATTTTTTTATGTTACTTTTTGGCGCCAAAAATCCTTATTTTTTATTTTATTTTACTTTGATGTTCCTAGTGTCACTCTCACGACTAATACGAATCTACTGACACCACTCACATAAAAATACGATAAGCCGTCTAGGCTCTAAGGCGTGTCAAAGAATTATACATACATACATACTTACATAGTCATACATACACTCGAAAAACCTAAACTCCTTTCGCAGTCGGGTAAAAATAGCCTTGTTAAAGCATTCATAAGGTTCGACGGTGTATAAATGGGCTGTGGATTGTGGTTGGGAGAAGAGCTGTATATCAGAATTGTAGTGAATGGTTTTCTATTGCTTTTTTTTCTACTCTGAACGGAAACTCTTTTTACCGTGGGAGAGCCACGCTTCGGCATTAATGGCCTGGCTCGAATGGGCCTCACAGAAAACCGGTGTGAAATAGCGCTTGCGCTGTGTTTTTCACTATTGAGTGAGAATACTGGAGGCCCATACCCCAACCACTCTCTCCATCCCCCTCTTCATCCCCCAAAGGCTGGCAGCGCACTTGTGACGCCTCTGGTGTTGCGGGTGTCCATGGGCGGCGGTAATCGCTTACCATCAGGCGATACGTCTTCTTGTTTGCCCACTATTCCATAAAAAAAAGTATGGATGTACAAGCCAACTTATCAGTTGGGTAGTCGTATGTATTAAATACATTTTTTGAGTTTACTGTGTATGGGTGTCAGTCAGTCAGCAATAGTTTGATAGCTAGTACAGTTGAACAGATTTTATGACAATCACGTTCCAAAAGCTTGGCGATTTTTTTGTCGAAACCTAAAACCTATTCAACAAAAGTTTGCAGCCCAGTATTTCGTAAACCTATTTGTCTACAAATTGTGAATTATATACCAAACTTAAATTTTCCTTAAATTTTTCAAGCTCGTCTAGTAGTTGTTAAAGTCTTTGGCCAAACTTTGTTTTATTGCGACAATTTTCGGTAGCATTAAAAAAAACAGTCGAATTGAGAACCTCCTCCTTTTTTGAAGTCGGTTAAAAATAATATATTGGTCTGGTTAAGACAGCACACTTCAGAAGAAATTTATTTTTGTTAGACCGACAAGGCGGAGTATAATTTGTAGTAATTGATTTTAAAGACTAAAGTGCTATAAAAGATATTTATGTTTACTAACATCTATTTTCCCACTGAGGTAGTCAGAGACGTAATAAATATCCGCATTTTGCGGACTACAGATTTAGTTACGTGGCAGAGATCTTTAGCCATCCACCTGGCACAATAAGAAGTAAATATGATCATTTACTTACCTTTCTTTGATGTGTATTGGTTATTTGGACTAGCTATGGCCTGCGGTTATTGCATACTTTAATAAATCAGATGAAAGAGTAAAAAATACACGTAGTCACACGTTGTTAAAGTGTTATGGTGCGTTTCTATGTAACGTGTGACTACGGCTTTTCCAACTTGTTTTATACTATTTCAGCGTCGTTTTTTGTCGTAGTTGGGTTTTAGTTTTTACTTTTTTTTTATTGAAAATGTTTTGGTGCCATTATTAATATATAATATATATGTATATTTGAAATGTACAAGTAACGCCCTTTCTAATAATACCAAGCACGGCATATTTATCTCAACTTTATTTTTTAATTCATTACTTTATGTCGGCTAGAGGGCGCCACGTTAAATTCAGCGACACATCATACAGCCAATAACCAGCAGACGATCAAGACACTTCTAATGATACCTCATTTGTCCAGATCTAGTAAGTAGTTAAGGAGTTATGAGGGAACAAATGAACATACATACATACATAGCCTGTCAAAATCATAACCCTCCTTTGGCTTTGCCGTAGTCGGGTAAAAACATGTTTTTTTCCTTGCTCAATTCACAGAACACCATATTACTTTTAATAAAAAGTAACTCCAGGATATTCACACTCACTTCCAGAGTGTCGGTAACACTCATCACCTTATTTTATCAAAGTTTGTCCAGCAACTTGCATACAAAATTTTGATTTAATAGTTTAAGGAACTTACCTTAAAAATGTAATTACCGAAACCTAGTTTGACAGACATCACATATTCTGTCATGTGTAAGCCAAGTCTATCACAGTCAAGACTGCAAGGGCAAAACTTAATGATACTGGAACTAATAAATATATTCCCGTAACCAAAGCCTCGACAACAAAGAAACCGTTCATGTGTCGTACAATGAAAGCCTGAACCAGTCTTCAATCTCAATCAATTATGCACAGTGTCTGCAGCAAGATCGACCGCAGATTTATTGAAGACTTGTTGTGCCAATAAGGAGATTACTTCGTGCATTCACAAAGGGCCTCAGTAATGACGGCCTGGAGTCTTGTTCAATATTATTAAGAACCCTAGAAGAATATTGTGAAATGCTTGAGGCACTTTAGAGTAGGTAATACTGCTCAGATTAAATCTAGTAGTTGAGTTTTTGCTTTGATATTAAGCTGCAGCCTGTAAGAAATAGAATTGGCTAGACAAACTAATATGACGTACGGAAACCTATCATATTGAAACATTTAACGTTTACATTTAAAGAAATTGTTTTTTTAATAAGTGTTGTCTAATGCGAGTAATGGCCTGTCAAAGTACAAAGTCCAAGCAATGATGGTTTAACTGATGAAAATAAGAGCGCTTTTAGATTATCCGATCCGATCACGGTGTCGGGCGCCCGACATCGTGACCGATAGTGTGAAAACGTTAAAAGAAGCTTAGCCTAGACGATCTTTAGTGTTTGGTTTATGCTTATTTTTATTATAAGTAAACATGAGTCTTATTAAGATAATGCTACTTTAGACAAGAAATTTTTTTTAGTGAATATTATGAATAGAAAATAATCCAAATGTTACTAAGAGATGAATGATATTAGAACTGCAACGTGTTCATTACGCAAACCATCAATGATTGTTCCCGTAAAGGTATCTATAATTGACAGTCTTTTTTCTCTTCCTCCTTTAGGAGAAGGGAGGAATAATTACGACCGAGGGATTTTAACCTCCGAGAAGTATAATTAAGCGTACAGGGAGTGGAAACCATGTTCTTTTACATGTGCTTTTGTGATATTAATGAAACGCTAAACTAAAATTATGCATACGCCTATAACCTGCATATTATTTGACGTATGTTTTAGAAGAGTAAAAAACAATAATAATCTGAGCTGGTTTCGTGCATATTTAGTGACGCTGTCAGTGTGAATACATAACCAATTATACGTTATTCGCAGTTAATTTCATATCGTCCATTAGCCATTATTCAGTTATCATCGTCATTTTGTTTCTTCAATACTCAAAATTGCAGCTTCCCAGTAATTACTAAGCTATAAATTCTAAGTGAATGCGCATTTGGTAATATCAGTAATCGACTACACTCACACAATCATCTAAATAAAACAACGATTCCTAAAAAACGGTAATCCCTTACTTACTATTTCCTTCATCCAATTATCTCTCAATAGTCCGTATTGATGGTCCCACAATACCTTATACTCGCAATAATACAGATTATGAAGACTGGAATAACGATAATCACGTTAGATAGATTGCTCCCGGGATTCGTCGACTCATTCGAATTATATTGCCAGATCGTAATCCAGGACAAACGGGATGTATCACTTTGTGATATAAATAATCTTTTGTTTGTTTACTATAAAATAAACGAGATAGCTACTGGTGACTTTCTATCGTCCGCTGCAGACAGCGCTCGTTGAACGAATTTCTAGCTTCGAGACGGTTTTAATAAACCTTCGCTGAAGTAGAAATTGACGCTTCGAAAAGCATTATGTTTTGTGAAAATTTACATTTTCGATGTAATATTTTGTGTAAGATTTATCCAGACGTTATAAGTGTGTTATTATTATCAGACTTGTAAAATTTAAATTTAAAATTGCTGTAATATAATACAACACTATAAAAATTTCTGTGGGAGAGCCACGCTTCGGCATGCATGGGCCGGCTCGATCGGAGTCACGGCCTTACAGAAAACCAGCTTGCGCTGTGTTTCACCGAGTGAGTGAGGATACCGGAGGCCCATACCCCAAAAATCCCTCTCCCCATCCCCCATCCGGCAACGCACTTGTGGCGCCTCTGGCGTTGCCTCTGGCCTCTGGTGTCCATGGGCGGCGGTGGTCGCTTTCCATCAAGCGATGCGTCTGCTCGTTTGTCCCCTAATCCATAAAATTCAGATATTTGAATCATGATCATCATCAGCCTATCGCAGTGCACTGCTGGACACAGGCCTATCTAATTTCACGCTGCTTTAATAAATACTATATTTATAATGTATTGAAATTCATTTTTACATATTTATTATTATGAGTCTGTTTATAATGTCATCATCACCATCACTTTTATTTGAGTGCTGGTACCATGTATTGTGTAATATTGCGAAGAATTTTAAAAAGAAAGAAAGATAACCTAAACACTTTGGGAATATAACAATATTCGGGGCACAGCTGACGGAACAAAGGAGGAAGAAAACTTGAGATAACAAAATAGATAGATTGAAGGAAGCAGGATATTATTAATTATTATTATCAAACTATCACAGTCTACTGTTGGATATAGGCTTCTCCAATTGCACGCCAATTAGTTTGATCCTCAGCTTCTAATTACTTTCTTTAAAGTAAGTATTCGTCAACTTTTGTCAATTTCAATAATATTTGGACAAAGTAGAAATAATATATAATTGTAGCATTTCAACCAACTACACATGCAATTCAGTAAAAACAAACGAATAAAATCGCAAACAGTTAATTGGAATTAGTAATTGGAAACAACCCATTAATAGTTCACCCAATTGCATGTTGTCAACAGCCAATCATCGTGTTGCTTTGAAGTGGTGTTAAATTTATACCTATATAATACATATTTCAAACAATACTATAAGCCATTTAGCTAATGAGTTTGGTCCTATTTACAAAATAATTGCAACTTCATCGAAATCATCCTTTGTTATAGTATCTATCTATATTCTCAGTCATATTTAGTATAGATTCAATATTTGGTATCCAATATCGCAGTCATTGAAACCCATTACTTTTGAAATTTCTCATAAAATTGGTGGAACTCAAGGTAAATATGATGAAAAAATTGCACTATCGGTAGTTGACAAATTAAGGGGGGAATAAAAAAGCTTTGTGCAAGAAGAGACGTCATTCATTCATTCTTTCGACCATTCATTATTATGTATTCACAAATCCACCATTCTGTATTTAATATAGTGCAATTTTGAATGACGCCCAGTTTTATTTTAATTTTTATACCATGTTCTTCAATGATAAAGCCATATCTCAAAAAACCTTGCTATGCGTCAGTCTAACTTATGAATTATGATGATGATGATGATCTCAGAACTCTATAAATGGAACCTTCTGATGAAAGAATATAATTATCTACCGTAATAATCAGGAGACTGCATTCAAAACTATAATTAAGAGCCTAAATTCCTAAATTAGTTTTCTTTTAACTTTCCGATTTAGCAATCAACATAGCATTACAAATAAAGCTAAGCTCAAAACTATAACTGGCTTTTAAGCCAATTTCAGTAAGGAGTTTATCGTGTTTTCGTACTAAAACAGAATTGAAATATAACATTTAGAAATTAACGAAATTGTTTGTCGCTTTTCATCTCTATTGTCTAAGGCCTTATAGTGTTTCTCGAGAATATTTAAAAGGCAAACAAAGAGGCCTGTATCAGTTTCCAACATCTATTGTGCCGCCGGAATGAAGTTGCGACCTTATCTCAAATATCCCATCAGTGATTGAAATCGACTTGGCCGATGTTCATTCGTGTTTTTTCTTCTTCAATATTTTTCTGGATTGAAAATTTGTTTGAGCTCTATTGAAATGATTATATTTTATATGAACATTGTAATTTTTGAAATTGGAATCTGGAACTTGTTTTTACTTTTTGCGACCTATTTTAAAATTAGGATTGATTTTTAATGTGGTTATTTCAGTTTTGTTTCATTGATATTTTTAAAATCTCATTCTTCACCTTTGCCCACATTCAAATAATATTTCGTTTGTTATTTATTGATAGTAACAAATATTATTATTAAATTTCTCATTCAATTGTTTTAATGTGTCAAAATTATGATTTAAAAAATAAACTGTTTCTTAAACTAAGTGATATATGATATTCAGTGTACAGTTTAGTGATTTAGTGGCGTGCGTGAATAGGGAATATGCATAAAAAATTAATTCGTCTCAAATATTTTTTTCTAGATTCTTTATTATCTTTACAATATACATAAAGGGTATGTTTTTTAATTAATGATTATTTAAACCCAGAAAATATTAAATAAAAAGTGAAAATGAAGGGAGGGAAATCCAAACTTACAAAACGAGCACTATTATTGGTCGAAACGAAATGTGATGTCGATGGTCACGTCATCGAAATTATCGGCGTCAAAATTCCTACTGTGTTAGTATTGTTTGTGAGATAATACAAAATTTTAACAAAAAAAACCGACTTCAAGAACGATCAAATTGAATTGAGCTATTCGTCAATTTGTCGCGCACATACATAATGCATATTGAAGATTTATATGATTTTCTCATGGATTACATGTCAGAACTGGACCACATGGGAAGCACCAGCTTTCAAATAAAAAAAGAATCATCAAAATCGGTTCATCCAGTCGAAAGTTATGAGGTAACAAACATAAAAAAAAAAACAAATACAGTCGAATTGAGAACCTCCTCCTTTTTTTGAAGTCGGTTAAAAATTAACTTCTTCCTGATTTTTCTAGCAATTAAAACTGTAAATATGTATAAAGAACTGAAACACTGAATAGTAAACAAACACGAAATGACAATGACGTCATTGGTCATGTCAAAAGCGCGCGCAAAATGGCGGTGTTTGAATGGCTCAAATTTAATCAGTGTTTTAAATTTCACTTTGAAAATTATTTTGACTATTTTCAAGCCTATTTATATTTTTTCTATGTTAAAGAGACGTAAAACATCTGATTAAGAAATTAAAAAAAGACATGCATATTCCCTATTGCCGGAGTTTGACCAATACACGTCTTGATTCTACTTTATAATCAGATCCATGCAAATTACAAATTTTCTAATTCTACCTTACTAGATAATCATTTCATTTTGGCCAATTTGCCAGAGCTGTGATAGTTTAAACTTATAAATCTAGTCCTATAAATAGATGTATATTATATATGTGAGTGTATGTAAATGCCACAACGATGTGAAGCGTCACCATCCTGTCACGTCAAATATATCCATGTCAGATCACTGCAACGTTATTTTCTGCAAGATTGCACAAGGGGACAGTGAGTGGTCTGTTTAATGAAGCTCGGACGTTCCGTTTTGCTCCGTTGGTCCATGTAATTAGATGTGCTAACACTTATGCATAATGTTAGTTTCATATTAATATAATTATTATTATAACTAAATACTTCATATAAATATTGATATGCAAAATACTCGTATATGTTTATAATAACAGTTTGTTTTAAAATTACGAGTAAATTAAACATTCAGAACATTTTATTGTGATGACGGTAGTTGATTAAAATACATGTTTGTCGTCGCCCATAAAAACGAGTATTCCGGCTGGATTGAGACACTTCTTGTCGAGACGTGGACTGATGCGGAGCTCTCTAATATTTAATCGGTGACGACCAGTAGCGCCAGTGCGGATATTACATAAATAGATTGCAAATTGAAGATAAGTATATACTGTTCTATTTTGTGTAAATAATGTTGTAGTTTCAATGTAGTTATTAAGATAATGATTTGACTGCACGTTTTGCCTAGTGGTTTAACGGTCACCACGCCGTTTCCTACTTCGCCAAGTGTCGTGGGTTCAAATCCCACGTAGGACAACACTTTGTGTGATCCACAAATTGTTGTTCTGAGTCTGGGTGTTCTTTGTGTCCGTTTCATGTATGTTTGTAAAGTCCCCCGCGATACAGGATTTATTCCTAGTGCGGGAGTTGTCTTTTAAAAAAAAAAGATTTAAATTAGTGTTAGTTACACACAATACATAATAATACACAAACAATTCATTTAATTAGTTAAATGAATTGTTTGTGACGTATTAAAAGCACAGGTATACTACAATAAATATATATGTTATATACAATGTTTTGTTTTTACTAGAATAAATATTTACCTTTCATATATTTCTTTTGTTTTTATTATAAGTAAGTATAATAATTTGAGTGACAAGAATGTTTCATTTTTTAAATGTACCTATGTTTATGAAATAAACTATTACATACATGTTTTTAGAAATTCATATCAGAGTTCGTGAATTAATTTTATTCAAATCTAGCGACTGACAGTCACAGTAATAATATTCTTCAAGCCCTTAAAATTTTTAGCTGTATTTTGTGTATTAAGTACTTGATTTAGATACAAATCTGTTTATTATTACATTAATGCGTATATATTCATTACGCATAGTCGTATAATAATTACTGTATCGAATAATAGACTCTTACTTATCACCGGTGTGAAAGATGGAGTGTAGTTGGATTGACCCCACGCGTCAGCCACTCACATGATGAATGGGTACCGTCAGTAAAAACCACTACTTATATTAATGAATATTACTTACTTGTTCGAGCTAGAATAGATATGAAATAGTTATATTGCGAAACACAGTTAACTATATAATTTGTGGGTTATTGTAACGTAAACGATTTTATGCAGTAAAATGTGAAAGTGTGGAGGACAGGTGTGTCATGTCCCACCAACTCAAAGGGAGGATCCTCCGACCAGGCGAGGTGATCATGCCTGGCGGGCTAACTGCCCAACGGTTGATGTTGGGATGTTGTATATGTGATAATCAGCGCGAGAACTTTCACTGCGCGATTCAGGATTGGTGGTTTCTTAGTTTCCTTCGTTACTGTGTAGTTCAGTGTAACTTCGGTAGATGGTGCTGTAGTATATTTCTGTTGCGCTGTATGTGGAAGTCCCCACAAAAGTATAATAATAATAGATCCTTTTATTGGATATTCCATTCGTTTAGAGAGTATCGGTACACCCGACTGCAATTCTGGTCATTGTTGTGAAATACGAATATATTAATTCATATAATGGCGTAAACTGACAAATCATACTTGCTTGTGGCCATTCGATTTTGTGGCGGCTTGCCGCACGTACAACGGCGGCGCGATCAATGTGACCGTATCTAAGCGAATGGACTATACACCAGATTAATTAAAACGATATCTTAAAACTAGAATGTAGAAGGCAATCTCTTACAGGCAACCATGGGATACTTGTAAGAGATTTTGATGTATTTATGGTATGAAGTAATAGTAATACATAGTGTGGATGAATAAACATATTAAATAAGTAATTTAAATTAATAGATACTCTGTACATACTCATGTGAAATGTTCTGACCTAATTGAGCGGAAAGTTAGGTACACGTCCCAGGTAATCTTCCTTTACTAATCGCTTGATATTAATCAACTTAAATAAGGACACTAGAGATGATTAAGATCATACTTCAGATAAATTCCTGTCACTCTTTCCATTCATGTTCTCCTAACCGATAACGGCTACGGCGACCAGTCTCAACGGAGACCAGCCAACTACGTAGGAGATATTATAGTGCACAAGTGTGTGCGCAAACACAGGTGCAGTCTCTGTTCCCTCTCTCTCATAATCCGATGGGACGGTTAACCGACACGATCGGGGAGAGATCGGGCGCAGGACCGACAGCTTTAAGTGCTCTCCGAGGCACGGGGGTTCCGACCCCAACTTTCAAACTCCGAGCTGTTATTAAGTATTTCTATAATCAGAAAAACTTATTAACACTTTTGGCACGACCCGGGATTCGAAGCCGAGACCTCTTGATAGGCAGTCGCATACGTCAACCGCAAGACCAATGAGGCAGTGTTTTTTTTTCCTTTTTTCTTTCCATTATCTCATTAATAAACCATTACTTGATGGGTTTTGGGTGTCCCCTGGTAGGGTTTAACCCCGAAACCACCCGATCTCAAGTTCGAAGTCTACCCATTACATTACCATCACATTCTTACCTATTAAACAACATTCTCTCATGTATAATATCCCTTTTTCGCAAACGCAAACGTTTCTTCGAACATAAAAGTTCCGTTAACATTGCATATTTAAGCAAAAACTCAATAAAACAAATCTTCACCTACATACTTAGTTTCCTATTGAATGAACACGTTTTACCTTATATATTTTATATAAAAGGCCATTGGAGCGAATCAGCTTGCTGGGGTTCGGCCTCGAATGCTTGCAGACACGTACCTTTTTCTGTTTCAAGCAATTTAATACACGAATATTGTCAAGATCGCTCAACCTTTTGAAGGGAAATGAGATTTTGAGATAAGTTTCGGTTATTGATGTCAATTTGCATTTTAATAACAATGCTTTGTAGCAGATTAAATTAATGTTAAAAAAGTATTAAATAGGCAATTTTTCCTCGATGATAAAGTAGAAGAACATATTTGGTTTTGAGTTGATTTAGTACAAGAAACATATAGGAGTGAATGACATGATGAAGGTATGAGAACGAATGTATATTTGAATTATGAATGAATGAAAAAAAAACTACATTACCAAACAAATCTATACTAATATTATAAACGCGAAAGTTTGTAAGGATGGATGGATGGATGTTTGCTACTACTTCACGCAAAAACTACTGAACGGATTTGGATGAAACTTTACAGTAATATAGCTTATACATCAGACTAACACATACGCTACTATTTGCAGCGATAACCGACATTTACTCGGGCGGGGCCGCGGGTAACCACTAGTAAGTATATAATTATAATAACTTGAGTATTTTACCTCATGTTTAAAAAATCCGTATATATACGTAGATTTACCGTGGGAGAGCCACGCTTCGGCATGGATGGCCTGGCTCGACCGGAGTGATACCACAAAAAACCGGTGTGAAATAGCGCTTGCGCTATGTTTCATTGAGTGAGTGAGGATACCGGAGGAGGATATTTACTAAAACAAGTTTTTCTGAAATTTTGAAAGATTTACGAAAGAAAAATATGCCGGCACTAAGTTCTCCGGGTCAGCTAGTAAGTAAGATATTATTAGATCAAAGCAATTGCGATGATTTTATGAAGTTTGGCAGGTTACAGCTACTTATTTTATAGAACCATCAAATTGTACTCTTTGCCAAGTACCTTTACTGTCATAAATGAATTTAGTTTATTTTAGTTACGTACATATTACCCTCTCTAAGTTATGAGTTCTTTGTTCGTCCTCTTAGACCGTGTATATATAATGTTCAGATTGAAACTTTCTAGAAACGACGGATGAACCAAGGATGCTCGTATAACTTACACTAGAACTTTAGTAGGTAATAAGTGTAGTAAAACATTTTATCTACTCATCTCCCTGCCTAGACCGTAAAAAATAAACTGCGGGTCGCTATTGCTGAAATTCGCTGCTGGAATACATTGCCAGCGGACTTTTAACGCTTCCTCCTTTATAGTTACTACTTTGCGAACTAAGTACGGGGAAAAACAATTCTACGTACAGAATGGGCACTCAGTAAATGTTCTTAAACGAATAGTGACTCTCGTTCCCTAGGAATGTGGAACAATTTAGTTTGTAATTAAACTACTATAGTACAGGTGCATCTATGACGTCACAAGCGTTATTTGATCACAATCGTTAGAAGGATTTTATGTGTGTTTTATCGCTTCTACACGGTGTTTGGCAAGACCTAGAACTGTCAAGAATTCTAGAATATTTTAACCAAAATATAACTATAAAAAACTATTATTTTGAAAGTATTTTCGGAATTTTCGGAAAAAAAAATCGGAGTTATTTTATTGGAAATAATTTTTACTACAGTTTTCAAAGAGATTTTTTTTCACCTTGATAAAAGATTTAATCTGCTAGAATGATTGCTTAATTTCAGGTAGTTGGTATACTTATTTACAAAATTGGTAGACAAATAATTCTAACTAAGGATGGTGACCAGCACTCCTGAATTCTTCTCAAGCTCCCCATCAGGCTGAGAAGAGTCATTTTGGTAGATAATTTATTAAAAAAATGCGTGGCAGTCTTTGGGGACTGCCGATAGAAGTGAAAACTAAGTAACTAGTGAATTGTATCGTAGAGGACGCGTGCGGTGACGATGACGCGAGTTCCATGATTTTGTTCACCCAAAAAGACAAGAGCGTACTCCTTCTTCAAAGGCCGGCAACGCACTTGTGACGCCTCTGGTGTTGCGGGTGTCCGTAGGCGGCGGTAGTCTCTTACCATCAGGCGATACGTCTGCTCGTTTGTCCCCTATTCAATAAAAAAAAATTGCTCAGCGCGCCTATAGAAGTTTTAAATTCAAAAATAAAAAAAATGGAACTGGTACTATTTAAATATGTCGCTATCGTCGTTAAAAGAACGAATTCATTCAGCCACTTTAAAAATTCGCTCAAGGGGTTTTTAATGCAAACCACTAATTAGGGTTAGCAAAAAAAGGTTACTGACTCAACAGATTTGGTTGTTAATTGTTTCATATTTTGCGTAAATATTTGTAAATAATAACTTTAATGTACTGTTTTTTATTTATATATTTTTAAACAATGAATTTGATATTTTTTTAAATGTTAGCGGTGCAGCGGCATTGCTGGCCGAATACATAGTTTGGATCGGGTAAAGTAGAGAAAATAGAGCAGAAAAGCGGATCCCGGGCTCCAAAGTGTTAGCTTTAGAAGCTAAGAACTACGCTAAGATGATAATGTCTATAGTTTTAAATTCGATTAATCTTTAAAAATTCCGTCTCAAAAAGCGTCTCACAACTACATTGTCAATTATTATGCACACATGAGAGATATTTTTACCCGACTACGGCAACGCCAAAGGCGGGTTATGATTTTGACAGGCTATGTATGTAAGTATGTATGTTCATCTGTTCCCTCATAGCTCCTTAACTACTTATTAGAACTGGACAAATAAGGTATCGTTAAAAGCGTCTTGATCGTCCTATGGTTATTGACTCTATTACGTGTCACTGAATCTAATGTGGCGCCCTCTAGCCGACATAATATAAACATAAAATTAATTTTTTAATACAGTACATTAAAAAATAAATTTAAAATAACTATGCCGTGTTTGGTATCATTAGAAAGGGCGTTACTTGCACATTTCAAATATATATACAATTATTAGCCTTTGCTCATGACTTGGTCCGTATTTTTTCGATAATTGTGATATTATTATAAGGGCACTAAAATATTATAATAAAAAAAAGCCGAAGTCACGCGTTACATAGAAATGTACAGTCGACCAAATTGAATCATGAACCTTTTTGCCAATTATTCCTTTGTAATCATAAATGTAGTTAGGTTTTCTTCGCTATTTGTACATAGTACGTTTTAGATATAAAGAAAAATGCGTCATTACGGGTTAGATATCAATGCAATTTAAACCTTTGTCATCACTGATCAAGATATATTTTTGATACAGCAGTCTTATTTGAATTTCAAATAATATAATCGTTTGTAATCCAAACTCTTTTCATTGCGGTGAAAAAGTATTATAATTTTTAAAATGAAATGACATTATGTGTGAGATGTCAAGTAGTAGTCAATCTGAAAATATTAAAATAAAAATCTAAGAATATATTTATATCTATAAACGAATCGTATAATGGCCAATTTGGTAGAACAAAGAGCTCGGGTTGTAGTGCTCAGTGAGCAAGGTTGCGGCGTTAGAGAAATATCATGTGAGTTAAATATAAGTCGTAACCTTGAAGACCGACGAAGAAATAATCATGGGGTTCGTCGAATCACAAACCAACAGAGAACGGAAATGCAACACCATTACGAAGAACATCCTTTTACTCGTACCCGCTATTTTGCAGCACGTTACGACGTTTGTCAACTATGTTGATTTATTGGAAGAATCAATGTTACCGACTTTGCGAACAATTTACCCCCGTGAAGATGTGCCAGTATTCTCCTATGTTCATGATAACTGTCGAGTGCATACCGCCAGAATTGTCTCAAATTGGTTTACGGAGCATGAAGATGAATTTACTCTCATTCCATGGCCGTCTAGGTCACCAGATCTTAACCCAATAGAAAATTTATGGGGTTTGATGGTTCAAATGTGGGATACAGGAACGAGAGGACTAAAGAAGCAATCGAGCTGCATTGTAACGAAATCTGGGATTTCATGAGGGGAAGTGACATTTGCAGTCGTCTAATCGGGTCTATACGTAATCGATTATTAGACGTTATTGAAAACCATGGCGCTTAAACTCGGTTTTAGGTTTAACCAGTAATCCCAGATCCAAACCATTCAAACCATTATAACCCACAAATTAACTATTGAGAAGTGTTCTTTTTTATTCGCTTTACGAAGTGAATGCCATTTTTTAAAATTTAATAATATGAAATAAACAAAATAAAGCAAGTCTCTAATTTTACTGTTTTATTTTATTAAAATGTATGACTAGCTGTCTCGACAGACTTCGTTCTGTCAAATAAATGCTTTCTATTTTTGTTCTACACCTACCCTACGCTACCTTTACGGTACCTCTACCCTCCTACCTCAAGTCTACCCATTATGCGAAATAAAGTCAATCCGATGTCTCAAACAAACAGACAATCAAATCTTTCCTAATATACCTATAGATAAGGACGTTCACTGGCTAGCAAACTTTTTCGTGCAATACTTATAGTCCATAGTATACGTTTATGTCTATGTCATGGCTTTGTCAGTGTCTAGTAGAATGATAACGGTTCGTTACTTATGAAATGTATGTTC
Organism: Diaphora mendica; assembly: GCA_949125395.1. Taxonomy (NCBI): domain Eukaryota; kingdom Metazoa; phylum Arthropoda; class Insecta; order Lepidoptera; family Erebidae; genus Diaphora; species Diaphora mendica. Next base: position 27,914,033 of record OX421318.1, on the reverse strand, counting down.
AAGGTAATTTCAACCTAATGGTATAGAATAATTGTAGGAAAATGACTTTCAGGGGGGTCATGATTCAATTTGGTCGACTGTACCACAACACTTTAAACGCATGACTACGGCTTTTCAAACTTGTTTCATACTTTTTCAGCGTCTTTTTTTGTCATAGTTGGGTTTTAGTTTTTTTTTAACATGAATTTAAATTCTTTTTTTTTTGTTCCAATATGTTTTCAGTTCAAACTAAGGATGGCAATGTGTGTGTAGGTATCCTCTCATTCCTCTCAATTTATGCACAATAGCTATTATTTAAGGTCAATGACCTTGAATATTTGGGCAGCAAAACCCTACTTTTGTTATTTGGTCATACTTTTGGTCACAAACAGTAATATTCTGCCTAATCTTTTTAGGCTACAATCCAACCCTTGTGTATTTATGTAGATTATGGCTATGAGAAAAATAAAACCTAACAGCATACTCTCTTTATAACCACCACAAGCAGCCAAACAGAAATATACATACGCAAAATATCGTTGTCCCTTTCACGCTTTTATAGAACAGGCTTTAATAAGACAGAGATAAATGAAGTACAGTCGAGCACATCATTTTTAACGAGACAAACCTGTAATAATTCACACGAATTTTTATTACGTCCGTAAACAAATATCAAATATAAGGACACCTTTGGATATTTTACCTTAAAAGGATGTCAAACAAATGTGAACTTTAACTGTTTCTGTATAAGGTGAATAGTTGGTTGAGCGGTCGAAGTCGTCAGCGTGATTTAGTAGCGGTAGGGTAGATGAAAAATTGACAGTCGAGCACACAAATCATCCGCGCGCCTATACGGATAGTCGGGCAAACATTAATTTAGTGTTTACCGATATTTATACGCTGTCAGGGGATATGACGATAATTGGTTTCGCTACACTTGTTAGAGTACTTGTACTAGACATCCTGATTTATTACAAATTTCTTGTAAATATAATAAATTACAAAAGTAATGTCAACTAAAATGACCACGTTTCGTCAAAAATGAATCATTTCAACTGGAGTGTTCTCTTTACCCCTCAACTCGTAAAATTCTGAAAGGAAAAAGCAATGCTTTTTACCCGACTGCAAAAGAAGGAGGGTAATGTTTTTCGAGTGTATGTATGTATGTATATTTTCTTTGGCACGCCCTAGAGCCTAAACGGCTTGTCGTATTTTTATGTGAGTGGTTTCAATAGATTCGTCTTAGTCGTGAGAATGACACTGGATATGTCAATATTTAAAAAAAAAACAAAATTACAGATTTTTGGAGCCAAAAGTAATATTAAAAAAACATTTTTTTCAAAACACATCGATTGTTGTATCAAAATAAAGAATTTTTAACGGTGATTTCGAATATAAATATATAACTTATAAGTTTTATTTAAAAAACTGAAATTTAACAAAGATGACAGCTATTGACGCAGTCGGGTTTTTTTTTTATAATTTGTCCCTTAAGTTACATGTAGCCATGGGTGATCACTTACCATCGAGTCATCAGTCTGTTTGTTTGTCCCGTATATCATTTATAAAATGTCTACCATGTAAACGATAAGTTGAGATAGAGGTTTGTTACTTAATCACGACAAAACGAATGAAAGAACCTAAATAAAATGTGAATATAAATAAAATTTTAAGTCATAATGATTCTGACTGTACTTATACGCCATAGACTCTATTCAAACGTAAAAGGTCTAAAGCCAACTAATGTTTAGTCAAACGATATCTCACAGAAGGCAATTATTTTCTTCTTTGCATAATCACTCACTAGTTTACTTCCATTGATTTAATCCATAACTTGCCTACAGCCTTGGGCAAGATGTAAGTGTTGAGCGTCTATTCTTTTACTATAATCGCTCTCTTGTATTATTTATTAATAATTTTTCACCACGTGACTTTACATTGAGATGACGTCATTTCTATACATTTATTAAGTTTTCTATATCGTAACGTTTGTAGAACACCAACTTGGTTAGGGTGGCAGTTGTTCTAATGATAAGAAACCCTGACTGTTAGGCTGGAAGACGTGAATTTGATTTAATTATTTGTTATGTATTTAAGTGTAATTCCTATACAATAATATATTATTGACTGCCTCGGTGGCGCAGTGGTAGTGAATGCGACTGCTGTGCTTGAGGTCTCGGGTTCAAATCCTGAGTCGGACAAAATGTTTGTGTGATCTACAAATATTTGTTTCGGAGTTTGGGTGTTTTCTATGTATAATATGTATGTATTTACAAAAAAAGTATATATGTATTTATATCAGTTCTCTAGTACCCATGACACAAGCTCTACTTAGCTCGGGACTAGATGGCGTTGTGTGTTAGATGTCCGAAATATTTATTATTATTATTATTTATTTAGAAATTCACAGTAAAAGTTCTGCCAAATTTTGAGGTCAGACAACCGTGTGACATATACACACATCAAAAGTGTCTAGGGATCAACATATGTGTCTAGGGATCAACATATATTTTTGCAATAACTTTTCTCCTGATTGATATTAATTAAAATTTTCTTTAAGGATTCATCAAATAAAGTGTTTTCGTTTGTCACAGTAACGATAAACCAAGTCACCTTTGCATTAATAAAGAAATTTGCCATTTTCCTAATAAAGGGATTTTTGACATTTGAACCACTAACATTAAAGTTGGAAAAAAAGACTGAAATAACAGTTTTCTTTGAAATTTTATTAGGTAACTTAAAGAATTAATAATCCATGTTTCTACTGCGAACACTAACAACACAAGAATCGGTTTGGCATACTCAAAATGAGTTCATCCAAATCACGCTGTGGAATGGCCGCCCATGTTCGTTGCAACAACAAAAAAAGGTCTTCTTGCGACTGGATACCCTCCATATTCGGCAGAGCTCTTCTCTGTAGCATATCCCATGCATGCTCAATCGGGTTCAAGTCTGGCGACTGAGCAGGCCAGGGCCAAAGCCACATCTCAATCTCAAGAAATCCGCATAAAAATGCTTGATCCCTAGACACTTTTGATGTGTGTATTTAGTTGTCATTATTGTTTCTCAATAATATTCACAAATTTTATCAAAAGAAAACGACTTCAATAACTGGACTAAATTGAAATGAGACCACACATGAAGCACCAGCTTTCAAATAAAAAAGAATAATCGAAATCGGTTCACCCAGTCGAAAGTTATGAAGTAACAAACATAAAAAAACAGACGAATTGATAATCTCCTCCTTTTTAACCGACATCAAAAAAAGAAGGAGGTTTCGACTGTATATTTTTTTTTATGTTTGTTACCTCATAACTTTCGACTGGGTTAACCGATGTTGATGATTCTTTTTTTATTTGAAAGCTGGTGCTTCCCATGTGGTCCCATTTTAATTTGGTCCAGTTCTGACATGTCGTCCATGAGAAAACCATATAAGTCTTCAATTTGCATTAAGTATGTGCGCGATAAATTAACGAATAACTCAACATTCCCGTATGGTCCCATTTAAATTTCCAGATTGAAGTCGGTTTTTTTTTGTTAAAGTTTGTGATTATATTAAGTCGGTTAAAAATATATTATTCTTGTGTAATGAACATTCGATGGTTTGACGAAATGTTTATTTTAAAGTTAATACTTAGCTACAGAACTTAGTGCTAGCTTCAATTTGCCATCCATATCATTTAAATGTTGCATTTAAATAGCATAGCTAACCCCAAAAATATTTGGCAGTGATAAAAGCAAAGAAGATTATGTTTTGAATGGTCTAAACATAACAGTTTTTACTATAAACAAATAAAATATAATTGCTAAGCAGAATTTAGTATTGTCATTGTCTCATATTCTTAATCATTTCTTTCCCCATAAATAATGGTGTTGTTCAATTGTACCCCTAACATTTTATATATATTTTTTTTTTGTTTTTTTATAAAGACAACTCCCGCACTGGGAATAAATCCTGTGTCGCGGGGGACTTTACAAACATACATGAAACGGACACAAAGAACACCCAGACTCAGAACAACAATTTGTAGATCACACAAAGTGTTGTCCTACGTGGGATTTGAACCCACGACACTTGGCGAAGTAGGAAACGGCGTGGTGACCGTTAAACCACTAGGCCAAACGTGCAGCCAAATTTATTAATGTCCTGGACAAAAACACATCAGAAATATAATAACATAAAATAATCATATTAAAGAAAATGCCAGAACCCACGTCAATCATAAAGGCACCCTTGGATTAACAATAAAATATAATACAACGTAATACGTATGATACTGCAGTTTTTTTTATATTCATTTTATGTTACATCTATTATTAAGTGCTGTATTTGTATTAGGAATTGAATGGCAGTTGAATTTTGACCGTTTTGAATGATTTCTTCTATTTTTAACCCCCGACGTAAAAAGAGGGGTGTTATAAGTTTGACGTGTCTGTCTGTCTGTAAGTGGCACCGTAGCTCGCGAACGGATAAGTGATTTCAATTTAGTTTTTTTTTGTATGAAAGGTGATTTACGTGCGAGTGTTCTTAGACATGTTTCATGAAAATCGGTTGAGTCGTTTAAAAGTTATAGGGGTGAAAGTGGGAAGAATAACAGAAAGTCTGCAAAAATATCACTGGCGTATGATTACTCGATTAAGTGCTTGAGTAGTGGGTTTTTTTAATTTTGAATTTTATGTTGACTAGTGTCAGTTGAACTCCCATGTCTGTAACTGTTTCGATATAGCTTAAAATAGCCGTTGTAATATATTTTTGACTCTACAGTACACACTGTTTAAATTCTTTAAGTATTAATATATTAATAAATACGAGTATATTAAAGGTAGTAGAGCCACGCTGATTTCAGCACGGATGGGCCGGCTCGACCGGGGCGGTACTACCCTCGCACAGAAAATCAACGTAAAATGACAGCGTTCGTGCTGTCGTGTTTCATTGGTGAGTGCGAGACCGGAGGCCCAAATAGTCTAGTCAACAAGTTCCATACTTGTTGACTAGACTAAAAGATGCAGAAGCATCACTAGGCCGCCATGGTGTGGGTCGCCATACTGCATTGTCTGCATTCGCAATGAGTATGGTGACCACCACTCATCGATTCTGCTTATGCTTTCCATCAGGCAGAGTAGAGTCATTATGGCGGGCCATACATAAAAAAAATAAAAAAAAAAAAAACTATGGTAATATCTAAGTAAATGTAATTTATGAGCCGTACCTGCCCTTCCGTTGGCCCATTGTGAATGAATTGGTGAAAAAATAAAACTGGCATGAAAATAGATAAAAATCGTCTTTGAAGCTGGTTGTATCTTGTATCACAATTCGAACTTAGTTGGTTTAGAACTTTTTGCGTTCAAGAAGCGGATATAAACCAATTTAGTCTTTATATTTATACCAGCTGCGCCCGCGACTTCGCCCGCGTGGAATAGTGACTTTGGATTGCATTTATACAACCTGTATTTCCCTTAGAACCCTCTTTCGCATTAAAACGTAGCCTATTTCCTTTCTCAGGCTCTAGACTATCTAGCGCGACAGACAGACAGACATAGTTACTTTCACATTTATAATATTAGTAAGGATAGTATGTATGTTAGTATTGAGCATTATACAATATTAAATTCAAAATTAAAGAAAACCCCTACTCAAGCACTCAATCAAGTAATCTTAGGCCAATGATATTTTTGCAGACATTCTGTTATTCTTCCCCACTTTCACCCCCATAACTTTTAAACGCCTCAACCGATTTTCAGGAAACATGTCTAGGAACACTCGCACGTAACTCACCTTTCATACAAAATAAATAAATTGAAATCGCTTCATCCGTTCGCGAGGTACGGCGCCACAGACAGACAGACAGACACGTCAAACTTATAACACCCCTCTTTTTACGTCGGGGGTTAACAAACATTTGTATGCATTTCACTAAAGATCAAAATCGAATAAGACCCAATTGGAAGTCTCAATATCTCCTTCAAGTTTTGAAAAAAAAAACTACCTAACTAATGTTAAAAAAAAAATCCGTTGAAATTGAGAACCTCCTCCTTTTGGAAGTCGGTTAATAAAGTTGGAATAGAAGGAACCCTTGCAACCATTCCCTAACTAGCTTCTAAAGTTTCAGACTTAACATGAAGTTCAGTGCATAAGACGAACTCTGCAAGTTGCTTCTGCAGTGCGTGCTTCAATGTGCTTACTTATTAAAACTTTGTTATAAGATGAACCTCTTCCAAATAAGATGCGGAAAAAGCTTGTAATTGCTAGTTTTCATATGGATAATAGCTGACCCGGCGAACTTCGTACCGCCATGTATCTGTTCTAAGCTTCCCACAGGCAGTGTACAGTCGCGGACTAAACAAATTGACTTTACCCGTTTTCTTTTAATTTTTCTTTAACACAAACTTTGTCCTAACAATAACGAACACATTAAAAAATAATTATTTAATTTGGTGCAGCATTGGAAGTTATGCGCGTATCTACATACATTTCGGCGATTCATTTTTATAAATATATAGATAGATAGATAAGAAATCGTTGGTTTCAAATTTAATTCACTATGCGAAAGTAACTCTCTGTCGCGTTTTCAGCCAAAACTACTGAACAGATTTAAATGAAATTTGGTACACAGAGAGCCTGAGAAAGGATATATAAGCTACTTTTAATGCGAAAAGGGTTGTAAGGGGTTGAAAGGGGGGACGAAAGGTTTTATAAATGCTACTAAAAGTCACTATTCCACGCGGAAGAATTCGCCGGCACAGCTAGTAATAATATAAGTTCTTAGTAGAAATGGGCCGGTCAGGTCACGAGGAGGACTGATGGTGGACTGGATGGAGCCGAAAAGAGAACTCCTGCACTTGGAATAAATCCTGTGTCGCGGGGGACTTTACAAACATACATGAAACGGACACAAAGAACACCCAGACTCAGAACAACAATCTGTGGATCACACAAATTGTTTGTCCTACGTGGGATTTGAACCCACGACACTTGGCTAAGTAGGAAACGGCGAGGTGACCACTAAACCACTAGGCCAATCGTGCAGTCAATTAATCGTGAAATAAATCGTGCAGCCTTCCGTATTAAGTCCGCTAATGCACCAATGGATGGACATGATGTGTTAAATTAAGATAAATAATGTTATGATTTTAAATAATTTCAACACAAGCGGTATAGTGGCAGACAGCCACAATTAAATGTGTGTTTAATAATTATATTTCATTAACTAGCGGTAGATGCGGTTACATCGAGTCCGAGCGGAATAATGTCGCCATATTTGTGACGTCATTAATGTTATTTCCATTCAATTTGTATTGTTATGTACTTTAAATTTTGAGTTTTAATTGTTTCTGATTAAGGTTTGAGTTTTATTAATTTAACCTAACATGCGGCAGTATGCAGTGAAATATCGCGTAGGAATAGGTAAGAAACACAACTTGAAAGCGTATTTTAGTCGCTTTACTTTTTAATGACATTGCAATGTTGAAACTTTTTGAGTTGAAATAAAAACATGCTAAGTATTTACTAAGTTTTGAGTACAGGTCTTCCTAGAATTGTAGTATTTCATCACGATAATATAATAATTTAGCAATAAAATTATTACTTTTTAACTTCAGAAGCTACTTTAAAGACAATAGAGGTCAAAGTTGCCTAAAAAGGAGAAATATCGACGAAAAAAATGTTGAATCAAATGAACAAAATTTGATTTCCTTAATTTACGGTTAAAAAGGTCCGTAAAATGTTCCTCGATTTTTTTTCTCGAACTGTAAGCAACCATAGCAGGTCCGCAGGTCGTGTCTTTGACAACTGTCGTTCTTCAATTGACAGTGACGAATTGTTAATGAACTGTCGAATGAATAATGATCAGTTTTTTATTAAGTTATAAACAAAAATCAATAGACGAATAAGACGTACGACTTTCGAGATTTTTTATAAGAATACATATGTTTTTTATATAACCCCTTCATTTATAAACTTTATTTAACTTTACGCACTGCTTTGGATAGAACTGTTTCTGTCAACTTTAAAGTTGAAAATAACACAACAGCGGTGCTTAAAGTTAAGTAATGTTTGTGGATAATTAAGCATATTTATGCACATCGGTATGTCATATCCAGTATCCTAAGAGCGTCAAGATACTGACGCCATTTTAAGACTAGTTATCGCTGCCTATGTATACAAATAATAAATAATTAAGTGTTTCTCGTAAGCTCAGTGGCAGTGATTTTATTTGGCACTTTGTCGACGTAGCAAATATACATATTCATTCAAAGTTACATCTTTCTAGCACTAACCGTTTGGAGATAAACCGAGGACGGATGGACGTACATGGCGGAACTATAAGGGTTGTAGTGCAAGACGTGAACTACGGAACCCTAAAAAGTGTGATGCTAAAAGAATGTTACATAACATACCAGTTGGTCAATAGTCTTAAGTTGACCGTTGGCTGCACGGTTGGCCTTGTGGTTTAAGCGGTCGCCACGCTGCTTCCTACTGCGTCAAGTGTTGTGGGTTTAAATCCCACATGGAACAATTTGTCTTATCCACAAATTGTTGTTCTGAGTCTGGGGGTTCTTTGTGGGCGTTTCATGTATGTTTAAAAAGTCCCCCGCGACAAAAGATATATATTCTTAATGCGGGAGATGTCGTTTAAAAAAAAACCTGACTGCTAAGCCGGAGGTCCTGGGTTCGATTCCTCTCCAGGTTAACTAATTGCATGATCATGCATTTCTTCTATTTAGAAATATTTAAGTATGTTTATCAGCAGTTTGATAACCATAGCAAAGTTTCTTATTCGTTTCAGATCAGAATACAATCTGTCAATCATTTATTTCTCGAGCAAAGTGTCTTCTGCCCACTTTAAGTGTTATTGTTCCTGTAAAATGTGTGTAATCTTCGAAAGCTTTCTTCAACCTAAAATGAACAGTACATAAAATAAACTGCTGTACTCTAGTCGATGCCAATCAGGTTTTTCGATTGTCTCAGCAAGCGTGAACAGAGTATTTTTATTGGTTCACTCCGTTCACTCATTCGATAGTGCAGATCGAATATTGTTATCGAATTGTTGAGTAGAGTTGCGACTCTTGAAATGGTCTAGATTCGATTGTTTGCTTTTGAAATTGGACGACTTTATAGAATCGCAATACTTGGTTTATTACGTGTAGTTAAGTTTGAGAAGTATTTATAACTTTTTAACTGCATAATTATTTGAACCTTCGAATCTGAAGTTTAATTGTTTTTCAGGTCTAAGGGATCTAAGGCTGGATCATTGATAGATACCATTAAAAATTAAATATTTTAGTTTTTGTAGATTGACCTCTGTATTTTCTAAATTCTTTTATAATACTTTTTTTGAAACAAATTGAGTGTATCTAGTGCAAACGCAGTGACACTGAGCGCGAAAAAGTTACTCAGAGCCAGCACAAACACAATAACTTGGCTTGTTTGCTTTCAGAGCCATGATAGTATATCTAGATGTATGCATAAATTAAATAGAACTTCTTAATCTACTTGAATAACGAAACTGTCAAATAAATGAATTGCCAGTACGTAGTTACCGTAATATAGGTAACCTCTTGCCATTAGATATACGTTTAACTTGTTACCAACCAATTTAAATAAAAGTTAACCTTCTGACTGACTAGACTCGTACTTTCTAGACACTGAAAATATTGTACACATAGTTATTGTCTTTAATTATAAACAAGCTTAAATTCAAAATTAAAAAAACCCTCTACTCAAGCACTTAATCGAGTAATCATACGCCAATGATATTTTTGCAGACATTCGGTTATTCTTCCCCACTTACACCCCCATAACTTTTAAACGACTCAACCGATTTTCATGAAACATGTCTAAGAACACTCACACGTAACTCACCTTTCATACAAAAAAAACTAAATTGAAATCGCTTCATCCGTTCGCGAGCTACGGTGCCACAGACAGACAGACAGACAAACAGACAGACAGACACTTCAAACTTATAACACCCCTCTTTTTGCGTCGGGAGTTAAAAAAAACATTTACAAGCCCTATTAATCGTTTCCCAAAATTAATTTTAAATTCCGAATTCCATAAACAAATTTAACTTTTTAATAACATTCCAGTTACTACAATGGAATCCAACCTTATTATCTATACCTTAAGTGCTTACATACCACTATCAGGCTCTATTCAAAATACCTTTAATTTTATTACGGTAGAAGTCAGGGGTTACTTTGATAGACATAAAATAATGAAAACGACATGTTTATTACATTTGGTGAATTGGGGGACTCATATCGATATGTTAGATTCCATTATTTTGGGAATTTACTGGTGAGATAGATATTAAAGTCGGTATAAAGTATAAATAAGGGATTTTAGTTAATAATAATAAATATTTTCGGTCATCTAACATACAACTCCACCTAGTCCCAAACTAAGTAGAGCTTGTATTATGCGTACTAGATAACTGATATAAATATACTTTTTTTGTAAATACTTAAACATAGAAAACATCCTATCTTCGAAATAAATATCTACAGATCATACAAATATTTTGTCCGACTTGGAAATCGGACCGAGACCTCAAGCACAGCTACAGCAACATACGCTACCACTGCACCACCGAGGCAGTCAGAACCAAATCGATTGACTATACTTTTAAGGATTATAATTAGGTATGTGGTAAACATAGACTGCATTCCAGACTTTGCTGTGTTGAACCAAAAAAAAACTATAATGATTCAACTTTGCAATATCATAACAGTGAAATATGTCTGAACTGTTGTTTGCCTTTAGTTGTTCAATGAAGAAATTATAAGGGATTTCATCATCAAAGCAAATATTTAGAAAGAATCAAGAAAAATGAATAACTGATGATATAACAACGACATACTATATATGGCTAACTGGCCACGGCTTAAAAATAACATTTGAGAAGTTCATTGGCGATGTAGAATTTTCGATAGAAAACATCGAAAAATTCCTACAGGCAGTAAAATTCGACCAATTCAACTGAATATGGTCACAGCATAAATTAAATGAAATACCCAGCCATTAACACCATTAAGTTAACGTACTAAACTTATCCGGGCTATATAAAATGGACTCAACCGTAATCCTGCACTTATTTATTATAGCGACCGCATTGAAAATAGTTAAAATAATTTGCAATCAACTGCTTGCTATTACAATGTTTGTGTGTTGCGTTTCATAGTTGTTATTTCTTTCCAATATAGCTGCGGTTTTGCGCAAGTTGTTTTTGAAACTATTTCATTGTCGTTAGGTTTCAAATTCAAACTTTGGTACTGGTTTTGACACATCATTTTTTTTTATTTACTGAATTCTTTAGGAATAGTAAGGATGAATCTCTAGGGACGTTTCGATAAAGTTAAAAATATTTTTTTTTTTTTTTTTTTTTTTTTATGTATGGCTCGCCAAAATGACTGTACTCTGCCTGATGGAAAGCATAAGCAGAATCCAAGAGTGTCGGTCACCATACTCACTGCGAATGCAGACAATGCAGTATGGCGACCCACACCATGGCGGCCTAGTGATGCTGCTGCATCTTTTAGTCTAGTCAACAAGTATGGAACTTGTTGACTAGACTATTTTCATAAAATTGGTAAAAAAAAATATTTTAAATTTTACGACTGTATAGAATTTACTTTTTAAATGAAAATTAATATCTTATTTTAACGAAAAGTTGCAATAGTTGTGTTTTTTAAATAAAACATTATTATTGAGAGACAAAAGATTTCTTTTATAAATAATATAACCGCTAAGAAATACTTTACTAATCAAAATTTTATTCACAAGAAAAAAGAACAGTGAATGAATTAGTAACCCTATCGCACAGAAAATCCCAAAACCCTCAAATTTGCAGCCACGAAATTGTGAGGGAAAAATAAAAACACATAGTTCCCCGGCGGTCCATTATGTTGGACGGTCGGGCCCAAATCTCACCCAAGATGGACATTCGGAATGTTTTGCGTAAAAACACGCAAACTGCTTTCGGTCACACTCGGGGTTCGGCAAACATACCCATTTGGTTGCAGGCACGTCAAGCGTTTACTGTGGCATTCAAATTTCCTTTTTATAATTTAATAAAGTAACAGCCATGTTGTTCAAATGATGTACATCGCATCGATTACTTATGTTCGCGTTAACCTAGACTTTGTAAATGAGCATACTGAGACGATAAACTGATGGAGATAGTTGTTTGCACATACCTTTATAAAAATTTTACTTTGATAAACTGAGACCAATGTAAATACATATTTATGTTACATAAGAATAAGTGCTATATTATCCATTGTATTGTATTAAGCAATGACTATCATAAAATTGAAAGAGAATTAAATAATTACTCAATTCTTCTATTTCGCTATTTGTTGATTTTGATATGATTTTCATCCAGTGAATGATCTTCTTTTAGGTATATCTTTTTGGAAACACATTGAAGATGCTTTAAAATATTGTGCTAAAACTAAATCAATAGGATACATTAAACAATAAACTTCGCTTAAAGAAAATCAGTTTCATAAATTGCCGAACTTATACAACCATCAAACTTTCAAGTAAAAACCTTACACCTACATCAAACTACATCTTTTGATGTTGGTTTTTTCTCTATAAAAAGAAACAATTCAGGTAAAAGCAATCAAATTTTGCAAGAAATCACCAGAAACATATCTGTGAACAGCATGATTTAATGCTGCTGGCTTACAATTTGTACGTCCACACGTCTGTCGGGCTTGCTGGAGGCCGCGTTTATTGTTTCTACGGGTAGCTTGAATTCTCAATGATTTATCACCAGTAGATATTGCAATTTGGATGCAAGGTTGAATTATTACAGAATGGAGGATATATCTAAGTTTTACTTATTCTTAAATGTGCAGAATTTATTACTATATAAGTCGGTAGCACAAGTTTCATTATTTTGAAAATAAAGGTTTTAGGCCACGGTGACCAGTCTCAACGGACCAGTAGAGATATGTTAGATAGAAAATCTAACATAAACTTTTTAGACAAACCCGGGAATCGAACTCCGGAGCCAATTTTGATCGTCAGTCGCATACGCTACCCGCTAAAACCAACGAGGCAATTCACGCTACATCATACACTCACATATTTATTTTTGCTTTATACTGAAACGAAAAAAACATTGCTTGAAATGTTTTCATATAATGTTATGTATGTCGTTATCAAAGGAACCACGCTTCACTAGGTTCATTACAGTAAATGTAATTGAAAAAGTTAATTCTCTTCGCAATAAATGGAGTTCTTTACTCTTTATAATATGCATGTTTGTGTTGGTTTATTATTATAGGGTTTGATATTATCAAAGCGAAACACGGAACTGAATAAATACGTAAAATCTTCAGAACTTTACAGAATATTTCCTATATAGAGCAGGAAATAAATTAAAAATATATACTCACGTGTTTTTTTTCTATAAATACGCAGGCAAATATAAAGAAAAGTTGTGATGAAATGGTAGAGACAGCTTAAGCCATACGTCTACTGCTGAACGGAGGACTCCCCCAAGTCAACCGATTCCGGATCATTCATCTTGGGTAGTCCGCATCCAACCGCTGCCAGCGACTTTCTTCAAATCATCAGTCCTTAGTGCCGCAGGGCGCCCTACACGATGTTTGCCTAATCACGGTCTTTACTCAAGCACATTTCGTCTCCACCGACCATCAGTTCTTTTGAATTTTTTATAACCAAATTTAATCTTTAAACCTATAGTAAAACGTTAAACTATTACCTGAGTACGGAGAAACTTTGAATAACATTTTCATAGCTTATGTCAGCCAGACCAATATTACAAATCTATTGACATCTCATTCATAAAAAAAATGGTTCACTATTTTAAAAGCTATACGTATGCATAAATAGGCTGCCAAAACGATTACACTTCCTTTTGGTTTCGCCGTGATCGGGTAATAAAGCAATTTGATAAATGGAGAATAGTACATTTAAACTAAATAAATTTAATTAAAAAGCTTTTTAAAACAAGCTTTTACAGGAATGCCTCGAGCGAGACGAATCAAACTCGTCCGAACTCGATGATGTTGCGACGTTTCTTTACAGAGTTCCTATGGCCACCTTACAGCTCCAGCATCAGATCAGCTCCATGTCACTATAATATTGTATTGTCACGCTGTATACATATGCCTGCAAAAGTTCAGTAAAATCAGTTAAAGATATCTGCTTTAAAATTGAGTTGCAAATTTCACCCGAACATACAATACATACATACACACATCAAAAGTGTCTAGGGATCAAGCATTTTTATGCGGATTTCTTGAGAGTGAGATGTGGCTTTGGCCCTGGCCTGCTCAGTCGCCAGACTTGAACCCGATTGAGCATGCATGGGATATGCTACAGAGAAGAGCTCTGCCGAATATGGAGGGTATTCAGTCGCAAGAAGACCTTTTTTTGTTGTTGCAACGAACATGGGCGGCCATTCCACAGCGTGATTTGGATGAACTCATTTTGAGTATGCCAAACCGATTCTTGTGTTGTTAGTGTTCGCGGTAGAAACACGGATTATTAATTGTTTAAGTTACCTAATAAAATTTTAAAGAAAACTGTTATTTCAGTCTTTTTTTCGAACTTTAATGTTAGTGGTTCAAATGTCAAAAATCCCTTTATTAGGAAAATGGCAAATTTCTTTATTAATGCAAAGGTGACTTGGTTTATCGTTACTGTGACAAACGAAAACACTTTATTTGATGAATCCTTAAAGAAAATTTTAATTAATATCAATCAGGAGAAAAGTTATTGCAAAAATATATGTTGATCCCTAGACACATATGTTGATCCCTAGACACTTTTGATGTGTGTACATTGCAAGTTAATAAAAAGCTTGTAAAATCTCAACTAGACCCTAAAATATCACTTACATATCTTCTACAAATGTAAAACCCCGTAAATATAAATCCTATTCCTCAACAAAGAGGGGCATTATCTCCACACGTGCATTAGCACGTCCCCATATTTTATCTCTAAGTGTTTTGTACATTGCTGCTTGTACTTAGAGCAGGGTTTAACTATTTACTGCCGGCTACGCAATGTACTATGTGTTCTTCGGAAATTGTTCTCGTGTGTTTGAGAGATTTATTTACGGGTACTTTTAGTTTATTTGCTCCGTTGAAAATTCTGATGAATATTGTTTGGATACGCTTTGTATATCTTTGTTAGATCTCAGGGAAAGTTTAATGTACACAGCGATAATGGTTCTTGTCTAAAATGTTGTGGTAAATGATGACAATATTTTTAGAGCAGATGTTGATACATGATGAAATATTGTTCATTGGTTGACGTGGAAATGGATATGAAATAGTAAAAGTAATTATTTTTTATTGATCCGTAAGGTGCAGCAGGAAAAAAATTGCAGAAAGTTTCTAGGTTGATTCTTGTCACATTTTTCCATAACTTTACAAATATGTCTGTATATTTACATATATATATACAAATACATCTGTAGTGCTACTTAACCTTAGACTATTATCTGCTATTACATGACTGTTATATACTGAAACATCTCTTCAGTCAAAACTCAAGAACATTTCAATAATAAACAAAGACTGTTCTCTAAAAAATAAAGTTCCCATTACGAATTACATTTATTTCCAGAAAATATCGAAAAAACAGCGTAAAATTCAAATTATTTTCCTTTGACCTATAGAAGCCATCGTTCCTTAACTTAAAAAGCACATTTAGGCACAAAACCTACAAATAAGAACCCTACATATTTCTTTAGAACAATAGAAAGGGCTTGATACATAGCCTTTTTGCTAATTAAAAAGATTATGCGTACGAAACCCTACTTAAATCAGGAGGTGCCGGATTGTTTGGACCCAAAGCGGGACTGTTTTTGAATAAAGGTCTGGTTCCATTATGCCTTCGTTTAAATGTGGTTGCAGATTCTCGGTTAGACGAACTCGCAGCCGTTGGGTGCAATCAGCAAGTCGGGTGTAATTGGGTAGTGAGGTTGTCTTATTCTGAATTGTAAATCATTATTATAGTTCATATTTTCTTGGATTCTACTTATTGGAGTTTATATAGGAGGCCCAATGATGCAGAAGCATCACTAGGCCGCCATGGTGTGGGCTGCATTGTAGCATTGTCTGTAGTATGATTGGATTTTTATGATTCTTTGGCAGGCCCATAGATACTTTATATTACTTTTTGTGATAGTATAATTTTTGTATTAATTTGTTGATAATTATTTCATTAAAATGAATACAAGTTTAACCGATTTTTGTGTCCCAATGTATATTTTGTGTTAGTTTCTTCCCTGGTTGAGTAATAATCTGCGTTGCCGTTCTATTTCGACACTTTGTCAATCAAATTAGTTTATAAATGTATCTATCTATTAGCAGAACTGTTTTCATGAAAGATTTAAAATTTGAGTTGAGTTGAATTAAATTAGAACAAGAAATTACCGGTCAACAATTTTTTCCTATTCACACTGAAATAATATTCACTTTGTACAAAAAAAGGCTGACATTTCTTGGCGATAGTAATTATTTTTCGTCTCGTGTCTTTACATCTCTTTCTACTGATTAAAATAAACACTTTGAATAAATATTCTCATAAAAACCCAGGCGTGAGGTTCTTTAATATTCATATTAGAAACTTTCTCTCTTATATTCCAAGTACAGCGCAGTTCATTTTTCTAAAGCATAATTCAAAAGATTAAACCATCAGGAACAGAAAATGATAATTTCCATAAAGGAAACCCAAATCCGCTTACGCTTAAGCGTAGCAAAATTTTTGCCCATACAAGCGAAAATTCCTATAAATTTAGAACTTTGCTTATCCATTTCAAAGGGAGTTATTTACTGGCTTTATAGTCGGCACGCTAAGCTTTACCTAAGCCCCAGAAAAGGTTCCAAATCCTTAATCTGTAACTTTATTTCTACTTGTTTCACATTTTTTCTAAGGCCCCGATATTTGACTCGACCCCCACTTATTTGTTTGTGCTGTGAGCTTTTATCGTAGTGTGAGCGATGAGCGATTATAACTTCGTCAGAACAAACCTCGTAAAGTGTTCGAGTAAAAAAAAATTGGCCAAGTGCGAGTCGGACTCTCGCAGGTAGGGTTCCGTACCATTAGATACATTTCAAGCGTCTACCTCGAGCGTCAATTTCGAGCAAAATCAAGCAAAAAAAATCACGTTTGTTGTATGGGAACCTCCTTAAATATTTATTTTATAATGTTTTTTAGTATTTTTTGTTATAACGGCAACAGAAATACATCAACTCTGAAAACTTCAACTATCACGGTTCATGAGATACAGCCTGGTGACAGACGGACGGACAGACAGACGGACAGCGAAATCTTAATAATAGGGTCCCATTTTACCCTTCGGGTACGGTACCCTGAAACGAACAATGAATATGAAAAAGCAATAGTTTTATAAGTGAATAAATAAATTGTAGTAATTTAACTTTTTCCAAAATTTTTATTTGATTTATTTCTTAGTACACCAAATAATTACACAGATTTAAATAAATAAAGAAATGCTATAACCTCGCGGGATCAACCCAAAATCTGAGTTTTATTCAGTGAACCTTACGAGTAGTGGATGGCAATGATTTGATTTGATATGTGTACGTGTATAAATAATATAAGTAATAATTAAATTAGCAATCTATTATACACAATTCTTGTGTCACGTTGTCGCTCACGATGTTCTCCGAAACTATCTAACCTTCGTGTTTTTTATAAAGAAACGCAGATAAAGTTGTGTGTGTTATCTTGTATACCCACATGTATACGCATATTCCTATTTACTAATGTATCACGGTATCTATATAACATTTATGAAGCCAACACCGACCTACTCTACCACGATTCATTCACCCAAGGTGCCATCAAACCATACGTTTAATGCCCGCCCTCAGTCGGTCCCCGGCCCAATAGTTTGCGAAGGATGCCACTAAAGTAGCGTTTAAAGTAGCCACACTTACGTAAATAATGGATGAAATTTAACGCATCCTGTGTACTAACTTCAGCAGACATCGGTAAACATCGCATCTCTCCGAATGTCGATGTTTTTTATGCTTGCTAAAAAGTATATATCTCAGTGTGTCGCTTAGTGTGTCGAATTGTAATTTTTTCCATTATGCTTATCTCAATAATATTTAAGACGGATCACACTATTTTCAACTCAGTATCGACTGCATTGAGTTGTATCTCCACTCTCAATAGTAGAATAACTTATTAAAGTAGCAGCTTTAGCCCGCATATATATCGAATATCGCGATATATATCGGGTTAATATAAGACTATGACATTCACAAATAATGTGCCTGTCTATAGGTAAAAGAAAAAATATGAAATAAATGTATTTCTTATACATTGTTAATGAAAATTTACATAGGTAAACACACTCACCGTCAAACGACAAGATTTGGTGCGTTTGGTACGCTTTTTTATGAAATAGGGGACAAACGCGCAGATGTATTACGGTAAGCGTTTACCGCCGCCCACGGAAACCCGCAACACCAGAAGCGTCACAACTGCGTTGCCGTTGAAGGTGTTGCCTTTTAAGAAGGAGTACGCTCTTTATTACAAGCTTTTTATTAACTTGCAATGTATGTATGTATGTACGCTTGTATGTTCGGGTGGAATCTTGCAACTCAATTTTGAAGCAGATATCTTCAACAGATTTTGCTGAAATTTTGCAAGCATATGTATACAGCGTAACAATACAATATTATAATGACATAGGGCTGATCTGGTGCTGGAGCTGAAAGGTGACCATAGGAACTCTGTAAAGAAACTTCGCATCATCATCAAGTTTGAACTCGTTTGATCCGTCTCGAAGCATTCCAGTAAAAGCTTGTTTTTATAAGCTTTTTAATTTAATTTATTAGTAAATGAAAAAAAAACTAGAATTACAATTCTCATAATGAAACTTAAGTCAAAGTTCAGAGCCGATTAACTCTAGATCTCACAACTATCACGAATGTTTGAATGTTTAATACTTTACTACGAAAATGCCTTATCTAATTAATCCAATCACAATCCACAACTAGACACAGCCGTGTATTATGTTACCAGCTGTTAAATATATTTTTGCATCCAACGTATCGATCGTGCTTATAAAACAATCAGCTTACCAATAAAGGTCAATAATAATCTTTAGACCTACAGGACAGTTCGACAAATAGGACAAATACTGCCTGTCAAAGTGACTCTACTCTGCCTGATAGAAAGAAATAATAAAGAAATATTTCGGACATCTAACACACAACGCCATCTAGTCCCAAGCTAAGCAGAGCTTGTTTTATGGGTACTAGACAACTGATATAAATACATTTTATACTTCTTTTTAGTTAATTAACATTTGGTATTGAGATGCTTCTGCATCATTGGGCCTCCGGTCTCACACTCACATATAAAAACACGACAGTATAAATACTGACATTTATGGTTGGTCTGACATACTTTTGAAGTCTTTCTATAATAAGCAATATTATATAATGCTATGATGGATATTGCTATAATTATAGCATCTCAGTCATTAACGTCAAGTCACGCGTATTGCGGCACGTGATATAGGAGTTTTAGAGCGAAATTTGTAACGAGCCTAATTCCCGAAGTTTAGAACTGTTCACACACCACTACCTGTTTAATCTTCTAAATATCCTCTATCTATATTCTAGTATAGTTTACATATGTTTATTTACGATTTTCTCCTTACGGTTTATGCAATATGTCTCGATTTTTTTGTCTCGGAAATCAAATAAATTTTACTAGTCAAGCAACAAAAAAATAAAAGTCAAGAAATACTTTGTTATTACTTACATTTTGACAGTATCTTATCGCGACACTTTATCACAATTTCAATGATTTCTAAATCTCCTTCTTTATGGAATTGTATGAGCAAATAACATTTTTTTTTATTCTATCATAGTTCATGTTGAAAATATCCTGACAAATTGAGACATAAACTGAAAATAAAATAGATTTAATTTTCAGTATTTATTACAAATACTTTTTTCCGCGTTTGCTTAAATTTATTTTGTCTACCTGTAAACGAAAACTGATTTTTATGTACTAGTGTATGCACACTATTATGAAGGTATATATACAGTTGTATAAACTTCAAACTCTCTAAAACCTCTGCATCAAATAAACTCAAATTTTGACATAACGTACCCTTTAAAGATTGTATCCATCTATTTCTCATATTAGTTTCTTTTTTTCAACATTTCTCATGAAGTCAACCACAAGCCCCCAACCTGGGACCCTGCGAGAGTTGCAGGGTGCACCTAGAATCTTCTTTATGAATAAAAATGAATCACTAAAATGTATGTGCGCGCATAAGTTCCGATCGACAGCACCAAATTGGATAATTTTTTTTTATGTGTGTTTGCTAATGTTAAGACAAGGTTTGTATTAAAGAAAATTGTAAGAAAAGTGAATGTGTAATTTTTTTTAATCTATGACTGCACTACCATGGTAAGTTGAGGCTATAGATAGATAATAAATAATAAAAACAAGCTTTTCAGAAATTTTGAAAATACCTAATTACGTAAAAAATGGCGGTATGAAGGTCGCCGGTTTAGTTAGTTTTAATATAAAAGCTATCTAATATACACAATTGAATGACGTCTGTCAATACTGATACGATGACAGCACACACTAATTCTAATTGTGTATTAAACCAGATACCCGCATCTCGGACTGTGACACACGAATTGACAGTTCGTCGTTCGTCCAATGATATTAATTTATTTTTGTTCAATGTTTCGATATTTGAATAATTTATGCTTTAGATGAAGAAGGTTAGGATTAATGTATTGTCGGGATAAATTAATTGTTATTTACAAATATTTAGCCCAACTGAAGCATTAACACTATTTAACAATAAAACATTCTCTGGGGGCACAGTCGTGCCCCCGCCAACACGAGCCAAGCGAAGCGCAAGGGCACTACCTACCTTTTCTCAAAGTGCTTCTTCATTTTTTTGAACCATCATAACTTTGGTTTCCGATGTACTAGATAGTTTAAATTATCAGGATATGATTTCAAAAATAGACTTATTAAACATAGTTTCCGAAGTAACAAAACAGCCAAGCTATACATTTTTACGGAGATGTAGAGTTTGTGAAGTTAAGGTTGGTAGAGTTAGGGCGTGTAGATTCAGAAGCTTGGCTCTACATGAGATCTGATATCTTTTTCACAGGGTAAGCCATATGCAGTCGTCTTGGCAACATTTTACATGAAAATGTTTTTGGTGGGATCCATACTTGCCACATTATACCTAATATTATAAATTAAAAAAATAACTCTGTTACGCTTTAATGGTTAAACCAATGAACCAATTTGAACGGATTTTGGTATAGAAATAGTCCAATCTATTTTTATACCAAAATTCGTTCAATCCAATTGGAGAAGGACATAGGCTATTTTTCGTCGCGATAACCGATATCCACGAGGTTGGAGCCGCAGGCAAGAGCTAGTACGCTATATACTTAGTCATGCCATAAATATTGTTACAAAAAAAACCGACAGTATTTATGGCCAGACTAAGTATAAAAGTTTTTAACATTCATGCTTCGGCATAAATAGGCTGGTTTGATCAAAGTGATACCACAGCCTCACAGAAAAATACAAATCCTTCGTGGCTTTCTCAGGTGAGTGAGATTAAAATCAAAGCAACCCACTGATTACGGAGGGTGAATCAAAGGGTTGCAGCACACTACTGTCTCTTGAATTACAGGCGTCGATGGGCGTCGATAATCAATTACCATCAAAATAGGCCGCCACAATTTGGGTTACCATGCTACATTGTTGCATTGTCTGCATTCGCATTGAGTATGGTGACCACTAATTTTGGATTTTGCTCATGTTTTCCATCAGGGAGAGTAAAGTCACTTTGACAGGCTCATCTTATATATAAAATTCTCGTGTCACAATGTTAGTTACCATACTCTTCTGAAACGGCTGGACCGATTTTTATAAAATTAAGTGTGCATATCGGGTAGGTCTGAGAATCGACCAACATCTATTTTTTAAAACCCATTTTTTTTTATTGCAAAGCAACGCTTGCCGGGTCGGCTAGTAATATATAAAAAAACGGTCTGCGCGATAGCCAGAAAAAGAAGTTACGAGACATATTTATCTAAAGAACTTAAATATAAAGTGAAATATACTTTGAATAATTTGTTTAATTTTAACATTATTGGTACTACTTTAGTTTATTTAACATTTTAATTAAAATCTTTTAAACAGTATTACAGTAACGTTCTGACATAAAATGTTCTGAATTTAGTTAAGATTGAATCTCGACAGTTGGGTTTTGAAATTCTTGACGATTCAAACTTTTGTCATGTTTGCTATCTTTGTTACTCGACAACTCCGATGAAAGTTTTACAACTTGAGTAAATTAATTATTATCAAAAGTAAGAAGTGTTAACAGTGTAAATATGTATTCTAAAAACGTTCTTGTTACCTTTTTGTTGTGTGGTAACATCTACAAGTCACGAAAGAGAGTGAGGTCGTATTTTGAACACAAACTGAGTAAAAGAAAGATGTATTTTGTTTTAAGTAAGGAAATTGTAGGGTACCCTAATGCACCACTAAAGAAGTCACCAAGAATTCCTACAGACTCAGGTTACCTAATAGACATATGAGCATAGGGTACGAGAAGGCAGGTCGTACCACTGTCTCAGGCTTGCTTGTTTAAGGATAGCGGCTAGTCCTTACCTTTAGGTTACGATCGTGCAAGTTGTAAATCATTCTGCGCTTTTCGGGCACTGCATAAAATTGGCATTAGTAACAACAACATGTTTTCAATAATTTTTATTTCATTATCATAAATTTGAATTATCAAAAATTTGTTTCATCGTCAAGTATTACTATATTTTAGGTACTTAATTAATAACATTGTTTTTAGAGTACCTGAATTACGTTAATCATCTTATACTCATGAAAAGTAATAAATGGTAGGTAGTAGAGCCACGCTGATTTCAGCACGAACGGGCCGGCTCGACCGGGGCGGTACTACCCTCGCACAGAAAATCAACGTAAAATGACAGCATGCTGTCGTGTTTCGTTGGTGAGTGCGAGACCGGAGGCCCAATTAGTCTAGTCAACAAGTTCCATACTTGTTGACTAGACTAAAAGATGCAGTAGCATCACTAGGCCGCCATGGTGTGTGTCGCCATGCTGCATTGTCTGCATTCGCAGTGAGCATGGTGACCACCACTCTTGGATTCTGCTTATGCTTTCCATCAGGCAGAGTAGAGTCATTTTGGCGGGCCAAACATAAAAAAAAAAAAAAAAACCTATTTTAAATAAATGCCAAACTATTTTCCGACTGCCTCTGTGGCGCAGCGGTAGCGTATGTGACTACAATGTTTGAGGTCTTGGGTTCGATTCCCGGGTCGGATCAAATGTTTGTATGATCTGCAAATATTTGTTTCGGAGTATGAGTGTTTTCTATGTATAATATGTATGTATTTACAAAAATAAAAATAAAAATTTATATCAATTGTCTAATATCCATAACAAAAGCTTTGCTTAGCTTGGGACTAGATGGCGTTGTGTGTTAGATGTCTGAAATATTTATTTATTATTTTCATTATTCAGGCATTCCATAGAAAAAAAAATGATTTTTATAACCCTTTACACGTAGCGTGCAAAATAAATTGAACGAGCTATAAAGTAGTTACTTTAAGTAAACAAAATATGTTATAGTTTATTTTTTAACAAGTGATATGTGTACTAATGCGTGGACAAGTCGCCTGAGGCGTCGTTTCATATAATTTTCTGCTTCCGATAATCTGATATTTCCATTAAATATTTTGATACTTAAATCAAAACCTTATTTACTGTTAAAATATATAGGAATATATATTTTAATTATACAAAAACTACAAAGTTTTGTAGTTTTTATTTGTTTGTAGGTTTGCATTTTAATAATGTTTATTCAGATTTATCATAACCAGTAGTCGCATAATGGTTGAAAATCATTTAAATACGATAATTCATTTATATATTATATATGTTTTTATAGCTTTCTACTCTCCTCCATCTGGTTACTTATTTTATCTAAACTATACTGTGCCAAATTTTGTAGTCCTCCAAAGTTTTTGCTTCACGTATTAATATATAGATTTCGAATTATATTTGTGAAATAATTATGTTAACTAGCGACTACATTAGCAATCTAACTTAGTTATAAAAAGCATTCAAAAAATCCAACCTTAAATTAAACCTTATTAATTAATATATATCAATAGCTTCTATAGTTAAATGCTCTCCTAACATCGAGATTACTTTTTGATTATCAATAAAATCCCAGCAGAAATTTTTGAACAAGAACCCGTAGGCAAACAATAAAACTCAATTTTAATTATATTCCAAATGGGGAAACAAGAAATTCAATAAAACGCGTTCCTTATTAAATGCTAGAGGGAGGAAATATAAAAGAAAATAGCCCATAACAATCGATATGTTTACAAAGTATTTTTGGATGGATAGCGATTACTTTAATGTTTTCCTCATATTAAAAATGAATGAGAACACTTTGATCTTTTATTATCAGCGTAATGTTTATTAAATTATATGGGTTTGGGAAATTTAATTCCTGTTTATTCTCTATGATATCACACATGCTTTTTATAAATATCAAAGGTTCTTTATCCATTTTTTCATCTTTATAAAGGTGTACTAGGCAAGTAAAATTTTCACATTCATGTGTGTTTTCAAAAATTCTATTTGTCACTCCATTCTCGTCTAATTGTCGTTTGATTATACTGTGTGTTGGTAAATAATAAGTCACAAAAGGTATAATTGTACGCGTAATGTTTTATTTTCCTAATTTCCTCCGATGGAGTCAAGGTGGTTGTCAAGTCAGTGTCCTTTTAGTTAGATACAGTCAAAGAGTAACGATAAATACTTGAATATGAAATACTATGGAATGACTTTAGACCATTTTGATATCAAATTAAAACTATTTACATTAATTGGACAACTACTAGAAAAATTAAAATATAGAACTGAATCTAGACAACATTTTTATATTATTTTGAGAAACTATAGTACCAGAGTGATATCTGAGTGTAAAATTAATGTGAATTGATTTCGTTGGTTTTGTATTTTAGCGTTAGCAGTCAGGAACACATCATGTCATGGAAATACTATGGAATGACTTTAGACCGTTTTGATATCAAATTAAAACTATTTACATTAATTGGACAACTACTAGAAAAATTAAAAATATAGAACTGAATCTAGACAACATTTTTATATTATTTTGAGAAACTATAGTACCAGAGTGATATCTGAGTGTAAAATTAATGTGAATTGATTTCGTTGGTTTTGTATTTTAGCGTTAGCAGTCAGGAACACATCATGTCATGGCTAAAAAAACATGCTCTAACACAAAAATGGAATACAATATTGATACTCTTTTGAAAATTCTTATTTTTCTGCGAATAATCACACAGGTGAATCAAGAATCTATTCGCAAGGAACATAAATTCAACTTCCTTCGGATATCGACCAGTCGATGTGTAAGAAATGGGTCATTCCTTGGGAAAAAATAAGTTGTGACGATTCAGTGAACCGCGCCTCTATATCAGTAGGCAACATCGTCTCGCGAAAGGCAAGGCGGCAAACATAATTATGTAAGGTTGACTTGGTGATTGAATTTGCCAGTCCAATTGATGTGATTTCCATTTTTTTTATTTCTCCACATAATTTGGGTGATTTTCATAAATGTTTTTATTCCATTTTCGTAAATGGGTTTTGAGGATTTACGTAGAAGTGAGATTAAGTATTTTTACTGTAAGCTATTGAGACACATTTAGAAGAGTTTAGGCGATGTAATGTGTTTATTTGTACCTCAAAATACTTGCAGTCGTTTTGAACGAAAATCGACTATTAAACTGACCTAGTGGTTTAAGTGATCGCCTCGCTGCCTGCTTCTACGCCAAGTGTTGCGGGTTCAAATCCCAAATGAAACAACACTTCGTGTGATCCACAAATTATTATTGTTTTCAGTCCGTTCTTTGTTTGTGTTTATGTGTGTTTGTAGAGTCCCCCGCGTCCCGCGTCCCGCGTGTATATTCGTTAGGTGGCCCGAGGTACGTCGGGGTTCCAGGGTTTTCCTTTCTAGGGCGCACCTGGTTCCCCAGCATCTAGTACCTGTGATGGCGGTTTTAGTCGGTTCGAGTCCGACATACCACCAGGAGGTGTATCCAAGGGGATATTTTTTTTTTTTTAATGACACTAGGAATAAATCCTGTGTCGCGGGGGACTTTACAAACATACATGAAACGGACACAAAGAACACCCAGACTCAGAACAACAATTTGTGGATCACACAAAGTTTTGTCCTACGTGGTATTTGAACCAACGACACTTGTCGAAGTAGGAAACGGCGTGGTGACCGTTAAACCACTAGGCCAAACGTGCAGATTTCCGTAGGGAGAAAAAAAAAAGGGTGTATATTCGTTTTGTTACTACAGAAAGAGAAATATTGAGTGCTCTTGCATTCAATATTTCTTCTCTTCTCAATCACTCTTGCAATCTTAATTCAAATAACAAATCTTTTGTGCCTTATTATTTAAACCTGTCAAATTTCCAACTATGATTTCCACAATATTACAAATAATAAGTTCTGTACGCTTGAAATCCAATTTTTCAAAAATGTTCAAAACAACCAAGAAAGTTTCGAATCTCATATAAACTCCTTTATATTAGTGGGCAGTCGACAGAAATCCTGTGTAGAAAAGAATCTGACGCAACAAGGTCTATAGACAGGCTGCTAATGATCATTTCTGATAAGGGTCGAACCCGCACTACGGAGAGCTTGTATTATTTATATTTTCTGTACAGATTGATCTTGAAAATGTTGGAACTAAATTTGTTACACAGATAGGACTAAATGGGCTCTAAATTTAAATAGTTTTTATGTTGGACTTTATTTAATACTAGCTTTTGCACGCAGCTTCGCTCACGCAGACTTTCTTCACCTGATTTACCCCCTTAGGTGTAGGAGGGGTGGAGTTTAGTCAAATCCGTTCTTAGCGGATGTCAACACCCTATAAGGAATCTACCTGCCAAATTTCAAGTTTGTAGGTGTTATAGTTTCTGAGATTTCGTGATTAATAAGTGAGTGGTATTTCGCTTTTATGTATATAGATTTGTTTCTGTACCATCTGAAAAGTAATGGTATCCTTTTTCAATGTTTTTAAAGTCATTATCGATATACAAATTTGTTTCCAAAGTCAGTAAAGCTTCTACTGTAATAACTACACTGCTAATAAACACTTATATATTTCTAAGTACGTAAATAACCAACCTAGCTTAGACACCACTTCCCCGCAATATTATAGTAATATTGTAGTATGTGTATATTTTAAAATGTAATAATACTGTAAATATATAACAGGTAGTAGAGCCACGCTGATTTCAGAACTAACGGAGCGGCTCGACCGGGGCGGTACTACCCTCGCACAGAAGACCAACGTTAAATGACAGCGTTCGGGCTGTCGTGTTTCGTTGGAGAGTGCGAGACCGGAGGCCCAATGATGCAGATGCATCACTAGGCCACCATGGTGAGGGTCACCATGCATTGTTGCATTGTCTGCATTCGCAATATGTATGGTGACCACCACTCTTGGATTCTACTTATGCTTTCCATCAGGCAGAGAGTGAAGTCATTTTGGAAGGGCCAAGACATATTAAAAAAATAATATATAAACTATTATTATTTATACTCTTTGGATCTTTTACAGAGGATCATTTCCAATTATATCACCTACATAGTATACGAAGATGGTATGATTATAAATGTAATCGTTTTTAAACGAGACAAATAAACAATACAAATTAGGATGAGGAAAACGTATAATGGAAAATAGTCGCAAATAAAAACCAGTAGTAAAATAAATAACGGAGAAAATTGAACATTATTTACAGATATTTTAAAGATGTTTTTTCTTTGTTGCAGACCGGGAAACATTTTCACAGAACGTCACTGCTCATCAAAGCTTTTAATCACAAGTTCAGACTGGATCTAGAGCTTAATACGTGAGTACTAGATTATAAGTATGTTAATTATGATACTCTGACGACGACTCGTATATAAATTGATAACTGACTTTTATATATAGAAGTAACTGCCTCGGTGGCGCAGTGGTAGCGTATGCTATGCTCGAGGTCTCGGGTTTGATTTCCGGGTCGGATCAAATGTTTGTATGATCTGCAATTATTTTGTTATGTATTTACAAAAAAAGTATATATTTATTTATATCAGTTGTCTAGTACCCATTAAATAATTGTTGTTTCCACATTTTTATAAATGTTCACTTATGTGAAATATTTTCTTTTGTATAGTAAAGTAGGTAGGTAGTAGGTAGGAAAACTTTTGTGTTGTAAACTTGATTTACAAACTCATAATATAGAAATAAAATATTAAATTAAACAATTATTAAAACGCTTGAAAAAGTCCAATTAAAATATTAAAAATTGACCACTAAAAGGAATCGTCACATGTTACACATGTAATAATACTAATAATTATAATTTTGTCAACAAATTTTGTCTAATAATAAATACAGTAATAAGATTATATCATAAATAACTCGTCTAAATGAATGACTAGCTGACCCACGCAACCTCGTTTGCGTCTCCTATTACCCATAGCGTGATAATTTTCCCTGTTTTTGAAACATTCTTCATTGGTGCTCCGCTGCTATTAGTCTTAGCGTGATGACATTATAGCCTTCCTCGATAAATGGGCTATCTAACGCTGAAATAATTTTTCAAATCGGACCAGCGGTTTCTGAGATTAGCGCGTTCAAACAAACAAACTCTTCAGCTTTATATAATAGTATATATATATATATAGATTAGTATAGATATGGTTCCGATTGTAAAACATCAACTACAAAAACCGAACTCAAAAGGAAATCCGACCCTAACAGCCAAACAATCCAATCAAATAAACAAAAAGCTCCTGAGTCTATTTTGGACAATAAGTGCCCCAATCAGCGTTAAAAGAAATTCTGGACAATTCAAAACAAATCGTACCAGTTCAGGGGAAGACTTCAAAAACAGTATGAAAACATACCATAAATGAAATATAAAGGGGCGAACCATGATGAGAACTTATGGAAGTACCTCAAGCGAAAGAGACAGAGATAGAACATCCAGATGAGAGTAACAAGGAAGGAGGAACTTTGTAGTCATCCAAAGTCTCGTTATTACGAGTTGGGAATCGTTGAATTTCTTTCGTTTATAGATAAGCGATTTGGTATTGAAAAGTCATATAATGAGTTAAATGGAAATATGACTCATCAAAAAAGAGAAAATCATGCGTAATAAAAGTAATCACAGAAAGAATACACGATTAAATACTCAGTTTCTTTGTTAAAAACATTTTCTAAATGAAATTGACAGAGTTATAGTAGACAACGAAGATTTCGAAGTGGCTTAATTAAATGATAAAGTAATAATGAAATTGAATGCAAGTCTTGCCCCTTTGACTATCTTGAGATTGTAACTACGTTGTGACTTCGAAGAAAACCTCCATTATGAACGTTTATTTCATTGCCAAAAAGTCCACCAATTAGATTTACTGAGTATCTGCAATGGACGCTGCAATTATCAGTCGTACTAATTAGTTTTTCTGTTTTAAGTTTCGTAGATCTCTTTTAACACTTTTAAACGATTTCGAAAGATGCTGTTGCTTTGAAGTAAAAATTAATTTTACTAATAACTAAAACCACACGAACCACAATTCAATTTTACAAATCCCACAGTCAGTTAGTCTTAAATCTCCAGCCTCTTTTTAATTACATCAATTACGCGTCTTAAATTTTATAAGTAATTAAAAACGTCTAGAATACCACTAAACTTAAAAAAAACGTAAATAGAATTTCTTTCAAGGTAAATAAAATTCTTTGAAAGTCTGAAAGAACAGAGAAATGCAATATTTTGCCTTATTAAAACAATAGTGCAACTTTCCGGAGAATATGACATTTCTTGATAGTTGCGAGGCATTTTCTTAATAATGTTGTACCTGCTATGTGCTGTAACGTAATTTAAAATTGCTCTGAAAATATGATTTTATGATGTCGCTTGTTATATTGGAGTTATATTATAAAATGTATTTATACGAGTAAATATAATAAAGTAGAAGATAGGGGCTAGCATACTAGCTTTTGCGCGCGTGTCCGCCCACGTATTTGTCGGTTATCGAAGCAAAGAGTGGCTTATGTCCTTCCTCGAGAATCAAAGTATCTCCATGCCGAATTACATTGAAATCAGTGCAGCGGTTTGGCCGTGAAAGCAGGACAGAAAGACAGACAAAGTTACTTTCGCATTTATAATATAAGTATGAACTAGATGTATTGCTTAGCTGTGGGATATTATGGTTGTAAAATATAGATTAAAACTATCGGTGAAGCGTGTTGTGTATGGCTGTTTGAGTCTAATCTGTGTACAAATCAAATTAATTCACGCTATTTTTATAAATTCGAAAGAAACTCTGCCTGTCTATGTGTTGCGCATTCACGTCTAAATTGCTGTATCGATTTCATTGAAATTTTACATGGAGAGACTTCGATTTTTTTTTTTTTTTTTTTACGTATGGCCTGCCAAAATGACTCTACTCTGCCTGATGGAAAGCATAAGCAGAATCCAAGATGGCGGTCAGCATACTCACTGCGAAAACAGACAATGCAGTATGGCGACCCACACCATGGCGGCCTAGTGATGCTGCTGCATCTTTTAGTCTAGTAAACAAGTATGGAACTTGTTGACTAGACTAATTGGGCCTCCGGTCTCGCACTCACCAACGAAACACGACAGCACGATCGCTGTCATTTTACGTTGATTTTCTGTGCGAGGGTAGTACCGCCCCGGTCGAGCCGGCCCATTCATGCTGAATTCAGCGTGGCTCTACTACCTACTAGATTCTTTATATATCGAAATATTCGCAAATATTTTTTCATATATCGAAGGGGCAAACGACTGACGGGTCGCCTAACAGTGACTGACACCGCGTACAGGCACCGGAAACTCAAGTGGTCACCCTTTGAGCTGAATGCCCTTTTTCTCAAAGTACATGTGAGGGTGTTAAAAAAAGGAACGAAAAAAATCCTCAACATTAATATTTCTAAATCGATGAACACAACAACAAATACAGCAACACAACACAATGTTCAACACTAACTTTGCATTTTCATTTCGAAATGAAAATTGAAAAATGAGAACGAACATGTTTAAGCGTGCCGCATTAATTTTGTGGCTGGACATGTTGCATATCTAACAGGACCGAATAGGACAACTCAGAACACAACAGGACAACACGGGACCCAGAACAAAGCGGGACATTGGCAACAGTAAACATTTGCGGTAAAATATTGCCATATGGACATTAAACCGCGTTTTTAGAGTTCTGTGTGTTGATGTAAAATGCAGTGTTTTATTTTATGAAGTGTTGAAAGAAGTAATAACGATTAAATATTTGCCATATGTACAAAGCAGGGATTAAGGTAAATGAGTTTTCATTTCACCGTATGTTTGATTAAAGGAACTATTTTTGGATTTCTTTGAACTTTTATTTGTTAGATTCTAAGCAGAGTTTTTGCCTAGTAAGAATGATTTTGTAGAAATATCCAGAATTGAAACAAAATTTAAATATATATTTAATATTTATCTAGAAACTGCCTCGTTGGCGCAGTGGTAGCGAACGCGACTGCTGTGCATGAGGTCTCGGGTTCAAATCCCGGGTCAGAACTAATATTTGTATGATCTGCAAATATTTGTTTCAGAGTTTGGGTGTTTTATATGTATAATGTGTATGTTTACAAAAAAAGTATATATGTATTTATATCAGTAGTCTAGTACCCTAACGTGTGGAAATCCCCTCGGCCCGTCACCCCACCGGGGCTTGCGGCGGGGCGGTGTGTCGGACTCGAACCGACTAAAACCACACGGTGTGCCACTCTGCGCCTGTGAAGGGAGGAGTCCGGGAACTGCAGTAATTAACACATCCGGACCCCTCCCAGCGCCTGCCCGCACAGAAGCGGGCACCATCTGCTGGTAGACTCTCAATTAGGCGACGTACGGCACACGCGTACGTCGCCCCCTCGCGGGAGGCCACTAGAGCGGATGGAGGGGAAAGCCCGTCCCGACCATCCGCGGCCACACTCAGGGCGGCATGAGGCGCTGATAGGCGCGCCTCCGCCGCCCGGTTCGCCGGCGGCGGATTGGGTCCGAGTGGACATCGTCCTCCCGGGCCTTCTCCGCCACCTCCTTCTGCGAGATTACATCTTCGCAGAAGGTTGCGACCGCGGTAAAACTGCTATCGCTACCGGCCATGGAGCGTATGACGGCCGGTAGCGAGAGATCTCCTCCGATGACTGCAGTGAGGGCCCGGCGCTGCGACGCCCATGCAGGGCAGATCGCCAGCGTATGCTGGGCCGAGTCCTCACTGCAGTCGCAGTGGTGGCAGGCGGGACTCAATTCCCTCCTAGCGACCGAGTGCAGGTACTTCCCGAAGCAACCATGCCCGGAAAGGACCTGCGTCAGTCGGAAGGAAAGGGTCCCGTGCTGCCGCCCTGCCCACTCGAGGATGACCGGCTGGAGAGCCTCCACGGCGGCAAAGCCAGCGCGTGGAGTCTCCAGCCGGAACGACCAGCGAGCCATCGTGGCTCGACGGGCGGCTTCACGCCACTCGCGTACCTCTTCGGGCGGAGGGCGATAGCCATACTCCGCCCGGTATTCAGCCACCCGTCGATAAACTTCGGCGAGCACTTCCGCCTCCAAATCCCACGGGGGTGTTCCGGCCAAGGCGCACGCCGCCTCGGTCGACACCGTGCGGTATCCGCGTATGAGCTAGTACCCATAACACAAGCTCTGCTTAGCTTGGGACTAGATGGCGTTGTGCGGTAGATGTCCGAAAAAAATATATAAATGTAGATGATGCGGCTTTTAACAGTCGATAATCAAGACAGGTATACCAAATACATACTACAAACATATACTTGAAAAATAAACGCAATCTCTTCTGTTCTCAATCAATTGATACTTTTTTGGTTAGACTGATTGTAACTCCACATAATGAATAAATTAATTTACAGAAACTAGCCCTTAGGAATATAACTTGTCTTCCATTCAGTGAACTAGCGTGTCAAGACGATAACGCGAGCGTGCAGGCGCTGCGTTTTGTTTGTGCGACGCTTTTAATGAAGTTGTCGCTGGAGCTACGAGCGGACATGTTTTTAGTGTGGTCTAAGACACGAGTGAAATTTATATCAAACAATATAAATATTAAAAATGCCATATTAAAGAGTGTTATGCCGTGAATGTACTATATTCCACTACCACGTTGGGATCTCGTGATTTTTATTCCTAGTCAGAGCCAATATTACCCTGCTTAAATAGTTTTGTGTTTTCCCGTAAAACCGCATAATCCTTATCATGTTTACTGAGAAGGAGTTATAGAATACGCATCATCGTAAAAACTCAATTGTACACGATGTATAGAAAAATAAATCTTAAGCTAAAATTCACTTAGTCTCATAAGCATGTAAATACTATACATGAGCCTGTATATGAATATTTTAAGAGAATTGTTTAAACGCCTTTTTAAAGTAAACGCTCATAAATGTAAATAGGTTTATATTTATTCTATAAATACTTATAGAAAGGATTTAAACAATTTTATAATATCGTAACATAATGTTCCAGTATGAATATCGAATTGTCATGATACTAAATTCTGTTAAATCTTAGCTAAAATTAAACCAAACAAACAAATATGGAAGCTAAATGATCTCCAGTAAACACCAGGAATTGCTACAAACATATTTTATACGATCGTGGTATTACCTAGGAAACAAGACAAAACACTCCAACTTCATTTAAATTAAATTTCAACACTAAATCATTTCTATTCCCAGAAGATGCAGCAAATAGATGGCATTCTTACTACACTTATTATCTCCACATATAGCAACCTGTCAGGTTGTTAGGTTTGTCTAAGCTTTACTAGTTAGAACAAAAATTTCTTGCTTAGGCTTATCCATCAGTAGCCTGTTAACGACTTATAATGTTTATCAAACTAGTTTAATTAACAACACATATATTCTGAAAAACAATTTTAAGACAATTAATTAGTAAACTTTTTGAAGTCATGAATTTGTAACACGCGACTCGAATGTGTTCGTTGCATTTCGGTTTCTCGTAATTAGTTTGAACCGTGACAAGATATAAACACAGCGAGAGAGAACTTAAACGTAATTATGTAATATGTATTAAAGCTGCTAATGGTTCTGCATTTGAAATGTTGCAGGCGTTGCAATTTATTTATGAGGCACTTTTAATGAAGTTGTTGAGAGCGCACGTGGCAATAAGGGCTCGAGTTAGCAGTGATGAGCGGGCAGTGTGAGGCAATTTAATAATGTGACGTCAGTTTTCAATTCAATCCGTCAGTTTTGAGAAATCAAATAAATATGTCAAATAAAATAATAGACCTAGAAAGCAGATCTTGGCGTACTAGTTTAAATGTTACTGCAAATAAATCTCGTAGCAGTTAATTAGCTAATTAATAATTACTCGACGCTTTATTTTACGTTAATTGATTAATTTAAAATGTATATTTAGATTAATTGATACATTTTCAAACTAGGATTATCCTTTTTTCTGGAAAAAGAAAGAATGAAATAGCTTTGATAAGCTAAAAACGATTTTTATCATCAATTTTTTACCCGCGTTGGTTCTATAAAACACTTCGTAATGACTGCAAAACTTCGAGTTGTTTGATATTTGAATGTTGACAAATGTGCTAAAATTATATTCTGCTTTGAAAGAAGAGACTAGATTACCACTAAAGATCATCAGTGACATAAACGCTTTTATGTCAAAGAGTTAAGTGTCTTTCTTTCTCTTTTCTCTCATAACTTGTACTTACACCTAATCTAGACGAGTTCGCAAAGAGGCAGCGACAGAAAAGCAAGGGCTTAGAATGTTGGTCTCAAATTGGTACAGGGTTTTAAGCGAACTCCGGTAGGTACCATATACCATGAATTGGGTTTTTTTAGTTAAGGTTTTATTAACAAGTAGTTTATTAACTTTAGTAGTTTATTAATTTGACTGCCTCGTTGGTCTCGCGGTTGGCGTGTGCGACTGCTGATCATGAAGTCTCGGGTTCGATTCCAGGGTCGGACCAAATGTTTGTATGATCTACAAATATTTGTTTCGGAGTTTGGGTGTTTTCTATGTATAATATGTATGTATTTACAAAAAAAAGTATATATGTATTTGTATCAGTTGTCTAGTACCCATTTTTTTATTTTTTTAACGTGTGGAAATCCCCTCGGACCGTCACCCCACCGGGGTTTGCGGCGGGGTGGTGTGTCGGACTCGAACCGACTAAAACCACACGGTGTGCCACTCTGCGCCTGTAAAGGGAGGAATCCTGGAACTGCAGATATTAACACATCCGGACCCCTCCCAGCGCTTGCCCGCACTGAAGCGGGCACCGTCTGCTGGTATACCTAGTTGTCTAGTACCCATAACACAAGCTCTGCTTATCTTGGGACTAGATGGCGTTGTGTGTTAGATGTCCAAAATATTTATTATTTATTTATTATTATTAACAAGTTATTAACAAATACCTTTAATGAAGTTGGTTGCAACAAAAAGGTTGGTATTTTTTACCCAACTGCGAAAGGGTTATGTTTTTCGAGTGTATGTATGTATATTTCTTTGGCACGCCCTAGAGCCTAAACGGTTTGTCGTATTTTTATGTGAGTGGTGTCAATAGATTCGTCTTAGTCGTGAGAGTGACACTGGGTACATAAAAAAAAAGGATTTTTGGCGCCAAAGAGTAATATAAAACAAATCATGTTTTCAAAATACATCGAGTGTGGTATCAAAATAAAGAATTGTTTTACGGTGATTACGAATATATATATAACCTATATGTTTTATTGTTAAATATTGACGCAGGTGGGTTTTTCATTTTTAATAATTTGTGTGCTGTGTTTTTTAATTAAACAATAATACAGACCTACAGGATATTTAAGAAGTAGGTTAGGAAAGAAATAATCGTGATACAATCTTGATAACGTAATTAACATACACGATTTCGTTATTTCTGATCTGCGGTTCCTTGAAAAAGTAGGACAGAGAAGTATGTGATATTTCCACTAAATAGCACCCACAATCGTCAGCCTCATATGCCTTTTTTTTGCGAAGGACTTGGAACATGAAATATACACATCCCACCAAATATGGAACTTCGAGTCGTTTACACTTTTCTCGCACTTTATACCATCACTAAAAGTGCTAGTACCTAAGAAAGATGATTTGATTTGAAAGAGGACCC
Source organism: Diaphora mendica (assembly GCA_949125395.1). Taxonomy (NCBI): domain Eukaryota; kingdom Metazoa; phylum Arthropoda; class Insecta; order Lepidoptera; family Erebidae; genus Diaphora; species Diaphora mendica. The sequence continues at coordinate 27,877,701 of OX421318.1, read as the reverse complement.
CAGTATGCATTTAAATATATTCCAAAATGTACTCTTATCGTAACACTTAACAAAAATATTAAAGCAAATCTCCCACAACACTCGCGTTTCCAAAAAATCTGTTTCACAAAATCCAACAAAAAACTTGCCGGTTTTCATTCAACGTTGAAAAACAAAAGAAAAATCTTATGTCATCCTTCATTCTAGGCTTCGGGGTTAATCTCCACAATGTTACGTAGTGAGCGTAATTCTGCAAAAACATTCCCGGCTCGCGGCGGCCATATTATTTACGATGACGTCATGCGCGGGACACGGGGGTCGATTGAAAAACAATACACAGAGCCTTTCCCATGCAAATGGATGGGTTGTTACACCGTTTTATTGCGTTTACTGAAAGTGTAGGCTTCGCTTTTTATGGACCGTAGATCTGAAAGGGTTGAGTTTAAATGATGTTGAATGATACACATTAATAGGATAGTCTGATGCATAATTTTTTTTACTAATTCCAGATCAAAACCATTTAAATTTGTCACTTGATGTTCGCATACACTAATCTATACAAATAAATAAATTGAAGTGTCTGTTTGTAATATTAAAGTAACCGCTGTTTGCTAAATGCATATTATCATGTATGTATACACGGTACTTATGCCAAAATATCATTTTTTTCTATTTTTGGCTGTCTGTCTGTTCCGACCGATTTTGACGAGACTTTCACTGATAGCTGATAGCTGATGATATAAGGAGTAACTTTAGCTAATTCTTTCAGACTAGCTTCGACCCGCGGCATTACCTGCGGTTGATATTATACCGCGGGTAACGCTGCGGGGCTCAGCTAGTAATATATAAATAACAACAGGTTTTTCAAGACAGCTCCCGCATTAGAAATATATCATACTAGCCTTTACACGCAGCTTTGCTCACGCAGACTTTCATCCCCTGATTTACCCCCTTAGAGGTGGAATTTCGAAAATTCCTTTCTTAGTGTTCACTTACGTTATATAAAGAACCTACATGCAAAATTTCAGGATTCTAGCTTCAGCGGTTTGGGCTGTGCGTTGATCTCTGGGTATGTCAGTCAGTCAGTCAACTTACTCTTTTATATATATAGATGTTACCGGGGACTTTGTAATCACGGACGTGAAATAAACGCAAAGAACATCCAGACTCGGAACAACAATTTATCAATCACAAAAAGTGTTGTCCCATATGGGATTTGAACCCACAACACTCAGGGCAGTAGAAATCTTAAACCTCATCCGTGCAGCCAAAACCGTCAAACCATCGCGTCCCTGGCTTTTAAGTTCCCAAATTATCCTACTTCAAAAGAAAATACTTTATAACAAAATTATTCATCATTTTTTACGTGGTCTGCCAATATCTATTTACGGTTAGCCGTGCATATCCTTATTAAATCACCAACAACATCAAAGATCTAAGGGTTGTGTCGTGTCCTGGTCAGAATATTCCCCAAATTTCTGCCTGTTTACCTGTTGTCAAAATGTTGTTAGCGATAATTTGATTTACCGGAATTTATATTACAACATAATTTTATTTTATTTTAACGGTGGAGCCCTTTTAACTGAAACCTACCTACAAATTACTTACATCGGCTTGAAGGAAATTAAATTTGTCAACCTCTCAGATTGTAGATAGAACTGTTATACTAGATGTCGTCGAGTAGTTAGATCCTAAAGGACTCGAACAAACTATTACTTCTAACTAGATATTCCGTAAATTGGGTTGGTTATTCATGAGTGTTAAACTAATACTAAACTTAATAAAGTTGGAAAGATTAGGATGTGTTTCAATTAAACAAAATTATTTCGTAAAGCTTGTAGTGGATTGATCAATAGATAAGCTATATTATTTAGGAACACTAATTTCGTATATTTGATAAAACAAATCTGAATTTGTTATTGGGATTTAATCCAATTTCGGCTTTATTGCTTTTACTTAAGGTTTTTTTTGGTAAAATACTTCATTTTATTTAAATTGTCTTGATCATTCTTCAGACCAAGTCTCAGAAGAACTAAAATCCTTAAAATAGAGCTTGATCTCTGTGATAGTTGTCACTAGTGTCATTTTAAACCTTACGATATATTTGTCTATGAATTTTTATAGTTATAATGTATTGCACTAAATATGTGGTGTAAAGATTGAAAATATGGATGATACAAAATACAATCACTAACCTATATTTTAAGAACTGTACGATAGTTGCTTCTCTTCTTCTACACTAATTGAACTGACATTCGTCTCGGCGAAACTGAAAAATGGCTACAGTTTCTTCGTTAGATTGGCCTTAAAAAGCTCTACAATTCTGGGTCATATTCAAAGTAAGATAACGATGTTTTCCTTTACATGAGATCATAGATAATTTACATCGTTTTTCAAGTAATCTATATGCACAATCATCTTAACTTTGGCTTCATCAAGAATTATTGTTTTTGTTTTTTTTTTTTGTATGTATGGCTAGCCAAAATGACTCTACTCTGCCTGATGGAAAGCATAAGCAGAATCCAAGAGTGGTGGTCACCATACTCACTGCCAATGCAGACAATGCAGTATGACGACACCATGGCGGCCTAGTGATGCTGCTGCATCTTTAAGTCAAGTCAACAAGTATGGAACTTGTTGAATTAGAATTGTGACACCATTGAGATTTAAAATACAAAGCAATAATTACATGACAACAAAGTTTGCCTCTGTGTTTACTCACACATCATTAAATGATTACACAAATTTAGATTACACAGATTTTCATTTCAAAGCAGACCAAAAAATAAACTTCAAGTTACAAAGTATTGTATTAATATCTCCAACTTTATCTTGTCTTCTATCAACATCATGAAGTGACATGAATTAAGACCGACATGCTCTCCAAAAATAAAATATTTCAATTTTTTGTCATTTACTGTAGCAGCAGCCGTAACTAACAAATACGAAATGACGCAGAAAATTTCCCTTTGAATAAATTTCATTTCTAAGCAAAGCATAATCCTCGTCTTGTTAAAGATAAGGAGGGGCATTAATTTGAATTCATCTCATTACGGTGTGCCTGCCAACCACTTGTTCCGAATAAATTATGAAAGACACGCGAAAATGCTTTATTATCCGTACCCAGAGTACTATCTTTTTCCTTCTTGGGGTTTCTGGATTAGCAGAAACAAATACTGCCCCCAATGCATGTGATTTCGTCAAGTATTTTATGTTTTTATTTCTTTTTGAAGTTGAATTGTTATGCCGAACAGGTGCAGAATACATTTGACATAATGTTTCATTGTGAGACTAAATTGCGATTCTGATACTCTTTGGCGTAAGAAGTATCTGAAATGCAGGTGTTAATATTGATTTCATTTCAGTACAATTCATTAATTCATTAGAATGAACAAATAACTTAATAGTTCTTTGATAATCTAAACCTTTTAATGTTTTATTTAATACTAGCTGACCCGGCGAACTTCGTACCGCCATATTTACATTTCTTTCTCAGCTTCCCACAGGCAGTGTACAGACGCGGACAAAAAAAGACTTCCCGTTATTTCTTATTTTTTTTCTTTCTAGCAAAAAAGGAATTAATGAAATCGGACTATGTGTTATTGAATTACAACTAAGTACATGTTTTGACTTTCATCCCCTCTCTCCAGGAAACCGTGCTGAATTTCGGGATAAAAAGTATCCTATGTCCTACCTCGTAGTATGAACTCAAATCAGGCCAAGTTTCATTTCAATCTATTCAGTAGTTGCGGCATAAAGCGCGGCTAAGATACAGACAGACAGACAGACGGACTGACAGACAGACAAAAATGAAAAAAAATACTGTTTTGGCTTCAGTATCGATTATAGAGAGCCCTCCAAAAATTTTTTTCAAAATATCTTTAATGTACAGAATTAGACCTGTTACATTTTTATTATCTTATATATAAAATTCTCGTGTCACAATGTTAGTTACCATACTCCTCTGAAACGGCTGGACCGATTTTTATGAAATTTGGTGTGCATATCGGGTAGGTCTGAGAATCGACCAACATCTATTTTTTATACCCCATTTTTTTTTATGGCAAAACAACGTTTGCCGGATCAGCTAGTAAGTATATATATATTTTGTATATTAGTTTAAAACACATTTATTATTAAAAGCAGAACCAATTGTGATAAACTTTTATGCCTTTTCTAGCAACAATTTTTTCTGCGTTACTTACTATACTTGTTCAAAATTCCACACAATCTGAACGTTATTTAGCTGAAAGAAAACATTTCTAATCGTAAGAGAATATTGCATAATGCAATAACGACAAGTACATAACAGATAAAAGTATTATTTCGAAATTGGCAATTATAACAAGCTCTTTTCTTTTACAATATTAAATTACTTCCAAAATAACCCTACTAAGTCCCTAGTTCAGCTTCTTAGAAATGATAACACAAAAGACATTCGGAATTAAATGACCAAGTTCCGAAAAATACACAATAAGCAGTTTCACGGTGCTTTTATTTATTATTTCCGGAACTTGAGTGAATGCCCTTCCCTTCCCCCCGCTCCTAAGTACCCTTTGTGGGGAGGTAGGCCTGGTGTATAAATAGCCACCCCAGGTACACTTCTCTAGGGATACAGATGAATTACGGTATATCCTTTTCTGACAGTGTGAAGACAAAACTGTTTATTATTTTGATTATATGAGGCTTACGTTAATAAACTGTCACAAAAAGAAATTGAATCATTTTATGACATAACCAGCCGACAATTTCATTTAACTATGTCCACCTGTTGTCAGGGTGGCTGGGTACGGTTGGCTCAGTTTCCTATTAACTTTTTAAAAATTATAAAGATACTAGTTGTTGCTCGCGGCTCCGCCCGCGTATATGTCGGTTATCGCGGCAAATAGTAGCCTATGTGGTATTCTGATGTATAAGCTATATTATTGTAAAGTTTCATCCAAATCCGTTCAATAGTTTTTCCGTGAAAGAGTAACAAACATCCATCCATCCATCCAACCATCCATCCATACTTACAAACTTTCCGTTTATAATATTAGTATAGATACATCTTTTGTGATATTAGGCTCTTAGTTGTCATAAAAATGGCATTGACATTCTATATTGTACTTTGAATTCAGTACGTGGTTATATACGCTACTTGCATTCACAAAGAAGATTCGGGGTTAGGCAAACAAACTGGTCACAAAAGAAAACTACCAATGACTGCATGAGAAGCATAGCTAGAAGAAAAAGGATATGCTAATATTCGTCAAGTAACAAAGAAAAATTGCAAAAGATGATGTTAACTAAATCAATGATGTTTATATATAAAAGTAGATAATTAATATGCAATAGAACCTCAACTTATTTACTCACATATCGATGGCGATGTATTCAGTTATTGTCCCTTTCTGTTTTATGATATGTGCCATTAGCTCGTTCGTGTATCGCTCTTTTGTTCCCGAATTGAAATGGAATAGCTATGCAAATATAATATTACAACATGAAATCGCATGGGATACCAACAACTGTCACTCAATGTTTCGTAACTTAAAACAATATTGACGTTTCCGAGACCACGTTTTTAATTCTATTCATTTTAATCTAATATTAAGAACTAGATGACCTACACAACCCCAAAAGGCGTTTGGTTTCTAAGATACATTATTAGTACACCTCCACACCATCTATAGAGCACACATTTCAAATTTCAAGTCTCTTACTTCAAAAACATAGGACTTTTATACAAACTTCCAACCACCGTTTTACCCCCTTAGGGGTGGAGTTTAAATCGGAGTTAAAATCCATTTTTAGCGGATGTCTACACCCTATGCAACCTACCTACTAAATTACAAGTTTGTAGGTGTTAAAGTTTCTGAGATTTCGTGATTAATAAGTGAGTGGTATTTCGCTTTTATATATATAGATTGTATAAGTAAAGTTGATTTGTGATCACTTCGAAAACAAAAAGATTTCTGCACCGATTAAGTTTGTTTGACACTAAATTCAACACGCTTCATAATCTGGTAGGACATAGTGTACCTCTAAGATAAGCATAAGATCTGTAACTAACTTATGTTTTCTCAAATAAATGACTCATTAATTAATTGATGATATTTAACAATTTTTACGCGTCACTGTTCTGGGAATAACAACAACAATGGAAATGGGGAAATGCTACTCCAATAGGTTACAGTGAAGCATGGCATATTACAGCTAGTATTTAACAAAGCCTTATAATAAGCTTGAAAATAGCAGATATACTTAGAAATTCACACTTGAGAAAAACTTCTCACTATAGTTAGTCGAGTTTTAATGCGACTATCGAATAACAACTTCTGTAGGTATTTAGTCCATCGACTTCGATATTAGTCACTCCTATATTTTGGAGAATGTCAGAAGTCATTTTTTGACAATTTTAATGATGATAAAGACATTTATTTCGTAAGTAAATCTATGGTGATATTTTTCAGTCTGGTATTTTATAAGAATTGCTTTCGGAAGAAATGGCGAAAAAAACCACAAAGATGTATTTTTTATTGAGGTAGTAGAGCCACGGTGATTTCACCACAAACGGGCCAACTCGACCGGGGTGTTACTACCCCCGCACAGAAAATCAACGTAAAATGACAGCGTTCGTGCTGTTGTGTTTCGTTGGTGAGTGCAAGACTAGAGGCCCAATGATGCAGAAGCATCTCAATAGGCCGCCATAGTGTGGGTCGCCATGCTGCATTGTTGCATTATCTGCATTCGCAGTGAGTATGGTGACCACCACTCTTGGATTCGACTTTTGCTTTCCATCAGGCAAAGTAGTGTCATTTTGTATATAAAAAAGTCCGTAAAACATTGATTAAATAAAACTATGCGAGTACAGTATACAGAGTAGGTCTGGGTTGGCCTTCTGAAGAAAATGCATTAATTTTGCGACGGTATACGAACCCTAATCATCTTGTTACCTATCCGATATTAATCAATATTAGTCGGTAAGACATGTAGGTAGACCATTGGAACACAAAACACACATACACTTGAAAGATACAAAATATGAAATGGTACAGTTTATTTCATATCTCGTGTCGTATATACTATTTCCGATTCCTTTACATCTGTACTAATATTATAAATTCGAAAGTTTGTAAGTATGGATGGATGGATGTATGTTTGTTACTCTTTCACGCAAAAACTACTTTTTTTTTTTTTTTTTATAAGACAACTCCCGCACTAGGAATAAATCCTGTGTCGCGGGGGACTTTACAAACATACATGAAACGGACACAAAGAACACCCAGACTCAGAACAACAATTTGTGGATCGCACAAAGTGTTGTCCTACGTGGGATTTGAACCCAAGACACTTAGCGAAGTAGGAAACGGCGTGGTGACCGTTAAACCACTAGGCCAAACGTGCAGTTTGAGTTAGGCCAAACGAGTACTGAACGGATTTGGATGAAAATTTACAGTAATATAGCTTATACATCAGAATAACACATAGGCTACTATTTGCCGCGATAACCGACATATACGCGAGCGAAGCCGCGGGCAACAACTATTCGTTAATAAAATCGCAAACCTACATCATACTCCTCATACTTCATACATACATTCACGTGTTTATCCCCAAAGGGTTAGCCAGAGTCACATCATCGACTAAGCCACCCAATTAATTAGATGACAATAGGCTTACCACGTAGGTAAGATTAGAAATATATGCAATATAAATATACAACCATGAAATCATTGTGAGCAAAAAATAATGAATATGGACTGAAAAATTATACAGACCGTGCAGAGTTATAAATAGAATAAAAGCAATACAAAAGTCCATCGCCCCATCAGTAATGTATTTAATTTAATGCATGTCTGGTGTTCCATTCGTGGCGATATGAATGTAATATATTCTCGATGTAGTTTGTAATTGTCATTCGATAATTGAACGAATGAACGACTGGATCAGATAAATAATCATCATATAAAATTGAGTGTATAGGTTCTTTATGGAGTAGATTAAAAACAACCTGTGTTCTGGCTATAGTGAAGTTCAGACAATTTGATTGATCGTTAGGTTTTATCTTTTATATCTTAACATATCTATACATCTATACAATTAAATTAAATTGGAGTGTCTGCGGTTATTTTAATATTACGTATTAAAATAACCGCTTTTTACTAAATACATATTATTATGTATGTTTACACGGTACATATACCAAAGTTTTTTTTTCTGTCTTGCCATCAGTCTGTCTGTTCGTTCCGGCTAATCTCTGGAACGGCTGGACTGATTTTGACGGGACTTTCACTGGCAGGAAGCTGATGATATAAGGAGTAACTTAGGTTACTTTTTTAGACTAGCTTCAACCCGCGGCGTTATCTGCGGTTGATGTTATATCACTGGTAACACCGCGGGGCTTAGTCAGTATTTAATATGAGCCAGATAAAGTGACTCGGCTAGCGTGTGGACGTATGGCCTTAAATTTCTTCTGAGAGGAGACCCGAGCGTAGCAGTAGGACATTATGGGTTGTTGATGATGGTGAAGAAAGTGACTCTACTCAGCCTGATATACAGCATGAATAAAAAAGTCAAAAAGAGTGGTGGTCACCATACTCATTGCGAATGCAGACAATGCAACAATGCAGCATGGTGAACGGGTCGCACATTGGTACTAAATAGGCTACGCCACATATAGATTTCCAGCACTTCAAGAGACGAAGACGAGAGAAGAATTCAGCATGAATAGGCCGGCTCGACCGGAGTGATACCACGGCCTCACAGAAAACCAGTGTGAAATAGCGCTTGCGCAGTGTTTCACTGAGTGAGTGAGGATACCGGAGGCCCATACCCCAACCCCTCCCCACATCCCTCTCCCCATCCCCCAAAGGCCGGTCACGCACTTGTGACGCCTCCGGTGTTGCGGTTGTCCATGGGCGGTGGTGATTGCTTACCATCAGGTGATACGTCTGCTCGTTTGCCCCATATTCCATAAAAGAAAAAAAAATGAGACACAAGTGAGTTGCCGTATTCTGAGTCCTTCACGCTCAAATAGAGAGGATTTGGGCTGCGGTAACTGTGCTACCAGAGGCCAAAACTTTTCCCCCCTAATTCTGGATTGTGCTTACTTCACTCACACGGCAAAAACCAACATAAGATGAGCTTAACTTCGGTTTCGGTCATGCCGTGATTTTTTCTCCCAAGAAGAATACTTTTAAACGTACACAAGTGTGACATATTTATGAGCCTTTGCCTGTTATAGGTAAGTGTAAGCGACTACGCGTTTGATCTTGTATTGTATTTAACGTCGTGTGCTTACTCTCGAAAATCCCTAAATTAAACGGTCTTACCATAATAAAGGTGCTTTGACATCCAATATTATACAAAGGCTGTCTTCATTATTTACAAATATGTATTCCGCTTTTCGAAATCCGTCACTTACTTCGATCATTACTGTATCATTGCAATAAATCATTTTATTAATAACACATTAATTATTTATTGATATTTATTTTACATCTCTGCGCATTATTCACTATGAGTAATTACTTTCCAATTTATTATGTCATGAAACGTCATTTAATCATATTATGTGTGTTTTTTATTATTTTTATTTTTGTCTGTATTTTTCGTATGACTGATAATCGGAATAATTTACAGCAGACTTTGTATTCAATGCGTCATCATAAAATTTTAATTGGTTAGTTACGATAAATATGGGGAAACAAAGAGAGCAATTTGTGGCCACAGAGCTGACAAAGTACCTACACAAAAAGAAAATCCAAATTTATGTATTGAATAGTTGATGATTAAACTTTTTTTAATACATGCTTAGAATGAATAATCACTTAATAACTGCCTCGGCGACGCACTGGTGCCGTATGCGACTACTATGCTGAGATCTCGGGCGCGATTCCCAGGTCGGACCAAATGTTGGTACAATCTGCAAAAATTTGTTTCAAAATTTGGGTGTTTTCTACGTATATTTCTTTTAATGTAATTGGGGGCAAACTTATCACCTGATGGTAAGCGATTACCGCTGCCCATGGACAACCGCAACACCAGAGGCGTCACAAGTGCGTTGCCGGCCTTTGAGGGATGGGGAGGGGGATGGGGAGAGGGGTATGGGCCTCCGGTATACTCACTCACTCGGTGAAACACAGCTCAATCGCTATTTCACACCGGTTTTCTAAATATGCTGGTAAACAATCAGTAGTCTGATTCTTTAAAGACCATACCAATATACTCTCATACTTCAGGCCCTGTGTGAGATGTATAGGGTTATTATTGCCAATTGATATGAATCCATATCAATTGGCAATAATAACCACCAATGACTATTTTTCTAGAAAAGAACTTTAAACTAATCAGTTTAAAGTTTTCTTCTAGAAAAATAGTCATAGCGTGTTGTGTCGTCGCAGACGTGACGTCACCATTTGTCAACCAGTGTCAATTATAGCACTTAAAAACAGTAAAGTTATCGTCGATTATATCCAAATAAAATGACGTTTACATAAACATGACATAACTCGCTCTGATTGGTGTTCAACTTAATATGGCGGATTGCTATATTTTGTAGTTTTGTCGCTCTAAATACGAAAATAAATAAAAATTTCATACTCTATGAACCCCATTTCATCAGATAAATACGTAATTTTAGGGGTTCTTAGTAACTGTCTTCCTGGCTATTGAATAATTGGTGTATAAAAGAATAAACTTAATGATCATAATGTTCCATTAAATATTTTTTTCTTATCTTTCCGGATAAGTCTCTTGTTTTTGGTATACAATTTTCTAAATTTATTACGTAATACTTTACTAGCTTAGTCGCATTTTCAATCTTTTTCTCGACAGCATAATTATTTTCCTATTCCTTTTTACCTCACATTATATAAAAAAAATACGGCGCAGTCTTTGAGGACTTCCGATAGAAGTGAAAACTAACTACCTAATTTGTGAAGCGTGTGGTGGCGATTTTTGTTCACCCAAAAAGTTCTCAACGCGCCTTAAAAAGTTTTCAATTCAAAAACTGTTTTATATATTTACTTATATAATATATATAAAATTATAATATTCAATGTACTCTATTTTCAGGATTATTATAACAGTAAGCTATTAGTATAATGCCTGATTTGATCCATTATTACAATGCAAACGTTCCAATACATTAATATCGACAAAATCATCATAAATATGTCGAACATCATTTCATTTTACATGACATTAATTATATGGCTATCAAAATTCAAGAGTATCCACGAACGATAATATCGAACATACCACGCCCCAAATTGAATAAAAATTCAATAAAGCTTGCGAAATATTACCATTCGATACAGTCTATACACCGATGGTTCTCGTAATAAGGACCCATTATCATAAATTTGTACCCGATACATATTGTGATGTTGGGGTCGGTTGAAATGATACGTCCAACTTGTATGATGTACATTTAATGAATAATTGTTAAACTAGGTACAATAAATGGTGTTAATAAGTAAATGCTATATCAGCATTGTCGTCTTATAATAAGCATCGTACATACTAGATGCTCTTAGGGAGCATACATACTTCACCTCCGGGGGTGATAGAAAAAAAAAATACTTTTTTTTTTTTTTGTTATACATAATGTTATAAAATATAAAACAATCATAAAGTTAAATCAAGATTATAAATTTAAGACACGAATGTTGTAATAACTTATTACTAATAATATAATGTACTTCATTAAAGTGAAACTTAGTTATATAAAAGTATTTTTTCAATTTATAAATGGCCTAGTTCTATTTTTATGAACTAAATCTATTTTATTATTTTTAATAATCTTAACATTACAACCTAAATCTTCTAAAACTAAATAAGGTCCTTCATACAGAGGATCTAGCTTACGACCTGTCTCATTTCTCAGTAGGATTGAATCATTCTTATTATAAGTTACAGAATTTATAGTTTTATCGTACCCAACTTTTCTTTTATATTTTTTACAAATCAAATTTTTCTTCGCTTCAGAGTGGGCTAGCTGCAGTCTATATTTTAATTGTAGTGGGTAATCATCTATATTGTACAGTGGTTCTACGACGTCACAAATTCTACTAGGTATTTGACAGAGTTTACCAAAAACTAGTTCATATGGAGTGTAATTTGTTTCAGAATGAACGGTATTGTTAAAACTAAAACACCAGAATGGCAACCAATAGCTCCATGTATCTGTGTGATTTTCACATTGTATTCTTAAAAACGAACCTAAATTTTTATGAGCATTCTCTAATGCACCAATGGCTTGATGATGATAGGCTGTTGAAGCTAATTTTTCTATATTAAGAATTTTACAAACCTGTTTCATTGTATCGGAGATAAACTCTGTACCACGATCAGTTGCTATCCTTTGAGGTATACCAAATCGTAATATAAATTCTCGAACAAATGCATCAGCAACAGTTACGCTTTCCTTATTTTTAAGTGGTACTGCTTGGACGAATTTTGAGAGTTCACATTGCAAGGTCAGTATGTAACAATTATCATCTAAATCTCTATCTAAAGGACCTACAACATCTAGAAATATTTTTTCAAAAGCCGATGAAGCCGTTGTGGTTATTTCCATTGGCTCTTTAATGTATCGCCAGTATTTTGTCTTTTGACAATAGGTACACTTTTTTACATATCCTTGAACGTCTTTTTCGATACCTGGCCAGTAGTATCGTTTCTTTATCGTATTAATCATTCTACGCACACCAGCATGACCACTGGAGGGTAGTAAATGAAAATCATTAAGAATAATATTCTTCTCATCATCATCGGAGATTCTCTTTATTCCCCGTAAAATACATATACGTGGTCCGGACCAGTTTGCATTTGATTTTATTTCATCGCATTAATAAAATCTACATTATCCTCATTCTTCACTATGCAAACTTAATCAATAAACAATTTATTGCAAAATAAACTTAATTTCTGCACAAATTCGGCTCGCGAGAAATGTGCCCTAAAATCAAGATTTATATACAAAATCTTTTTACCTGAATTAAAAGCAAAACATTCATCTTCTTCAGTCAACATCCTATTATCCCTTTCTTTTTTCAATTCGCTACCTCTAATAGAAACCATTTCAACCGAATCACACGGTTTTCTTAATATATCTACGACTCGTGGTTGATCAGGCCGTTTGTCAGTAGATGCACTAAGATCCGCATTCCCCGTTTTACTCTTGCTGTCCATCAATTTATTCATCTGTCTTTTTTGACCTCTTGTCATGACAGCCACAACTTGCTCATGCATACTCTTTAAATCATCCGATGTTATACATATTCGTGATAAAGCATCAGCTATAACGTTATCTTTCCCTTTTACATACACAACATTAAAATTATACTGTTCTAAAGCTAATCGAAATTTCAATAATCTACTTGAAGGGTCTTTCATTCCGAAGAGATAAACTAACGGTTTGTGATCAGTCATTATTGTAAATTTCCTACCATAAAGATACGGTCTAAAGTATTTAACTGACCAAACTATAGCCAATAGTTCTTTTTGAATAGTTGGATAGTTATTCTCAGCTTTATTTAAGGGTCTACTAGCATACGCTACGGGCCTGTAATCATTGTTACTTAAAACCGTAAGTAAGTTAATATTAGTGTTAAATTTGTTCAAAAAAATCAAATCCATTAATGCCGTCAGCATTAAGTGGCAAGGATTCGAAAACAATAAATTTGTGGTAAAATACTTCATTACCGTTTCTTAGATTTAAATATACGGTACCTAGAGAGCGTTTCTGCCCACCTATTCCATTTATCAAGGTTTCGTCATGGCGCACTATGGTGTTTTTGGGCAAGGCGTCTTTTTTTATAATTGATAATGACGCACCAGTATCAACAAGCCAAAAATATTTTAAATTATTTATATAAAACATAACATATTTTGCGTTGCCATTGCAAGACAATATTGCATGTTTAGCCTCGAAAAAATGTGCCTAATGTCTGTTTCTCTGTCTGTCTGTTTTCATTTAGATTATCTGAAGTGTCATTAGATGTTTCTCCTGAGAACACATTGCGTACTTTTCCACGATTATTAAAATATCTTGTCCCCCTATTGAAATATCCTCTATGATTTCTAATATTATTTGGTGTATTATGATATTTTTTATTTGAATATCTAAAATTACCACGCGTTACCTGTCCTTGAAAATAATTGTTACGATACTGACCTCTGTTATTAAAGGAATTACCTCTTTGGAACTGGTGACCTTTAGTAGGAACTTTGTGAAAACTTCTTTGATTTTTAAAAACATGCATTACATTACCGGATTGTCCTTGAAATGATGATATTTCTTCATCTTTCGCTGCTTGGATGGCGTCCTTAAGATTGTTGTAGTTCCGGGCAGCAACTATCATGCTTAGTCTAGAGCTTCGCAATCCGTCTGAAAATTTTTTAATAGCCAATTTTTCATTTCTTGGTTTAAAAACTGTATACGCGTTTGTATCGTTATCTGCCTGTGTGATAGTTAATTCAGTGAACAATTTTTCTATGTCTGTACCATATTCGTCAATAGATTTAGAACCTTGTCTAATATTTAATAGTTGAGATTGAAGTGCAACAAAAGACTTTTTCGGCAAAAGATGTTCCTTTAAGTCTTTTATCAAATCATTTATATTCGTGTAAGAACTGGAAATACGCAGTCTAGCATTTTGCGATAATCTGCTTTTAATAACAAACATTATTAGCAACAACTTACCTTGATCATTTATCATGTCTGTATACATCTCGACGGAATCTATTAGTCGTCTAGTAGTTTCCTCAGTACCGTCCATAGCTGGAATTAAACTACAAGCTACTTTTAGATCGAACTCCATTTTGATAAACTTTGTCTTAGGAGAAATGCACAAATTAATTATTTCGTTATAAACTGCCTTAATATTCTCAAAAATTTCAGTAGCCGACGTCAGTAACTTAATATCCTTGTTATCCTTTTCTATGAGTAAAATTATTCTATTACACTTTTCAAAAATAGTTTTAGCTTCACTCAATCTGGTTTTAATGACATTTCCTAAATATCTAGCCTGTCCTTTCTTAACTAAATATTTACGAAGAGTTAATAAACTATTAAAATTTTCTGATAAACTTTCAATCATAGTAAAAATTTACATTTTATAATAATGTCAAATCCATTATTTCATAACTCTATGTGACAATACAAGAATCAAGTTAATTTTGCGAAACGACGACACGAAGAATTTCACAGCTTGCAGTTTTCGCTGCACGGTATCGAGTTCGCTGTGCCTTTGTGTACGATTCTAGCCCATTTAAATTTATGCGTTATAAAACTATTTATAAAACCAACCATTATCTTAGTTTTAACTAGATTAAAAACTAGATTTAAACTTACACACATTTCTTACATCTACACACTTGTGTGCATACTGTAAAATAAAAATTAAAGTACATAAAACATAGAATCTACTTTTTTTTTTACTACTACTACTACTTTACTACTAAAGCCTTACAGATGAGTAATTGTTATCTTCTTAATTCATCAGTCATATCAGCTACCCTGATGCCTCTGTAGCTCGACCTCGTACGGATGCTCGGATGCGCTCAATTGCGCGGAGTCCTATTTCCTCTTGTATCCATCTGCGATGACATTTCTTTTACAACTTTATGCCCACGAAAAATAAGAATAAAATTGTTACCACCAGAATTATTATGGTCACGAGGTTCAGATGCTCCAAACGACCTCCAATGTCCTTCAATGTCGCAGTGTTGTCTCCGCCGGCCGCATTTTGGTTAACAAGAACGTCTTCCTTCTCGACGGACGAGCGACACATATTCAAATATTTTTCAAACGAAGTTTAGTACTATGAAAATACTGAATGACTCTAACAACCCCTTAGCAGAGCCCTTTGGCAGGGTCGCCATGTGATGTTGGGGTCGGTTGAAATGATACGTCCAACTTGTATGATGTACATTTAATGAATAATTGTTAAACTAGGTACAATAAATGGTGTTAATAAGTAAATGCTATATCAGCATTGTCGTCTTATAATAAGCATCGTACATACTAGATGCTCTTAGGGAGCATACATACTTCAATATTTAAGTTCAACGTATTTCATGTTGCTGCCAGTAATTAACTTATAGAACATGATAATAATTTGAATCGTATACGATTGGTCATTACGCGAATGACACGTCAGCCAACGTGCGTGATTAACGAAATATTAATTTAGTTACACAAAAATAAAGGTACCTACCCGAAAAAATGTATCTTGTTTCGGCTTACAATATTTACACCGAAAAAAAGGTAGTTCCTACATGTGAAAAAGATTTAAAAAAATGCCATACATAAAGAAGTTATAATAAGCATGGTTTAATAGCTTCATGAAAATGGAAAATGTGAAAGACCTTAAAAATAGTTTTAGTTGGAGAGACTAATTTGATGGCCTAATATTTAAAAAAAAATATGTAAAAATGGTTTTTAATTTAAACGGTTTTATCAAAAATAATGTACTAAATGGTAAAAAATATTATTTTCGATAAAACCGTTTAACTTAAAAACCTTTTTTACATGTTTTTATTTTCAAGTTTTTATTTTCAAAGTGAACAGTTCAATATGAAAAATTAAAAACTAAAAACTTGTGTGAAAAAATGTTCTACTACCCTTTCATTTGATACCCATATTGCGGTAGTAGTGTCAAAATTTGTAAACCGCCATTTTGTTGCGGCGGCCATCTTGGATTTACAATAAAACATAATTGATTTAATTGTATTGTCACCTGATCTAAAGGTGTGTACAAAATTTCAGATCAATTTGTCAACAGGAAGGTGGTCAAATTTCAATTACAAGATTTGACCCAAACAAACAAATAATAAACAACCAGGGCAAGCTAAATAAAACCGTTTAATAATAATAAAAATGGACAAACTTCTTTGACACTTCTTCATTCAAAAAAGTTATCGTTTCGAGGCCAAAGAAGATGTGAAAACTGTTGAACACCACAAAGGACGTAAGAACAGATAACAGACGTGCACTATGCTAAAGCCTGGTAAAAGCCATCACAGTCCTAAAAATACAACTTAACATGCGTTTAATGCCTGACTGCCTTTCAAGATAGAAACTACAGATAATGATTAAAGAAAAAGATTCTTAAAAGAAATATTGACTAGGTATATATATGCAGATTAATATGAAAACATAATCAGCTTATTCAAGCCATGACTCACTCGTCTTACGCTCATAATATAAGCAATTTAATATAAAAATAGGATGAAGTACATGCTCGCAATTCGCTTTCTTTCGAAAGCTCCGTTACATTACAAAATATATTCCCTCGAGAGTGGCTGTGAGTGATTACCGTGCCTTGTTGAAAACATTATAAAATCAGAGTCGTTATTGCGCTTTATCCAAAACAAAAGCAAAGTAATCTACAACCCTCACAACTCATCTAACACGAACATAAAAATAATTTACAATACTGTCAAAAATATCGCAACTCCCATTCATCTCAAAAAGGTGGTCCCATAAAACACCCTAAAGCACACCACATGTACCCTCAACTGGTCTTAAATGTAAATATGTCCATTAATTTCCTTTTTGCACATTTTTTAGAGAGTAATCGCCTGATTCAATGTTAAGACAATGATACTATCTATTTTCTTAGACATCTTTACATTAGAGCAATGGAGATTTCTATATTTTTTTTAACTTTACAGTATCAAATGCCGTGGTAAAAACGGTTATATTTTTGTTCAATAAAAGAATGGTGATAAGAAAGAACATATAACTTACTATATGACAAGTATTAAAGTAATAGAAATAGCATTTGTGTAAGCGAAGGAGAACAATGATAAAACCGATCCGTGCGATATGAGACCATTTACAACTGCACTCTGTTCGTAATAGTTATCTTAGATTTTACTAGTACTAGAATTCATATATTTAATGAGAAATAGAAATAAAAAATCTATTTTAATTTCTTGCACTGAGTTTTGTTATAAATATAAGTATCGTTTCGTGTCTAAAACGATTCATAACCGCTAAAAATACTTTGTTGAAATTCATAACTTTTAATAGACCAAATTATACACTAGGATACAATCCAAAAAGTTCTTCCTTATTTGAATCCACATCACACAAATTTTGCTACAGGCCACATGTACAATTTTAAACAAATCTAACCTAAAATTTACATAACCAAACAACATTAATATTACAAAATCAACAACGAATTACAACAGTCAACATAACAATGTTGTAAAGTAGCGTTGCAAATAAAATCAGAATAGGCAATTAAAAGTTTTGATCAACTTTTATCCGTCCACGGAAAAGAGACGGTATATATGATCAATCGCATATGTGGGAGAAAGATAGAAACATGTGGTTTGCCCTATTTGAGGTCGATGCGTTGAAATTCTAATAGAAATTACGTAGAATAATTGAATTAATAAGTTGTGTTATTGTTAAGGTACTTTTACAGGTCTGTTTTAAATTGTTCTAAATTGTTTTACGGTGAGATAAAGTAATTTACGGTTCATTAATCAGTTTATAACCTTATTTTTCTAAAGGTTTTTGCGTTATATTGCATGGTTTTTCGTTTATTTTTATCACATACTTGAGGGGTTCAATATTCTTTGTAGTTAACAATGAAACTTTTATAGGATCATTTCATTGTTCTGTCTATCATCTGTCTGTCCATCAAACCCATTTCCCTTACGAACGCATGGGTTACTATGTAAAATATGTTATGTGATATGTTTTTTTTTTTTTTTTTTTTTTAAAGACAACTCCCGCACTAGGAATAAATCCTGTGTCGCGGGGGACTTTTACAAACATACATGAAACGGACACAAAGAACACCCAGACTCAGAACAAAAAATTGTGGATCACACAAAGTGTTGTCCTACGTGGGATTTGAACCCACGACACTTGGCGAAGTAGGAAACGGCGTGGTGACCGCTAAACCACTAGGTCAAACGTGCAGTCTTATATTTTTATATCAGTAAATTTTAAAACTTAAAGTGTTTTATGATTAGTTACGATATTTAAAGTGAATTTGTCCGAAAATCTTATTGAAACCTAATGTCTTTTATGAAATGAATCTCTTTCGTCTTGTGTCAATTTACATTATTTTTCACTCTCAATTCCCGTCAACCTCAGTCGTCACTTTTATAGCACATACGTTAATAACCCTCCTTTGGCTTTGCCGTAGTCGGTTAAAAAGGACGTCTTGGTTTTCTTATTAGCTCCGTTCCTAGTCCTGTTATACTGACTATACTAACTAACAAATTGTACAATAATTTGTAGTCAGTTTGTGTCAAAAAATAAATAAATTTAAGCAAAACATCGATCAAATACTTTCTTACTACGTAATGTGTGTGCTGTAATAAAAAATTAACACTCGTGAAAATATACTTTTAAAATATTTTAAAAAATGACTCAATAAAACACATAAACATACAAAAATATATGACAGAGACGGGAACAAATCTCCGGATATATCCTTAACATCCACTTTAAGGTGACAAATCCATCCACAAAGGCTTGCAGCTCTGGTTAGTCTAGTATAATTAAATTAAAAATGTTTTTTAAAACAAGCTTTTACTGGAATGCATCGAAACGAATCAAACGAGTCCAAACTCGATGATGTTGTGACGTTTCTTTACAGAGTATCTATGGCCACCTTCTAGCTCCAGCATCAGATCAGCCACATGTCATTCTAATATTGTATTGTCACGCTGTATACACTTGCTTGCAAAATTTCAGCAAAATCGGTTGAAGATATCTATTTCAAAATTGAGCTGCAAGATTCCACCCGAACATAAAGGCATACATAAATACATACATTGCAAGTTAATAAAAAGCTTGTAATTAGTTTACATAAAGTTAAACTAAAATAACTGAACCAACTCATCCATATAAAATTATATTCAGAAAACACTTTGCGAACGCTTTAACACAGTATTTCCGCATTTTCCGAGCAAAACCAAGTTTTCTTAGAATTATCCCTCTTTAGTGCCAAGATCCGCTGTAGCATCCACTTTGCAAGGTTTTATGCAAACGGTTTATTTATTATACCGCTACTTACTTAGATATTTATAAAATATTTGTGAGCAATATTTATGAAGACTCGATATGATGCTCCATAGTTGGTGTATTGTATAAATACTAACTTTTTAATAATCTTTTCAAACTTTGCACAATCTACTGCAAGCTGTTAGTGAGTGTTTTTGAAGACATTCACACTAACTTATCTTCAATAATAAAATGCTTATCAGGAGTATATACAAGCATGCTTGACTGCACGTTTGGCCTAGTGGTTTAACGGTCACCACGCTATTTCCTACTTCGCCAAGTGTCGTGGGTTCAAATCCCACGTAGGACAACACTTTGAGTGATCCACAAATTGTTGTTCTGAGTCTGGGTGTTCTTTGTGTCCGTTTCATGTATGTTTGTAAAGTCCCCCGCGACACAGGATTTATTCCTAGTGCGGGAGTAGTCTTTTTAAAAAAGAATAAAGAAAAGAATAATATACTCCTGATTTTGTCTCTGGTATTGGTCATAACACAAATCGTTATTTCAAATTATTTGATGTCTTATACTTTTATCCATACGTGCCTAGTAATTTGTAGCATACATTTTGAGCGAAATGCTCAAGATCATTATTTGCATATAAAACCTGTATCTGTTATATTTTAAACTGATAACACCTTCGGACAAATTACAGAGCAAAAACTTTAGAGCAAGCAAGCTTGCATAAACATTTTCTGACGATTTTGTTTTACTAACATAAGTACTAATATTATTTACAAACCAATACATAATCGTCTATCTTTTGAATGATTTGCAGCAACTCATAGGTTGTAATATGTAATATGAATCAATAATTGTAAATATTCTGAAAAAAATACGTATAAGTAAGTACATTTTAAATCAATATATTATTAAATATTCTGCAACCGTATTAAGAGTTTGTATAGTTCAGTGTTATAAAACAAATTTAAACCTGATCTAAGTACTATGCTCCTTAGCCCGGTTTAAATTTGCACCAACCGCGGCCCGTTGTCGCTCACAGCTTGATTGTACAAAATTTAATTCTGAGGTTGTGACCGATTTTACGCCGAGGCTTGTGGTTGGCTTTAGCCGCTTAGGACTAAACGCGATAGAAGTAGAAGTGTTATACTGTACTATATAGTGATAGATTATAGTGACTGTGTATGTTCGGTTTCAATTTTGTTAAAGAAAATAGCCTCATGAATTTCATATTGATGCGTAACAAACCAGTATTTGTCGTATAAAGTTTCTTATTTATAATTTCAATATGTTATATCAGTGTTAAATTTGCTTATCACTTTAAGACCTTGTTTTATTTTTAGAACCTAAACCGAATTTGTTTTTTACAAGCTTTTATTAACTTGCAATGTATGTATGTATGCTTGTATGTTCGGGTGGAATCTTGCAACTTAATTTTGAAGCAGATATCTTCAACCGATTTTGCTGAAATTTTGCAAGCATATGTATACAGCATGACAATACTATATTATAATGACATGGAGCTGATCTGATGCTGGAGCTGGAAGGTGGCCGTATGAACTCTGTAAATAAACGTTGCAACATCATCGAGTTTGGAATCGTTTGATTCGTCTCGAGGCATTCCAGTAGAAGCTTTTTTTTTTTGTTTTTAATTTAATTGTCAATTCTTTATCCTTACATGTCTCTTGTAAATTATGCTTACAATTTTATTTTTTGTAAATAAATTAACATACATGTTTTTTTTTCAAATTTGTGATTAATTGACTCAATAATATCATCATGATGTATCTGACCATTTATAATTTTACTTAGGGTCATCACAATGCAATTTTGAAAAGGTTTTTGTAGGATTCTTTTATGCCTCATCGCCTGTCTAACGCTAACTTTTCTTAGAAAAGTTATCATTTTCAGACGCGGTAAGAACGAAGATAAATTCTTGGAGCGGGACTGAGACTACAATACTCAGAAAATTACTAGTATGTACACATATGTTCATCCTATGATTTTACTAAGAGATATGAACTTTCACTCATAATTATTGATTAGAATTTTGTCAAACAAACCTTAATTTCCAAAAAATGGGAATTAAGTAATTCTAAACACATTACTAACCGGAAAATCCCCATAATTCTAAATATAGAACCAGAAAATCCCCATCATTCTAAATATAGAAGTTCATTAAGCCCCATGTATTGGCGTTCACGTCACAGATGGATTAGCAACGCAAATTAGATTCGGCCGTGGTTTGGACAAACGTTTCAGTGAACTCCATGTTTCAACGTTATTACCAACTACTTTCGCAAATGCAATCTCTTTGTAGTTTGACAGTTATTATTATAAATTTAAAACATGTCATTTCATAAAATACTAGCTGAGCCCCGTGGTGTTACCCGCGGTACAACAACAACCGCCGTTAACGCCACGGGACAAAGTAAAAAACAAAACTATTTAAAAATTATCTATACCGATACGGCTATACCGACATCAAAAAAGCTATTAAATTGTACAGTCTAGCATATTATATTTAAATTGATACTTGTTTAAGCTAAGGCCTTATGGGACTGGCATACCCTAAAAGGGTAAAAGTCCCTTAAAAATAAATAAAGAGAAAAAAACCTATCCTATAAATAAGTATTCTATGTCTGTCTTCAGGTTCTAAGCTACTTCCCCACAAATTTTCAGCCAAATCGGTTCAGCCGTTCTTGAGTCATAAATAGTGTAACTAACACGACTTTCTTTTATACAATAGATGTATCGTTTATAGGTTCACAAAATAGTTTTTATATCTATAAATAATATGATGTTAGGAAGCTATTAAGGAAATTATAATTCATACAATAAGTAACTAAAATAGACATAGAACTTTTTGATTCTTTTACTAATCGCCACTAACCGCCGTGACTATATTACGGCACAAATTCTTTAATATATTTGTCTGATACGAGTAGATTAATATAACTAATACTAATGATTATATTACAATTGCCAATACAATATAGGCCAACATAGTGTGGGTCACCATGCTGCATTGTCTGCATTTGCAATGAGTATGTTGACCACCACTCGTGGATTGTGCTCATCTTTTCCATCAGTCAGTGTAGAGTAACTTTGGCAGAAACCACGACATTCAAAGTCTCTCACAAAGGCTACGTACGAGTTGTATTGGTAGTGAACTCAGCCATTTGACCAATCACACCTCACTTTTGGAACTCCTTTAATGTATCAACAACCCATAACGTCCCACTGCTGGGCTCGGGTCTCCTCTCAGGAGAGGGTTAAGGCCATACGTCCCCACGCTGGCCGAGTGCGGGTAGGAGACTGGCAACACAACATTGTGGCTACGTAATGTTGCCGTTGGATGTTTTTAAGCCACGCAAAGGCCTCCAACAAAGCTTTACGACTGTTATCATACGATAACAACTGGGACCGATTGCTTAACGTGACTCCCAAATCACGGAGACGCTAATGGTATTGTGCTAGGCGTCACCCATCGGTGATTGTTTATAATCACCGAGTGCAACTGGGCTATGAGCGCCTTAATATATAATTTTCATTAATAGGGGCTACCGTAATCATGGTATATTAAATACTCGTAGTATCTAAATTAAACTTATTGATATGTGTTTGTATATTATATTTGATCGGAGTATATTTGCACTTAAAATAATAATTTAGATGTTTGTAAACACAAAAAAAAAAAAACATAACGATTCATTCAATTACAATAATATATTTACGATGATTCCTTTATCCGCCACATATATCGTGACTACCTGGTAAATATAATATTCTAATTATTGCTAAGAATTAAAGTACTAAGAAAGTAAATGAATATTTCGTGGAACATGTGTCGAATAGTGAATGTTACACGTGTCCGTGAGAATTTGAAATATTTTTTCCAATAATCTAGTTATAAACTTCTGTTCATGGATTTTTCTGAGATTCTGTGAAAAATTAATTTTTTAGGCTACTTCGCCTGAATTTTTCTATTCATAACTTTCTTTTCCTAAAATTTAAACGAAAATCGAATACAACTCTTCTTAAAGTAATATCGGAATCAGGTATGTATTATCCTCCAATAAATGAATTAACATTGATTTGAATAGGTTTTATAATTAATTCGTTTGATTATTCATGCATGTAACATGTAGCCTCCTTAGTTAGTCTTCTAGCGTCATTATTCTCAATTTCCTTTTCAAGTTTTAGGCACGTGCCGCCAGAGTTTCTTGTTAGGTCTTTTTTTTGTTCTGCTTCGTTAAGCCTGTATTACCGTTGTTCAAGCCACTCGACTCAGACTTTACTTAATTATTTAAATTAGGTCACCTTATTATTTAAAGTTACGGCCGAAATTGCTTTCTTTATGAAAATTTAACAAGATTTTGGATAATTAATACTAAAAACATCGTTTCGAGATTTTTGTTACTTATCGGTGTTTTAATAGTGAAAATATTATTGTATTTGCATGGATGATTTTAGGCAATAGAACAACTTGATTTAATTTTGAGCGTGTAATTACTTTTAGGAGTTTTCATTGTAATTTTCTAATAACGATAAATTGAAATTTACCTCTTGCCTTTGATTAATTTTTAACCGACTTCAAAAAAGGAGGAGGTTCTCAATTCGATCGTATAGTTTTTTTTTATGTTGTTCGCGGATACCTTCGTCGTTTATGCACCGATTTTGATAATTATTTTTTTAATGGAAAGGAAATATCCCAATGGTGGTACCATGATAAGGACACTAAGATTTGATGATGGCATCCAAAAGACATCGAGTCGAAGCTTCGAAATTCCTAAGGGCGACTAGTGCATTTGTTATTTTATTTGAAAGCTGGTGCATTCCGTGTGGTCCCATTTCAATTTAGTCGTTCTTGAAGTCAGTTTTTTTTTGTTAAAATTTTACTTGTTAATAGTCACGATAAATGTCTGATTCAATAACGCTTTTTTTCAAGGGGTTTGTTTACAATCAATTCTTAATATGTACTAGAATCGTTTTATAAATCTTATATATTACATACACTCAAAGTCACGGCTTTTTTATAAGTCTTGATATTAGTTACACCCTTTCTAAGTTTTTCCGAGATGAAATTGAAGAAGAATTATTATTGTCAATTTTACTTGCAAAAGATCTACTGAGCAATTTCCTCTACAATTTTGTTGAAGATGATGACAGCTTAAATTTGGAATTTTTGAAAGCGATAAATTTCATCCTGAATATGTAAGTGTACTTGAATTAAAAAATGATAACGTACATGAATTATTATTTAATACTCCTGATTTATAAACAGTAACTTTTCAAACCACAACTACAAAACCATCGTTACGACCAAAAAGTCACAAATTTCGATTCGATTCACAATGTTCGATTTAAATTGTTTTGCTTTCATTCGTGTTACTGAACTCGTAAATCTCGTTTATATATATTCAAACATTTCGGCTAATAAAATATTAACGTATGACGTAGTTTTGAGAATACAATAAAAAGGGAAGAAATATTTACCGTATATTTCAGCATTCGATACTCGACAGAAATGTTACTCTAAAATTCAAAAGCAACCCGTACAAAAACACCACAAGGCTCAAACCACAATTCACACGTCAGCCTCTATACCCAAGCCCTTGAGTATCAGAGAACAAGCTTGCATTGAATAATGTAAGCGATCGATCCACATCGTTCATAATTTACATTTGGGGAGGTGTGCCCCAAGGCAGCATTCTTAGACCGGTGTGTGCTGTAAAAGAAAAATTGATAAAATTACTTTTTCTGCGGTGCATTACCTTTAACCTTATTTTTAGTTAAATATTGCTGAGAAACTCTACCTTTGGTAACGAACAGCTCTACTTTGAAATAATAGGTCTTTACCTATGAAGTTGCCGTTTTGTATGCAATAAGTGAAAGTACTTATTTTTTCAAACTTTTTTATTTCTGTTATTCGAAGTAATCACCCATGCAATCGACGCATCTTTGCCAACGCATTGGCAGTTTATTGATGCCCTTCTTGCAAAAATCTGTAAAAAAAGTTGTCATCTAGTAAATAAGTATCTAATTAATTTATAAAGGTAGAATCTGCTACAGGTATCACCTTAGAGGTAATACACACATCAAAAGTATCTAGGGATCAACATATGTGTCTAGGGATCAACATATATTTTTGCAATAACTTTTCTCCTGATTGATATTAATTAAAATTTTCTTTAAGGATTCATCAAATAAAGTGTTTTTGTTTGTCACAGTAACGATAAACCAAGTCACCTTTGCATTAATAAATAAATTTGCCATTTTCCTAATAAAGGGATTTTTGACATTTGAACCACTAACATTAAAGTTCGAAAAAAAGACTGAAATAACAGTTTTCTTTAAAATTTTATTAGGTAACTTAAACAATTAATAATCCGTGTTTCTACCGCGAACACTAACAACACAAGAATCGGTTTGGCATACTCAAAATGAGTTCATCCAAATCACGCTGTGGAATGGCCGCCCATGTTCGTTGCAACAACAAAAAAAGGTCTTCTTGCGACTGGATACCCTCCATATTCGGCAGAGCTCTTCTCTGTAGCATATGACATGCATGCTCAATCGGGTTCAAGTATTAATTATATATATTATATAATTATATAAATATTAATTAACAATAGTATATCAAAAAAAGAAAGGGCGTTTATAATTGTCACAAAATGTTAACTGTCCCTTGCAAAGCCAAAGTTAGCTGTTGATTCGTTATTTAAATCATGGAAACCTTTATTATTATTTTTACTATTTACTTAAATAACTTATTTAGTATATTGTTAAAATTAACTGTACCTTTTTTGAGGAATGAAATTTATTACGAATCCGTACGTTGAGTGCAGAGTATCCGTTGGATAAGTCAATACAATTTGTCTCTGATGGATTTGGCAGCGTGCCGTGCACTGTTATAATGAATTTAAACAATGCCGTGTATCGTTGAAATAAAGGTCCTGACTTCCTGAGTGCAAGATTCTCGTTAACAGGTTTATGATGGAGTCGGGCAGTTCTTTTTTAAGTTTCTTTGTAATGTGTTTATTTGTATTTCTTATAAAGAAATCAACGTCCATCATGGTTTCTATTATTTCCACTAATTTCATTTTTCAATCGCATTATACAAGGCCCAATAAATGCGTTGACAGATGCATGCTGACGGAGAAGACACACACTTAAAAAGCAGACCTCCCAATGACTTACGTTCCTCATACGATTTATATCACTAATTCTATTGATGTTAACATGAGGTTAAAGTAAAAAGAAAGAATAGCTTACTAAAGAGTGAACGAAAGTAAACCGTAGAAATCGCAACACCAAAGATCAATTTAAGTCGTCTCAACTGGAACTAATAACCAAAAAAAAAAAAAAAACATTATCAACAATCCCAGGGTATCTGCACTCTCAGGTAGCTTTCTTTGTCTAAACACTTGCAGTAATCCACAAAACTAATTCCAGATCAGTGGAGATTTGCGCGGATCAAATTTCGTACGGCTATTTCAGCCTGCAAAAATTGATTTCATCCAACTTTTTCAACAATTTAGGCTTTC
Source organism: Diaphora mendica (assembly GCA_949125395.1). NCBI lineage: Eukaryota > Metazoa > Arthropoda > Insecta > Lepidoptera > Erebidae > Diaphora > Diaphora mendica. The sequence continues at coordinate 27,850,185 of OX421318.1, read as the reverse complement.
TATTTTATCTGAACTCGAACTATGTACTTGTTCGTATTTTTACACCATTTTGTTCGCATAAAAAAACATTGTGAAATTTTTTGAAAGTTTCCCTTGTAAAAAAATCGGAATATGAGATGTTAACTTTTTTTTTATTGTCAGCTGCCAAAATGACTCTGCCCTACCTGATGGAAAGCATGAGCAGAATCCAAGAGTGGTGGTCACCATCCAGTATGGTGACCCACATTGTAATATAAATTGGAATCGATTATATTTTTTCTAATAGTTTCTAACTATACTGAATTGCTTGATGTTTACTTCAGAAGTTTGTTCGATCTTAAGTCACTTAATATTTTTCTATCCATTAATTTGGCAGGTAGGCATTATTACATGAAATCTTCTAAAAAATAATTTTGCCATTCAGTTCAATATCAAGTTTCACAGTTCACTGTCTACTATTACATTTTAATATACTTCTACAATAGTTTACTAAATTATCAATGTTAATTGTCTTCTTTTAAAAAGATTTACTAAGAATGATATCAAATACCGTTTACGAAATAAATATTATTCTGTTATATTTTATTACTCCCATTTAATGTACAAAAGCTGTTAAGATGTAAGCGATATTACATAGCCTATTACTAAAATATTATGTAAATTATATTTTGTAGACGTCTAGTTCCAATTACGCTGCCGTTGAGAAATCCTTATTGTTCAAGCGGAATATTGGATTTTCAATTGAAGTCACAAAAGCAATTTAGATATATTTATATATTCAGAGAAAAATAAAAAGAGAAATTGATATACTGGCACGAAATATAAAAAGAGAATTTGGTACACTGACAAATTCGGAGATCAGTAAAGTATCAGTTTACTGATTTTGAAAGAGTCAATCAATACGTTTTATGAGACAGGAGTGGGTTCGTTTGGCTACCTGCCAATAACATCATTGTAAAAATTACAATTACGAAGTACCTTCACACATACTAATACATATTTATACATCATATACTTTACTATACTTTCTCTGTAAACTTCTTTGGGACAGAATATTTCTATCTATGTCTAGTAAAATTTATTCGCTTTATGACTGTTTTGCCACCATCGTTGGCTATTTAAACATTTTTATTCACATGCTATTTTCCATTATATTTTACAACTTCATTTGTATGACCTTTGCTTATTTTTCTTTGCTTAATTTGTTGCAACTAGCCTTCATGCTAATTTCAATTTTTGCTATGATTGTTTTTAACGGACTTCTCTTATTAGTAATGACGTAATGAACAAGTTTTTTTATAATACAAGCCAGTTTTATATCTTGTTATTACCTGTGTACAGAATTAATTAATTTTAGATTGTACTACGCTGATATATCCTTATCCATTCAACAATTTGAAAGCCAATCACGAAACTAACTTTGAGGTACCAATATTCACTATAAATAGTTGTCGAGTTAAGGCGATGTGCTTAATAAATTTAGAGAATATTAATTTAATCTTTAGACAGTCTTCATAAAATTTGAAGAGTCGAACTTTCAATGTATAATTTAGGATGATCTAGCTTAACTTATTAGTTTCTAATTAAACATCCGTTCAATCTATATATATATATAAAAGCGAAATACCACTCACTTATTAATCACGAAATCTCAGAAAATATAACACCTACAAACTTGAAATTTAGCAGGTTCCTTATAGGGTGTAGACATCCGCTAAGAACGGATTTCACGAAACTCCATCCCTAAGGGTGTAAAACGGGGGTCGAAAGTTTGTATGAAAGTCCTATGTTTTTGAAGTAAGAGACTTGAAATTTAAAATGTATGCTCTATAGATGGGGTGGAGGTGTCCTAATAATGTATCTTTAGAAATCAACCCCCTTTTGGGATTAAACGGGGGATGGTAGTTTGGACGCAAACGAGGTTGCGTAGGTCAGCTAGAAAATTATATATTACAAAAGCTTGAGAAACAATAACTTCTTAAGACTCAATTTAAAGAGAAGAATTAAGAAACAAAAGCATATTAACAAACTCATGTTAGCAGTTCTCTAGCATGCGTTGATTCTATTCCAAAAATGGTTCTACACGTGACATTATTCTGGTCAAACCTTCCAATGCTGGATAGTAAGTCAAAATCTAAGATATAAGGTTTTGGGCTACTGCTATACTATACCGGCTCGATCGAAGTGATACCACGGCCTCACAGAAAACCGGTGTGAAATAGCGTTTGCGCAGTGTTTCCCCGAGTGAGTGAGGATAACGGAGGCCCACCCCTCCCCCATCCACCTCCCCATCCCCAAAAGGCCGGCAACGCACTTATGACGCCTCTGGTGCTGCGAGTGTCCATGGGCAGCGTTAATCGCTTACCATCGTCTACTCGTTTGCCCCTCTTACCTAAAAAAACTATGATACGTTGGTCCGACTGGGTGGTCTAGTGTTTGTATCAAGTTTTTCTTCTCTAGTTTTCACAGAAGATTGCAGTCGATTGTCATAATTAATTATTCACTGTCACCTATTATTTTGTCGATAATATTTAGTAGGTCTGCAAAAATCTATATTCATTTTGACCTACCAATATAGTTGAAGACACAAAGGATATACCAAACGCTAAGAACACTCTCAAGGACAAGATGAAACAGGACAAATGATGAAGTTGAAGTGTTGTTTCAGAACTTTATCTTTGCCTTATGATCAATAACATATTATACATAAAAACACTCCTTCCCTCTATTATCTATGGATTTCTCACCAATATAGTTTTTGTTCGGTGGTTCCCCGAACAGAAAAGTTTTAGAGTATTTTTATAGATCTAGGCTGATTTGACAAGAGTTAAAACGATATGTCATATTAACTAAAAGGTCATATTTCTGATTCTAATTAACAATATCACTATTTTAAGACAATAACAGTACATAAGATTTATCATTTCAATCAAAATTTTCTAGAACTTAGTTTTTAACCTACCCTAATCCCCTATCTCTGAAACTCTGACATTCTCATAACTAGTAAAATCAACATTGTACGAAATTGTACAATGTACAACGTCTTTTGTAAGGTGCAGGTAACTTCCCAATCAAGTGGCTTCTATTCACAGAGAAATTTGGAGCGTTCCACTATCTATATCTAACATCTCAAGATAAGATTTCGGGTTAACAGGTTTCAATGCTACAAATTACTAGTTCGAGCAGAAATCAACTTGACAGCAACTTTGGAACCGCTACAAAGACCGTCGCCAATATTACCTGCATACGCCTTAACCTCGAACTAAAATAATTAGCTAAGTTGTCAAGCGAGGGGGGTGACAGAATCGGGAGGGGATGTAGAACAGGTTAATTTATGTTGAGACTGTACAAACGTTCGAAGCCTTGTTTGTCGAGCCCCAATTTATTATGGAAGCTGTATTTACCCCGGGTACATGGCGCGAATATTTTAATAAAGATATATTGATTAGTTGTGGTATTTCATACGTGAACAATGCTTTGGTGGCCGTAATTAAATCGCGGTGAATATTACATTTCTACAGGTACATTTCAACACTTCATCTAAATGCCAAATATTCATCTGTTAGAATATACTATTACTGAAAATGCAAATTGATAAAATCAAACACAGATGCACGTATTTTTCAATAGCATGAAGCATCCGTGGACATCGTGATGATCTGACGACAACAACAATCCTAAATCTTTAGGGTTTCGGTTACTTATCTGCTTTGCGTTTTAATCAGTTGTCGTTTTTGTAAGTTTTGTCAAATGGACAAGATCAGTCTACTAGTAGAAAGGTAGTAGAGCCACGCTGATTTCAGCAGAAACAGCATGACTCAACCGAGGTTGTACTACCCTCGCACAGAAGACCAACCTAAAATGAAGGCATTCGTACTGCCATGTTTCGTTGAAGACTGGAGGTCTAATGATGCAGAAGCATCTCAATAGGCCGCCATAGTGTGGGTCGCCATGATGCATTGTCTGCATTTGGAATGAGTATGGTGGCCACCACTCTTGGATTCTAATGCAGGCTCGTATATATAAAAAAGTAGTATCCAGGACATGTCTTGCCTTACTATGTCGAATTAACTTCGCTTGTAATAATGACTATAATTTGCATGGTAAAGTAGGCCTAAATCTCCTTTTGCAAGATAGACTTATTTCTAGCAGTAAACGAATAAAAGATGTTGATGGTGTGAGTCGAAGCGTTGCGTTGATAGGAGAAAATCATTAAGATTTAATGCATAACTTCATGAATTTATCATATATAAATATTCTACTTATAACTAAATCGACTATACTTGACTGTCTCGATGACGCAGTGGTAGCGTATGCGACTGCTGTGCTTAAGGTTTCGGGTTCGATTTCCGGGTTGGACCAAATGTTACAATCATTTGATCTCCAAACATTTGTTTCGGAGTTTGGGTGTTTTCTATGCAAAATATATATATATATATATATATATATATATGTCGGAGACACAAGAATAAACGAGAACATGAATGACAGATACAGCCAATCTGGACCAAAGCCAAACACTAATCACTACTAAACGGATACGAATCAACCTAACACCACCAAAGCAACCCCCACGAGGGGGTTGGGGCAACGCTCACTCCACCGCGGTGCCCTGTGGAAATTGCCACCTAGGCTAGTAATTCCCCCACTGATAAATATAGCCTCGTACACACGATATAAAACACAGAGATACCGACTTATGGAACCGTTCGATAGTGGCAAATGTTTGTAACACTTTTATTATTCGGATACCCTCATTCCGACACGGCCGTCCTGACGTATTACACGTCCTCGTGTGATGTTGAAGGCATCATCATCATCATCGTTATCCGCAGAAAATAAAGAGATATTTTTGTATTGTTCGGCCACTCCTGACCAAGGACATTGGGTACATTATTACATTTTATCTTCTGTGGGATAACTTCATTTAGGACGTTTTCATAAAATAATAGGCTTTTTGTTATCAAATCTGAATGCTAATAGACTTCTCGCTACATACTAAATTAATAACACCAGTAAGTAGTATCGCAACAGTCACCTCACCGTTTATCGCGTTACACATTTTTGGATTATTAACAATATCTAGATGGCCTCTTATTCTACCAATTTCACTTCTCAATGGCCACCTCGCCTTTCAGTGGCCACCTCGCCTTTCAATGGCCACCTCGCCTTTCAATGGCCACCTCGCCTTTCAGTGGCCACCTCGCCAAAAACTTAACTTACTTACTTTTAACAAAACTTAACTAAACTTTAACAACCACCACGCTGTTAGGATATCTCATACTCTCATTATAGAGACTACTCGCCACACAATTACAACGCAATTTCATTCCATTGCATCAGCATTAATTAACCCTTGATTATCATCATCAACATCAATAGGGACTTGATCTTCGGGTATTTTCCTCACTATTATCAATGCCAGACAAATCTACCTCCTCGGGTATATCACTTAAAGGAAACTCTCGTATACGAACGCAAGCGCATTTGTAGATTCTGTTACCAGTTAAAGATTTCAAAGTATAACGATCGCCGTCGAGCAACTCTACAATTTTAAACGGTCCTTTATATTTAGGATATAACTTTGTCTAATTTCTTTCTTAACTTTGAATCAAAACTAAGTTACTGAGATCAAACTTTACTAATTTACACTTTCCCTATCAAATGTCACATACGTGTACACACAGTATCTCTCTCATTCTGCCATATCTGACCTCACTGTCTATTCTGTCTTAATAAAACAGTACACTACTGAACAGCAAAAGAAAACAGTAACATCGTTATTAAAATCTTAACAACATAAAATAAGAACTTTAGTAATTGACTACTGCTGCAAATTCTCAAAGCAATCCAAATAAATAGTATCGTAGGTCATCCCTGTGACCACCACAAATGTAACAGTTAGTCATCCCTTGTGACTACCACACGTATATCTGCCAACTACATAGACATGCCAGCTACAATCACCCGCTGCTGGTGAGATAGCTGACACCAAATAGAAGTCCGACCAGTTTTTTATCTTTACTGAAAATATCGACATTTCATCACAAAATAAAGAAACGGTAATTATAATTCGAGTCACAACTATCACAAAGTGGTAAATATAATAATCTAAAAAATGTTAACAGCCACTATCAAAGATGAACCCGCTTCAAATTAAAAATCACATCAAAATAAGAAATAAATTTAAAAATCGAAAACAAACAGCATGTGCAGAACGGGTAATTCAATCCACCTCCATCACTAAGATATTCTGCTATAATATAATCTACACTATACTTCCGAAATCGTCTACCTTTGTAACGATGTCACCATTAGAAACGATCTTATTATTAAAAAAAAATCTTTTCGAAAACAGATTCTCATCCTTTTCTTTAAATAATTATGTCGCTTGAAATACAGCAATCGTACACTACATGAAACAATAACCACACTGAATAAACCTGGATTAAAACTGTACATAGAATTTCGATGTTACAATAAGTGCGGGCATTACCTACCCTCAATAATGTTACTGCACAATATTGTCGTTTGCCTAGAAATTCATCTGACAAAACTTGTCTTATTGAAGAGCGTTCAGCACAAAATAAAAATAGTACGACTCACCAGATTGGAGTTGTTCGTACATACCGGTTACTTCCCAGTTACCGATGCGTTGCTTTTACTACCGCCCGCTGCCGCTGTTGTAGGCCGCACGTCTCATAAACCGTTCGTACGCGAAATGGCTATACCGACACTTTGACACTATGCGCCCGATCTCGCTTACAAAAATTTAACAAATGGCACCTCGTACGAATTTCGAGCGGAGGGTAGTTCGACCGCTCGCCGCGACCGACGATCCGTTACACTCTCAAACATTCTGGGCAAATGAGATTCAGATCCCACTTCTGATGTCGGAGACACAAGAATAAACGAGAACATGAATGACAGATACAGCCAATCTGGACCAAAGCCAAACACTAATCACTACTAAACGGATACGAATCAACCTAACACCATCAGCAACCCCCACGAGGGGGTTGGGGCAACGCTCACTCCACCGCGGTGCCCTGTGGAATTCGCCACCTAGGCTAGTAATTCTCCCACTGATAAATATAGCCTCGTACACACAATATAAAACACAGAGATACCGACTTATGGAACCGTTCGATAGTGGCAAATGTTTGTAACACTTTTATTATTCGGATACCCTCATTCCGACATATATATGTGTGTATTCTATTCATATATAGACTGAGTAAGTAAGTAAGTACTCATAATACAAGATGCATTATGTACTTGTATTATGAGTACTTACTGGCTGACTGGAAACTGGCATTTGGGACTGGAAGGCATCATGTGTTAGATGTCCGAAATATTTATTTATTTATTATCTGTGCCCGCTACTTCCCTGGACTACGTCAAACATTTCAAAACCAAAATCAACTAAATCGGCCCAGCCGTTCTCGAGTTTAAGCGAGAAAAACGAACAGCAATTGATTTTTTATAAGATTGTGAATGTACATGCTGATACCATGTAGTTCTATTATCAAACAAAGCCTTTTCTTGGCGACAATTTCAGAGCACAGTTATTATTATATTTCTTTCCTTGTTTCGTATCCATGACACTATAACAATAATATCATCTTAACTGACACTAACATCGTCCCCTTCCATTCTCTGCGTGTTATATTAAAATAGAGTGACAAGCCTTTTGAAAGAACATTTGTCTTGAACTTTTATATCAATATACATTTCTTGGAAGATTCTCGATCTTTCTTATAGCGCAATAGATGTTACATTTATTTGTTTAATAATGAGTTTTGCATAAAATTCATCAATTCATTAAGTAGTTGATTTGCTGTCATCACTATAGAAAAATCGAACGGAAAACAATCCTACTTACTTGCAATATTATAAGCATTTATGAATGACTTTATCGTTATTTCGATTATATTTAGATAACTAGCTTTTGTCCACGGTCCCGCTTGCGTGTATTCGGTTCACGCCAGAAAAAGTATCTTATGTCCTTCATCAATCAAATTATATCCATGCCCAATTTCATTGAAATCGGTGCAGCAGCATAGCATTACATAGTCACTTTCGAATTTATAATATTAGTGTGGATGGATGAGTCTTACAGCGTAAATTTAAAACTTTTCTAGTCCGGCTAGTTACTGTAACTGTGTCCGTTTTTTTTTATTTAATCCCGAGTATCAAAAACATAAATCCTCTAAAAATATTATGATCAAAGCCATAATAAACTAACATTCATTTAAAAAAGCAAACAAGTTATAGCTCAACATTAAAATTACTTTATAGCTGCCACAAACCTTCAGAAGCATATGACGCGCGAACTTTTAGATGAATAATGCGACCTGCATATTTCTTGCCTCGTTTCCCTGCCTCGTTGCCTTGCCTCGTATTCCCTGGCTCATATTCCTTGATATTCCTTGCTCCTCGCATCCGGGGCGTATTAAACCCGGGTTACGATAGTCATTGTGTCTTGAAAATAGGGATTATGATTTTCTTTTTGTTGAATTTCCGCCTTGTTATGAAGAACGGTGAAGCTTGGCTAGCGGTAAGGGTTTCGTAATTGGTCGAGTAGCCTGTTTATTAAGTAAATTTGTATTGTAGAGAAAAAATATTAAAAGCTAAAGAAATAAGACTAATAATAAAAATATTATGCTTTTGAGAGTAACTTTTAATTAATTGGTTACCGACCTAGTAATGTAAGCTAAGTTAGTGAGTCTAAAAAAGGTTCTGCAATGTATGTTATAAATAACTGAGTTTAAAAGTGTTATTACTTTACTACACAAATATACTGTGGTATTTGTTATCTCAAATACAGAGCAAAGTAATAAACGCAGTGTTAATAACTTATTACCGCGTCGCCGTCGTGCAGATATTCATATTTTAATTTATTTAATTACGACCTACTCTTATCCTTCGTATTATTTTAGTCTTCATATTCCTAGCCTTTATCTATACTAATATTATAAAGCTGCAGAGTTTGTTTGTTTGTTTGTTTGTTTGAACGCGCTAATCTCAGAAACTACTGGTCCAATTTGATAAATTATTTCAGTGTTGGATAGTCCATATATCGAGGAAGGCTATAGGCTACATTTTATTTAAAAAAAAAAAAATAGGGATCCGTAAGAAAATTGCTATTTCGTAACCCAAGGTGTGAAATCGAAAACCTATTTTTGCGTGCGCTGCAATAACTATTGACAATAGAACAAAATAATGTATTACGGGTTTGTAGGTCCCATTAAGATCTACAAAAAAGTCCGCAAGAGCATATATCTAACTATCATGATTTAGTCACAATAACCGCTTTTGTGTTCAAAAAATTTATTAAATCGTCTGAAGAAAGAAACTACGTTAAATGAGTATAGTAATATTAATCCTTATCCAATCAAAGCATTATGTTATCAAGGGTATTTATGTAGAAGTAAAATACTTTTTGTTTCATCCCATTCGAACATTTCGTTTAGAAGTTATCACGAGTATAAGACGCTAAGAGTTGGTACCTAATAATGAGTTATTTGCCAAAGAGTTTTTATCAACTTAGTATCTAATATTAATCTTTATCCAAATAAATGTGTAGTTGATTATGAGTATTAGATCTTAGAAAAGTATAATACATACATCTTCATTAATATACAAAGCTGAACAGTTTGTTTTGTTTGTTTGAACCCTCTAATCTCAGGAACTACGGGTCCAATTTGAAAAAATATTTCAGTGTTAGATAGCCAATTTATCGAGGAAGGCTATAGGCTATATATCATCACGCTAAGACTAATAGGAGCGGAGCACCAATGAAGAATATTTCAAAAACGGGGGAAAATTATAACGCTACGGGCAATAGTAGACGCATACGACGTTGCGTGGGTCAGCTAGTTATTCCTAAGATTTATTAGAGGGCGGCTACTAGTTCAACCTGTTTTACCTGAACATCATTTTTTTCACGTAGAGAATAGCATTCGACCTCCGCAATCCGAGGGGCGAACTGAATTCGTTGAAAATAGTTATCAGTATATTTGAGGACTAATGGCCTAACGTGCTCTACGAGGCTCGGGTGTGAAACACCTCCAAACTTCTTTCTGTTGTAAAGAGTTTCTTGTAAGATAAACTCAACGACACTTTTGGCCCGATCCGGGAATCGAAGACCTCTTGATTAGCATACGCAACGAGGCAGTTCATTTTATTTTACTGAAATTTTATTTTTATATTTTTTCCGATAGGTCTAGTCTTTTTATTAAAAAAAAAACAAATATTTACAGAATTTACTGTTAAGTGATGTCCTGGTGGTGTTAGACAATTAAAAGCGGACTGTAGTTTGCGCTAGTTTTTAATGTTTACAAGGATATGTCACAGTACAGAGCAGTGATCCCGAACAATGTCTTGAGGCGAGTGTTCTTAATACGATGTATGTAGTGAGAGATGCTGCCCGCACCCCGCTTCTCCTTGCGTCCCCGTCACCTGCGTCGCACGCCGTTCGACAGCGGTACAGCCGGTTGGAAGCACCGGCCCACCGCGATGTCGAGGATCCAGGTTCGATTCTCGACATATTCCCCCCAGGGTGAAGAATAAGACTCTTGAGCTGGAAGAGGGCAAATATTATTATAGGCTCTTCGTACGATGCCTTTCCTTGTCTTTATCTCAGCGACACGACTGATCCCGTCGACACCAGAATAAGTCTTGATGATCCTTCCGAGAGGCCACAACAGTGGTGGTAGGCTCAAATCTTTAACGAGGACTAAGTCATTGGGTTTAAGTTCGTTATGAGACGATGTAAGCCACTTCGTCCGCTGTTGAAGAGTGGAGATGTATTCATTTCTAAAACGGACCCAGAAATGTTGTCGGATGTACTCAATCCTTTTGAAGCGGTCAATGATGGTAATATCTTTCTCCAAAACTTGTGGATGTGGATAAGCAGTGAGTGGTCGTCCTATTAGAAAGTGAGCGGGAGTAAGAGCTGTGAAGTCGAGGGGATCTGTGGAAATATGAGTGAGAGGACGAGAATTTAAAATAGCTTCGATCTGAGCCAAACAGGTAGCCATCTGTTCGTATGTAAAATGGATGGCTTGTAATTGACGCCTAAGATGATGCTTTGTTGAGCGGACAGCTGCCTCGGCCATGCCATTAAAATGTGGGCTATAAGGAGGAGTAAATTTAAATTCGATACCTTCCTGGGCTATTTCATGTTGAATACTAGATTCAAGAAGAAATCTTTCTAAATCATTTGATGCACCAACAAAGTTCGTTCCGTTATCGGATGAGATGCTTTGTGGCTTCCCCCGGCGAGCAATAAAGCGATTTAAGGCGGCTATAAATGCTTCTTTCGTAAGTTCTGTAACAAGCTCCAAATGTACAGCCTTAACAGAAAAGCAAACGAAAATGCACAAGTAAGATTTCAAGAGCCTGCAGCCCCAACCCTCACGGTCAGCTATCAGCACTGGTCCAGCATAGTCTACGCCACAATGCAGGAAGGGAAATTTTATTATAAATTAAAATTGGATGTTTAATATTATAACAATAAGACGAGTTATCCAACCTACCACCTACACGAATGATCTGGTTTTCATCTACGAACGGTGATAAAGGCAGTAATCTATTTTTTCTCGGCAGAGTCTTTCCTGTTTTGAGAATAAGAGACTCCGTGGGAAATATCTCAGACTGAGCACATAAAATTGTTTGTTGTAATTCTAGATTTCTAAGGTAAGACTATTGGTTAACTGTTTTGTTTCCTTTTTATTTATTTTTTTAAATTATATATAAGTCTTTGTATGTAAGCTCTTTGTAATTTAAGTAAATTTGAATATTTATTAATAAGAGAAGATATTAGATTGCAGTTTTGATTGTTGTTATTTAATATTTTATTTGTAGATAGGCATATTTTTTCTTCGTGTACTAATTTGTTAGCTTTATTTGTGTTTAATTTTCGCTCTAACGCTAAAAAACGCGACTTCGCCATATGAAATGAGTCACCCAAAATAAGAGGATCACATTTCAGAGGCATTGTAACGACAAAACGACTGTCATCATTACGATATGTTTTATCAGCAATACTTTGATCAGAAGCCTTTTCTTTTAATGGTAAAGAATGCTCAGGCTGAATTGTATCTAACACCCTAAAAGGCGAAAGATCGGTGTTAGTTTCACCTTGGGAATGAAGACATAAGTTAGAGGGATGTTGCGTTGCTATAACATGTCCAGTGACTAACCATCCTAGCTTTGACTCTCGCAATATTGGCATATTTTTACCTAACTCAATAGATTCTCTGCCTAATACATCCCAGAAAATGTCTGCACTCAGGAGAATGTCTATACTCGAGGGAATGTTGTAAGAAGGATCGGCTAAAGTAAGACCTACTGGTAGACGCATATTGCTGTTGTCTATGTATGACGATGGAATTGGAGGAGTTATTGTAGGGAAAAGAACACAGTTTATATCTGCACTATAGTTACTACAAAATGACTTAATTGTAATGTTACAAGTTTTTGTACTAGAGGTTACATAATTATTAAAACCCGATACCGCCGTAGTAACGCTGCGTTGTGGCAGTTTCAACATATCAGCGCAGGATTGCGATATGAGATTAATCGCGCTGCCGTTGTCCAATAACACTCTCGCGATGTGTTCTTGGTTGTTACTATCCATCACTCGTACGACCGCTGTGGATAGAAACGCACGAGCGGCAGTAGTGTCTGGCATAGTATCACTAATTAGTATGACGCCCTCACTGTGGTACTTGGAAGAACTAGGCAATGGGTCGGTACGGTCGAGGTGTAACAAGGTGCTATGTTTATACTTACAATATTTACAATGAGTTAAGTTACATTTGTTACTCGTATGCCCATGACGTAGGCAATTAAAACACACTTTGTACTGCTTAGCCTTGTCTATACGAGCCTCAACAGAAAGGGCCCTAAAAGATTCACAATTAAATAAATAATGTGACTGATTACACATGGGGCATTGTAAGAAACCGGCTTTATTATTGTTATTTTCGTTTAATTTCGATTTAAATTTGTTGTTTGTGTTGAAAATCTTTAAACGATTATCGTGGTCTTCCAAACTTTCTAATAAATCGGCCCTATTTCTCAAAAACGAAAGAAAGATGTCTAAGGTCGGACTATCACTCAACATATTTCTATGTTCCTCCCAATGACGGAGGGTAATACTATCTAATTTAGAAGACATCATAAAAACAATTAAAGTATCCCAGTACTGTGTAGGCTGATTTAATGTAGTAAGTGCTCTAATGTTCTTAGTAGTAGTGTCAATAATGTAACGGATAGACTTACACGATTCTTTATGTATATGTTCAAGGTTAAATAACGCCTGTACATGGTTGTTAACGAGCAAACGATTGTTATCGTAACGTTCAAGTAATAAGTCCCATGCAATTTTATAATTGTCACTCGAAGCATTAATATGTTTAATAATCAAGGCCGCGCTCCCGTGAAGAGAAGCACGGAGGTAATAAAATTTATTTACGTTATCTATGTTTTTATTTTTGTGAATAATTGATGTGAAGGTATCCCTAAACTCAAGCCAGTGCTGATAGTCACCGTTAAAGTGAGGTAAATCTATTTTCGGTAATCTAACGCTGCAAATCTTGGAATCATCACCTGATATGGCATCATTGAAGCTTGCTACAGATTCACGACGCTTACTCGAAGAGAGAAGGCAGCGCGCACGCGCCACCAATGCGAAATATTCATTTTCGAAACGCTCACGCTCGGAGATGGACTCGTCATCCTCCCCGCTCGTGCTGGACTCATCACAAAGTGCCTCGATCTCATCCTGTAACGCATCGAATTCGCAATTAAAATTTTCAATTTTGCTTAGGCGGCATTCTAATTCAGCAATCTGCAGTTCACTGAGGCTTTTACAGCTTTTAAGGATATTAAGATGTTTATTGAAGGTAGTAAGTTTTGATTTTAAAGCAGATCTTTTCTTAATCAATGTTTTAATATGTTCAGGCATGATGAAAGGATATAAAATAGGCAAATAACTGTTCAATAACAGCTATATATCAAGCAAAGACGTTTATAATATTTGAAACTAAGATGAACTATTGAAATAAAAGTATTTAAGAAAGCTTGTAGGTAATAAAATAATACAATGAATAGCTGCCCGCTAAGAAAGCCACTCGCAAGGCCGGCGTAACAAACCGGTTTTGTACATACGACGATGAATAGATAGGCAAAATAACGTTGTTAAATTTATTTTTTCTATAATAAGAAATGTATAAGATCACTAATTAAACTTTAGCAATGTTTAATAAAATAAGTAAATTAAGTTTAATATGGCGACGGTGTATGGCTCAACTTAGCTATTTGAAGCGAGACAGGAAAGAGATTGATGAAATATGTGGAAAAAGAGATAAGCAGGAGTAAAAAGGAAAATGGAACGAACTCACAGAATGTCTTATCCAACCACTATATTCTTCTCTTTGTCTTCACTCTTCAAATTTCCTTCAATGTTGAGAAAGCCAACACGACTCGAAAAAGAGGGGTCGAAGTCCGCTCGCACACCGTGTTTTTAACTTGCAAACACTATAGCGAAGGACCAAAATGTTAAGTGATGTCCTGGTGGTGTTAGACAATTAAAAGCGGACTGTAGTTTGCGCTAGTTTTTAATGTTTACAAGGATATGTCACAGTACAGAGCAGTGATCCCGAACAATGTCTTGAGGCGAGTGTTCTTAATACGATGTATGTAGTGAGAGATGCTGCCCGCACCCCGCTTCTCCTTGCGTCCCCGTCACCTGCGTCGCACGCCGTTCGACAGCGGTACAGCCGGTTGGAAGCACCGGCCCACCGCGATGTCGAGGATCCAGGTTCGATTCTCGACTAAGTCTAGACTAAGATACTCGAGTAAGCTAAAACCTCAATTTAAGGTAAGGCTTATGTCCACCAGCGATACTCGATCGACTGCACGGTTGGCCTAATGGTTTAGGCGGTCCTCAGAACAAGGCGCGCCTCTGGCGGCCTCAGAGGCTACTGGCGGTCAGAGCCATACGTGGTTACCGCACGGTGTCGACCGAGGCGGCGTGCGCCTTGGCCGGGACACCCCCGTGGGATTTGGAGGCGGAAGTGCTCGCCGAAGTTTATCGACGGGTGGCTGAATTCCAGGCGGAGAATGGTATTCCCCCTCGAGCCTGAAGCCGCCCGTCGAGCCGCGATGGCTAGATGGTCGTTCCGGCTGGAGACTTCACGTGCTGGCTTTGCCGCCGTGGAGGCTCTACAGCCGGTCATCCTCGAGTGGGCAGGGCGGCAGCACGGGACCCTTTCCTTCCGACTGACGCAGGTCCTTTCCTTCGGGAAGTACCTGCACTCGGTCGCTAGGAGGGAATTGAGTCCCGCCTGCCACCACTGCGACTGCAGTGAGGACTCGGCCCAGCATACGCTGGCGATCTGCCCCGCATGGGCGTCGCAGCGTCGGGCCCTCACTGCAGTCATCGGAGGAGATCTCTTGCTACCGGCCGTTATACGCTCCATGGCCGGTAGCGACAGCAGTTTTACCGCGGTCGCAACCTTCTGCGAAGAAGTCATCTCGCAGAAGGAGGTGGCGGAGAAAGCCCGGGAGGATGACCTCCACTCGGACCCGATCCGCCGCCGGCGAACCGGGCAGCGGAGGCGCGCTCACCTGCGCCTCATGCCGCCCTGAGTGTGGCCGCGGATGGTCGGGACGGGCTTTCCCTTCCATCCGCTCTAATGGCCGCCCGCGAGGAGGCGACGTTACGCATGTGCCGTACGTCGCCTAAAATGAGAGGTCTTCGTAGACGGTGCCCGCTTCTGTGCGGGCAAGCGCTGGGAGGGGTCTGGATGGCGTAATAACAGCAGTTCCCGGATCCCTCCCTCCACAGGCGCAGAGTGGCACACCGTGTGGTTTTAGTCGGTTCGATTCCGACACACCGCCCCGCCGCCATCCCCGGGGCGGGTACCAGCCTGAGGGGATTTCCAAAAAAAGTGGTTTAGGCGGTCGCCACGCCGCTTGCCAATACGCCAAGTGTTGTCGGTTCAAATCCTACACGGGACAACACTTTGTGTGATCCACAAATTGCTGTTCTGAGTTTGAGTGTTAATTGTGTCCGTTTCATGTATGTCTGTAAAGTCCCCCGCGACACATGGTGTTTATTCCTAATGCGGGAGTTGTCTTTTTGAAATAAAATAAATAAAACAAGATTATGACAATGATTTGCATAAAATTTAGTTTAAAGTTCCACTGCTCTTGCAAAATAACTTAATACACTCAAAACATGGTATTTTCCTAATAGTATTGCAACATGCACGCGTCTGTCGCTTATAAACTAGCTTAACAGTTAGTACAAAGTTTACGATGGATATTCCAAGTGCTTATTGAAAATTTGTGCAAGGAAAATTTAGATATGTTATGTGTTGAGTATAAGCGCAGTATGTTTGCATGGTATTCAAGTATTTGCTAACGTATATATAAGAGTATTATTATAAAATATCGTTCAATTTTCGTAAAAACTAATACTCAGGTAAATCCAGTTGAATTGGTAGATTCCAGACCTAGGCTGGAAGGCTAGGAAGAATGCCGGATTTATTAAAATGTGATGAATTTACTGATGTTTAAGAGATTAATGCATACTTCAATTTAGGAAAGGGTCAGTGAGGGTTTTCAAGCTGATGACCGTCAATTTTATCCGTGTATGGTCAACCCTTATACTTGTTGTGGTATAGGCTGAAACTGAGCAGGGTTTACTTGATAGTAAGTGGTTATCACTGCCCATGGAAACAATCAACTCCAAGGACAAAGTGCTTTGTCTCCTTGTCTTTGCGTGTACCTTCCTAATTCTGGGAAGAATAGCCCCCAGTTGTCTCATTCTCTACAGAAAATATAACACAAGAAATAATGAACTCTGCTTTTCTGTGAGACATGGATTTCACTCCAATCGAGCCGACTGGAGCCAACATATGTTGGGCATGGCTCTATCATTATCAAAATCTAAGTTTTTTTGTATGTATGGTGCGCCAAAATGACTCTACTCTGCCTGATGGAAAGCATAAGCAGAATCCAAGAGTGGTGGTCAACATACTCATTGTGAATGCAGTAAATGCAGCATGGCGACCCACACCATGGCGGCCTAGTGATGCTTCTGCATCTTTTAGTCTAGTCAACAAGTATGAAAATTGTTGACTAGACTATTTGGGCCTCCGGTCTCGCACTCACCAACGAAACACTCAGCACGAACGCTGTCATTTTACGTAGATTTTCTGTGCGAGGGTAGTACCGCCTCGGTCGAGCCGGCCCGTTCGGGCTGAAATCAGCGTGGCTCTACCACCTTTTAAAAAAGTCTACTGTCAGACATAGGCTTTTCTTAGAAATAAGGCTTTGTCTTTCTATAGCACGCTGGCCAGACGAGTTGGTGTAAGGATTATTGTCAAGGTTGTCAAGTTTTGCAGTGATATTGTCCTGTGTAGTTTGCTCCTTTAGTAGCCTGTCAAGACACTCATGGAATGTCGTGAAAGGCAACTAAAGGCCGCCATTGACCTACGTGACAGAGGTTTCATCCCCATCATCTAGATGGTTGGCATTCCACAACTGTGCGCTTTTCCAGGAACTTTCTGCCTCGTACAACAAAACTGTGGAATGAACTGTCGCCTGCGGTATTACCGGACCAATAAGAGCTTCAAACCTTCAAGAAAAGAGCTTACTTCTTCTTAAAAGGCCGGCAACGCACTTGTGACGCCTCTGGTGTTGCGGGTGTCCATGGGCGGCGGTATCGCTTACCATCAGGCGATACGTCTGCTCGTTTGCCCCTTATCTCTTAAAAAAATGAATAGGAGTGGTTACACTCTGTATTCTTAAGCCATCGCTACACGGACATCATATGATTCCGCATTAACAAATTATATATGAACAGCCATACTTTAGAATCAAAAAGATAAATATCTTTTGCGGAATTTGTGCGATCAATAAGTATACATATCTTCGAATTGCCGGATGTTACATTTTACTTTTGATTTATCAGAAAAAACAATATCACGAACATTTTTCACTAGTAACAGGTCAAAATAATCCTTCTCTAATAACACACCAACAATGAATTATGCCACGTCAACATTGATGACGAATGACGTCAGAGGTCTTGTTAATGCAACACAGGCGAGCGTGACATTAAAGCACAACCGCCAGATGACAAGACAGCCGCAGTACAGTGATCAAGCTATACACGGCCGCGGTAGCGATTTTGTTTATTTTTAAACTTATTGCACAAGTTGTACAAAGGCGGACTTAATGCCATGAGGCATTCTCTGCCAGTCAACCTTCAGGTGTTGTAAAAATATGATGCGGTAGGCGCAAAGAAAAAAAAAGGAAAGGGAATTCTATAAAAGTTCATAACAAATAGGTAAATTTAAGATATGAACCCACATCAGATGCAGCCAATATACACAAATTTACCTCTATATATAATAATACATATAGACTATACTTAAAGATTTATACACTTAAACAATATTATATAATATAATCTGTTAGAAATTTAACGTCATTGTAATGGCAACATTTTTGATTGTCATTTTTCTTGTTTGACGTTTTGACGTTGACAGATAGTACTATTGAGACGCTTTGAACGGTCAAGCAAGGCTTTGTAAAAAAGATGCCGTTTAATAGTAATTCAGCTAATTGTCGATAGGACTCGGTTCCTTTAGTGGTTTCCCGTTATGAGTGGTCTAGTTTGGACTCGCGAGTTTTAGTAGTCACGTTCAAATAGGCACGATCCGCGATAGCTAAATACGAGTGTATTGTAATTCGAATACCTTGGAGGTTGGACAGCACTTTAGGAGTCATGTATGTGTGAAGACGCAGAGAGGAAACTACCAAGAGGCCTCTTGGACGCCGCTTCAAGGAATCTACACATCTCCAGTAAGTGCTTGATTATAGTAGCTTAGAATAGAACACGGTGAAACAGCCGTCGTTCATTGCTCTCGCCAGTGAACTAGTTTTAGCGATTGTATGCTTATAACATGGGCCTATAGGTATTGCAAACTTCACAAGGTGATCGCTGCATTGGCGAGAGGATTGAACATAATCTATACTATTATATAAAGCTGAAGAGTTTGTTTGTTTGAACGCGCTAATCTCAGGAACTACAGGTCCGATTTGAAAAATTCTTTCAATGTTAGATAGCCCATTTATCGAGGAAGGACATAGGCTATATATCATCACGCTACGACCAATAGGAGCGGAGCACCAATGAAAAATGATTAAAAAACGGGGGAAAATTATCACGCTACGGGCAATAGGAGACGCAAGCGAGGTTGCGTGGGACAGCTAGTAATAAAATATACACACGGGTATTATCGTTGTGATTGTACTGCTAATTCGCTTTGAAGTAGTGCGCGCACTTTTTTCTTAAAGGTAAGGTGATTTGTGGACATTCTGATTTCGGCAGTAAGTGCATTCCATAGTAGACGGCGATTTTATAGGCGCATTCACAATAAAATATGATGATGATTGCTTGAGAAGTTGGCGGAACTGCACTGTTGGCCTAGTGGTTTAGGCGGTCGCCACGCCGCTTGCCAATTCGCCAAGTGTTGTGGGTTCAAATCCTACACGGGACAACACTTTGTGTGATCCACAAATTGTTCTTCTGAGTTTGGGTGTTAATTGTGTCCGTTTCATGTATGTCTGTAAAGTCCCCCGCGACACAGGATGTTTATTCCTAATGAGGGAGGTGTCTTTAAAAAAAAAAAAAAGAAGTCCTTAGCTACTACGCTTTATATTAATAGTAGTAGGTTAAACCCACCGAATAAAATTTATCTTACAATTAATTACACAGGAACGACCTTAGCATAACTATTGTCTGGAAATTTTATATTTTTTATAAAACCATGCTAAAAAAAATACTCTCAGAATTATTAAAATAAATTCTCAAAATGAAGTTAATGTAAAATAATACAAAATATTAACAGTTTCTTAGAAAAAACAACTAAAGATAAAATTGCTTCATAATTAGGCCTCTAATAAGGCTTAATAACGGAGCTTTTAAGCTCATATTTTTGGTAGTATCATATAGTACTAATTAATTAACCTTCATAATCTAAATAGTCCAATTAAAAGATCGTATGAAGTCTACGATAAGTGTGAACAACAAAACAAATACGTTACAGTAATAAAAATATTATAAATAAATAAATATATTCGGACATCAAACACAACGCCATATAGTCCCAAACTAAGCAGAGCTTGTATTATGGGTACTAGACAACTGATATAAATACATATATACTTTTTTTTTGTAAATACCTTCTTATTATACATAGAAAACACCCAAACTCCGAAACAAATATTTGCTGATCATACAAACATTTGGTTCGACCCGGGAATCGAACCCGAGACCTCATGCACAGCAGTCGCGTACGCTACCACTGCGCCAAGGAGGCAGCAAATTAGTGATAAAACCATTCAATTGTTTTATTCTGAAGGTTGATAAGTAAATATCCTTGTCCCAAACACTTTTCGGATCTCTTTTTCCTTTCCGAGACATGAGGTATACTACTAGCTCTCTTACGCTACCTATTTATCAAATCTCATTTACAAGCGGTTTTATTCTCAAAAGGGGTTATCCTACACAAGGTAAGAAAGGTAAGACACCTGCTAAAATCTTTTCCAATTTCATATTTTGTATTGAACTTAGAACACCGCGATAAAACTGTAGAAATAAGTTGATTATAATTCTGTTATTTAGATAGACGTATATAAACTAACATAGCTAAGACCGCTTCTAAGAAACTACACAAATTACTGTCAGCCCAAAATATCACTATTCATCGCTCATAAACCCCACTTTAAAGCCTCTCTTTGATAGTGTTATATCGCAACCCATCAACGAGATAACCGCCTCAACAATTTGGCCATCGCCTTCGCTCTGGTAAACTGTTTATGCTTACTTTATATTCCGGCTATTAAGGGCCAGGGGATTTTTGAGCCGAGTAAGCAGTTTGTCAATGAGTGTGCATTTACGTGCGAAAGGGTTTGGCGTGTGAAACAGTGTGTGAGGTTCTGACTATAGTTTTATTTATTTCTGACTGACCGGATAGACAGCTATCAATGCCAGTGCGTTCACTGGCCTTGAAAAAGGTGTTTGAAATCTTTTTCAAGCCTTTTCAGCCGTTTTATCTATTAAATTCAGCTTCTTGTTTCTAATTGATGCTCAGACTATGGGAAAAAGTCTGTTTAAGGCATTGAAAACTGTTTAAATTTCACCTTTTTCAAGTATTACTCCAACTGAATTTTCTTATTTACATTTTTGAGATTTTCATAGCTTTCGTTTTTGAAATTCCACTTGTATGCAAAACTACTTTCAGACCAAAATGAACGTGTACTTGGCATTAAGTAATTTAGGCTAAATTCATTTAAGTTTTGCACCTTCCTAGTACATTTTTTTCCTGTGTAATAAATGACACCTCAATGTGGAGTAGAACTGTAACAGTCTGAGGCATTACTAATGAGATTTTTTGTTAGTTTTTGATGTGTGTTACCAATTGTTTTGATAAATCGGCTATGATATTCTGTAGTAATGAAAAAAATGTTTGGAGTTGGTGCAATACCATTTCTTCATCGGGTCGTGTATTTACATTAATATATGGCCAATTTAATATACTACGAGTATAGTAGATTTCGATGTCAATTTAAAGCTCTAAAATCTAATATTCATGCAAATTTAGAAACATCTAATTTAACATTAAAAATAAAGCCAACCTAAACAAAAAACAAGAATAACATTATAATCGAATGAATTCCCAAAATAAAGCAAACAAAATAAGCCACCTGCGAAAGTAACTGAAAAAAGTTCCCAACTGAAAAATTTCCAACAATCGTCACCTAACTAAGTGTTTACTTAACTGATTACCTCGCGAGCCCCGGCCAAGTCTCGCCAAGTCGTGCCAAGTACGGGCCAAGTCTTGCCAACTTTCACCCATACACGTTTGAAGATTTTACAAACTTTATTTTTTTTTGTCAAAAGATATTTTTTCTACCATTTCCGTAGTACGCAACGAAAAGTTTCCAGTTGATCTGATTGGGTTTACACTTGGGAATTCGTCGTGATTTCTCCCACCGTCATCTTAAAAAAAACTTCGTTACGCAGTATTTTCATTTTATTTCTGTCGTCTTTTGATTTGTTTCTTACCTTTGATTCTTTATGCTTTGTGCGAGACATGAGATTCCACCTGTTACGTAAATACTTTTGTTTTTCTCACACAAAGGAAAGAAAAACTTGGGGAGTGTAGATGTGGTATATAATTTGAATGAAAACAAGTTTAAAGCCACAAGGTTCCTGTATACCTACAAACCCGCAATAACAAAGAACTGGATAACTTTTTTGTTATTGCGTAGCTACAAATGGTTTCTTTATAGATAGAAGAGATAGATTTTTGTCAGGTTCATGAAAGCTTTTCCTAAACCCTAATTTACATAATTTATTTAATTGTTTCTAGATCTAGATCTAGGGATCTAGATCTAGATCTAGATCCCTTCCAAAAGACAAAAATTCATCAGAGCTAGAGTCACGGCTCCAATTCCACAAAAAATTCATGGTGGGTACGCAGTCCAGTAGAGTGGGATTGGGAAATGCTAGAAGACAGACCGACAAAGAGATAACAAAATATTTCATACAACAAGATGAAACCGAGACCTACAAGGTGCACGCAATGAACCTAGAAATGCAGAATGAATGGTTAACTCTAGGAGAATTTTGTATCCCACCAGCTTTGAAATGGCGCACACTTTTATATGATTGGTCACCCGCCCTGTTAAAATTCTACCTCAACGCCTTTCAGGTGGGGAAAAGCTACAGAAAAGGCTTGTAGTATGTGCAATGCGGCAATAGGTACAGCCAGGCACTTACTGACAGGTTGTAAGGCGCTATTAGACCGGAGTCATTATTCACGTCGCCATGATAGGGTATTACTCATCATACGCGAAGCTATGAGTTTATCACTGGCGAGAGCGAAAAAAGGAATAACAACAAACATAAAAACTAACATCGCGTTTGTAAAGGAAGGCTCAACAAAAAAGACTTCACTCACACAAAAGCCGTACTCAATTATAAATACCGCCAGTGACTGGACATTATTAGTGGACACGTATGAAAATCACTACAGAATACCGGAGGATATCTGTGCCTCGGCGTCCAGACCGGACATATTTCTTTATGCAATGTCAATTAAGCGTGTAGTACTAGTAGAACTCACGGTGCCGTGGGAAACGAACATCCCTAAAGACCACGCTTTAAAAAGAAACAAGTACTTTGACTTAACCAACGAAATAACTAAAAATGGTTATGTCGTTGCGCTGTATGCCGTGGAAGTGGGTGCGAGGGGTATACCAGCGAAATCCCTCTATAACCTGCTTAAAGACCTTGGATTGCCAACAGCTTCAGTAAGCTCTTTTCTTGAACGAATATTCAAAGCGGCATTGCTAGGCTCACTTCAAATATGGTTAGGTAGAGGGGGTAACACAGCGGACAGTGGAGGTGAGCGTTGACGCGTCGTAAGGAGTGCTCCTTAAGCCTAAACCTGGGTCGCAATTCCCAGGCACTGTCGAAGTCGCATGTGTTGCCCCCATCTATCACGCGATGGACCCGGCACCCGCACGGTGAATCCATGGAACGCTAAGAAATAGGTCTCATTTGCATCACTTACACACATGAACTTACACATGGGCCTTTTCATCTTTTCAGATGATTTAGACAGCCATAACGAATACGTTTTTTTAATTCGTAATTTTTTTATATGTGGAAAACTGTTGCCGTTCTAAAAGATCCTGTATGCATTCCTACTACTAAAAATATATAAGAAAAGTTAATCCCAGTCGCGGAGGTATTCAGCGCATGTTATCATTATTCAAAGGACTGCGAACGTTTCCAAAGCAAAAAACATTTCATCCTGCTTTCACACAGGACGTATAATATACTCATCTCATCAACGGAACATATAATACGGCTACATATTCTCATTGAAGTGGACTCACACACGGATAGTTTGGCCAACACATATGTTTCAAACTCCGGAAGTATTTATAACTGAATGTCATCGTGTCATGAACTTTTTATCATTATTACTGTACAGTATTTATTAATTTGATTTCTAAAATTACTAAAAACAAGTCTTATCTATATAAAAATAACAATAAGACCTCCGTTAAAAGAAGAAGCTATGTTATAAAAACTGTTGATGTACTATACAAATAAAGAATGTTTCAGAGCTAGAGAACTTATCAAAGTGCTTAATTGAGTATGTTTGACTGATCTATTGATTGGTTTAGCGATTCGAACTGCTAACCCAGAGGTTGTGAGATTGATTCATGATCCTTCTGTACCTAGAATGACCTAGATGAAGTTTATCTACATCTACACTTCTACACTATAATACAAAGAGGCAAAGTTTGGAGTTTGTGACGTTGTGACGTTGTATTGGGTAATCTCTAGATCTTCTGAACCGATTTTGAAAATTCCTTTACCAATAGAAGTCTACGTTATTTGGGAGTGACATAGGCTATGTAATAACCCGAAAAGTACAAATTTTCGTGGTAGCTGAATTTGCAAAGTAAGTCGGAGAAAAAAATGTTTACCGCCCAACGAAGTCTCGGTCACGGGTCAGCTAGTTTGTAATATAAATGTGTGTTTATGTTTATCAACAGCCTGATTACCAGTCTAGTTTAAGATCAAATGACAAATGGTCAAAAAGACTTAACTCACGAGTTAAGTGTGCATTGAAATTTATAGTCATTATGGTTAGCTCAAGCTGAGCAAATAAATGCTTAGGATAGTCTAAGGCACCGAAATCCTTGACTTAGCGAATACTTACGCGCTCGTAAAGATGGTTCGATTAAGCAGGTAAAAAAACCGTAATCTAGTTTGAAAACTTTATAACAAAAGTCCGTAAGGGCATGCCAGGGTCAAAGTAAAAAGTTCTTTCTAGAAATTGGTAACTAATAGGTAATCTTTACCTATTGCCGTTTTGTATGCAATAAGTGAAAGTACTTATTCTTTCTATTTTTTTTATTTCTGTTATTCGAAGTAATCACCCATGCAATCGACGCATCTTTGCCAACGCATTGGCAGTTTATTGATGCCCTTCTTGTGAAAATCAGCTGGACGGGACGCAACAAACTCTTCAAAGGCATTTTGTACTGCCTCTAGGGAATTGAATTTTTTACCCACTAAAAAGTTGTCTAAATTTTGGAAAAAGTAATAGTCGTTAGGTGCAAGGTCTGGTGAGTATGGCGGATGAGGGAGAGCTTCCAGCCCCAGCTCTTGCAGCTTGGAGACTGTCTGTTGCGCAGTATGGGGTCGCGCGTTGTCGTGAAGGAGCAGTGGGGACGACCGATTGACCAAAGCTGGTTGCAGATGTGCAAGCTTCTCCATCATTCTCTCCAGTTCTTCACAGTACACATCTGCATTAATGCTCATGCCGTTTTGTAAAAAGCTGTGGTGAATCACACCCGCACTAGACCACCAAACAGTGACCATCACCTTTTTAGGGGTCATTTTTGGTTTAGGGCATTGCTTTGGTGCTGAACCAGGGACTAACAAACTTGCTGAGCGCTTTCGATTGTCGAACAGAATCCTTTTTTCGTCGCACGTAACAATTCGTTTCAAAATTCCTCCTTTGCCTGTTGAGCAGCGCAAGGCAGGTCTCGACGCGTACGTTGCGCTGGCGATCGTTAAGGTCGTGGGGCACCCATCTATCAAGCTTTTTTACCTTGCCAATTTGTCGCAAATGGATCAATATTGTTTTGATGCTTACATTAAAAGCTGCTGCTAGCTCAGCTGTAGATTGAGTTGCGTCAGCTTCCACAATCGCCTTTAATTCATGATTGTTAACCAAAGTCTCCGGACGACCACGAGCTTCATTTTTCAAGTCAAAATTTCCAGAACGGAACCGGGAAAACCAATAACGAATTGTGCGTTCGTTTGACAGTTCTCTCCGTAAACGTTTTTGATGTTACGTGCCGTTTGTGTCACGTTGGTGCCACGACTGAACTCATATTCCATAATTACACGAATTTTTAAAGTATCCATTATGACTAAAAATGTTCAAATGTAATGAAAATACAACGATAATCAAAAAACAAAAGACTGACTTCTATACTTATAATAAAAATGTAACAGGTCAAATTCTGTACATTGAAGATATTTTGAAAATTTTTTTGGAGGGCACTCTGTTATCGATACTGAAACGAAAACTATTTTTTTTTTCATTTTTGTCTGTCTGTCTGTCTGTCTGTCTGTCTGTCTGTCTGTATCTTGGCCGCGCATCACGCCGAAACTACTGAATGGATTCAAATGAAACTTGGCATGATTTGAGTTCATACTCCGAGGTAGGACATAGGATACTTTTTATTCCGAAATTCCGGACGGTTTCCTTGGGAGGGGAGATGAAAGTCAAAATGTGTAATTAATTGTAATTCATTAACGAGTAGTCCGATTGCAATAATTATTTTTTTGTTAGAAAGGAGATACTCTGAAGATTGTAGCATAAAGTATTTAATTTATCACAATCTCTCTATCTATTGGAAAAAAAAATATAAAGAATTTATCATTACGAAAAACAACATGTAGTGACATCTATTGCCAGCCATGCGTAATTAATAACACTTTGATTAATATATCGTGGAATAATCGTACAACGTATTAGGTATAATTCGGTGTAGCATTAAGTATTTGATTTATCGCAACCTCTCTATCCATAAATTCAGCACGGTTTCTTGGAGAGAGGGGATGAAAGTCAAAATATGTACTTGGTTGTAATTCAATAACACGTGATTTCATTCATTCTTTTTTTGCTAGACAGCAAGTACTTTAAATATTGTTCCGTGATCTATTTATAAATATATCACGTATAATAAATCTGTAGACGTTGAGTTTATCAGTTTCTTTGCTTAAAACAGCGACATCTCTTGGAATCAAGTAACTAACTTTACAATAGGTACGTAATATGATTTTCTTTTGAAAAAAAAAACAGAATAATATTATTATATTATAATTATAATAATTCTGTACATTAGAGAAATTTTTTGGGAGGACGCTCTAATCGATTCTGAACCAAAAACTAAAATACCATAATAACGTTAAATGGTCATTGTAAAGGAGCAAGGTCCAAATGTTTACAGGAAGACGACTTTTCAGTAGACTGTATTTAATTTGCTGGTTTTACAGTAATAGATTACTAGAAAAAACTTGCAAAGTTGACAAAACAATTTGTATATCTTCTTCTTCTTTTATATCCTATAAAAAGCGGCCAAGTGCGAGTCGGACTCGCCCATGAAGGGTTCCGCAGCAGCAAGTGGCATAATACAATTTTTATTTTATTTTTATATTTGTGTTGATTGAATAAAAGGTAAATTGCAGTTTACGATTTATGACGTATTAAAAAAAAAACTACTTACTAGATTTCGTTCAAACCAATTTTCGTTGGAAGTTTGCATGGTAATGTACATCATATATTTTTTTTAGATTTATCATTCTCTTATTTTAGAAATTACAGGCCGGCTCCCCCCCCCCCCCCCTGTCACTTCACACATTTTACCACTTTGGAAGTGTCTCTTCAATATCATTTTCGAAGAATTATCCATAGGTACCCCACACGTATGGGTGTATTGAAAAATTTTTTTTTGAGTTTCAGTTGTAAGTATGGGGACCCCCATAATTTATTGTTTTTTTTTCTATTTTTGTGTGAAAATCTTAATGCGGTTCACAGAATACATCTACTTACCAAGTTTCAACATTATAGGTTTTATAGTTTCAGAAAAAAGTGGCTGTGACATACGGACGGACAGACAGACGGACAGACAGACGGACAGACAGACGGACAGACAGACGGACAGACAGACAGACATGACGAATCTATAAGGGTTCCGTTTTTTGCCTTTCGCACGGAACCCTAAAAATGAATTGCTGTTCGTTTGTTTCGCTAAAACTCGAGAACCGCCGGGCCGATTTAGCTGATTTAGGTTTTGAAATGTTTGCCGTGGTTCAGGGAAGGTTTAAACGGTGAGAAAATATGGAAAAATTGCGGGGAAGATAATAAAAACAACAATTTCCTTTTGCCCATATAAACTGTTCTACCAACTTTCCTGTCAAACTTTTGACTGTCAAATTGAAGCACTTATTAAATTAAGGGTTTTAAATAGGCATCATATATTATTACACGAATGAAATTAAGGGTTGTATATAAGAAAAATTAAAAGATAGCGGGCAAAGTCTTTTTTTTTTGTCCGCGACGTCTGTCTGTATCTTGGCCGCGCATCACGCTGAAACTACTGAATGGATTCAAATGAAACTTGGCACGATTTGAGTTCATACTACGAGGTAGGACATAGATTTTTTTTTATTTTTTTTTTATTTAATTTTTTTCTAATAACGGGAAAAGTATTTTTCTTTGTCCACGACTGTACACTGCCTGTAGGAAGCTGAGACAGATATGTAAATATGGCGGTACGAAGTTTATTTTTATTCTACCCTTCCTGAATATTTTCGCTCGATTTCTATTCTTCTCTTCCTGAACATTTTCGCCCTATTTCTATTCTTCCCTTCCTATTCAAAGTGCTGCAGCTTTCAGAATTTACTTACAGACAAGTCTGTTCTGATTTCTGAGGACTTTTTATTTTTTATTCTGTAATTTCTGAGATCTTTTTATTTTGTCTAAATCTGCCTAACCATAAAACTAGATAAGAAAAATTTAAAGTTATGTGGATTAGGATTTTTAACTCTTACCACAGTAAAAAACAAAAAAGGGAACGCCTCAAGACGATCGACGAGAGATGAGACCGCCTATGCTCAATTAAAGTGTAAAATAAAAATATAGTTTTGTGACTAATAAGAAACATTGTTTTTTATTACTTAAAAATATTTTTAAATTATGGTGTACCTCCAAAATTTTTAATCTTCCTAGATGTACCTTGAACCCAAAAAGTTTGCGGAACACTGAATGTACTATGGTGATGTGTGTTACTTCGACCTGAATGCAGACCTCCTTAACAAGCTTGACCGTCTTCTTAATAACTGTATTCGATTTATTTTCAATATTCGAAAGTATGACCATGTGTCTGCTTTGCGTTCCCAGTTAAAATGCAATCCTATTCGCCTACAGTGCAATCAGCGAGCTCCTACCTTCCTATTTTCATTTCTCAACTCGCCATCCTTACCTACCTACCTTGCTCCGTATTTCCGATACCTGTGCTCTAATCACGATAGAAATCTTCGCTCAGTTAATAATCTGCTTTTTTTTTATGGAATAGACCGGCAAACGAGTAGACGTATCGCCTGATGGTAAGCGATTACCGCCGCCCATGGACACCCGCAACACCAGTGGCGTCACAAGTGCGTTACCGGCCTTTGGGGGATGGGGGGGGGAGATAGGTGGAGGGGTTGAGGTATGGGCCTCCGGTATCCTCACTCACTAGGTGAAACACTATTTCACACCGGTTTTCTGTGAAGCCGTGGTATCACTCCGGTCGAGCCGGCCCATTCATGCCGAAGCGTGGCTCTCCCACGGTCTCTGCTTCTCTCATGTCCGTCTCATTACTCCGACTTCGTGAACTGTTCCTTCTTTGTTCAAGCAGTACTACTCTGGAATGCGCTCCCGCTCGAAATCAGGATGTCCACTAACCGATATACATTCAAAAATAAAGTACATGAGCTCTTTCTCAATGAACTGGCAGAATTATCTAATCTATAGCTTACCGTCCTTTTTAAACGACTTCCAAAAGGAGGAGGTTCTCAATTTCATCGTTCATCGTCACAATGTATGTACGTACACGGATTACTCCTCCGTCAATTTGTGGACCGATTTTGAAAAATATTTTTGTATTCGAAAGGGTATGCTCCTCAT
The DNA here is from genome assembly GCA_949125395.1 of Diaphora mendica. Lineage (NCBI taxonomy): Eukaryota > Metazoa > Arthropoda > Insecta > Lepidoptera > Erebidae > Diaphora > Diaphora mendica. The sequence continues at coordinate 27,820,342 of OX421318.1, read as the reverse complement.
GTGGTCCCATGGCCACCATATCTCCTGATATGGCGTGACCTTGAGCGGGATAGCTGCTCTTCGCGTAGAACAAAACAACCGAAGCGTTGGTGACGTCGTTGACGTTCGTCTCGAATTATAGCGAGTGTGGTACCTACTATTACATTTGGCTTGGCACCGACTTCAAACCTATGAATAGGTAGCATATACAAGTTATTTGATACTTTTTAGTTTTTAAGTCGGTTTTTTAAACGAGGTTTTTTTTCCATTATTTACTGTATAAATGTTGTATTTATGTATACGTAATCTGTATATGTATATCTACTTATATATGTATGTTTGTATGTATAACGTTGAATATGATGTGATTATTGTAAATTTTAACGGACTTCTTATGTATATGAGATTTCACACACCTGCTTTATAAGATTTCTCCACCACCCGAAGGTCGACTGGAAGAGAATGCTCTGGGCATTAAGTCCGCCGATGTACATTCTTAGTGCATAAAGTTAATAAATAATATATAAATAATCTACATTGTATTTATATTTCCAAAAAAGTGTGTGTGACCAGTTCCTAAAATTATCATCTCAATGTAACTAACACAACATCCACATCTGGTAGTTCTTAAACAGTTTCTAAAAGATACTTTACAATAGGTACGTTATATGATTACTTTTTTATCGTATAATAAAAATGTAAAATATCAATTTTAAGTTTGAAATACTTGAATTAGGAGTTATAATTTTTAATATAAACAAACATATAACTTAATAGTTATGATAATTTACCAGAAACAAAACACAAAATGTGTGTGAGTGTGTGTGTTTGTTACTCTTTCACGCTAAAACTACTGAACGGATTTGGATGAAACTTTACAGTAATATATCTTATACAGGATACTATTGGCCGCGAAAATCGACATTCACGCGGGCGGAGCCGCGGGCAACAGCTAGTTGTAAATAAAATGTCATGGTTTTAAAACAAAATTAATTTGAATTTAGAATACAGAGCCATTACAAACTTTTTTTTATTTGAAATGACCAGTACTGAAGAACGGCAATTTCATAGGTAAAGACCTAATATTATTGACATTTTTTTTTATGGAATAGGCGGGCAAACGAGCAGACGTATCGCTTAATGGTAAGCTATTACCGCCGCCCATGGACACCTGCAACACCAGAGGCGCAAGTGCGTTGCCGGCCTTTGAGGGAGGGACGGGAGGGGGTTGGGGGATAGGCCTCCGGTATCCTCACTCACTCGGTGAAACACAGCGCAAGCACTATTTCACACCGGTTTTCTGTGAAGCTGTGGTATAACTCCGGTCGAGCCGGCCCATTCATGCTGAAGCGTTGCTCTCCCACGGTGACAATCCAGTTTTTTTTTGACTGACTAGTCATATCATATATACATTCTATTTTACTTGTACATGTGTTATTTTGGCCCTTATTCACTTAAAATCAATAAAAACTAACGGTTTAAATTGATTGATATACAATTATATAATAAAGATTATAAGATTTACTAATATTTTAGTTTAATACAGCTATTTTAAAAATAATATGTGTTTGAAATACCTATATAATTTAAATAAATATGCTATGCAAATTGAAACGTTGAATATTTTTTCCTGAGCTTAGCATACACTTAGTAAATACTTAGCCCAAAGGACTATAAATTCGAATGCTAAGATTACACTGAGCAGGAACCTACGTAAGTTTAGCGTAAGCAAAGTCTGATCAAAGTCTAAGCACGCTTTATAAATTTCAGCCTAAGACTTATTAATATTAGGTACCTACGATTCAAAAAGTACAAAATATTGCAAAAATAAAGTAATAATTTTAATATATATTTAACTTATACACACAATAAACGTTGTCTTCTTTAAGCTAAGCCGTTAAGCTAACTGCTGTTCCTATTTACCAAAAATTTGGCATTAGTGAAATATACCCATAAATAAATAAATCGATATACCTTTTTAAATTAATGGTAATAGCGCTTTCAATCTTCCCTTGCTCTATCATCATTTAAAAAACCGCTAGCGCTTGGAGTTGCGAAATCCTTCGATGTAAGCTCGCCGCAGACGGAGCTCATCAACGATGTATGTGGGCTTGCACTCTCATTTACTGTGACATACAGACGTTAACGCTATCTCACCTAATGTTCGATATTTTCTTCTATTTGTGATTTTTTTTTTGGAATAACGGCAAGCGAGCAGACGTGTTGCCTGATGATAAGCGATTACCGTTGCCCATATTGTACTTTTGCTATGTAAGATGTGAATGATTACCAATGTAAATATTCTAAAAGTTTATCATGGATATAAACGAATCTTTTTAAAATAATTCTTATAAGTTAACAATTTTCATTGATATGTGTGGATGTTGTTACGTTTCCAATTAATTTTCAATTAAATTTAGTAGTGGGATATTTTTAAGACTTATTAGAATCCAAAAATAAGTCTGGTAGTTTTTTCTTACCAGAACCTGATGATTACTACTGTCTACATTATTTTGTTAAAACAAAACTATCTAACAAACTTAAATTGAATATATTTCTTTCTTATTTAAATTTCGAAATGACATCATAGCTCCTTAGATCTATTCTAGCTTCATTTACTTAATATATATTCAGTCTCATTGCGTTTCAAAGTATAAATTAATGAGTTTCTTTGCTCGTCGCATAAAGCACCCGTAAGTCACGTCAAATTTTCAACATTTTCTTATTAAAAGCTGTGTATTTGAACTCTCAATATCTTAATTATCATATTAAGTGGTGACCTCGGTGTAAAATTAACATAAATTGTAAATATTACCTACATTAGTACACTTTTTTCGAATAATATACTTTATGACACATACCACTTAGAAAATGTCAATTGACATTTTTTTTTGTAAATAATAATTTATTTATACTCAAAATTTACAATTTCTCTTAATCACAGACATATAATTTATACAACCGAAAAATGATAATTATATTTGCAATAAGAGGTTGTCGTTTACTGCTATACTAGTGTTAACTGTAAGTTGGCTGTAGCAGCCAGCATCTTCCACCCTCTATGACACTCATCACATCACTTTAGTGGCGATACCGTTAAGCAAATTTTAACAAATAAGTATAAAAAAATTAAGAAAAATATAAAGTCGTTGAATGTGCGTGTGTATATTTAATTTATTTATGTGTGTGTGCGTGATACTTCAATAATCTTCAATAATCTACTGCTAGAAAGAAAATAGATTTTGGCAACAAGTTATACTTTTCTTTTCAGTTGTCCTGAGCAATTTGCTTCTCGCTCTCACGACATCCACAGGATAAATAGGGGTAGTCACTTTCTGTATTCTTTATCTGCCACTTTGAGGAATATGTGGAAATACGCTAATAGGTAATTATTTTTATGAAATTTTATGACTTTTAGTTTGTTGTGGAAGAGCCATGCTTCAGCACCATGGCAAAACTGATGATAAGCAATTCTTTCGTTGGTTTTCATGGAGTGAACGTGAATGAGATTTGGGGATGAGATGGGGGGGGGGCTGAGAGGTCGTTTATCATCAGATTTACACTTTTAACCCCTTATATCAAGTTTTAGATATATTCTACTGCGCCTTTACATGATGAAGAGTTTCAAATATATTGCAGAAAGAAGCTACCATATATCCAACGGAACCTAGCTATTTCTACTGAGAACACTATACCCGTAGATAAAAGACACTTATTTTCGATTTAGTCACAGATAGTGGTCGTTCTCAGAAATATGGAACTTGACAAACAGAGATAACAAACCCGACTCGACTACGCCCGTTCGATATTTTAAAGGTCTCGTAGGTCTCAAGAGTCAACGTTCCTTGCTCACTTAGGAGATTAATTACGTTGATTAATTTGAAACAGTTAACGAAATTAAGGAAAAAGAATTGTTTATTTTTAAATAAAAGATTTTAAGGCTAATACCTATAGTTCATGATAGGTAAGAATAAAATGTTATTTAGATATTTTAATTTTATGTGTACTTGTATTTTTCCCGCGCCTCTTTAAGCAATCGCTTAGGGGGTCATGAACACATATGGCAATCGTTATTGGGAAGTCATTGCCCTCAAATATACTGACAAGTAGTTTAAATTTTAAATTCAGTTCACTCTCAGGGTTGCGGAGGTCCGATGCCAGTCGTTCCGTGGAAAAACTGATATTCAGGTAAAATCGGTTGAAGTAATAGCCGACCTCAAATAATCTTGGAAATAATAAAGAAAAATGAAAATAATGTGTATTTGGATTATTATATATTTTTGATTTTTTAACCTAACAAGCTAAAATTCAAAATTTAAATAACTCCCTACTCAAGCACTTAATCGATTAATCATACGCCAATGATATTTCTGTTATTCTTCCCCACTTTCACCCTCATAACTTTTAAACGACTCAATCGATTTTTATGAAACATGTCTAAGAACACTCGCACGTAACTCACCTTTCATACAAAAAAAACTAAATTGAAACCACTTCATCCGTTTGCGAGCTACGGTGCCACAGGCAGGCAGACAGACAGACATACAGACAGACAGACACGTCAAATTTATAACACCCCTCTTTGCATCTGGGGTTAAAAATATAACACTCTCAAATGAAACCATCAAACTATAAGAACTAGTGTAACTATTTAGCCAATTATTTTCCATACCTACCGAAATATATTATTAAAAAAAACAACCAAAACCAGTCATCAGGTACAAAAACTTGAGGATTTATTTCCAGCAAAAAGCGCTTTCTCTCTGTTACAATTTTTATGGATTTCCACCTTTACATTTTGCAGACTAACAATTTTCACGTTCCGTGAAAATGTATTAAATTGGACTTTTGAGAGCTGGTTAAGCTTCGTCGTTGGTCGAAACGTCAGGCAAATCAGAGGTATGTAATACCTTTAAATAAGTGATCGTGTTAATTTCCGTAAAAATAATTAATAGTATATCATGGAACGCGAAAGTTTAAAAGTTAGTATGATTAAGCTTCGTCACTTGGAAAGTACTATGTGACCGATTCAAATTGACCTATTAAAATTATTTACATTATGTATGTGTGTTCACCATTACCATGTATTGTATGCGTGGTCTACGCATACAATAGGGTTTCTAGGCAACCATTTGTTATAATTTAATTTCTAATTTTATTTTAATGGTTTACATGTTTACTTATTTCGTTATTTTTGTACGAAACTATCAACGTAAGCGCATTTTACAAGTTAGGCCTCTATTACTCGAAACTAACACAGCTATATAAGCCTTTATAGCTTTCCTTCAAATTTTATCACATAGACAATCATCGTGAATTTTTCCAGATTTTTCATGCCATTCAATAGTTAAAACCCATTTTAACAAAAAAAAAATGCGTTTTAAAGTTGAATATTTCGCAAACGGATGTTTAAACCGAAAATTCGCAATAGCAACCTCTCAATTGTTTTAGAAGACCTCTCTAATAAAACCCCACACTATGGAGTAGACGCGAAAAAAACATCCCCACTTTACGTGTAGAGGTACAATGTACGAGTAGGAGGTACACCAAAAAAAAATTTCAATATTTTATTTTCGCACTTGGTTGACGTGATAGATACTCATATCTATGCATAGTTTCATCTATCTAGCACTAACCGTTTGGAAGGTAAGACGAGGACGGACAAACGGACGGACAGACATGACGAAACTAAAAGGTTCCGAGACGTAAACTACGGGACCCCAAAAAGACTATTGACGTAAATTGTGTTCGATGTTGGCAAACTCAGTAAATCGTCTGCAATATTTATTTTCTCCACGAATCGAATACTAACATGGGGAAGTTAAAGTCGCCAGCAACCATTCACATGAAGTATAAATTTTCAGATCTGAACCTTATGCAACCTCCTGCGATGGGCAAATATGTAAAATATGTATGACATGTCTGTTAATCCAAGACATAAGCGACAGCGATTGTAAATAACATATGCGTAAGAATAAAGCAGGCATTTTACGGGAATTATTTTAAAATAATAAATATTAGCAACGATTCTGTAATAAACTAAAATTAAAATGAAGTAAGATATCTTAGAATTATACAAAATTACAGTTCAGTATAGTTTGATTTTCTTTTTAAAATATACATGTATCTCCAAACTCCGTAAATTCACAGCTCTCTCTGCAAAAGACCCTGCTTCATCATAAGACCGTCAACATTTAACTTTTTAACAATCAAGGCCATCGAAAACTTCGTGGGATTAGGCCTAACTAAAGCAAAAGATAGTGGTATATTTCAAACGAAATATTTATCCACGTGATTATTTACGTATTACCGAGATTATATTTCAGTAACAGCCGAAATCATAAATATCACATAATATTTGTTTTATTTATGCTAAAACTCTTAGTAAAATTTTAAGTCTCGTATCACTTATAAAATGGACCGTAATACTGAGGCCCCTACGTTTAACTGTGTAAGAAAAATAGGATGTCGAAAATTGTTTACTGTGATGCGTGCACGGCACTCACGACAGCTCGTAAACTGTACGCTTTATCGCTTTCTTAACACAGATTTCTACTGACTTCTGTCGCAACTGAATTAATATACACTTCCTGAGGATAAGGAAAATAATGTTGATATTATCAAGTTTTGGATTATTGTTTGATAACACAAAAAAACCCTAAATTGACATACTCTGTCAAACCAGCATAAAACCTCACAAGATGATGATAGTTTTTTTATAGAATAGGGTGCAAACGAGCAGACGTATCGCCTGACGGTAAGCGATTACCGCCGCCGATGGTCACCCGCAACACCAGAGGCGTCACAAGTGCGTTGCTCACTCACTCGGTGAAACACAGCGCAAGTGCTGTTTCACACCTGTTTTCTGTGAGGCCGTGGTATCACTCCGGTCGAGCCGGCCCATTTATGCCGAACCGTGGCTCGCCCACGGTATTTATTGGAAAACAATAGTTTAACAGGAAATTTGAAATCTACGTACGAGAATATATTGATTAAGTACTACCGCCTCGGTTAAGTGGTGTACGTCTTATAACAACTCTACTTAATAAATGATTGAAGTCGTGCCCAAAACTATTTGAACCTTAATAAACACGTGAAAAATACCCATTTATGTTATCTTAATTAACACGACCACTACTCACGAAACTTTAATAAGAACTTAAACAGTGTCTAACTTATCTGTTAACTCAATTATGTTAAATTGAGTTTATGGATTAGTTAGACACTATTAGACATTAATAACTAATATACTTACTATCAATAAACGCAATGCTACGTAAAACCAAGTAACTTTGAATAGAATGTCAGCTGATAACAAGGCTGTTGTGTGATGACCGCAATATGACAAGGACTATGCCAGGGCTTGTGTGCGGTGCGTGCATTGGACCATATCAATGCACACAGTCCTATTGCTATGACTGTGAGTGGATTTAAGCTATTTTGAGTCATAACTGAGTGAATTAGAAAGTCGATGAAATGGATTGGAGAGGAAATAACGAAATGGATTGTAGAGGAAATAATTTTATTATATTAGACAGGAAGGCAAAACTTCTTAGACATAATGGTCTTTTAGAGCTTTCCAAACTTTTAGAGTGAAAGTGCAGGAGAGAAAACACACACATACAATTTGAATACAGTTTGCTACCAATCTGTTTCTACTTGAATCAATTAAGCTTAGCAGGTGTAAGTAAAGAAAATGCTAGAAGAGAAATCCTAGTAAGATAACATTATTCTTCTGAAAACCCAATTTATCATTTAGTTGAAGTGGAGATTAGCGAAAATATTCGTGTAACATTTCATAGAAAAAGTTAAGTACTAAGTAATAAATCTCGTACGTGCATTATTAAAGTTTAAATATATTTTATGAAAGAAAATAGCATTTTTTGATTTCTTTCTAAATCTTATTACATCCAAACCATCCATGCCAAATCCATTAGCAACCAAAAAGAAAAGCAGTAATTATATACACGACTATATTGCCATAGTAAATAAAACTTGTGTACAATAAAAATAGGTGACAGCGTTTCTCTTAATATTGCAATACCTTTGAAAACCACCTCCTTTTTTGAAGTCGGTTAAAAATGACATACTTTATAAGGCAGTGCTTGAATAAGGAAATGAAAATAAAAAATGATTTATTTTATAATAAATACTCCATCTGCTTTTAAACTAAGACGTCCTTGTGAGATGTGTGAAGATACATATATAATATTTCAATGAACGACATTATAACACTCAATCAACAACTTATATCCCTATATAAAAAACACTTTTCTCTATGGTCAAGGAGAATAACTCTTGCATTTTTCCAAGCTGTATATTGGAATTAGATATTCACTTAAGTGAGATACGTGGCTCACTATCATATGACTTCTCGGAATCTCGTGTTACCTAGTTAATAGATATGAACTGATTTATACATTTAAATACATATACCAATGCAAACAGACATCTGTATATATGCTTCTAAATATTTGTACTGGACGGAAAACAAACCATGGGTTTGGTATTTCTGACAGATTTACATCGTCTTCAATAGCCTCTTCTGTTTATTTTATCGGTCCAACTCATTCTGACTCCAGGCAGTGGTTAGGTACGCAATACAAAACAATATCAAAGCAATACAGGCAAGCGAGGCCTCTCTGACAAACACGCATGAACACGGGGCAACGGTTTCGTTTGCATTCGGAATATGTGCATCGGAGCATGATGTGCAACTCACAGCCTCATAGACTGTACTTGATTCAATGAGTGTCTGTTGTCTCTCTATTTGTGGAAATAATACGTAACCGTAGTTGTTTACTGTATTATTTTTAAAGGGAAGGTGCACATTTATATTTTAAAGATAGGCGTATAGAAATTTATTTACTGACTTATGACTGGATTAATGCTTATTTATAGAACACTATCTGTGCCCGCTACTTCGTACAGGTGACATTTGGATTTTCAAATTATTATTTTATTTTTTTACCGTTTAAACCCTCCCTGGACTTTGACAAATATCAAACCCTAAATCAGTTAATTTGGCCCAGCCGTTCTCGAATTTTAGCGAGACAAACGAACAGCAATTGAATTTTATGTTTAAGATATTGAAGCTAAAATTTTGGATCGGTTAATGTTGACTTTTGGCAACTGTGTTTCATTTCTAGAAGAAAATAAGAGCAGTGAACACTACCTATTCTAGCTGTTCAGTGTTTACTGTATGCTGGATGAAAAAATCATTTAAAATAAAGTAAATAAATGTTTATGCTCGTTTCCCTAATTCAATGAACGTGTAATTCCTCATTGTACTTCACTACTACTGAACTATTACTAAACATAGAATAATATTAAATTCAAAATTTAAAAAAAACCCTACTCGAGCACTTAATCGAGTAATCATACGCCAATGATATTTTTGCAGACATTCTGTTATTCTTCCCCACTTTCACCCCCATAACTTTTAAACGACTCAACCAATTTTCATAAAACATGTCTAAGAACACAACTAAATTGAAATCGCTTCATTAGTTCGCGAGCTACGGTGCCACAGACAGACAGACAGACAAAGAGACATTCAGACATACACGTCAAACTTATAACACCCCTCTTTTTACGTAGGGGGTTAAAAACACAAAATTATTCATATACTTTTATTGTAATTCACCTCACCTATAAATATTTAGGGATAAGATAATACTAAATACCTAAGTTTAAATTAATAAACGAGACTGCTTTAACCAAGGGTGAATGTTTCACATAAAACAACCGAAATAACATAACATAACCCATTCCATTTGTTATTGTTATACAAAATCACTTCTCACTGTGAAAGCTTATGTTTTTGACGGATAAATTTAAGTACACAATGACTACGGGAAGTTCGAAAGTCATTAACATATGGAAACCCTCGCTAATGTTGTTTACAATTATGTTACGTCTGTTTGAGAACCCACTTCATATGCTTGTTTTAAACGGTTCTAAATTTCATGAGTCGAAAAGTAAATTTAAAAAGAAAACTTGGAACGATTTTTGAAGTTGCAATACAATTTGAAGAAGCAAAAAAAGTGATCTTAAATACTAAAAATAAACCTCCTTTCACAGGAAAGACCTATGCCTGGTAGTAGACTATAAAAAGCTGTTGATGGCGATGGTGATTTATTAAAAGTAATTTAATAATACTGCAGAAATTTAAATGCCTATTAATGTTCTGCCGAAGAGTCTTTTTTTCTGAACTCGTTAATTTCAGTCAAACTAGTGTAGTTCGAATCGGCTATGACCATAAAGAGCTTCAAATCAGGAAAAATATATTCCTATGTTTATTACTATATCAGGAGATATCAAATATTTAATGTATCAAATACCAGACAAAAAGACATTTTACTAAATATATATTTTTATGAAATAACGTGCAAATGAGCATTCAGGTTGCGGAACGCCTGCAACTTTAAAAAAGTTCGTTAAAGTTCGAAACTTCTTTTACATAAACTCATTTCCCAACTAGAATCCCAAATCAACATCAGAACGATATTTTTGCGCATAAGTATCCTTATGTTTAATATAAAGGCCCGTTACCTACGGCAATGACACAATATACTAAATAGACCGACCCTCCCCTGGCCCAAACTGTACACCGATAAAAGCTAGAAAAATTCACCTAAATCTAGATGGCGCGCAAAAATAAGGTACTAGAAATAGTTTAACAAACTCTATCACTATTTTATTGATATGCTTCAATTATAGTAATTATTTTATTATTTTTCGAATATAAATCTTACTTTCTAATGCTTGTTTAAAAAAAATAATTTTCAATTGCGTAACTATAAGTTATCACCTATTTTTAGGAGATGTCGTTGCAATCGATTTAAATAAACTTGAATATAATGACCTATTTACTACGCTAGATGTCACATTTATAAGTTATTGATATGACATATAGAATATTATATGCTGGATGCGCGATGATAGCGCCACCAAGTGGCTACAATTACGTCGGGCTTTGATTTGTCAAATGGTTAGTTGTCTTACGAAGAGTAAGTAAACAAACAAATTATTTCAACGAAATATCGTAAAGGGGCGTCCATTAATTACGTGAGGCATTTTTGAGAATTTTTCGACCTCCCCTCCCGCCTTGGTGAGATATCGTAAGATTTTCCTCAACTCCCTCCCCCGTCCCCAAATCTCACGCGAGATTCTTCAAATTTATGTTTTGGCTGTAAACGTGTTGGATTATTGAACTTGTTCTATTACTTCTATTGAAGACTAGCAAAGCAAAATCGAATGCTACTTCGCTGCTCTGCGGAGTTCGGACGAATACGACAAACACTATTGTGTCAGATTTGGCCATATTTTATTCGGAAATAATTTTTCACGCAATTTTACACAATAATTACGTGATATTTGCCAAGACCGCCCTAAGTGAGATTTGAAAAGATTTAGCTCAATCCCCTCCCCCCTAAAACACCTTACGTAATTAATGGAAGCCCCCTAATTTAAATACATATGTTCTATTCAATCATGTAAATCTATGGTGTAGATAATAATGTTGAGCGATTTTATTTCCTGTCTGATATGGCATAATCAATAAATTTTAGGTCATTATATGTCATTTTAATATAAAATAAATGATTGAACTGCAAAGTATAATCTTTATTTTGGAACGAAAAGCGTCGCGAAAGGGGGCTAGACGGAAAAAATGTAACGACACTTTTCGTGCCAAAAGTTGTAACAACACTTTTAACATTGAATTGACGTCATAGTCCTGGATACTCAACGTTAAATATAACAAACTGATTGCCAACGTCCATACCATGTTGAATACACCGGTTCTCGTCCGATCATCGACGTTAAGCAACATCGGGCGTGGTTAGTACTTGGATAGGTGACCGCCTGGGAACACCACGTGATGTTGGGTTTTTGCATTTATTTACATAAAATATATTGTTTTATAGTATATTTTGTAAAGCTTGATTATTACTTAAATAACTTGAGTATTTTATTAGTAGGAGCATATCAAATATAATATATATATAAACTTCGTTCCATCCTGGTGTTCCTTGACACCTCTCAAGTTTTTATTATACATATTTTAATTTGTACAACAAGTAATATTAAAATCACATTAAATCAGTCACGAGATTAACAAATAAATATTTTTTCATAGACATACACTTTAAACAGTTTTCTAACAAATTTTTTATCCTATTATTTAAATTACGGCAAAATCCAAAATCTGATGACAGCATTTTAAAATCTAAAGATTTCAGAAGAGGTTTCTAGAGAATTGGCATTGATGCAGCTACGAAAATAAAGGTTATGAATTGGACAGAAGACGAAAATAAATTCAGCTTGTCATTATTTTACAAATCTAAAGTGTATTTTTTTCTAAGGCGGCAAGGTGTAGTACTTGCCGCTCCAACCACAATCCGAAACTCCGAAAGTGGCTAGCAAAATCCGATTGTTTTGCCCTGATCTATTTAAAAAAGGATAACAGAAATTCGAAATGCATTAATTAAAGATAAAGCTTGTGTGATCACTTTCGATGAAATCGCAATAATGTGTAACTTATAATATTCCATCAGCAGTAAAAGCAGAATTGTTACAACTCTTTTAAAAGCTACTATAAATAAACTATTTGATAATAAGTGGGCTTCTGCTAAAAGCTGTTTTTTGCGGTCGGGCTTCGAAAAACCAAAACACATGCAAGAAATCAGGGATATCTAGTAACTTTCCCTTTTTCTTTTGCAACGTTTTGTAAAATTATTTGCGTTTTTTGATGTACCACATTTAATTAAAAGTATTCAAATTCATTTTTTAAACAATAACTATGTTAACGGCAATGAGCAAATTTCGTTTCAAGATGTTACCAAACCATACGAAATAGACAAAACTTAAAACTTGAATCGATCACTTACAAAATTGACAGATAGGCCCATTGAACAGTAATAAAAAAAATATGAGATGCCATTGAAACACGCATTGTTTTAAAAAAGTAACACATGCATTAAATGCGATAAAGACGGGCAAAAATTATTTGAAAAATAACACAATTAACTAAAACAAAAACCAACTTCAATGTTCGACTTGATTTCTCTTGGATGCCATTATCAGATCGTAATGTCCTTATCATGGTATCACCGTTGGGACATCTCTTTTCCATTAAAAAAAGAATCATCAAAATCGGTTCATAAACGACGAAGTTATCCGCGAACACACATAAAAAAAAACATATATACGGTCGAATTGAGAAACCTCCTCCTTTTTTGAAGTCGGTTAATCAGGATGTAATAGAAAATTTGTTTGCGCAATTTTGGCAAAAGCAACAAAAATCCAACAGCAAAGTTGCTAAGGACCATATTTAGGAGTAATTTAGTTAATTTCTTAAAGAGTCCCCATAACAAAAAACTGTGAGGATGAAGATGGTGATTTTATCCAGTTAGCCGTTGGAGAAAGCAAATAATTTTCTCCAAAACCATCATTATCACCAAAACATGCACTAAACAACGAGAAACAATGCACTCATGAACGGCAACTTATTTATTTATTATTTACCGCTGCCCATGGATACCCGCAACACCAGAGGTGTCACGAGGCTTTTAAGGAGAAGTATGCTCTTTTTTGAAGATTGATTGAAGGTCGTATTGGTCCGGGAATACCGCAGTCGACAGTTCATTCCACAGTTCTGTTGTGTGGGGCAGAAATTTTCTCGAAAAGCGCACAGTTGACACCTAAATGATGAGGATGAAACTGCAGTCGCGTAGGATGATGGCGAAAAAAGGAGGCAGGGATCAATTCAATCAATTGCTCGGAGTACTCCCCATTGTAAATACTATAGCAGATGCGCGTCTCTACACAGCGCGTGCAGCGCCAGAGATTCCAGCCGAATTGAAACTTCTTGACAGTTGACGATTCGATTCGATTGTATATTAGTATTTCAATCATAGACGAATTGAATTTTGCGTGAAATAAGAAATAGGTACACTTTTTATACTCAGAACAATAAAATTACTTGAGGAACTTGATGAACTTGTAAGAGTTGGTTTGCAGATGTTTATATATGTGCAAAAAAAAAAGCTGGCAGGTGGCTTAGAAACTTCAGTCAACACATGTAAACAATGAAGGCCTTGCAAATACTAAGTAAATTATTAAAATATTCAAGGAGCTTTTACAAATGCGTGTGAACTTTTCAACACCTACCCACGAAAAAAAAAAAAAAACTTAATAAGGACTCACTTTTTAAATACTTAAGTTTTACTTAAATATTTAAAAAGTGAAGATTATGAGCGTTTACATTATTTTTCTTTCAGTAATCGACATAGATATCAATATTGTGACATAATAAAATATACGTGTCGTTCCAAGATAAATATCTGAGGCCACTTTAAGGCGCCTCAATCGTGTTCAATTCAGTTCTCGTACTGTATTAATCCCAAATAATGTATCTAGGCCTGTTCCTTAACAGTAGGTTGACGACAGTTTCACACACACACTTTCGATAGTTTGCTCGAAAGCTTTTGCCGAATTTAGGTAAACTGGGTGTTGCGACAAGATGGAACGCAGAATTCTCCGGTTAATAACACTTTACGGTACCCGGTGTCCGGCGGTCAGTGCTACCGTCCAGCACTGACCGCCTAGAGTAGGGTGCGCCACAGGAGAGTAGACAGTAGAGAGTGTTGTTGGTTTGAGCCACACGCGTTTATCACATAATGTCTACGGATGCAGAATGCGCGTTGGCAGGAATATCCATGTGAGATTCGTTCCGCGTAACGCAGGTTCTTTCCGGTCACAGTTGCTTCGGAAATACCTGCACGCGGTTACTAGAAGTGAGTTGAATCCTGCCTCTCCAGTGTATTGAGCCAATTCCCTGTGCCATTACTTGAGCATCGCAGCGTTGGATATAGAATGCAGTTATGGGAGAATATCTCTCGCTGCCAACCATGTTATGCTCCATAGTGGATAGCAACAGAGGTTTATCTTCTGCGAAGATGACATTGCACAGAAAGAGGTGGCGGAGAGGACCAAGGATGAAAATTTCTACTTGGACCTAATTTGCCGCCAGCCGCTGAAACGGACGCAGCAGTGCATTCTAGCAACTCATGCCACCTTCAGTGGTAATTAAGAAAATGTTTAGTTAAAATTACTAATTTAAATTGTAATATTTAACTGCTATTGAGATGTTTTATAAACAGATATTTACAAAGATGTATTTTAACAAGCATGTAGAATTTCTCAAACAGTACTATTAATACATTATTTATTCTTGTTAAACTGCCAAGACTTATTTTCTCCATTTCTATTACAGTAATGTAGTTTTTTTAAATCGTTTAATTTGCCGCCCCCTAAAAGAAGCCGCCCTAGGCTTCAGCCTACTGAGCTTTCATCACTGAATAATATAACATATTTAATATATGGATTTTTTTCAACAAATTTTGATTATTATAACACAATTAAGTAGCTAGACCTACATACAGAGTTTTATGTGAAAATTTAAAAAGTTTCATACAAAAATTAATAAAAAAAATAAATTCATGTACCGTATTTACTGAGAAGCATTTATTAAGAAACTCTTTATTTCAAATTATAAACAGACATTTCAATTTTATTAATTTGTGTATACTCGTACATGGCTCTTGGACGATTTAATAAAATATCACATAAATTACTAATGTAATTATGTGGAAAACGACATCTAGTGGGACATTTTGCACTAATACAAAAACAAATAAACTTGACAGTTAACTCTCGGATTCGTATCGGAGTAGAAGCTCAGAAAATATCTTTGAAATTTACAATTTGATACACTTAGTGACATCTAGTGAACATTAAGCTTATTATACATCCGCGTACAACTCTAAGTTCATGCGGTGTAAGTCTATAGTTATATTTCGTCAGTGCCTACGGTCTAGCAAAAACACACCTACCCTTCAAGTCAAAATCAAATTCCACCGCTAACTAATTATAACAAAAACTGTGTACTCATAAATTAAAATCATCTCGCAAATTGCTCCAGGAAGTATATTTCTTGCCTTCATTTAATGCAAAATATCACTATTATTTCTGAGTTCTTTGTTGATGTAAGTGATTGATGAAACTGAAAATGTATAAGCGTTTTGGTAGAAAATGGTAGACAGTGGTGATAAAGACAAAATGGAATTATTGAGCTTTTATATTACAGAATCGAAAGACCATCGAAAAGTTACTGCTCATTTTATTTACCATACATAATTTATACTCACACCTTCACCGAGTGAGTGAGGATACCGCAGGCCCATCCCCCAACCCCTCCCCCCATCCCCCAAAGGCCGCCAGCGCACTTGTGACGTCTCTGGTGTTGTGGGTATCCATGAGCGGCGGTAATCGCTTACCATCAGGCGATCTGCACACTGCTTGTTTGCTGCTACATCTGCTTGTTTGCCACCTATCACAAAAAAAACAAACATTTTGTAACTAGATAGAAGAAATACTTTCAAAACTGCGCCGGAATATGCGGTTTCTCTCGGTATACTTCCTGAGTTAACTCCATGACTTGGTTATCCACGATACGAGTATATCAAGTAATATACGAGGTCGTCAGAGTTCTATATCATTTTAGTGTAATATATTATATACTTTTTTCAGTGGTAATACTTACTGTTATTTTGTTTTTCTTTACAGGCAACTGCTAGCGCCGAATTTAAAGCAAACACAGTACCTCGCGAATGGTGCTGAAAGTGATATTAGAACTGTGAGTATGCATTTATTTATTCTAATACTAATAAACACTATACTCTAAATAGTGTTACTTTTACTATTTGTATATAAGCTTTCTTGATATTTTATTTTTTCTAGATGTAATCGTAACTACTGGATTGTAAAATAAAGAGAAAAAAGTAAAAAAAAATAAACTAATTATAGGTAGAAGTAACATAGCAAACAGAAACGTATGAAATATTAAAGAGGTTGATTTGTTTTTTTTTTTTTTTTATGGAATAGGCGGGCAAACGAGCAGACGTATCGCCTGATGGTAAGCGATTACCGCCGCCCATGGACACCTGCAACACCAGAGGCGCCACAAGTGCGTTGCCGGCCTTTGGGGGATGGGGAGGGGGGGTGGAGGCAGGGGTGGGGGGATAGGGGATGGGGTTGGGGTATGGGCCTCCGGTATCCTCACTCACTCGGTGAAACACAGCGCAAGCACTATTTCACATCGGTTTTCTGTGAGGCCGTGGTATCACTCCGGTCGAGCCGGCCCATTCATGCCGAAGCGTGGCTCTCCCACGGTGACGAAGAAATGAACATGTAATGGATAAAATTACGAATTCAGGACCTAATGAGCAGATAAGTAAGTTACGCTCCGTGACCACGATCAGTGAAATTTGGTCGAACCAAGTTGTAGATGATGTTTAAGTTCTAAGCCATACTTTTGAAATCTATAATCATGAAAGTTTTGAACAAAATATTTAAAATACGTATATAAACACAAAATTAAATGTAAGAAATGAATAAAAATAAGAAAATCGGAGGATTAAATGTATTCATATTATGTAGTTAAATAATGCAATCCTATCAAAGGAGAATTCACGAAAGGGCTATGTACAATTATTTATTGTCATTTAAAAAAAATAAAATATTTTTTGTTTAAACTATACGCTTCGCGATTTGCTTGCACTGTTACAAAAATGTTCTTTGAATATTCGAATTGAATATTCGAGTCTATGGAATCCATTTTGACAGATACTTATTCAGTAATCTGCATTGTTATTTCTCAATAAAATGTTGAAAATATTTATTCCAAATCGAACTATATTTGAACTAGTAATATAGGTTTTCTGAATAACAAATATTTTGTTACATTAACTATTGATATGTGATACGAATTCAAATTGCTCTTGATAGTCAATTATTGGTAAGTTGAATCTAACTATAAACATTTTGTTTAACGCAAAATAATAACTTTTAAACCAAAACTTAAAATGTAATAAATGTAATAAAACAAAAAAAAACAATGGAAATCATGAAAACGTAAATACTTAAATACCATCTACTTTTGTTAATGTTAAGGGGAAGCATTACCGACTTCAAAAGTTTTACAGTCTTAGAAAAATTATAATATAGTCTTAAATAGTTGCAAACGAACTGTAATGCCGAGTCTCCACCAAACAAATATTGCCAACTTTTGTGTTGTCGACACGCGATGGTGACAAAAGTTTCTTTAATTTCCTTGTGTTGGCAACAAAAATTATCAACAAATGTTGGCAGCCGAGTTTCTGTTTTTTGGCGGTAAACACATACCTAAACATCAAGAGAATACGCTTGTTGCAGATATTTATTGGCTCTGTGGAGACCATAAAGGTATATATTTATACTTTCTATAATACCTCTATGATGGAGACTCTTAGTTGGAATGTTTTTCGAATTGTTGGCGACTCGGTGAAGACACGATTGAAACAAAAGTTGGCGATTTTTTAAAGAGCTGCCAACAGTTGGAAACATTGAAATTGCCAATAATTTCGGTGGAGATGCGCCTTAAGAGAACAATACAATAAAAACAAAACACAAACGCACTCGCTTAATTAATCAACATAGCAATTTACTGCTTGACATATTAAACTAGGCTCGCTAGAAAGAACAAAAATGTGAAACGATCCACTTATGTATCGCATACGACAAAGCATCGCGCTAGTTAAAAAGTCAAAAGGTTGCAATTCCCAGTCGTAACAATCACGATAGGTTGCCGTGGTAACTAGAAACGGAATACGGTACATTCAATTCGAAAGTAAAAATACAAAAAGTAGCACAATTTCAATGGTCGGGTGTCGATGCATGCTGCCAATCCTCCCCTGTCGAACGATACAAAGGCGTGTCTATTTTTGCCAGTACAACCGTGTTTTGTTGTTAGGGATGGGTAGATTTTCGGGCACATTTTAGAATATCGTTTTTTTGTGAATAAATTTCACTTTATGTATCAATTTCTGTGATAAATGTTTTCGTTTTTATCTTTCAATTTGACCGAAGTTCATTTTAGGGTAGCAACTAGCTTTTTAAATCATTATCTACTTTTGTTTTACGATGCGTCATTTTGCTTTGAGTTTTTGTAAAGATTTGTTTTTCTAATTACCTTCATCATCTAAGCATCTTGTTCATATCAATAGTCTTATATATCAATTCATATGTTGACAAGTCTTCCTAAGTCTTTTTTAATCCAATTATTTATTGAATCAGTAATTTTAAAATCCTATACAAACTACTTACAGCTAATATATTCTAAGCATATCATAGTACTTTTCATACATTAAATTTCTGTCTACATTAGTTTCAGTATTTTTTATTCTTGAGTTATAAATTCTGTAATTTAAATTTACCTTTTTGGTACTACACCATACCGATATGACATACACCGCCAAGCTGTGGCGCCATCGGGACAATTTATCACAAAACTTTTATAAATAACGCCTGCGATTCGCAGACAGTTTCAACTCCTAGATTAAGCGAGCAGCGAATGAATTGTTTCCTCCAGTAAACTTACAAGAAAACTGCACTTAGGATAAAATAATGAGTTAATTGTAATTGCAAGTTATGATACAAAGTTGGTCGGAGACGCTCAATCAAATGTAATAAAGCTAGAATCTTCAAGAACAAATGAACAGTTTGTGAATAATATAAATTGGTCCATCTAGTACTTACTCAAAAGTACTGTTAATTCTTATTCAATTAGATAGTGAATTAGTTTAAGTAGCTCCTTCTTTCCTTCTGTTTTGAGAAACTATTAAGTGGGGTTTATCTCAATAAGGACATCATTGAGCACAGCGTGGTTGGTATCGAACAATAGTGTTCTCAAAGGATTTATTTTTGCCTAGTTCTACTTACTTCATAAATCTTCTACATAAGTACGGGTACTATACTAGACCAATAGGTTAGTCATACTAAGTCAAAATAAACAGGTCAGGTTATTGTTATAGCTTATAGGTGTGTGTATAGATGTTGCCGCATGTGGCCATCGATTAGTAAAATTCAACTTATTTTCTCGGGAATTAACGCGATCACTTATTAAAAGGTATTACATGCCTCTGATTTGCCTAACGTTTTACTCCCCGTAAACTTTCATACATTTTACGGTTAAAAGTTTTCAGGATATTTCTGGTTTTGCATTTGCCTATGCCTTCGGGAATTGCATCCGGAAGATTCACAGACATGAATAACGTAAATATTTTATTGCTTCGAAATATTCCTACAGTTCTTTTTTATTTTGATATCTTTCTGAACTTGCATAACCAACCACGAGTATGAATTTTTTTCGAAAAATATATTTAAAAAGACACAATATGCCAAATGTCATAATTGTAAAATAGTAAGTTATAAATTAATCAGAATCTAAAATCAATAAAATTAAACAAAAAAATATATTATAACACTTCAGACTTTTAAAATAGAATAACGATTTCAGTAACAATAATAATTTAATTTAAAATAATAATTTGGCACATTACTTAAGTACTATAACATTTCCTTATCATTCATGTATTCATTAATTGTGTAATAGGCTTTATTTATAAGTATTTGTTTAATTGTGTGTATGAAACGCATCTCATTTGTTTCATTTTTAATGGAATCAGGCAATTTATTAAATATAGCTGACCCAGCGAACTTCGTACCGCCATATTTACATATCTGTCTCAGCTGCCCACAGGCAGTGTACAGTCGCAGACGAAAAAACACTTTTCCCGTTATCTTTTTTTTTCTTTTTAGCAAAAAAAGAATGAATGAAATCGGCCTATTTGTTATTGAATTACAACTAAGTACATATTTTGACTTTCATCCCCTCTCTCCAGGAAACCGTGCTGAATTTCGGGATAAAAAGTATCATATGTCCTACCTCGTAGTATGAACTCAATTCATGCCAAGTTTCATTTGAATCCGTTTAGTAGTTTCGGCGTGATGCGCGGCCAAGATACAGACAGACAGAGAGACAGACAGACAGACAGACAAAAATGAAAAAAATTACAGTTTTGGCTTCAGTATCGATTATAGAGAGCCCTACAAAAAAAAAAAAAAATTTAATGTACAGAATTGGACCTGTTACATTTTTATTATAAGTATAGATTTTGATGGACATCACATAGGGACTATTTGAATGTAACGTAATACGGGAAGTGGGTAACATTAACATTTTCTTGTGCCTAAGAGATCTGTTCGTATTTTTGTCTCCGCGGGTTGTTAAAAAAGTAATATATATTTTCGAACAAACTTGCATATTTCCAGAATGTAAATAGACGGTAAGGTATACTTACCTTGTACCTAAGGTACCTTACAAGGTACTCCTTGTGTTTTGTAAAAAAAAGTTTACAGCTGTCCGTTTGTTCTAAATTAAATAAAATACGAGTCAATTTCTTTTGTGCTATGAATGTATATTTTAACCAACGATACATGGGAAAATAGAAAAATATAATTAAATATTTACACATAGCTTTGTTTGACAGAGGGACATCGCGATAAAAATTGTGTAAAATGTTAGGATACTTTGTAATTTGTTACGAACACCTCGAACAGGTACTCTGGGTCTACCTGTGACGACGGGGTACCATAGCGTAATAAGAAGGTAATGTGTACATGTAAAAGTCGAAAGTCTAAAAACATGAAACATTTAGCTTAAGTTCAATATTTAGCATCAAACCTAGTAAGTCAGACTTCAAACGCCGCCCTACCGCGTGTATGTCAGTTATCGCAGTAAATAGTAGCCTATGTGTTATTCTGATGTATAAGCTATATTACTGTAAAGTTGCATCCAAATTACGTTCAGTAGTTTTTGCGTGAAAGAGTAACAAACATCCATCCATTCATCCATCCATACTTACAAATTTTCACGTTTATAATATTAGTAGGACATGATCCTTATGGCGCACTGGAGGTTTTAATAATAATACAAAAAAAATGCGGGTCCACGGGCGGTTCACAAAACGAAGTCTGTACAGGCAGCTAGTTAGAAATAGTTTTCATTATTTTTAGTACATAGAACCATATATACCAAATGGAAAATTTCCCAACTTATTTATTAATCTGAATGTGATCTCTATTCGAGGTAAAAATGTTATTTTTACACAACCTCGAATATCAAACTCAACAAAATTTTCCACACTGAAAAAACATCACCATACATTTTACTCTTTCCTTGTATCAAATGGAATAAGAAAGTTCTACAAAACGATAACAAAATTAAGCGAGTTATTTTGTGTACACTACTCACTCAGTTCATATAAAAAAGAAAAGTAAAATTAATTACTTTTAGAGCGAGCAATGTATTTGATTACTGGATTTTAAAACGTTAAATCTTAATTAGCAACTTGAAAGTTATCTCTTTGCTCAAGTTCGCTTAGGACTTAATAGAACCTTATTTCTTGTTCATTTAATCCGTTAACTCAATAATAGAGAATCTACCTGGTACAACTTTAATAAGAAGAATTAGGGAATATTTTATGTGACCCGATTGACTTACGCTCATCTCTAGGGACTTGTATTTTATCATGAATGATACAATTTATGATTACAATTTTTTGAGGCGTAAATTTATATTTCTTTTAAATATAGATTATTATAAGAAACCTATCAATGTTAGTTTTCGCGTTGGCGTTTTCATCGGCTCGAATAGACATTCTTTAAAATTAGTCTAGAAGAATAACACTCCTCATGAATGTAGGCGAATGATTCATGAGCTTCTAAAGACCATCACGTTCAAAATTTAGCGGCCCTACAAGTGAAAATGCATCGACAAGTGTCAGCATTATTTTAACTTCGTCTGCTCGTTTGCCGGTCTATTCCATAAAAAAAAAAAAACTTCGTTCTAATAGAGTTGGCATTTTCTTTTGAACTACACTTTCATTTCAAACAAAGCAAAATTATAAAAGGTATACTTATTAATGTCAACGTATTAATGTCACGTAAATAAACATTTTACATTCATCTTAAGAAAAATACCATTAAAACATGGAACACGACACAAACAAAAGCAGTCACTGACTCAAAAACCTTTTTGTCACCTTCTATTCGAAATATTAAAAACACAAAGATCTCGAATTTACGATGAAACATTTTTATATCTGTAGTCAACAAAATGGAAAGCAGAAAGCATTTTGTTATGATATCAAATCTAAAGCCGCCCATTGAGGTGGACCATTGATGACAAATCCTTGCATCCTATTCATGGCAATCGCAAAAATATAACAGAAGCTTTCCCTTCTTTATACAACTTTCTTATTGTAGGTCGACCCCCACCCCTAAGGAAATACGTGAAATTAGAATTTGCGATATATTTGCCAGAGAGCAAATATTCTGGAAATGAAATATTCGTTTTATTTCTATAAAAGGACTAATGTGAAAATATTACTTTACTGAGAACTTTTTGTGCAATTTGTTTTTCGAAAAGAAACTTGCAGTAGTTAAGTTTACCCTGTTGGTTTGACAAGTTTCCCGTTCAATGGCTTAGACATGTTAGGTGTTTCTCTTACAAGAAATTGTATAGCAACAGTTTCGAAAATAGTTTCTCGTGTAATTTGATTTGAAAACTTTTGCTTATGCAGCTTTTTCCTTCTCTAGTAAGCTTTATATTTCAAAAGTTCAAACGCTGTTCAGTCATTTTACGCACCTTTATGTACATCATATTTAATTTGGGAAATAACAGTAAAAAAAGGTCGGTCAATATCAGATCATCTGGTCTGATTTAATAATTACAGAAAATAAATATTTAAGTATTACTCATATTATATCAAGTGCTCAAAGTAATCAAGTTGTTATATATTATGTAAACACCAAAAACAGTTTATAAATGTGTTACGTCTTGGGCTTTTACATACTCTTATGTATACTTACAGAACTCAAGAAATTCAAAATTCTAATTCAAAATCGTTGAGTCCAAAATTTAAACTTTGCTTATATTATATTAATAAACCTTGCTTGAACAGACAGAAACAAAGTCGCTCAAAGTAAACGTTGCAACAATGTCGAAAGTCTTATCACATCGTAACGGATTTTGAACTGAAGAATCACTAATTATCAAAAAAGGTTTTTTAGACCAAAACTTGTGGAAAGCGGCAGCGATGATTCCCCCTTTAATTTCAAAAGCATTCTGACTAAACAAATATCCTTTCAATGATCCCATAATAATTTTGATGTGTATTTGACACATTGTCATACTTCCATCAACATCTCTTAACACGAAATCATTTTAAGGAAAAAAGAAAGATTAAATCACTTTAAACACTCCTTAGTAATATAGAAAAAACTCGGAACTATTTTAACCTTAGTATTAAACTAATATGACAGAGGCATCCATTATGGCGAAAACGTATCCAAAACTCTTCGACAAATTGCAACTCATAAACAAAGTAACGATTATCCAATAAAACTAAGTTTGCAAACGTATAAATCAAACTTGGCAATTGCAACAATGTTATTGCAAATTGTCTTAAAAGCATTAGGTGCTCATAAATCCGAATTTAACTGTAGCTGCAAAGTTGTGGCTTTGACTCTGACGAATTGAAACTATGAGATCTAGATGGCGATAGTAAAATGAACAGCACTAAAATGATAACAATAATGTTTGAACTGAAGCCTTTGTATCTAGAGACCAGATACAAACCTTGAAATATATTATTTAGTAACAAGATAGTATTTTTTTTATTTATTTTTTAAAAGACAACTCCCGCATTAGGAATAAATCCTGTGTCGCGAGGGACTTTACAAACATACATGAAACGGACACAAAGAACACCCAGACTCAGAACAACAATTTGTGGATCACACAAAGTGTTGTCCCACGTGGGATTTGAACCCGCGACACTTGGCGAAGTAGGAAACGGCGTGGTGACCGTAAAACCACTAGGCCAAACGTGCAGTCAATATTATATATAGGTACAAATGCATTTTTTCTATAATCATGACACTTTAAATTACATAAATAACTATTTACTAACTACTGCTACGCCAATTCTCATATTTAACTTAACAGAACGCAATACTTTATTATTTAGGTACCGTTATTCTTTGTTCAAACAAAGAACTGAGGCTGACTGCCTCAGTTTTAAATTTCTATCGTTTTCCTTTAAAATTTCAATTACTATAACGTTACGTCAGCTATCGTTTGTATCAAATCTATCAAAGCTTCTCGCTTCCGCTATCTCTGTGACCTGTTCCCTATCAACAGCGACTATTCGAGTTAAGTGCCAAGTTGTATTCAACTTGTAACAAGCTCTTTGTTTAACGATTCCAACTTAACACAGTCACTGTTTAATAATTTCAATTGTGCTTCGCCTTTTAGAAGCTCAAGTCTTGGTGTGGAAATTTTTTAATTATTATGTTTCCCTTTGTTCACTCGTTCCAATTATTTATTCATATAACTGTTTGTCTGCTTAATTGCTACTATTTTTTCATGTACCAAACCTTTTCACAGATGTTACATAAAAGATTGAGAAGCAAACATTTTGTATTTACTTAATATATTGACTGACAAAAATATTTATTATCTACTGTCTTCAACGTACTCGTAGATATCGTTAACAAGTAAAATTTTAACAAAAACCGACTTCAAGGTTCGACTCGATTTCTCTTGGATACCATCATCAGATCTTAGTGTCCTTATCATGGTACCACCGATGGGATATCTCCTTTCCATTAAAAGAAGAATCATCAAAATCGGTTTATAAACGACGAAGTTATCCGCGAATACACATTAAAAAAAACATAAACGGTAGAATTGAGAACCTCCTCCTTTTTTTAAGTCAGTTAGAAACAAGTATCGCTATATGGCTTATCTAAGATATCAAAAGTTTTAAAGCATTTATCTTTTTTATTCATTTATCTTTAGGTTGTCTTTTTAGAAAGTTTTCCACAGTTGGTATTGGTCCGTCGTACGAGACATGAGATACAAATCATTAATATGTTACTGTACTGTACGATAGATTTTTAAATATCACTCAGTGCTCAAAACAGGTAGAAACTCCTAACAAAACTTGAATTTGAATTTTTCATCCTACTACGACTTTGAATCTATCACCTTTTTGACAGTTATCGATAAATAATATAGATATAGTGTATGTTCATAGTTAGCTTAAATAATGTTATACGAAACGAAACCAACAAATAACTAACAAAATGAAATCTGTCGAGTATGGGCAGCTTCCAGAATTTACGAAAAACAATTGGCAGACCCTCAATCTTAATCCAACAGTGCGTCTTAAAATTTCAAAACTCAATGAAAAGGTTCTGGAATATTTTAATTGTCTACCTGATGAATGGACTAAGTTTGGACGCAGACAGGTTAGATAGCTGTCGTTCGACTACGAAGCTTTGAATTTATTTGTATCAACTTCAATTTGGTTTCGTATATTAAAATTTGTTTCATTTATATCTAAAATATCTTCCGTCCTAAAATGTCTATTAATTCAATCAATTTGAATTATTAACTTTGACTTTTGAGTAATATTCTCCAACGGGATATTTTATTTAAATTTTATTATTGTGTGTCTGGTTCTCAAGATAGTACATTTGAATAATTTATATTATATAAACTTGTATTTCTTACTTCATCATTGTAATTTTATTCATAGACTAGCTTTTGCACGCGGCTTCACTCACGCAGACTTTCATCCCCTGATTTACCCCCTTAGGGGTGGAATTTCCAAAATTCCTTTCTTAGTGCTCACCTACGTTATATAAAGAACCTAAGTGCATGAAGTTGTTAATAAATTAATAAATACATGAAAAAATTTCAGGATTCTAGCTTCAGCGGTTTGGGCTATGCGTTGATCTCTGGGTATGTCAGTCAGTCAGTCACCTTCCTCTTTTATATGTAATGTATATATATATATAGATAATCAAAGATTTTATATTCCGTTTATTTTAAGACATTTAATCAACAAGAAAAAGTTTAAAAACTATCAGATATTTTTTATATAATTACTTTATGTCAGCCGGGCTATTATTATGAATCTATTGACACCTCTTTCGTTAAATTCGGTTCAGTAGCTTTGGCGCTGCGGTGGAACACAGAAACATACATTTACCACTTCCAAAACATTTACGATTCCCTTTAGTAGTAGTCGGGTAAAAACTGCATTAAATTCAATTGGTAGTTAGCATAGTTGGCAAAAGTAGAACAAAAGAGGATTTTGAAATTTGGTTGTCTTGAACCTAAATAATCTGGGAGTCAAACCATTAAAATAGCAATAATACCAAAATAACGAAGAAGCTTTTAAAATACTGCAAGCAATCAGATTTTGCAATTAAATGTAGGCAATGCTATCACAGCGACTTAGTACGGAGTTTAATTAAAGCCGGGCTTGCCCCGGACAAGGTAAAGTAAATAGTCGAGGTTGTACAAATCGATCGCATAACACCGGGGGATGCTCGCTTAGCAGTTTTTCATAATGTACCGGTTTAATCAGAGCAGCAAAGAGATAATCTTTGACTTGTGAAAGAAACGGAGTTGATTGGTTTCGATCTATATACTTTGTTTTTATTTTGTACAAGTACTATATCTAAGGTAGAATTTCTCTTTAAGGGCCTACCTCCCTTCAGATGCGTAAAAATGGTTGCATTCTAAAGACTACTCCTCCTTAACAGCTGCATCAAAAGATTCGAAAAAAATATATGTTTACTGCAGATTCATGTGCAAGAATATGTAGATTTAATTTTTTACATACGATAAATAGTATTGCCATAAAAAAAAAATTAACAACACTCTATTTTGTTTGCTTTTTTGCCTAAAGCTTTTAAACGGCTTTGAAGCAAAAAAATATTTTTACACAGAAATATTGGTGGTTGAATTAGCTATAAACTAGGCATACTCATATTTAAATCAATCAATATTTTGTAAAGAAAATGATCAATATTGCGATTCCCAAAATTAAAAGTACAGCGGGTCTCTGTGCGGGCGCAGGCGGCAGTCGTGCGTTGGCATTCAGACGGGAAGGCTGTGTCGCTCGCTGCTCTGCTCACGCTTACGACTAACTATGCTTAGACGTTTGTGTTTGTGTAAGTATTTAGGTACTTTCTGAGTTAGTGTGCATTAGAGACTAACTCGCTGCAAAGGACTCAAAGTGATCGTGCGCTTGGATGATTTTTGGTGTTTTGACTGCCTCGATGGCGCAGTGGTAGCGTATGCGACTGCAGGCTATGCTTGAGGTCTCGGGTTCGATTCCCGGGTCGGATTAAATATTTGTATGATTTGAAAATATTTATTTCGGTATTTGACTGTTTTCTATGCATAATATGTATCTACTTACATATTTACAAAAAAGTAATATATTAGTAGAGAATACGATTAGGAACGCCCTTCACCCATCTGTTTATTAGATGAAAAGTATTTTAATATATCATATTTAATATTATATCGCGGGTGGGTTGGCTAAAAATCCCTGTCTGAACTATTATAATATGTTTATATATCTAATATTTATATAATTATCATTTATTTATTATCATATTTAAATATTAATACGTGTATCCGTGTATGCATTTTACATAGCATTAATATTATTATTGTTACTTATAAACCGATAAATTAAAGTTTTTCTTCCCTTATCTCTTTTTCTTATTACAATTGTATGATAGGATAGGCACCTTTTTTTTTTTTTTTTTTTTTTTTTTTTTTTTTTTTTTTTTTTTTTTTTACTTGTGGAAATCCCCTCGGACCGTCACCCGCGCCGGGGCGGTGTGTCGGACTCGAACCGACTGAAACCACACGGTGTGCCACTCTGCGCCTGAGGAGGGAGGAGTCCGGGAACTGCTGTTATTACGCCGTCCAGACCCCTCCCAGCGCTTGCCCGCACAGAAGCGGGCACCCTCTCCAAAAACCTCTCCATTTAGGCGACGTACGGCACACACGTAACGTCGCCTCCTCGCGGGCGGACACTAAAGCGGATGGAAGGGAAAGCCCGTCCCGACCATCCGCGGCCACACTCAGGGCGGCATGAGGCGCAGGTGAGCGCGCCTCCGCTGCCCGGTTCGCCGGCGGCGGATTGGGTCCGAGTGGAGGTCGTCCTCCCGGGCCTTCTCCGCCACCTCCTTCTGCGAGATGACATCTTCGCAGAAGGTTGCGACCGCGGTAAAACTGCTGTCGCTACCGGCCATGGAGCGTATGACGGCCGGTAGCGAGAGATCTCCTCCGATGACTGCAGTGAGGGCCCGGCGTTGCGACGCCCATGCGGGGCAGATCGCCAGCGTATGCTGGGCCGAGTCTTCACTGCAGTCGCAGTGGTGGCAGGCGGGACTCAATTCCCTCCTAGCGACCGAGTGCAGGTACTTCCCGAAGCAACCGTGCCCGGAAAGTACCTGCGTCAGTCGGAAGGAAAGGGTCCCGTGCTGCCGCCCTGCCCACTCGAGGATGACCGGCTGGAGAGCCTCCACGGCGGCAAAGCCAGCGCGTGGAGTTTCCAGTCGGAAAGACCAACGAGCCATCGTGGCTCGACGGGCGGCTTCACGCCACTCGCGTACCTCTTCGGGCGGAGGGCGCATGCCTCTCTCCACCCGATATTCAGCCACCCGTCGATAAACTTCGGCGAGCACTTCCGCCTCCAAATCCCACGGGGGTGTTCCGGCCAACGCGCACGCTGCCTCGGTCGACACCGTGCGGTAACCAAGTATCGCTCTGACCGCCAGTACCCTCTGAGGCCGCCAGAGGCGCGCCTTGTTCTGGGCGGTCAGAGCCGTGACCCACACCGGTGCGCCGTACAGCGCCATTGACCGGACAACCCCCGTGTACAGCTGTCTCGTTGCGACGCTGGCTCCACCCAAATTAGGCAAAAGTCGCCCAAGGGCAGAGGCAGCGTCGACCAGCTTGGGAGCAAGCTGTCGGAAGTGCTCGTCGAAGAGCCACCTACCGTCGAGGATCAGACCCAGATACTTCATCTGGGCCCGAACCGGTACGAGGACCGAGTTGACCTCTATGGAGCCGGGGGGCGGACCACGACGGGGCCCATGAAATAACAGGGCCTCCGTCTTGTCCAGGGCCACCCGTAGGCCCAGCGCCTCGATGCGCCCGACCACCAGAGAAACACCCCTGGTGGCCAGGCGCGCCGCCTCTTGGAAGTTCGCCCCCCGAGCTGTGACCAATGTGTCATCGGCGTAACAAATTACGCCCAGCCCGGGGGGGAGACGACCTCGTAGGACCCAGTCGTATCCCACGTTCCACAGGAGTGGTCCAAGGACAGACCCCTGTGGAACGCCGCACGACATGGGTCGCCGTCTCAAGACGCCCTCTCGGTCCCCGTACACGACGGTACGCTCCTCCAAATAGTCTGCCACTAGCCGCCTCAGGTACTCTGGCACCCCGTGGTACTGGAGTGCTTCCCCGATGCAGCTGAATGGCAGACTATTGAATGCGTTGGCGATGTCTAAAGACACCGCCAACAGCACGCCGCCACAGCATACTGCCTCTTCGGTCACGGCCCTAAGGCGCATCACGGCATCGACCGTCGAACGCCCCCACCTGCCTTGTCCCTTACTGAACCAACTCAAGGTTGACTGAGAGATAATACCATGTGGCATAAAGTCTATAAGTCTTATAAAGGCGGACTTATCGGTTTATAAGTAACAATAATAATATTAATCACTACATAGTATAAAACAGAGTCGCTTTCTCTGTCCCTATAGGTTTCTAATGTGATGTAGCAAATAAACACATTTTTTTGCGCTTACATTGCAAACGCTGGTTGCACCCTACGAGATAGATCAAAATAATGTACTACAGTATTATACACCTTAAAAAGATCTACAAAAAAGTCCGCGACGGTATATGTCTATCTCTTAGGGATAATCCACAACAACCATTTTTTATTCCTTTCTTTTTACGAGAAATAATGGCTTATTTACGAAGCGATTTTAAGCAATACAGAATGAATCCTTATACAATTAAGTAAATTAAATACATTGTGCATTTAATATAGATCAAAATAGCCCTACAATTACAGTATCTAATTTAAATGAATATATTCGAAGATATTACAGATTTAAAATGCACGAATCGTGTCGTCGGCGGGGGCATCTGAAATCCACCCGAGCGAAGCCGGGGCGGGTCGCTACTGCTATATAAAATGCATACACGGATATACATATTAATATTTAAACATGATAATTATATAAATATTTGATATATAAACATATTATAATAGTTCAGACAGGGATTTTTAGCCAACCCACCCGCGATATAATATTAAAGATGGTACAAGAGTATAGAGGTCTAACTTGTAAAATACACACACTCACATTCAAAGCTTTGAAAATAATAATCAATATATATTTCGGACATCTGACACACAACGTCTATTAGTTTCAAACTGAGTGGAGCTTGTACTATGAAAGCTAGATTGACTGATAGAACAATTATATGCTTTTATTTGTAAATACAAATATATCATACATAGAGAACACCCAAATGAACCTGAGACCTCATGGACAATAGTCGCGTAAGCTATCACTGCACCAACGTACATGTAAAATCTCTACAAATAAAAAAAATGGAGTGTCTGTTTGTAATATTAAAAAAACCGCTTTTAATAAAAGCATATGTATGTATACACGATACATGTACCATTTTTTTTTTACAATTTTTGTCTGACTGTTTGTTACGGGTAATCTCTGCAACGGCTGGACCGATTTTGACGGGACTTTCAGTGATAGGTCGTTACCCGCGGCAAGACGATAGCCGCGGGTAACACCGCGGGGTTCAGCTAGTTAAAAATAAATTCATGATAATTATCTGTTCGACACGATTTTATTTCAATTTGTAGACATTGCAGGTGACTTCGGAACCTTATTCTATGGGTGACCTGACACGTAACGCATTTACCTGTTTTTAACCGACTTAAAAAAAGGAGGTTTCTCAATTCGACCGTATATATATATATTTTTATGTGTGTTCGGGGATAACTACGATTTTGATGATTCCTTTTTTAATGGAAAGGAGATATCCCAACGGTGGTACCATGATAAGGACACTAAGATCTGATTATGGCATCCAAGATAAATCGAGTTGAACCTTGAAGTCGGTTTTATTTTGTTAAAATTTTACTTGTTAATTTATTTAAACATGCTAGAAGTTTTCAGAAATATGATAATTTTTACTTTTTTCTACAAAGGGTAAAATGAATTAATTTATTTTATCAGATTTCTTACCTAATTTAACATACTTTTTCGTATTTAGTACCTACCTATGATAAAATGTGTTAATTTTAAATCTTACTAAACTTTTAGAAATACCCCTTTCTTATGTTAACATTTTAACCATTTATAATTATGTTTTGAAGTTAAGGCAAAAACGTCAGACAAGCGCGCATGTCTGTCTCGCTCCCTAGTCTTTGATCATCGTTTTGAAGTAACGCGTAAGGTACGGAGATATGAATGTGTGCGGTGCAGATATGATACTATGCGTTTAGCTCCGCCCAGACGCTCAAGGTCATTGAGGCTACTATACGCCTTAAATACGAAGTACAACTTTTTGCAGACTCTTAAAATATCGCCGGTAGATTTTAAAACTTCTTGCAACTTACTTTTAAAGAATATTTCATAATAAACAATAAAATATGGTAGGGTACGTGGTTATTGTGTGAAAAGCTCCCAAGATTTTTTAACTTCCTACTTGTTTTCATTTATAAATCACTTAACATTGATAGAAACTAATAACAAACTTCTTATTAGTAGCATTCAATTAGACACGCGCACTTTCAAGGCTATAAATATTGATGAATGTATAAATTTACATAAATCCTTTATGATTGATGTATTTTTTTTTTTAAATGGATAGTTTACTATCCACTTTACTTTAAAAACAATTTTATTTGTATATCATTCATCTTCTTCGTTTGCATTTCTAAGAAATATATTGTTTTAGAGTTTTCATTCCTCTCTTTATTGGTTAAACGAAAAATATAGCATGCTTTTAATAGAACTGTAATTATAACGTTTCGTCCAAATCATAAGTGGCTCGTGTGCATTATCAGCAGAATCTTGTCGTATTTTTCTACGTAAATCTATAAAACATTGCACTCAGCTGATTGGTATTATTCGTTAGTATAGTCCATTCGTTTTAATAGTGTCGGTGCTCCCTCACGCAATTGTCATAATTTCATACAACGGCGTAAACTAACAAATCATACTTGCTTGTGGGTTTACGCCGCAGGTGGGTCCTTTGATTTTGTGGCCACTTGCCGCACGTGCTCCGGCGGCGCTATCAAAGTGACCGTATCTAAGCGATTGTACTATACTTACTTCAATACCTACTATTCTCATTGCTAAGGCATACACAGTTTATGACACAACAGAGCATAATCCCGTTTTTATTTCCAGCAAGATTTAATACAACATGACCACATATTTTTTACTACCACAATCAGTTGAAGGTACGAGCTCATCAAAATTTCCGACAAATGTATTGTCTCCAAATTGAAGCCCAAAGCTGAGTGAGATGTAAAAGATAATAACAAATAACATAAGAGCGTTTTTGCCATATTATGTAAAGCATATTGTTATACCTGCCTGTTAAGTTTTATATTTTATAAATAGGTTGAAATATCTGCTTTTAAACTCCCGCGGCAAAAGAAGCGCGGAAGTTGTTTTGCAAAATAAAAAAAAAACAATACAACCTCTGCCATGAAAAATAAATTCGCCCACGTAATATCAAGAATGTTTCATATCACAATGGATTCATATTTATACAACAGTTTAAAACAAATCACTAAGTATTATTTGTCAAGTTAAAATATTTCGACGACGACAATTCGTAAAGTTTTAAGTTATAATTTTCAACTTTTAAATAAAACTTTGAATGTGTATTTCCATCTTAGATACTTTTTTCGATCTAAGTAACATTATTTTACGAAGATTTGATAAGTTTTATACCAGCTACATACATGAAGCCCTCATTTTAAAAACTTTCAACTTCATTGAATTATTTGATCTCAGACGTCAGTTTATCTACTCTCTATTCGACTGCCTCTGTGGCGCAGTGGTAGCGTATGCGACTGCTGTTCTCGGGGTCTCGGGTTCGATTCCCGGGTCCGACCAAATGCTTGTATGATCTTGTAACCTTTACCCTGGTTAGATATAAATAAAAGATGGTATACTTTACACTAACATATTTAAATAAAAGAGTGTGTAAAAGAGAGAGTGCTCCGACAGCTTACAATATCAGGGTCGCGGGTATTCGTCTCAGAATTCATAGAATTGGCAAATATTTGTTTCGAACTTTGGATGATTTCTATGTATAATATGTATGTATTTAAAAACAAAAAGTATTCATGTATTTATATCAGTTGTCTAGTATCCATAATACAAGCTGTGCGCTTAGTTCGGGACAAGATGGCGTTGTGTGTTAGTTTTCCGAAATATTTTATATTTATTTATCCAATATCTCCGGAAACTTGCCTTTAATTTACCGAAAGCATTGGTGTGAATATTTTGAAAACTACTTTTTATTTTTAATGGGTCTCATAGTGTCAAATGGTGGTTTTTAATGATTTGAGTGCGATAAGAACAAATATGACGATTTTCCCCAAAAAAAACCTGTCTATAAACCCCATCTATTGATATTGATCTAAATGTCTCGGTATTAAAGCTCACAGTTGGAAACGACTGAGAAGTCCCGTAGTTTCTCTATACCCTATGCAAACGGTTCTAGATAAGGTTGTCGTAAAACTGTATCGGTGGGCCACCGATGTGGGCTGTGGTGTGGAAATGATACAATGTGTTGCTTACTTTCGTGTTGATATTGTTTTTGGTCTTGCATACTTTCTTTTGTATGGTGCTATAAATAATTCGTGCGTGGTTTTTAAAGATAACTCCTTTTTTTGCGGAAATTTATTTTCCTGATAATTTTTACAATTCTTTCTATACAGTTTATTTATTTATTTTATTTATATATGGCCAAAATGACTCTACTCTGCCTGATGGAAAGCATAAGCAGAATCCAAAAGTGGTGGTCACCATACTCATTACGAATGCAGACAATGCACCATGACGACCCACACCATGGCGGCCTAGTGATGCTTCTACATCTTTTAGTCTAGTCAACAAGTATGGAACTTGTTGACTAGACTATTTGGGCCTCCGGTCTCGCACTCACCAACGAAACACGAGAGCATGAACGCTGTCATTTTACGTTGATTTTCTGTGCGAGGGTAGTACCGCCCCGGTCGAGCCGGCCCGTTCGTGCTGAAATCAGCGTGGCTCTACTACCTACTAGTACAGTCCAAAGGTTATTCAGTATTGGATAGACTACATTTATTTGATTTTAACAATCAAGCTTGTAACCCCTGAACTTGT
This sequence comes from Diaphora mendica, assembly GCA_949125395.1. NCBI lineage: Eukaryota > Metazoa > Arthropoda > Insecta > Lepidoptera > Erebidae > Diaphora > Diaphora mendica. The sequence continues at coordinate 27,785,101 of OX421318.1, read as the reverse complement.
CAGGTGGAAACTCACCGGTTTCGACTCAGGATAGAATATGATACCTCAGGGCGCCGTAAGAATTTTGATAAAATTTTAAAGTGAGGGTGCGGAGGGTCCACGGAAGACTTCAATGAGACAACTTACGACACATACAAACTTTTATTTTTGTTCTAGTTGTTTAACAAATGTGAAATTAAAATATAAAGTTATAAAGAAACTTATGAGGTAGTCTTAAAATAAAAAATAAAATTATACAGTCTTTTCTTTAACACATTAAGACTGTAGACTGGTCAGCACAGGATAGCCACCCTCTGGTCACCTCTCTGACTCAAGGTAGTCAGCCGTAGACTCTCTCCAGCTCAAGGTAGCTTGAGGAGACGTCCACCAGTGATCCACTTGTAGGTGCTAAGTAAAAATATTAATTAATTTTCATATAAAGATTATGTGAACTTCCCTCAAGGTAGGGCAGATGGGTCTTGAGGAGTGAGCTGTGAGCTGCCAATATTCAACCTTCCTCAGCAACAAATCTCGAACCACAAGACAGGTAAAATGTAGGTTGTCTTTCAGCGGTAATCTATCGACCCTATAAACAAAATTAAATAGCCTGAGGACATATTCTACATACATTAAGATAATAAGGAAAAACCTTTTTGAGGTTAACTTACCACAGACAGTGGGACTTGAACACTCACAAACACTACCAACAAGGATATTAATATATACAGTAAGCAAAGCTTCCTCAGAGTTCATGAGAGAAGATTTAAGAAATGAAAAACAAAATGACACTCACCCATCTATATAGACTTCTCATCGAATATTCTCGATGAAACCCCTACCCCATTTCTGGATGTGCGAACAGGACGTACAACTTCCATACTCCTTGCTTATTTGAGATCAATTTAAGATGTAATGAGAATCGTATGATACACATATGATAATGTCTCACTATTTCTTAGTGTACGAATGTTAACAAAAAAATATCCTTCAAAACATACGCCACCTAGTGCCACCTAGGTGTACCAACAGCCCGGTACTTCGATCGCGCACAACATCCAATTGTAGTTCGAACTACAGTGAACGAGAGGGCGCTGAAACAAAAATTGTTAAACAATGAAAGCAAAAAAAACGATGTTACAAGCTTACTATGATCTTTACACACCTCTTTTGCTTCATTCACATTCATCAATCGCTGCATGCATGATCGTCGGCTCCTGGGCTATGGATCTAAATTTTGCTATAATATCCACTAACACAGATTTCAACAAAGGATTCAAATCTATATGCGACTGCCAGCAAAACAAAAAAAAACTGTTTGCATTTTATCCGATATTTAAACCTTCCTCTTTTCCCTACAATGAATTTAGAATGAAACGGAATCAGGAAGTTGTGACTCAAATAGTACAAAGTGTAAAATGGTTGGGGTTTCTTTCATAAAATACGTAACATCCTGTGATCGAGCCATGCGTTACTTTTTACGCCATAGATAATTATTTTCATAGCTTCGAAATATAAAGCGAAGCAACGACACATAATGTTTTTTTGTAAGTGTTCTTCCCATGTAAGTATTTTACAATACTGTTCGGTAACTGTGTATTTGAGCGTGAGGTGAAATTCAATATGCAAATCTGATTTTATAGATGAACAGTGTGTAATAAAGAAACTTGTGTCTTATTTCTAATATTTCGAGTTTAGCGCCAATGTTCTCAAGTTGCTTCGTATTCCTCAAGCCCAAGTTCAGCCAATGGGTTGCTAAACAAGCTGTTATCAATCTTTACATGGAATAATATATTCTGTTATTGGATATTTCAAGATGCATTTATGAAATTTGATCTTCATATTTCACATCAAATCTATTCATTAAAAATTCCAAGTTAAAGGCATTTACAAACACAAAAAATAAGGTCGTAGTTATTGTCATAGCTACCTAAATTACTACTTTAAATTATATAATGTGTGTTTTATTCCTATAATATGTCGTCTTACATCACGGTTGTTTCCACAGTGCCTTCTTTCACCACTTATCATTTGAATGACATGTTCTCTTCTAAGTAAAAAGGCGGCCAAGTGCGAGTCGTACTTGCCCATGAAGGGTTCCGCAGCAGCAAGTAACATAATATATTTTTTATTTTATTTTTATATTTGTGTTGATTGAATGAAAGGTAAATTGCAGTTTACGATTTATGACGTATTAAAAAAAACTACTTACTAGATTTCGTTCAAACTAATTTTTGTTGGAAGTTTGCATGGTAATATACATCATATATTTTTTTTAGATTTATCATTCTCTTATTTTAGAAGTTAAAGGGGGGGGGGACACTCATTTTACCACTTTGGAAGTGTCTCTCGCGCAAGCTATTCGGTTTAGAAAAAAATGATATTAGAAACCTCAATATCATTTTCGAAGACCTATCTATAGATACCCCACACGTATGGGTTTGATGAAAAAAATTTTTTTTAGTTTCAGTTCTATGTATGGGGACCCCCAAAATTTATTGTTTATTTTTTTATTTTTATGTAAAAATCTTAAAGCGGTTCACAGAATACATCTACTTACCAAGTTTCAACATTATAGGTCTAATAGTTTTGGAAAAAAGTGGCTGTGACATACGGACGGACAGACAGACAGACAGACATGACGAATCTATAAGGGTTCCGTTTTTTGCCTTTGGCACGGAACCCTAAAAATGAATATTTATATGTGTATACCTCGGCCTGGATAATTAATTGGGCTTCGTTTAGATTAACATACAAATAATTGAAACAGAATGTTCACACGAAGTTTTAATCTAAAATGGAAATACGAAACCAAAAGGACTTTCATAATAACTTTTAATTAAAACAACAACACGAAACCAAAATAAAGCCTCAATAAAACGTAAAAAAGAAAACGTTATTTAAATTTAATTCCAATTTTAAATAATAACAAACAATTCTAGAAACGTCAGACTTTTAGTTTTAAATTTTAAATTGATATTCTTAATTTTAAAAAAAGTTGTTTTGATGCTTTTAGTAATATATAACTGTAACCATAGACAAGCCGTGGTCCGCTTACAGAGTAGCCGATAAATTGAGATTAGACCCATGATTGAAGCTATCCCATTTCCTATAGGCTCGTATCGATGCGAATGTCAGCTAAGAACTCGTTGCAAAACTTCACATGTGTATCACTTTTTCCTTGCTTCAGCTCAATTTGGAGCAATATCCACAAAAGATAATGTGAAAACGTTGATTTGATGTCACACATAGTTTTACGTACAATCGGTAATTTGACCCTTCTTGTCTGTGTTGTTTTCTATCTATCGGCCTTTTTGACCTGTAAGGAGACCGTTAAATGAAGACTTATTGTAGATTCAATGGGTTTTCACGATAAACCGTTTATACGTAATCTGTGTAAGTTAAATCTCGCTAATGTAGATATAGAGATCAGATCCAATATTGCATTTTATCAGCTGAAAACACAACTAAAGATATAAGATATCGAGTTTAGTTTAAGTCTTATCGTTGGTAGTTACAATGTGTCCTCCGTACCAATTAATTTTCGGATGTCCCTGTTTGCTAATCACAAAGTAAATCTCCTTCACTTTTGACACCGATGACAGCTGTAATTCCCGCCATTACCATATCTGATTTTTATGTCAGCGCGAGTGACAAAGCCAATTACGTCACATTTAGAGATTTATAAGCTCACTTGTCAAACTGTAGAGCAGTCCCCGTTGTTCTTAAAATAAAATATTATAGACGGGGAGCTGATGACTAATTTTGAGAAGGTTCTTTAGGCAAGCTGAAATTGCGAAAAATTACAAATTCGTGAATTGGCAAATCCAGTCCTGTGAGTCTTTTACCGAGTTAGCGGTTATTTCGATACTGCGCAGCATATAACATTTGCAAAAAAAAACTTCAAAAAAATATGTTTTAGGCAACTTGAATTTATCTTTTAATTTCTTATTTCAAGGATTTAAAAAAAATCCATGACGTTTTGTCGGTTATTAAGTATAGGCAGACGACTTCAAAAGTACTTTTTTTAAATTTCCAAAAAATATTCTGTAGGCATTCTAAAAATTTAAATCACTTATTTATTAAATAATGTCAATAATACCTGCAAATCGCCAGACGTTTTTGCCAGTTATAAACAGTTCGCAGACGTTAATGAAGTTTGTAAATAAGTGCGATAAAAAAGTATTACACGCAGCAATTATTCACAAGATTATTCCCGCCATGAAAACTACAATCAGTTAGAACGAAGTACTATTACTAATTCTTAATAATATTTATTAATAGTTTTTCTAATGCTTCGCCATTTGAAACGTCCATTCACATGAACCATTTCTTGGAATCTGTATACTTCAAGTGTAGAATACACCTTAAAGTCAAAATACAGGAATTGACAGCGGAGACTAGGATAAATTGCGCTGAAGACCATCGGAGGACGATAGACGGACGAGGGAGGAAGGGCGCAAGGTGAGGAAATTCAAATTGGATTGAAGGAAGTTTAGATTAGATTGAATTTTCCCTCCCACCTTGTTTAATCTAGTATGAAGTGTGCGATACTGTCTATTTTGGCGCGCGGATTTTTTTCTTAATTTAATCGCAAGTTGGGTCTGACTGAGGCCGTTGTGAGGATATTGCGTTGTCAAATTAATTAGAAATTCTACCGGTATTGTCTTACTAAACGTTGCTATGTGATATAAGAAATTTTGGCAACGATTTTCGCATAATGGTGTTCTTAGGCTTTTGCGAAGTCTCGAAAAACGACGATTTCATATTCGAAAACATTAAAATGACATGACATTTAAAAAAATCACATGTAGTAGTAGTGTAATTGACGACCTTTTACCGGCCACGATAATATATCCTCCAGAGTTTCAAATTAGAGTAGTAGAGAGTAAAAAGAGGTAGTAGAGCCACGCTGATTTCAGCACGAACGGGCCGGCTCGACCGGGGCGGTACTACCCTCGCACAGAAAATCAACGTAAAATGACCACGTTCGTGCTGTCGTGTTTCGTTGGTGAGTGCGAGACCGGAGGCCCAAATAGTCTAGTCAACAAGTTCCATACTTGTTGACTAGACTAAAAGATGCAGCAGCATCACTAGGCCGCCATGGTGTGGGTCGCCATACTGTATTGTCTGCATTCGCAGTGAGTATGGCGACCAATACTCTTGGATTCTGCTTATGCTTTCCATCAGGCAGAGTAGAGTCATTTTGGCGGGCCATACATAAAAAAAAAAAAAAAAAAAAAAAAAATTGATTACCTTAATTTTCAAAATAAATGTTATTAAAAATCTATAATAAATGAGATCTACGTCTATACAGATTCCTCTATTTATTGAGGGCTTGAATCACGAAACCTATTTCTTCAAACCTAATTTGTAACGAGTACAAATAAGTATTTTAAAATTATGCTTTGAACTGAAGAACTAAAATACTGAACTAACTAAATGACTTGAAAATTGTAGCTAAAACAAAGAACACAATAAAACCTTACCTGGTTTCAAAGTTCCTTCAACATTTTATCCAAAGACAATTCCTATATCTTTTGTCTCATTATTTTATTCATTTTGCTGTCTGTTCCCTATAGAGAAAAAGCCGTATTTACCAAGCTTTTCATAAAGTTTTATAACAATTTCCATTCATCATTACTTCAAGAAAACCATTCTATCTTTCCCACACCAGTACCGTCCCAAGCCACATTAGAGGACTGTCTCAACACTTCTATGAAAAATGAAACAGTTCCCGAACGAAATTCATCTTCTCTCTCAGCGAAGAGTGGAGTGGGAAGTGATAATTACCCCACTGTATTTACACGATGAAATATGGAACTAGAGGCTATTCCAAATGTTTTCTTATCAGTTGCAATGACATTATTAAATTCTTTATGAGAAGTGAAGGGCACAGGAATTATTAATTAAGTCAAAAATTAATGGATCATTTCACTGTCTTATACTGCCGACAGACTGTCTTACACTTTGGCAGACTTGAGCGCGTGAAATGTGTTTATGATTTTGAATAAATAAATAAACCAATACGACCTTCAATCCTACAAGAAAAGGCCGGCAACGCACTTGTGACGCCTCTGTGTTGCGAGTGTCCATGCGCGGCGGGAATCGCTTACCATCTGGCGATACGTCTGCTCGTTTGCCCTCTATCTCTAAAAAAAACTAGGAGACCTGTTTAGGAAGATACTGGGGCATAAAATAATAACATTAAGTAACATGTATGTATTTATTAATAATATTATTATTATCATTAATATAAGACGGTAAATGAAACTTATACATTTCCTACCTGGAATATTAAAGAGGTACTTGAATTACATACTCTTGGGAAAAATTGTAAAAAAGGTGACGTGAGAAACACATCGAGAAATTAAAGAACATTAAAATACAAAATGCGAGTACAAAATGTGAGCCGTACTTAGTGTAATTGCCACCGAATTATATATCAAAGGGCATCCGTCACGACACACGACGTATGACGTAAGGTAGTACAAAGAGCCGTGTCGTCGACATCGACACGAATTCGGCAGGAACACCGTGCTCTACTAATAAATATAACTATGAAAGTTCATTACACCTTAGGTATATTGTGGAAAGGGTATTGGAGTTCATGATTATATTAATACACCGATTCATCACAAATCTACATGATATTATATTTCAATTCATCGCAAAATACGCCAAATATTTGAGATACACAACGCAGACCGATTACAACAACAGATAAGTATAGACCGTGTTTACGTCATAGAAAGTTCTAGAAGATTCACAATTTGATAAAACATCTTGTAGTAACTCGACTGATTCGACAACAATCTGTTTGAGGTATTCAAAATTTCACAGGCCATTTACTATTATTTATATCAATTAAGTACCTAAGGGCTAAAATTATTTAATTCTTATTAGTGACTGAAAGAAAACACACTAAACATCCTTAGATTTTAATATCCATCGACGTCAATATCCCAGGATGGAACTGGGCTAACAGAGTGGAAAGTAAACTGAAATCCCTGCGTTACTAAAGATCCTCCGCCTGTAGATTTTCCTAGAAACCTCTTAATGCATAATCATTCCTAGTAAAGTGCTGCTTCAACTGATATTTTACCTTCCAAGAACGATTTTTGTTTGTACATATTTGCCGTTATAATTAATGATGACTCCCTTCTTATCCTAGGGAGGGGTACTATCAATAGATAGAAAATTCTTTATTCGCACACCATAATATTAAAGAATTACAAGAGAGTACATAAAATGTGAGATCCAGTGTACAAAGGTCTTATTGCCAAAATCAATCTCTTCCAGGCAACCTTAGGATGGATCAAAATGTATCAGAGAGACAGTGGTAGTTGATGGTGCAATGAGTTTTGAATTAATTATTGGCTTATGAATAAAATACTACCAAAGTAATTTTGTTTGTATGTCTGCCTGTTACGCTTTCATGGCTAAACCACTGGATTCAATGAAGTACTAGTAATACTTTGACTCTTGAACAAGAACATAAGGTACTCTTAACCGCGATAACAGTATGACATTTTAAAATAAAGAAATGAATGAAGTGCAACTTTTTTTTATTTTTTTTATGTTTGGCCCTCCAAAATGACTCTACTCTACTCTGATGGAAAGCATAAGCAGAATCCAAGAGTGGTGGTCACCATACTCACTGCGAATGCAGACAATGCAGCATGGCGACCCACACCATGGCGGCCTGGTGATGCTGCTGCATCTTTTAGTCTAGTCAACAATTATGGAACTTGTTGACTAGACTAATTGGCCCTCCGGTCTCGCACTCACCAAGAAACACGACAGCCCGAACGCCGTCATTTTAAGTTGATTTTCTGTGCGAGTGTAGTACCGCCCAGGTCGAGCCGGCCCGTTCGTGCTGAAATCAGCGTAGCTCTACTACCTTACATTACCTTACCTGCAACTTTCTGGTCTCTGGTAGACCGTAGCGTGTATGGCCGGCTTTACAGTTAACTTCTAATCAGGTGCCTAAACATGATAAAATAAATCTTTTTCCTCAGTATTTTAACAAAATACGTTATTGGTATTAAAAAAACAAGAGTGTATGTATATATATTTTTCACAATGATTGATGATACAGCCCAAAATAATTTTATATAACTGGCAGTCCCTCGGACAATTGCTATTACAACTTCTAACTAAAATGATATTCGAAGCCAAGGGTTGATAAGGGTACACGTGTATAACATGTTATAAATGTTACTACGTACCACAGGCATAAATAAAACTATTTCTCACGAATGTCGGGGCACAGTTGTATGGGTAGAATGTTGTTCGTCTGTGGGCTGTATTGAACGTCGTATCACGTGCGAAATATTTATTTTTTATTGAGTGTAAATAGGTTTTTGTATGGGTTGTTAACAATGATTACTTTTATTTATCAATGTGAAATTATTATCATTTTTTTTGTAGTTTTTCCACACAGGTTTATGTTACAAGGTATTTAGCTTTTATTTGCTGTCTTTTGAGAGATAATTTAATGTTTTAAAAAAATTACTGTCTTTTTATTTGGAGTCAAAGTGACTCAAAATAAATAGACTATAGAAAATGTTAAGTTCACTTACGAGAAAACTGATAACAAAATAAGACTCCGCCGATATACAATTAGAAATGTGAGCAAAATAAAAGTAAGTACAATATCATTCGAGTGTACTATTCACGATGAATGAATGGAAACCTTTTCGATTTCTTGTGAACGTGCGGTTCGGTCTTTCATTCGTTCTTCGTACAGCAAAAAAAAACGTGGCCTAATTGCGAGCGAGGTTTTTACGTTGTGGTCACGAGATAAGCGGTTTGAAGTTCGACAGAGCAATTTCGTTGTAAAGGCTCGGAAACTTCTTTAATTAATACATTCTTTGAGCAACATAATATTCGTTCCTTAGGAATAATATAGTGTTAAAACAGGCGAACAATAGTAGTTCAGCAGATGATTTTGGTTACATTCACTTTTTTTTTTTACGACGAAAAGGAGGAGGTTCTCAATTCGACTGTTTTTTTTTCTTTTTATGTTTGTTACCTCATAACTTTCGACTGGGTGAACCAATTTTGATGATTCTTTTTTTTATTTGAAAACTAGTGCTTTCCAAATGGTCCAGATTGAAGGCTGTTTCTTCCATATAAATAAAAAAATGGTTGTCTGTAAAGTCGCTTCACGATGTAACGGGGTGCCTTTGGTACTTGTGTATAATAATAACTCAGTGCGAAATAAGAGCACTCGTTAACAAAAAGTTAGTCTGTGGGTACAGGGGAGATTATAAATGATACTACTCACGTTCTCATAATTATGTAGTCAATGTACAATCACTTCAATATAATAAAGTTACAAATCCTTATCAAAGCGTTAAGGAAATCAATTTGAGCATTTCCTTTTAAATAGGTACTATGCTAGATACATTTGGTCTTTATTAGACAACGGGTATCCTTCCCCAAACAGTAATCCCTGCCGGCACAGCTCAGTTGGTACCTCATACAGGGCGAAGCTCGAGCCTAATTACTCGCACTGCAGAGGGATGATGCTTAGGGGTATGAACACCTGATAAATCCACATATAACCGTCTCCGCCGATAACACAAGCGGAGGTAACACAAATATTGATACTTACTATTAATATATAAATTATAAAATATAATGTCATATCAGGGTAAACCATCAAAACAAATGATAGCTTCGCTATCTTAATAAGAAAGAAACTCTAATAATATTTCTCCATGAGGTAACGACAATGTAAGAAATAAAATATAATTTAGTACGACGGCATACGACGGCCGCACGTGACTTCTCTCCTCTCCCGTTCGGTGTTGGATGAGTTTCAACAGATCACATTTAACATGTGATATAACAATTACATGCTTGAAGACAGGCCGAAGCACTGGTGCATATTTATGGGCCTAACCGTCTGCCAATGCCCATGGAACAAGTAAAAAAAACTCTTACTTGATGAAGGGTAACACCCATAGCAGTGCTGGCGAGGATTTTCGGTGTCAGATACAGATTTTACTTTGAAGACGTTCTGCTTGTTCATATGCCATTTCCCTTCCGAGGTGCAGTCATCCAAATTGTCCTCGGTAAGGCTCCCTCACTTCGTAAGCACGTTAAGCTTCCTTCAGTCACACTTTTCTTCTTCCCTCGTCCAGGACCAAATCGTAAAAGAAAAAAGCCAACCTTCCATTTTCACATATCCGACCAAAGACCTCGCCCATCTGACCACAGACAAAACAAAAACTCCGTTTGTCTATCAAAAGATAATCTCCATCTAATTTCTTAATTATATTTATTTATAAAAATTTGGGCCCGTGTTTCCATGAAGTCTGTTATGGAGGAACGGGTGTCATGTCCCTCCAACACAAAGGGAGGATTTTTTTTTTTTTTTTTTTTAGTTTTGGCTGGGCCAAAATGACTCTGCTCTGCCTGATAGAAAGCACGAGCAGATTCTAAAAGTGGTGGACACCATCCTCAATGCGAATAAGGACATTGCAGCATGGTGACCTACACTATGGCCGCCTAGTGAGATGCTTTTTTACGCCCCGCTTAAAGGACCCGGGATCATAGTAGGAGGGAAACACGTGCGCTGGATTCTCCGACCAGGCGAGGTGATCATGCCTGGCGGGTCATGATGGATGTTGTATATATGTTAATCGGCGCGAGAACTTCTTTTGCGCGATTCACGATTGTTCTTCGTTTCCTTCGTTACCGTACGTTGTAGTATGTTTTTTTTTCTGTTTGATTTGTATGTAGAAAACACTACACTGTTATCAATATAATCTGTTAATAAATAACACCTTGTTCGATATTGTAAATCATGCATCAACAAAGTGTAAGATACATGTTACTTAAATACTCCCATCTATTAGGTACTAACAAAAAATCCAGAAAGTAACCAACGAGTATTCTGGATAACCCTTCAACCTGTTACCAACTGAGACCATGCGAAATATTTCCTTACCGTATTAAGTATGGGATTCAACCCCTTTAACACTTTTAATAGCAAATTCAACGCACATTTAAGTCCTAATCTCGGTCTCTAGGGCCCATACACTTACATAGCATCTTTTTTCCCTTCTGTTAAAGGACGATACTCGTGAATGACAAATTAGGAGATCTCCCGGCGCACGAAATTGGTCCCGAGAATATTTTATTGAATTTTCCACCACTTTTTTATCGCTAGAAATGAATATAGCTTTTAAATTTAGCAAAAGCTTTTTTGTAATAGTACCTTTTTGTATTTTGATTCCTTTGAAATTGTTTTCTACAATTTTTAAGTGTTTATTAAGAGTTGAAAATTATTAATACTTCTTAGTTTTACTCGTATCTGTTAAACGCTGTCTTGAAACTCATTCTAACTGAATTAAGAAGTTTTAATCTTATTTTCACAGCAATATAAAAAAGAATTGTTCTTCGGATAACCGAATCTATTGGTCAAAATATATATTGAGCCATGGAGAAAAGCGAAGGTCAAAGTATAAGAATGCTTAACAAATAGAGAATTTTATGAGTCCCATATAAGCTGTCTCTTAATTCGGCGGTCTTTCCGGTCTTGCTGTCGTGTCACTGAATGGAACAGCGATTCTGGTCTGCGTCGATTTATGTACCTCGGTTCGCTGTTACAATATAATGGCGAAATAGATAAATAAATAATAAATTAATATTCCGGACATCTAACACACAACGCCATCTTGTCTCAAGCTAAGCAGAGTATGTGTTATGGGCACTAGACAACTGTTATAAATACATATTTACATATTTTTTTGTAAATATTATACATAGAAAACACCGAAACTCCGAAATAAATATTTAGACCGACCCGGGAATCGTAACCGAGACAAGCACAGCAGTTGTATACACTACCACTGCGCCACATTCATAGTCATCATCATTGTGTTTTGAGATGATGCAATCGGAAGCATAATCACCTACCCTATTGAACATTTCAAGCTAGAAGAAAGAGAAAGATCGTATTGAAGGATATTTACAGTAAACACATTTTTCCGACGTCGATATGAATGCTCCAAAAGTAATATTTACTTTGCTAAAAAGTGCGGTCTTCGTATAAATTTTAGATTTCGATACTTTTCACTAGTAGCTGTGAAACTTGGATTCTAGCCAAAATTTTACAAACCTAACTCAGCAAGCAGTACTCCAAAATTTTGGTGACTAAGTTGAAATAAGTAATGTTCAGAATTTTATTGAAAATTCAGGCATTTCAAAATTCTAACACTGATTTCGAAATATTCCAAACAAATTTTATTCTTATTTAATTTTTCATTTTGAAAGTTAAATTTATCTTCACAGTCTAATTCATTTAAATATAATAGTGATCGCTCAGTGGTCCAATTTCGACCATAATTGTTTTTTTTTTTAGCTTTTTGCGCTCGAGGAGGAGAGATAAACTTTAATTGTGTCAAATTTAATACTCCTCTGTTTGCATTATTTTCCTAAAAAGGATATAAAGTTTTTACTTCACGTATTAAGATATATATGTATATATACCTCAAGGTAGTAGAGCCACGCTGATTTCAACACGAACGGGCCGGCTCGACCGGGGCGGTACTACCCTCGCACAGAAGATCAACGTAAAATGACAGCAGCAGTGCTGTCGTGTTTTGTTGGTGAGTGCAAGACTGGAAGCCTAATGATGCAGAAGAATCACTAGGCCACCACTGCATTGTTGCATTGTCTGCATTTGCAATGAGTATCGTGACCATCACTCTTAGTGAAGAGTCATTTTGGTCTTACATAAAAAATAATGTCCTAATTTCTGCAAGTGTTGTACTTTTAGAAACGGTCACTTCGATTTTAAAAGTATCTAAGTCTTGCATAATAGAGAAAAAACATTGTAACCTATATTATATTTTGTCCTCAGGAAATTGAACACTGCTACTACCACGGCACGGTAAAGGACTATCCAGGGGCATCAGCAGCATTCCACACGTGCAACGGGGTGTCCGGAGTCATTCACATTGGCAACGAGACTTTTGTCATACATCCATTCTACGGCGGGGATCTTTCGGTCAGTGTCGCATGCTTTAATATTTCCAATTTTATTTTTTTTATGTGAAACGGAATTTTTGAATAGCAAGTTAAGACATGAACTGACGTTCGTTATTTGGAAGATGTAAGAAAAAGTTCCTTTAATCATCTATCGCTACATCGGTGCAAAATAATTTTGGCATTGTCGCGTAAAGGCAAAAGAGAGCTTATGCACTTGCACATATTAGTTATCTTTGTCTAAACTACTGAAAATAAAATCTTCTTCTTAATGTACTGTACGCTTGACTAAGTATACATGATAGAATAGAATAAACTTTATTGTTTATCAGTTAATACAGTATACCTTTAGCAGCATAACAATTTACCGACCATGTACTAAGGGTGACCTTATTGTTAAAAAGCAATTTTTTACAGTCAACCTTTGGATGGACTAATCGACTGCAGAAAGACGGATCCATGGGTTGTTTTGGTGTGAAAAAAAAAAGGGAAAAAAATCTATTATTACTAAGTAATTTAATTCTAAAATCAAAACAAACACGATGAGGCTTCTGAAGATCGTATTTCCTATATTTTCCAGTACTTTAACGACATGGTACAAATGTTTGTTAATTAAATATTATCAGTAATTGGGTACTTGTTTGCTCGATTTAATTTAACCACTAACTCCATTGAACATGTTTCGTATAATTAATACAGAGGCTTTACATATAATCTGTACGTTTTCAATGCTTTTAAACTTTTACAGTTCTGAATTTTCTTTATATTTAATACAGCTTACGATTGCTATCTCCTTTTCTTCCTTCCTCTGGACCTAAAGTGAGTTAAGAGCAGTTACTTATTGCTTTTACCTTTTTGTATTACTATCCCCCTCCTCTTCTCGGGATCGACGCCATTGTCTAGTTAGGGATTAGAAAACCGTATTTGAACTATGTCTTCAACTTCTAAATAAGAAATTGGTTATTTCATCAAAAATACTTTTAAATAAGTGGCTTTAAAATTTACTAGTTAGTTTAAACTTAAGATACCAACATTAAACGTTCTTTTCTCTTTTCCGTTCGGTCGAGACACCATGCCTTTCATGTAAAATCCTTCAACACAATCACGATTAAATTTATTTAAATATATTTTAAGGCGACCTGTAAACACAGGTCTTACCGATCAGGCAGATCACTAATATGAAATATTGACCTTAATTAGTAATGAGTTGAGGAATCGTAAGATATAATAAATGCTTAGTTCTAATCGTGTGTACTCTTGAGAAACACCCAAATCTTGTACATTGACTTTGGAATAAATAATAAAATTATTTATTTATTATTATGTGTAATCTCTACCAATTAAAGCCCATAGGCAATTGCTAGAGAATAGCAGTTAGTACCCTACCAATTGTCAGACTTGAATCTCATCCACCTTACCGTAAGACTAACCCCTTAGTGACTACGGCTACCTAGACATTTTATGATTACTTTCGAACTTCTTGATCTAAGTTCTTCCATAACCCTCGAATTAAGCCCAAATCATTAAATATTTTACGATTAAAGATGTTAAAAACTTATTACCGAAGCTGTAAATTCTTATGTTCATTGAACTTCTTAAGTTAGTAGGATATTTTATAGGAAATGAAATGTATTTATTAGTTTTATATTGAAATGGTTTAATAATAATGGGTTTATATAGCTAGTTCACATAAAAACAGTGCCGTGAAATAGGTATATAACTATATTCATCTCTATAATTCGGAAAATAAAAAACCCGACTGCGTCAATATTTAACAATAAAAACATATAAGTTTTATATATACATATTCGTAATCACCGTAAAAAATCTTTATTTTGATACCACACTCGATGTATTTTGAGAACATTTTTTTTATAATACTTTTGGCACCAAAAATCCATTTTTTTTTTAATTTTGATGTACCCAGTGTCACTCTCACGACTAAGACGAATCTATTGATACCACTCACATAAAAATACGACAAGCCGTTTAGGCCCTAGAGCGTGCCAAAGAAATATATATACATACATACATACCTACATACATACACTCGAACAACATAACCTCCTTTCGCAGTCGGGTAAAAAGACCAACATATTCTGATATTAACAGACATGTCGTGAACGTCCATCCCTTGGACTACCACACATTTGGAATGATTTACTCAAAAACTTTTCTTGTCTGTCTCCCATTCTTTTATCTTATAACACACATCATCCAGTCCATTGCTGTATGAAGCTTTTCTCTAGAAAGGAGGTCTTGGCCCTTTATATCGCAACCGCAGGCCCACGCAACGCAACGCAACGCCCTCGTTTGCGTCTCCTATTACCTGTAGCGAAATAATTTTCTCCCGATTTTGAAAGATTCTTCATTGATACTCCGCTCCTATTGGTCAACGTAATATAGCCTATAGCCTTCCTCGATAAATGGGCTATCTAACACTGAAAATTATTT
The DNA here is from genome assembly GCA_949125395.1 of Diaphora mendica. NCBI lineage: Eukaryota > Metazoa > Arthropoda > Insecta > Lepidoptera > Erebidae > Diaphora > Diaphora mendica. Next base: position 27,769,666 of record OX421318.1, on the reverse strand, counting down.
TTCAAATTGGACAAATAGTTCATGAGATTAGCGCGTTCAAGCAAAAAAACAACCTCTACTGCTTTATATATTAGTAAGTATAAGATATTATTTCAACTTTATTAGATAAAATTTTAATGTTATTACGTCTCTTAGTACGTATAATCTGTTCGTAACGGTCCGTTTACTACGATGATTAAAATCTTTGAGGTCCACTCTCCTCTAAAAACCATAATTGCCCGACTCACCCGACCGTGTCCTATTTAAGTGAGAAAATTAAAAAACACTTCAACTACTAACCGTTCTTATAAACCATTTAAGCTTAAAGTTAATTACTTTTTGAAACCTGCTCAGTTACTATATTTTTTAACGTGATACCAGATTCCAGAGAGCTATCTTCCATAGGCAATATGTCAAACGCGAAACGATTTTCACAAAAAATAATAATTTAAAGTTAAAAACATTAGTTTTAATTATTTGAGAACTTTTTTGGAAACAGTTTAGTACTCTAAGTCAAATTAAACAGTATCAAATTCTAGTAATAGGTATCCAACTTTACCAACTTAAAATATCAATAATAACATAAGTCACGTCTATTTCTCACAGGGGCGTCGAAATCAATTGAACTCCACTTGCAGCTGACAATCTTTTTTGTTTTGCCCACATTCACCAATACTAGTATCGTAATCGCATGCATGCTAGTCGGTTCCTGGTGCTTTAAATAAATAAATAAAAATTTCAGACATTTAACACACAACGCCATCTAGTCCCAAACTAAGCAGAGCTTGTATTACGGGTACTAAACAACTGATATAAATTCATATTATACATTTTTTTTTGGAAATACATACATATTATACATAGAAAACACCCAAACTCCGAAACAAATATTTGCAGATCATACAAACATTTGGTCCGACTCAGGAATCGAACCCGAGACCTCAAGCACACCAGTCGTATACGCTGCCACTGCGCCACCGAGCCAGTCAGCTTTTACACGGCTCTTCTTCAAAACATCACCAATTTACTCAATAAATATTCGCCGTGGACGACCTCTTCTAACACTTCCACACACATTCACTCTATAAATTATTTTCGTGAGTTTTCTATCATTCATCCTCTCTACGTGTACGCCAAACCATATTATATTTCTCAACTCGATATATATATATATATATATATTTTTATCTAGTAGGCGGGCAAACCAGCAGACGTATGATGGTAAGCGATTACCGCCGCCCATAGACACCTGCAACACCAGAGGCGTCACAAGTGCGTTGCCGGCCTTTGGGGGATGGGGGGGAGGATGGGGGAGATAGGGGAAGGGGTTGGGGGCCTCCGGTATCCTCACTCACTCGGTGAAACACAGCGCAAGCACTATTTTACATCGGTTTTCTGTGAGGCTGTGGTATCACTCCGGTCGAGCCAGTCCATTCATGCCGAATCGTGGCTCTCCCACGGTAGCTTGTATTACCCCAAACCATCTGAATGAGTAATAATCCTTTCATACCATTGCTTTCCCTTATTATCTAGCTCTTCTTTCAATAAACTTCCAATTTTTTTAAAGTACCTGATAATCGGTTAGATTCGTATCCTCTATTATGTAAGAAAAAAATGGAGTCATTTATTACTTCTCTGTCTACCAGTTATTTGGTGTAAGTGTGCAATGTGCGTATATGATTCAATCAGTTCAAAGTCGTAGTTACGAAGCCTACATAGTTACAAAGTTCTTCTATATATATATGAACATTTTAGTATTTCATACGAAATAAACTATGTAATAAAAACCAGTCTATCGTAGTACCATTTTGCATCAATCAAAGTGAATTGAGTCGAGTTCGGGGAGTTCGTGCTATTGTGTTTCGTTGGTGAGTGCTAGACCGGGGACCCAATGATGCAGAAGCATCACTAGGCCGACATAGTGGTGTCAACATGCTGCATTGATGCATTGTCTGCATTCGCGATGAGTATGGTGACCATCACTCTTGTATTCTGCTTATACTCTCCATCAGGCATAGGAGAGTCATTTTGGCAGGCCAATTCATAAAAAATCAAAATTAAAGTTTTATTAGAGTCTACAACATTGGATCCGAATACCTACCAGAAATGATTTACAATTAACTTGCAAAATTTATTTTAAATCTTCATTAATAAAAAAAACAACATACCTTTAAGTTGTTTCATAAATTCATTGTTCTGTTTTTAACCTTTAGTTGTATGTGGTTAAGCTAAACTGTCAGAATGTTAATATATTTGCGTAAAACAGAAAAACGTTACCTCAACTTTCCTTTCAGCCGAAGTTTTTAACATGAAATATGTTTATTTTCAAAGGAATATAGCTTTAATACTGTACCCCAACGTGTAACCCTGCAATCAAAGACGTGGAGTATGAATGTGTTGTGCCTGTCAACGACAAATTTGTTTGCGGCCTTAATAAATCGTACTGTGGTACAAGTCACAGCAACAATCGATATTGTATAGCTATACAATAAGCGAAAAAAGTCCAGGCTTTCCTTGGCTGGTTACATTACAAAACACCATAAATGTATAATAGGATTAAAAGGGGTCGAATAAAAATGGTTTGTAAGTAAATAATCGTGAAAGAAACAAAACTAAAACAATGTTTTTTTTTTTAATTTCTTCCGTCTCGCTGACGACATAATCATGATTGTAGCTAAGCTCTCTAAATAAAGATTTTAAAAAAAAGTCTCGCTGATTTTAAAACATATTTATTTTAAATAACAACCAGTAATGACAACAATAAGTGTTTAATTACAATCAATTTATAAAAAGGTACCCCACTGAAGTGATTGCATTACTTTTTTAAATATAATCGCGACAGAGTTTAATTGTAACATGCTTTTATATCTCCATTTGCTTTACTTCTGACTTCTACTCAAATTATTTTCAATAACCGCTATCGCTACATCTTATAAATCATACCAACCAACCGCAGGAGCTTAATACTTACAAATGTATAACATTTTTTATCGAAAGTAGGCACATGAAAGGAATTCACGTCGTTAACAAAACAGCCGTGAATATATAACGTGGGCTTTTGACATGTGTCGCATTTTTTACAAAATCTTTAGACCATACGAGTATTTTAGGGTTACCTGTAATATTTAATTCGTTTACTATGAAATTGGGAGTATTTTTCATATTTTGAAGAAAAGAGAAGTCTATAATCTAAAGATATTCTGAAGTGCTAAGGGAATATTTCAAGTACCATTTGATAGACGCATTGAAGAAGTAACCCAGGACCAATGTCCTACATCTTAGCGATCATGTGTTCTATGTATGTACTTGCAAATAAGTATGTTTGTCAGCAATTACATACATACATAGAGTCACGCATATTTCCCAGAGGGGTAGGCAGAGATATTTGATCAACAATTACTACAGTTCTGACACCTCTTTTGCTTCATTCATATTCATCAATGGCGCAGTTTGACTGCCATAATACAGGATCTAGTTCTAAACCAGACGACTATGTATACAGAAAAGTAAAGGCTGGCTTCTTCGTTAGACTTGAAAACCGATTCATGAAGATTATTATAGCCCGTTAAAATTTAGTTTCGTTATATTTTCAAATTAGAATACATTTATAAATAATATTGCTTTTCCGGTATTTAATTTATTCGAATACATTATTATTTGAACAATCCAGTATTTGTTTTACTTCTCACTTAATGCATTATCTTACAAACTAAGCAACACTAAATCTATGCCAGTCTTTCCGAGAAATGCACCGCATTTGCCTAGACGTTGTATTCACGATTTCCTACAACCGAGCTCCTGAGAGAATTCAGCACATCTTAAATATTAAAGCTAGCTCAAGAATTTTAATACCCATGTGTTTACTTTGTTGAAAATGTTGATAAATAAAACCGGGCAAAAAAATTCATTAACTATTTGTACAATTACATAAAAGTGTATATTCTCTCGCACTCACCAACAAAACACAACAGCATGAATGCTATCATTTAAGGTTACGAATGAAATTGTCTCTTATTCACTTGCATTTTAGACTTTTGTCAGCTTCTGGCGTAAATTTGTGGCATTAATTTTATTGCACAATATGTACCCTCTGTGTCTCTACAGCACTCAAAGATTGACTGACGAGAATACTCTGGGCATTAAGTCCGGGTGAACGAAAAGGAGTGCATAAAATAAAATAGGCCTTAAACTCTTTCAATCTCCTAAAATATTCAGTTGATTTGAGAAATTCCTTCTTATTAAGACAATACTGATATTACGTTACATGTTTATTAGTACCTGAATGACTAAGTTTTCCTCGGTATTTTTTTGGTAAATTTTCTAAAAATGAATTCTAGCTAGATTGATTTAAAGCCCCGAAATCCCCTGCATACTAAATTTCATAAAAATCGTTGGAGCCGTTTTCTAGATTCTGATTATATAAATATACAAGAATTGATCTTTAAAGATTTTAAAAGCTATTATTTTAGAAGTAAGTTACATTAGGGATATTATATTGTGGAGGGACAGGTGTCATGTCCCGCCAACACAAAGGGAGGATCCTCCGACAAGGCGAGGTGATCATGCCTGGCGGGCCACGGCCCAACGGTTGATGTTGGGATGTTGTATATATTATGATATTCAGGATTAGCAGTTTCTTCGTTTCCTTCGTTATTCGGTAGTAGCTGTAGTGTGTTTCTGTTCGTGTTGTATGTGGAAGTCGCTACAATATGAACAATAAAACTGAAAAGTAATTAAGTGGCAATCACAATTTAATCTTCATATGATTAAATTGTGATTGCCACCCAATTCATCATCATATATCCATGTAATACATACTTTATCATAATTGAATATATTTATAATATAAATTACGCCTGCTATCTGCCTCCCGCTTCATTATAAATTAATTATATAACATTTAATAATATTACACTTCTATGAGAAAGACTGTCACATATTAAAACTTCAAGAAAAGGTGCCTCTTCGTAACAGATTCTCAATAAATTTATAAATTGTCAAAAAAAACGATTAAAGAAATAATTAGGGAAATCGGTTCACAATTAGTAAAGACATCGCGAAGCATACACAAATAAATCGATGAAATTGAAGCTTTTTCCAACTTATTCGCCTGTATTATTGACTCTATTCCAATGGAAAATTAAAAGACTAATAATTAACTTTGTTCTTAGAACCAATCAGGTATCCTTGGCGAGAGGTCTTAAATTAAAGAAACTTTATGAACTTTGAACGTTAAGTCATATACCTACGTTTATTTCATTATATTATCTAGTTGAATCTTCATATCTATTACATAAGAAGAAACTCTTATCAAGAACAAAATAGCCTTTGAGATGTGAAATTTCTCAGTTTTGAAGACAATATTCCAGCTTAAATATATACCAAACTGCCTACTTACGTTGCGTGCCAAATTTATGGCACCCTGACGATAAGGGTCCGGTTAATCTACCACACGTGGCATGACGCCGACCCGGTTATATACTGACGGATACTTATTACAACGCTTGACAATGAGTAAATGCTTACCCTGGTATCCGGATATAAATCAGCTGCCCAAGATTCGAATGGACGCCTTGAATCTTCAAAGGTTTTCTTAGTCTTAATGTATCATTGGTAATGATGCTCACCGACCGCATGTAGGCGGATGAAAGCCTATGGATTAAACCGTTATTTGAAGGTGAAATTTCTAGTTAGATCATGGTGAATGCTCTTCTATGAGCTGATGAATAGAATGTTCCGAGTCTTATAAAATGTTATAATAGACAAACAAAAACTTCTCTCCTATCAAATCATATTAAAACTATACGCATACACTTAGTTATTTTCTATCCTCACCTGTAGAACTCTCAAAGTCTAGAAAATAGCTGTGCTATTCAGTATTGACACATTTCATTTTTAAACGGATTTGTTTTATACAATACTAGCAGTTGCCTGCGTCTCCGCCCGCGTATATGTCGGTTATCGCGTCAAATAGTAGCCTATGTGTTATTCTGATGTAAAAGCTATATTACTGTAAAGTTTCATCCAAATCCGTTCAGTAGTTTTTGCGTGAAAGAGTAACAAACTCACACATCCTTACAAACTATCGCATTTATGATATTATGATATTACTAGCTGTTGCCCGCGGCTCTTCCCGCGTGTATGTCGGTTATCGCTGCAAGTAGTAGCCTATGTGTTGTTCTGATGTATAAGCTATATTACTGTAAAGTTTCATTCAAATCCGTCCAGTAGTTTTTGCGTGAAGAAGTAACAAACCTACAACAAACTTTCGCCGATAGTAGGATATTATACAAACAATAAACAAAACAAAGTTTGCAAAAACTAAAATTTGTCAAGAAAGTCAGCAGGTAGTTTGAGTACGAACGATCTTGACTTTCTCCTTCCTTTTATTTTGCTTATACTCCTGAATCTCCTCGGGCAATTTTATTTTACCTATTATTGTACCAACCTTTAGTTACCTCCTCTTTAATTGTACGTCTAATTTGTCAATATACATGTATACATTATAAGTAAGTGAGACTAAAAGTTATAGTTAACAAAAAGTCGTTTAATACGCCTCTGTCACCTCTAGAAAATAGGTTCAATGTTATGATTCTTAATATTCTATCAATTTATAACACGAAAACATCTGTGTTCGTTCATAAACTCATATTAACAGAAAGCCGCACACAGCCATTAAAAGAAAATTACCAAAAAAAAGTTATGAAAAAAATACGCAACAAGCTAAATGAGAATAGACTATTCATTCACATTTCGTAATTAACAGTAATTGGTGTGGTGGCTTTCCCTTAATTTTCGAGTTTAAAACTCGTAAATAAATAGACCTTAACGACTTCGTAGCTTGCGCCATGGGGGCTTGCCGGCTTCCGAGTTACGATGCCAAAGATTATGATTCCAGAGAGATTATGATTACATGTGTATCAATTATAATTAGATATGTATGTATTGTATGCAATTGAGACATTTAAAGCGTAATAATTAATCAGAGGCTTTGATGCTAAATTGATATTAATTTGATTAAGTCTCGTATCTTCATATCAATAAATTAGATCGCTCAAGGTATTTCATTTACTTCTATTGTGTCGTCTACGAAAATTATTGTGTGCGATACGCCTTAATCGTGGTGTAGGAATTAGGAATGTAATCAATTTTCAAATAACTATACTGACATATATTTGTACAGCCAAGTCTCTAGTATAGGGAAAGGCAGACGCGAATTAAACGTAAAGTGCCATTTACTTAACAAAATAAGTTTTACCTCTGTCAACCATCTGTTTCTAACATACATAACTATGTTATGGATAAATTACACCAAAACGTAGAACAAATCATCCTTCTCATCATACAATATTTGCCCAGGCTAGAATCGAACCGACAACCTATGGCTTAGCAGTCAAGATCGCCAGAGCAACAGACACGTCAAACACAGATTGCTCATGATAGATAGTAATTTTAGACAATTAAAGCTTGAAATCCAAATCCAGCTTCATAAAAAAACAAAATTAAATCTACTTTTTTTTATTGAATATGTGCAAACGAGCAGACCTATCACCTGATGGTAAGCGATTACCGCCGCCCATCGACACCCGCAACACCAGAGGTGTCACAAGTGCGTTGCCGGCCTTTTAAGAAGGAGTACGCTCTTTTCTTGAAGGTTTGAAGGTCGTATTGGTCCGGGAATACCGCACGCGACAGTTCGTTCCACAGTTTTGTTATGAGAGGTAGAAAGTTTCTTGAGAAGCACACAGTTGTGGACTGTCAGCTATCTAAGTAATGGGGATTTTTGTAAAAATAACTTTTTCTTTTCATTCATCAACAGCTTTTAATAGCCCACAACTGGAAATTGACTTCCTTCTCAAGGAGTATTGGTATATTCTACTACGCTCATTGGTATAGTATTTGTTCAAAGGTTTCCTTCTACTTGCCCGTGCAGGGTAAAAACCCTGCATAGTTTGCTGCTTTGTCGCCTCTTACGATACCCACGCGACTTGATAAATAGAGGTGGTAATACTCCGTCACCAAATGGTTTTTTTTTTTCATTATTACATCTTTATCAAAATGTACCGCTACTTTACTACTGTATAAACAACAACGACATTAACTGAGTTCCTTGATTATCAGTTCAAATCACGGAGAAAATTTTCTCTCTGTCATCGAAAAATAGTTCCTCTGTAGGTACATTCTTAAAAACAAACTAATTATTAGCCCCTCCGTATTGAGAGGAAAAGTTTCACCATCTCAGAATGACAATTACATTCAGTGTTGCAATGTCCGTTTCTAACCCACTAATGCAACTTATTTGGGTTTTAGGAAACTTTGTAAGTAGTAGCACCTGGACTCTATTTACTGACTTTTGATTTGGAATGGTATTGAGGAAACTAAGAAGATATAATAAACGGTCTAACTAATGCGATGCGAAACTACGGACAATTTATGTTATAACCCGAAATAATTTATAACATTTTTGTTTAAGAAAGGCTGTCTGAGTATTTTATACAAATACTAGTATTTCTATCTGATACTGAAGTTGATTGACAAAACACCATCGATCACGACAGATAATCGGTCACAAGCCTGTTTCACTAAAATCAAATTTATTTATGATAATTTAGAAAACAAATTACGCCATCTTCCAAGTCGTCTGATTTCTACGTAAACCTATTTTGGGTAGGCATTGATAGTACGTTAGTATTTTGCGTTAGTAAGAGTGGGTTTTTGGGTCTTTATTAGCATGGAAACATGGTTTATAACGTATGTCTTTCACAAGATTTTATAAATTGTTAGCAAAATAGTCATATTTCATTCGCACGGGGCGATCTGTTCCTTGAACTCTAAGAACAGTATTACAAGATTTATACAGTTTTAAGTACAAATGAAAACGTTTCTTGTACAACTAACCATAAACCTTAATATCACCTTAAACGTGAATTCAAAGCCGATATCCCTCTGACCCGAAAGAAACAGATTTTTGCAAAAAATAAGGCGAGCCTTCACAAAAATCCATCCAGCCGCTTCCACTAAACATAATAAAATATGGCCGACAATCCCGTTTCGGTAGGCTGACAGCGTCATAAATAATAAACGGGTGATCCTCAGCAATTTGTTAGAATATTAGGGCGGAGAGCGCGGCGTCAATTAGGACGCGGATTACACCGGTGACAAACGTCACGCCGGGTTAGGTCAAGAGCTGACTGACGTCGCCTACTGACGAGGATCTTCCTTAATTTTGTATGAGTATGATAAATAAACAAATGATCATTAAATAACCACTCTAGTATGTAAAAATGTACGAGAAACCCAAAATAAACGAGTTGCGATGGCAGTTCAAAGATTCATTTTTTACTCACTGACTTTTGCTTTTAAAATCTAATCTTAACAGTGCTCAACCTATTATAAAAAAGCTTGAGAAAAGCTCAGCTGTACTTATATCATCCGGATAAGTAACATTCATCTCGATCAATGTAATTGGGGTCAGAGCAGAAATAAACCTTACTAAGATTATTTTAGACTGTGCGTGACATTTGGATATACACACATCAAAAGTGTCTAGGGATCAACATATGTGTCTAGGGATCAACATATATTTTTGCAATAACTTTTCTCCTGATTGATATTAATTAAAATTTTCTTTAAGGATTCATCAAATAAAGTGTTTTCGTTTGTCACAGTAACGATAAACCAAGTCACCTTTGCATTAATAAAGAAATTTGCCATTTTCCTAATAACAGGATTTTTGACATTTGAACCACTAACATTATAGTTCGAAAAAAAGACTGAAATAACAGTTTTCTTTAAAATTTTATTAGGTAACTTAAACAATGAATAATCCGTGTTTCTACCGCGAACACTAACACAAGAACATCGGTTTGGCATACTCAAAATGAGTTCATCCAAATCACGCTGTGGAATGGCCGCCCATGTTCGTTGCAACAACAAAAAAAGGTCTTCTTGCGACTGGATACCCTCCATATTCGGCAGAGCTCTTCTCTGTAGCATATCCCATGCATGCTCAATCGGGTTCAAGTCTGGCGACTGAGCAGGCCAGGGCCAAAGCCACATCTCAATCTCAAGAAATCCGCATAAAAATGCTTGATCCCTAGACACTTTTGATGTGTGTATTTATCGAATAGTAGAATGACGTTGCAATAATTTAAATCTTTGTTAAAGAAAGTAAGCAATCTATTAATAAAATTTATCTATGCTTATTCGTTTTCTAAGGATCTTTAAGAGAAGAAATCTTAATAAAAATGCCATATTATGTAATAATAACTTACACCAAGAAATAGCCACCATAAAATAAAAAGAAAAGTCACGACTACACACGATCAAAATTCGTGTAGAAAACATCCCAATTTTCTGGACATAATAAGTATCATCATTTAATAAGAGTGTTTCACATGAAGATAACTCTAATTCTTCGCTGAGCGAGATACTGACAGAACAATACCCTGTGCTCAGAAGTAATGAGGAGTAATACCGCCAATTATCCCGCGCAGACGTTTTACGAGAAATAATGTGATAGGCCTATTTGGTGTTTTAAGACAATGTTTTTGTTGGTTTTATGCCTAGGTTTTATAAATAAATCAGTTACGCTTAATGCCCATGAAAGTATTATTGGTAGGTATCATAATTTAGCATAAAATTGTACATGAAAATAAATTGTTGAGCTTTTCACAATGTTTCTTGGTGGATTGTATGCACATGTCATAATTAATACAACTTTTGTTGTACGTTTTTACCGACTGCAAAAGGAGGGTTATTTTTTTCGAGTGTTTGTATGTATGTATGTATATTTCTTTGGCACGCCCTAGAGCCTAAACGGCTTGTCGTATTTTTATGTGAGTGGTGTCAATAGATTCGTCTTAGTCGTGAGAGTGACACTGGGTACATCAAAATTAAAAAAAAGGATATTTGGCGCCAAAAAGTAATAAAAAAAAATGTTATCAAAATACGTCAAGTGTGGTATCAAAATAAATATTTTTTTACGGTGATTACTAACAAATATATAAAACTTATACGTTTTTATTGTTAAATATTCACGCAGTCGGGTTTTTTATTGTTAATAATTTGTACTTGTTTTTCTATTATTATATGCCTCGCTTGTTCCTTTATTTTTTGAGATCGGACCAATGTAGGTATAATATTGTTATAGGTTTTGGCTAATTTCATTTATGCTAAACCTCCTAGCAAATGTTTTCCTAAACGTTTACAGACGGGATAAAAAGAGTAAGTAAACTGGGATAAGATACGCAGTTAGGATGAAGAAGATACAGTAAGCGTTATCGCAAATCTCAGATGGCGAAGCAAGACTAGTAATTCGATAAAGTCAAGGTCGTGTATCCATGTGTGTGTCCTGTCATAGGAGAGCTATCCATTTTTAGTTGTTACTTTTACCATTTAGTTTAATATTTTACAATAAATACACATACACTTCTCTTTTGTAAATATATATATGTGGGGGGACGGGTGTCATGTCCCTCCAACACTAAGGGAGGATCCTCTTACCAGGCGAGGTGATCATGCCTGGCGGGCCAACTGCCCAACGGCTGATGTTGGGATGTTGTATATATGTTAACTGGCGCGAGATCTTTCACTGCGCGATTCAGGATTGGTAGTTTCTTAGTTTCCTTCGTTACTCCGTAGTTCGACGTATCTTGGGTAGATGGCGCTGTAGTATGTTATGTTGTTGTTGCGCTGTATGTGGAGGTCGCCACATATATTTTACATAGAAAAAACCCAAACTTCGAAACAAATATTTGCAGATCACACAAATATTTAGACCGACCCGACAATCGAATCCGAGATCTCAAGCACAACAATCGCATTCGCCACCACTGCGCCACCGGAAGCAGTCTCAATTCAGTTTAACATACATCTTCGCCTATATTATTCCCAATATTATTTGGGGTCGGCTACTAGTTCAACCGGTTTTACCTGAATATTAGTTTTTCCACGGATCGACTGGCATCGAACCTCCGCAACCCTGGAGGTGAACTAAATTCGAAGATTGAACTAGTTCTCAGTATATTTGAGGGCACTGACTTCCCAATAATGATTGCCATAGATGTTCATGACAACCGGGACCGACAGCTTAACGTGCTCTCCGAGGCACGAGTGGAAAATACCGCCATCTTCCATACTCCGGGCTGCTATTAGGAATTTCTTATAAGAAAAACCCAACAGCAATCCAACCCCGGAATCGAACCCGAGACCTCTTGATCGGCAGTCGCTTACACTAACCACTAGACCAACGAGGCAATTCATTCAGTTTAATATAACATTCACTTATAATTCAACCCTTTATGTGAGTAAAAGAAACTATTCCCAACATGAAAGTACATCTAGATAAATTATTTCGAAGTAACAGCACGGCTCTTAACATTAATCACTGGTAGAAGAAACTGTTGGGTACAATGAGTCAGCAGTTGGCAAGTTTTAGATGAGTCTTCTGTACTGTACAGTCTAGCGGAGTACTTCGTGACGACGCACTTCTCAAGTATAGCAACTTGTGATTTTGTTGGCGAATTCTCGCTAAAAGAACATTTGTGATGTATTGGATGTCTGAATTTTTGTTTTTTTCTGTCGTACAATTACTGTAAAGAGTTATTCTGCTAACAGAAGATCACTTAACGTCTGTTACGTGGAAGTTTTATAACCCTACGTAAGCTAAATTGTGCGTGAAAGTAGTTGAACGAGTGTAGGAAACTAGGATCTTACTTTATCCTACTTTCTACTATCTTTACTAATATTATAAACGCGAAAGTTTGTAAGAATGGATGGATGGATGTTAGTTACTATTTCACGCAAAAACTACTTAACGGATTTGGATAAAACTTTACAGTAATATAGCTTATACATCAGAATAACACATAGGCTACTATTTGCCACGATAACCGACATATACGCGGGTGGAGCCGCGGGCAACCACTAGTAATATTATAAACGTGAAAGTTTGTAAGTATGGATGGATATTTGTTACTCTTTCATGCAAAAACTACTGAAGGGATTTGGATGAAACTTTACAGTAATATACCTTATACATCAGAATAACACATAGGCTACTATTTGCCGCGATAACCGACATACACGCGGGCGGAGCCGCGGGCAACAATTAGTTTTTAATATTTCTTAGGCAATATTGCATCATATTTATTCTATGAAAGTTTTCACTTAATATGAAAGTCTATACGAAAATTTTACAACTCAACCTAGGCATATCTTGCAAAATTTTATCAATACTCTAACCTAGAAAGGGGGTTTTATACCTACCTACATTTCTTATCGATATGAATCTAATACTTATTTATTTTCTTACCTACCTTTACATAAATTATCCTTAAACGGAATTATAAAATCAGATTTCCGTGTGAACAAAGCGCCCATACTGTCAAGTTAACGCTTAATATGCAGTGCTTAGCTCACAAGTTGCGCTACTTGCCAGACCAACTTTGTCTTAGAAGTCTGAATGGCGCTGAGCACGTGTGGCATAAGTATGAGACTGGTTCGGTCCGAGCTCAAAATAGTTGATCGTGTTAATTATTCTAAGCACTTACTGCGACGACTTTGAACAGACAAGTTGGAACACGAAATAATGGTGTTTCTTAAAGAATATCTTGAATATTTTTAATGTATCCAAACTAGTAATATTAATACCCATTCGATACTAACTCTGTTTGTTACGTTTTCACGATAACCGCTTCACCAATTCAACCAAATTCAATGAATTTTGGCATGGAGACACTTTAATTCCTGAGGAAGGATATAGGTAGGCTACTCTTTAACGCAATAACCGATATACATGCAGGCGGAGCCGTGGGTAAAAGCTAGTATTGTATAATTGTACAAATACCCAAAACACTCCAGTAAGTCATTGAACATGGAAGCACATCATATTTTGAATACTTAATGTTTGTATGTAAAAGGAGTGCATAAATCTAAAACTTTTAAATTACGTGTTATAAACTTAAAAATTATGTAAAAAAAGGTTTGATAAGATTTAAGACTCGCATATTATATTTTTAACTGTCATGGTATAAAAGTTTAAATTGTGAAAGTGTAAGCTAAACTAATCGATGGATTGTTTATAAAATTACATTCAAAATGGTAGAAATTCTACTAAACTTGAAATTGAAGAAAAGCTACCATACATTTGCTTGGTAAATTTAAAATGTTATTGTGTATCTGTTTTTATAAAAACAAAAAGTGTTGATTACAAAACACTCTACATAAAATAGCTCAAGGCAGTGTTGCCAGTAATGAGCTTTAACCTACCAAATGACGTCGCCCATCAACATGTAACACAATATTGGCTTTATAAGCATAAACATCGACTCTATCGCCCGGAGCTATAGAACTCTGTCTCCACAACTAACAAACATTGATTAACTTACACAAATACAATCTGATCGAAAATCAGCCTTGTTCTGGGTTAAAACGGGTATCCCATTTCACCAGAGTGGGGGCTACCAAGCTATGTTCACTGATGTCGTGAAACCCGGAAGATGTTATACTAAAAACATTCAACAAAACTTTTTCCTTATTAGACATTTCGTTGTTGAACTAACTTTCATTATTTCGGTGTGTATCTCGTTTCGGTAGTCTCTCTGTGACCTTTCTTAACTATAATTATAATCAGCTGTAAAGATAAATTTAGGATCTGTTTCACCGGTGAGACATAAGTTCCGAAAAGTTTATCTGACAGATGGTTTGACACAATTTATATCGAAGGAAAGTCAAATAATCTGTAACCGGTGATACATGCCTTAATCTATTTATTTATATTTTAAACTTCTAAGTTACAACAATCATTATCCAATAACTTGACATAGTTTACACACGGTCACAGCATACAGCGTACATATTCTCATTTAATGTATTTAATTATTTTGTATTTTAATGTATTACCGTAAACTTTTTTTTTATTAGCACGAAAAACCAAAACAACTTTTTTTGTAATTTTTTCATAGATATTATAAAAAAATTGTCTATGACTGCTAAGATAGATAGCTATGCACGATAATAGTACATCTTCTATTGATTTTAAATTTGTTCCTGTTGAGTGTTTCTACCAAAACAATTTCACACAACTTCAGAAACAAAACACAGTACAGTACGGTGAAACTAATTTCGCAAATTATATTCTGTAGGGCCCTCCTATGATCCGCTTACTATAATCTCTTTGTGGACAGAACGGTCCTACTGAGTTAAACTGTCATAATTATTATTATAATATTACATGAAAAACTGCCATTCTTACACGTAATACGTGTGGAATTTCGTGCAGTGGGTTTTTTTTTTTTACTTTTTGCCGTGGCGTTAACCGCGGTTGTTGTTGTAACGCGGGTAACACCGCGGGGCTCAGCTAGTATAAATATATTGTTATAAACTAGGAGTGAGAATTAAATAAAAGAACAAATTGGAGGTAGCCTAACCTCAGTTCTCATTTATAATTAAAAAACTAAACAGTTCACAACAAATGAATCTTATAATTCATGATTACAAGCAATTCACGAAATACATAACAGATCGACATTAAGATGATAAAGCAATAGGTTTCCAACGATATAACATTAAACGACAGGATATACAGTTGGCGTATGCCTTACGATCCTACTAAAACACCTTACCGACCGCTTCTCAAACGGCAAGTGAAAATGCATAGCCAAGTACCGTCTTTTTATAGGTTCGCACTGCATAATTTATCGCTAGAGTTGGGATACATCTAACAATATATAAAAGAAAGTCGTGTTAGTTACACTATTTATAACTCAAGAACGGCTAAACCGATTTGGCTGATGAGATTGTTTTCACACGTGTAACACTCTGACTTCGACTGCACCTGACCCAAATATAACCTACTATTTTATTTAAAACTATTTGTTGTATCTAAAAATCCAATCTTCATCAGTAAACACTATGTCGACAGATTAGGCGATCTATCAACATAAAAAACCATGTAAAAGAAATATCTATACCGAATATCAAAAATCTATAATACATTATATAATCAATAACATCGGTTACAATGAAATCATATATTTCAATATTTATTCGAACGAAATGTTTCCATGAAAAACACTCTTATTTTATCGGTTTATCCAGGCTTTATAAACGTTACAAATAACTCATCCACTTTGAATAAATAGGGGTAAATAAATACAGCTCGGTCAAACAACGTATTGCATGTCCATATTGAATAAAATCACAATGGGTTACAGAAGACACAATAATATAATCTTATTTTTAAAGGAAATAGTAATGTTATAGCAAACGTGACAGCGTGACCATTTAATTTTGTAACGCAGGCAAAACAAGGGCTGTACGGAGCAGATTATCGCCAGCGTGACAAATGTGTCCCGGGCGTGACAGGAACACGTGTATGATATGTTATGGTGATATTACATGGCTGTTTCAGAGTTATAACTTTGGCTCGACTACGTGTTGTTTCTTAGATGTCAGAATTAGAATAAAATAGAATAGAATAGAAGTTAGAATAAAATATTTTACCAACATAAAAATCTAAGATTAATTGTTTTTAGAAAAAAAAATTATTATACTTGCCCCAGTATCCAAATTTAAAGTCAGAGAATTAAAATATATAATCACGCTAGCTGCCGAAATAATAATTTTACACCATCAAATATGAATAAATAATTCTTAGATGAATGACGTGACTAAACTTTTTCACGAACAGAATTATCCACAATGTGTGGATAATTCTCCGCAATTACAAACACGCTATTGATAACCTAAATCCTGGAAAGACAAACATAAGCAAACTGTAATGACCTATTGAATATGCGGGCATCAGCACACTAATGCAGTTTGGTGAACAAACACCAGAATCCATCCTACGTTGAGCTGCTTCATCGATTTTGGAACAGGCTTTCGTTAGATTACGCTAGATGTTTGCAGGCAGTAAGTTCAAAGCTTTTAGACCTAAGTAATTGGTACGAAAAGAGAATATTTAAAGCAGGAAGCTTAATGCTTGTATATCATTATTATCGTTAAGTAAGGACTTCATTGGGTATAAAAGTATTAGTAGTATAATATTTAGTACTAAAATTGATAATTTTGACGACCAGACGGCCCTATATGAGAAATTAATTTCAATATAGTCTCCATACTTAAATCCATGCTTAGTTTGAGTCTACACGTGTCATCATTATTTGCCCAATTGCTCTCTTAGAGGTTCTGAATATTACTGAAAATAGTTTTTTGTGTGTTTATCATATACGATCTTTTTTCTATTAATAATCTGATCTCTACAATTTTTGTGGTTACAATTTTTTTTTATTACTAAAATAAAATTTGTTTAATTCAGGTTGATTTCAATCTTCTTTACATAGTATAAAATGAAGTCGCTTCCGCTGTCTGTTCGTGTGGCGACTTCCACATACAGCGGCAACAAAAACATATGACAGCGCCATCTACCGAAGATTCACTGAACTACGAAGTAACGCACAACACTATCGCGCAATAAAAGTTCTCGCGCCGATTATCATACATACAACATCGCAACATCAACCGTTGGGCAGTTGGCCCGCCAGGCATGATCACCTCGCCTGGTCGGAGGATCCTCCCTTTGTGTTCGAGGTACATCACACCCGTTCCTCCACTGTTCGCTTAAATCTTTTAAACTACTCAACAGATTTTAATGCAGTTTCGACAATAGATAGAGTGATTCAAGAGAAAGGTTTGTATGTGTATTACATTCAGAAAATAGTAGAGGAAATTTGAGAATTATATTTAATAGATAATTTAATACGCGTCATATATATAAGTACATAAATATATTTATGTTTGTATACATATATAGTACATAATGCATCACGTATTTCATCCACAAGTCAGGACAATACGTCCATTAAAGAATATTAAATTTCATAGCAATTGTCCGTTATATAACTCAACAACCTAAAGAGGAGAATAGGCAATGTATATCATTACAAAGATGTATTTCAAACAAAACAGATATAAGATGGAACCACAACAAAATACGAATAGCAAACTACAATGCTAAAATGTTCTACGTAAACTTATTCCCTGAACGTGCACTGAGAGCTATTTCGCATTTCTAAAATGGCTTACACATATAACTGTAACCTATTTTAGAAAGAGTGGTTTTGTTTTGACTTATTTTTGAAATGTTGAAATTGAGAACCACTTCCTTTTGGAAGTCGGTTAAAGAGTAGTATTAACACGATTTTTATTAGCTTCACCTGTATGATTGTATGTTTGTTTGTAACCGACTCCTTTGGACTTGATTTTGAGCCACTTCAAATAGTCAGATTTCATTTAAACTTAGTAGACTTATCGAGGACTGACGACAATACAAAAATTTAAAAAATAATAATAATAATGAATTTTTAAAAAAACCTAAAAAAATTTTTTTTTTTTTTGTAAAATTCCAAATTTAAGTGTGAAAGAGTCACAAGCTGGCGTAAAAATCTTATGAAATTACATTGATATAACTAATTTAGAAGTAAAATTATTACACACAATTAGCTGCTTTTTATTTTCGTTATCTTGTAGGCTAAAACACTTTGAAGAACGCTGAACTAGATAGAATCAATCTACCAAGTCATATCATCTATATTCGTAGCACTTTCGCAGCACCGTAACCCCTCTACGTAATGAATAGTTCGCCCTCCGTAGAGACCAATCGACAGTCGCTCTTGAATCACAGTCTCTGTAATTCAATTTCTTTGTTAAGAATTGGAATTCCTCTCTGTATTGAGTTCAAGAACACTAAAGTTGTTTCACTACGAAATTTAGTATTATGTCAATTGTCACAAGAGTAATTAATGCAAGTTAAAATAAAAAAATTGAAAATATTTGCATACTAAAGTTTGACATCAGTAGACCTGAATACAAATACGTTTATCTAAATACTTATATTGTATTGACTCGATCTCGATGAGTGCCTCGGTGGCGCAAGTGGCAGCGTCTGCGACTGCTATGCTTGAGGTCTTGGGTTCGATTCCCGGGTCGGACCAAATGTTTGTATGATCTGCAAATATTTGTATCGGGGTTTGGGTGTTTTCTATGTATAATATGTATGTATTTCCAAAAAAATGTAAATATGTATTTATATCAGTTGTCTAGTACCCATAACACAAGCTCTGCTTAGCTTGGGACTAGATGACGTTGTGTGTTAGATGTCTGGAATATTTATTTATTTATTTATTATTCCAGGGAATCCTCTATGGAATCCTCCCTGGAATACAATCTAAATATTTTAGATAAATGGATAGCCAGAGGCCTATTAAACAACCAAACTTCGATTAAGGTTGGCTTTCTACGTAATCTATTATGTGGCAAGTTTGTTGTTATTCTAGATTTAAATACTTTAGCTGAAGAACAAAATATAAATATTAATATTTCTCATTATTCATTCTATCATAGCACCCTTTTAATTTATTATAACTCTTTGAAACAAAAAAATCACATTAATCAAATAAAAGTTACTATCTAGTTCAGACAATAACTCAGAGGAAGCCTACCAGTTCAGGCCAGCTATAGATCTTTATCTATCCATTATCTAGACTCAACGATAACACACAAAAACCATTTAACAAAGAGCTCCCGTCCACTTTTGTGTTTCACAAAATAGGTGAGACAGTGGTAAGTAATTAAGTTTGCCAGTTCAAAATACACTGGTCGTGCTTTTCGAGCAATGAGCTTCAGTTTCTTTGTGGAGATAACCCATTGTCTTGACTCATTGTCTTCGCCTCGATTTGTGGATTTTGATAAGGCTTAGTTACAGTGTGTTCACGACTGTTCAAGATTGATTTTAATTACAAAGATTTAAGTTCACAATGTTTGATCTCTTTGAGGTTAATGATCAAGTTAATGCAGTGAAAATCTGTGTCAGGTTAAATAGAACCGCTTTTGAATGTAGACTGGCTTTAAGTGTCGTTTGTTACAAAGGTTTCAATTATACTGCCACTTAAATACCTGCGCTTAATTGACATTAAATTTTCAATGATTCAGCTAATTAATAATTGTCACATTTTTCGAAAATGTGATTCATTCATCGTCGTCATTATTTTGATTATCAAATGAAAAGCATTTGTCAATTTTATTTAAGATCGAGAGAATGAGTCATATTCCAAAAGGTTTTTAATAGTTTTTATGGTTAGTCATATGTTAGACGATAGCTCTTTTTGCGTATTTTCTTTTCGAGACGGACAAAGGAGTAAGAAAAGTGGTAAGAAAACAAAGACGATGATAGAAGCACCGTTATATATACCGCAAGTTTTGAACGGTGAATAGGGAGTACAAGAGTTTAGATAAACAATTGTAGTTTATGTAAGTCATGTAGTGTCCCATAGAACAAGGACATCAACATTGGCAATAAAAGGTCAAAAATATCATGTTTAAAGATACTCGTAATTCTCGATTACCTTATCGGAAAGACTCTTCTATTTACTTGAGATTCTAAGGCAATTTTATTGTAATAAATTTGATAATAATTTATGTACCGAGAGAAAATAGGAGGGTATGGAAAATTGTCGATTCCTCCAAAAAGTCCATACTTTTGTTGAGGAACGGGTGTCATGTCTCTCCAACACACAAAGGGAGGATCCTCCAACCAGGCGAGGATATCATGCCTGGCGGGCCGCAGCCCCACTTTTGATGTTGTATATATGCTAATCAGCGTGAGAACTTCTATTGCGCGATTCAGGATTGGTAGTTTCATCGTTTCCTTCGGTAGATGGCGCTATAGTGTGTTTCTGTTTAGCGTTGTATGTGGAAGTCGCCACACTTAATATTACAAGAACATTAACCCATTTCAGTTATAATTGGTTTTAACAGACGCTAAAACCTTGCTTCCTAAAATAGAATTCATACTAATATTATCAATTTGAAAGTAACTCTGATTGTCTGCCTGTTACGCTTTCTCTGCTAAATCACTGCACCGATTTCAATGAAATTTAAATGGTACTTTGATTGTTGAGAAAGGACATAGGCTACTTATTACCGCGATCACCAAGATACACGCAGGCGAATCTAACTGTATTATGATTAGTTATATTATCAACATTAAATTTATCCATTGACAGTCTAGGCAGTTAAAGTTAAAAATTTCAGTCGGTATCCAATTTATTACATATCCACCAACAAAACTAAAATTCACAAAAATCTATTATTTAGGAGACCATACAAATACTTTCAAGGAATAATTTGGGCATACAATAGAGAATGATCAACGAGTAGGTTGTTGTCCTCTCAATGATAGCTTTTGACCTGAAATAAGAACTCCGATTTATTACTTTGATTGACTACTATTTATAGGCAGACAAATAAATATTCATGTATAAATAATCCAAGTTCTTCAAGAAAAATCGCTATATAAAAACTTCGAGACTTTTTCTCAAACTACCCTAGTTTGAGAAACCTACGCCTAGACGCTTTAAGTATGATACTATAATTATTAGCTGAACTTCGATTTTTGTAGGCATGATGACTAATTTTGAAAAACTGTTGTATTTTAGCGTGTTTATTCGGAAGTAGCTTCTATCGTCAAAAATAGTTATATTTCTACAAAAAATATAGTTTTATTAGGAAAAAATTGCGTTTTAAAATTTAAGTTTAAATTTCACGCCATAACGCTCGGTGGTGTCATGGCGTCTGTTTGTGCAGACGTGACGTCACCATTTGTCAACCAGTGTTAATTATAGCTCTTATAGACAATAAAGTGATCGTCGATTATATCTGAACAAAGTGACCGAACATATGTGACGTAACTCGCTCTGATTGGTGTTCAACTTAACACGGCGGATTGCTGTATTTGTAGTTCTATTTTTGTTAATGAACTATTAATCTCGCTCTAAATATGAAAATAAATACATTTTTTAAACTCTCCATTTCATCAGATAAATATATTATTTGAGTGGTTCTTGGTTACTGCCATCATGCCTATTGGCAACAGACCTTCAAATCCCATGTACTGAGTGATATTGAAATTCTGTAGAAAGACTGTCGTCAGACTTGCTAGAGCTTGAGAGGCTTACCGTACTCTCCGAGGCACTGAGGGGTCTCTATATGCTAAAAATGGTCAGCCATCCATATACTGACTTAGCTAGGATTGCCTAACTTGTCAATGTGTTAACATACCAAGAGCCCAATATATTAAAACCTGATGCTATTTGAAAATAGAACACGTCAATTTCTTTTTAAATTTCATCTACACGCGTATTTTAATTTGTGTTTGAACGAAATCCGTTCTGTCACAGATTAAAAAGTCAAAAATAATTCCTGGTCGCGTTAATGCTAAATAAAAAATGCATCATGTCATTCATTAAGCTGAACCCCAGCGGAATACACGTGGCGGGAAAAATATATATGATGTATGTATATAAAAAAAGATGAAGTTCGAAAATGAAAAGTCAACTGAGAGAATTTGTGAAAATTGCTGCGGGGCAAAGTGAGGTGATGTGTGGAGTAAATTCACAAAATTGAACTCTGAAATTTTTATTAAAGTTTTAGATGGGTTCTAAGTTGTTACAGTTTTTCTCTTTGATTTTTTAAGTGGATTGTTAAGAGCTGTAATTGACGATTTAATAGTATACAAGGCTTAGTAAACTTTTGCAACTTTTGTGTTGTCAACACGTGTTGGTGAGAAAAGTTTCTGTAATTTCCTTGTGTTGGCAACAAAAATTGTTAACAAATGTTGGGAACCGTGTTTCTGTTTTGGCGGTAAACATCAAAAGAATACGCTTGTTACAAATATTTATTGGCTCTGTGAAAACGCTTAGTTGGAATATTATTCAAATTGTTGGCGACTCGGTGTAGACACAATGGAAATAAAGGTTGGCGATTTTCTGAAGAGTTGCAAACAGTTGGAAACACTGAAATTACCAACAATTTCGGTGGATTTCTCCTTCACATGTCATAGTTCCATCGCTTATACATTTATTATATACATTTATACATTTAATATTTATCTAAAACCTCTAAATGAGCAATTCTCACATATTTGTAATATGAATCTCGGAAACGGCTCCAATGATTTTCATGAAATTTAGTATCCAGGAGGTTTCTGGGGCGATATATTGCTACCTAGGATTCATTTTGTGGTTAAAGACATTCATTTCTCAAAAGATTACAATAATCACTTACAGAGAAAAAAAATTAGAAAAATAATAAAAAAAAAAAGATACTTCATTCAGGTACAGACCGTATATAAGTCTATTAATACGTATTTCTACATAACCAATTCAACCACGACGAAGTTGAAAATATATTTTTACCTCAACTAATACGATTTTTAATAACTCGAGTCATCCAATCTATCCCCAAAATTCTGTCCAGACACGTCCATTAAGCATCGACGCTTCGATAAATTGGAAATGTAATACGATTCCCCGAAATAATTCAATTTCCCCCCGAAAGTCACCAAACGCTGCTGTAATGAGGAATACGACTGTCTCTTAAAAAGAAAAGATTACCACTGAGGACGTAATTGTTTCAAACGGATTATCTTTTTATCGAATTGAAAATTTTACTTCGATATTTCTTTAATGCATTTTGGTCATCTGATGTTATTTATATAATAGTTTATGAATATAGATAACACCTGTAATCTTAGAAGTAAAGCATTTATGTTTCTTGGCTGATTAAGTTTTAAGTTAAGCAGTTCTAAGTATTCCGTGGGAGAGTCACGCTTTGGCACGAATGGGCCTCCTTGACCCGAGTGATACCACCGGCCTCAAAGAAAGTCGGTGGTAAATAGCGCTTGCGCTGTGTTTCACCGAGTGAGTGAGGATACCGGAGGCCCGATTGTCGGCACTTGATGGAACTTGTTGAAATACACTTATTGTATTAGGTTTAAAGTTATTAAAAATAGTGTAATAAGTACAAGTGAGTTTAATTCTAGAACGTTAAACTAACAAGCAGAAATACGATGCACATACGTATTAAAGTTGTGAGGCCTACTCCGATGGAGAACGCACACGAACATGCACATACGGAGTCTTTCAAATGGACGAACACGAACGAAGGAGGGAACGTCTATCACGTGAATTTCACAAACACTATTTAATCGTTTATATTATTAAAAGGATTTTAGCATCACGTATTCGAGAGTTTTAAGGATATTTTAATATATGTATATCGAATAAATACACTCCTTTATCCATGTAGGGGTAGGCAGAGTGATAGACTGCCTCGGTAGCGTATGCGACTGCTGTACTTGAGGTCTCGGGTTCGATTCCTGAGTCGAAACAAATGCTTGTATGATCTGCAAATATTTGCTTTAGACTTTGGGTGTCACCTTTATATAATATTATTATATTAATATCACTTGTATCCATAATACAAGCTCTGCTTAATTTGGGACTAGATGGCGTTGTGTGTCAGATATCCGAAATATTGTAATAAAGTGATATTTATAACCATCATTTTACACACGTGTCTTTATGCGGAATTGCCTCGGATAGTACCTGGTGGTTATATCTGACTCGAACCGACCAAAAACCGCTCGCCATATTGGGTACTAGCAGCAGGGAACCAGGTGTACCCTAGAAGAAAAATTCTCAAGGTAGTAGAGCCACGCTGATTTCAGCACGAACAGGCCGGCTCGCACGGGGGCAGTACCACCCTCTTACAAAAGACCAACCTTAAATAAAAGCATTTGTGTTGTGTTTCGTTGATAAGTGTGAGACTGGGGGCCCAATGATGCAAAAGCATGTCAATAGGCCGCCATGGTGTGGGTCACCATGCTGCATTCGCAATGAGTATGGTGACCACCAGTAGTATCTCTTTGATTCTGCTCATGCTTTCCATCAGGTAGAGTAGAGTCACTTTTTCAGACTCGTACATAAAAAAAAACCTGGAGCCCCGACATACCTCGTGATATCTACGACTATGTGGAAACACTGGATCAGAGAAATTGTCAAAGAAACCCAGCAATTGAAAATGTATTCGTTGTTTCGTTCCATTAAAATATAGAAGAGACTTAAAGGGATACAACTAAATTTCAAATAGTTTCTTTATAAAATAGCCCAAATTTTATGGTAGTATCAGGAAAAAAAATATCTTTCTAAATCGTGAGAGTCGTTTAATAATACTTCTCAAACCAGATGCCCAATCCCGTGAATATTGCAACTCAACGTTCCGTTCGACGCATTACACTAATTGACTTGGAACCAAAAAATGGCGATCGGCTGTAAGCCAGCACTTCGTTTAATGAAACGTTGACAGATTGGTAGCACACTACGGATAAAATTGCATTTCGTATACCTTTTAAAAAATTAATACTTTAGTCGTCTACATTTATCTTGACATGTTCCATACAAACTAAATACAGCATGATACAGACAGAAATATTGGAATAAATAAAAATCATAAATTGGTTCATAAATAACGGAGTTCTGAGGCACAAAAAATAAAAAAGAACTATTGAATTAAGAACCGGAGGATACATTATAATCCATATAATTTTTTACGTGTTACACGTGTGTTCTTAAAATATAGTTTGATCTCATAGACTGTTGTTACTTGGGTCATATTAGAACTTACAAGGTACATTTAAGGTGTGATTTTTTATATTTATAATGTATTGTAATTTCTTCGTGAAAAACTGGCACGTAAAGAATGAAAATATGGATGATACATAGTAAAACCGCTTATTCAAAGTTACTTCTTCAGTTTTGTAGCCATCTTACCACCACTTTTGGATTTTGCTCATGCTTTCTACCAGGCAGAGTAGTGTTACTTTGGCAGGTTCATCAATGATGAGCACATAGAGATCAAGCAATATTTCACGTCTGTAGGTGGTCTACCTGAGACCACAGACAGTGCATCTTGGTCGAAACTTTAGACAATTCAAAAGTATGTACTTAGTACATATTATGAAGGCGGTAAATTCAAAGTTTGTAATGATAACTACCTATGCCGGCGTTCCTCTAAGGGATCGTATTGCCGTAGAACCGATAACCGTTGGGGTAAACGGGTTCTTGAGTGGAGACCGCGTCTCGGGAAACGTAGTGTAGGACGTCCACAGGTCAGGTGGAGTGATGATTTGCGCAAGACGGCTGGCAGGAGCTGGATGCGAGAAGCCGAGGAACGAATAAAGTTACGTGCAATTGGAGAGGCCTGTGTCCAGCAGTGGACTGCGATAGGCTGGTGATGAATTATACCTTAAATATAAAGGTTATTTACTAGCTTAAACAATAACCAATGAAAAGTACACGCGATTTTATTGAGACCACAACGAAATGAAAGGGAACAGCTGCAAACA
Organism: Diaphora mendica; assembly: GCA_949125395.1. Lineage (NCBI taxonomy): Eukaryota > Metazoa > Arthropoda > Insecta > Lepidoptera > Erebidae > Diaphora > Diaphora mendica. Next base: position 27,743,439 of record OX421318.1, on the reverse strand, counting down.
GCTGTTTTCTTTTATTCCACGCCAACTACAAACACGCCTAGCCTATTTACATACAGGCAGGGTAACCGCACCAAATGTTTGCCATAACGTTAATCCAATCCAGCGAATCGCGATGCTATTTAATTCGAGTGGGAAATTAGATTCGGATTCGTGCGGCATGTTTGATTTGAATTACTTGCGCGAGACGCAAACGACACGGCTCCAATTTGTGGTGTCGTGGCTCTAGTTTGATGTTCGCTTGTTTTTCATGGCAGCTGTATCGAAATTTATTGCGTCACAATTTTGCACTTTGCCATTGAGTGTATAATAGTTTTCTTGTTTATGGTATTGTTGAAATATATTAAGTATCTTATTTAATGAAACGTTCAAAAATGGAGAAGATTTTAGTTCAGCTGTCCAAGTCAAAATCTAGTCTATAAAAAAAAACTTCGTTTAAGAAAACCGACTTCAAAAACTGAAAAGTATAAAATAACTTAATTTGTATGTGCTACCTATTCATAGGTTTGAATTCGGCGCCAAGCCAAATGTAATAGTAGGTACCACACTCGCTATATTTCGAGACGAACGTCAACGACGTCATCGACGCTTCGGTTGTTTTGTCCTACGCGAAGAGCAGCTATCCCGCTCAAGGTCACGCGCGGCGAGTCCTAATACAAAAATAATTTTCAAAATCGGTCCACAATTGACGGAGTAATCAATGTACATACATAAAAAAAAAAAACAAAAAAAAAACCGATGAAATTGAGAACCTCCTCCTTTTGGAAGTCGGTTAAAGACAATTGTTTGTTAATATATAATGAATTTAAAGAAAACCAAGTCGCAACTTCCAAATGCAGTGAAAAAAGAATTTAGTGTCATTCTTATATTATTATTTATTATTATAAATTATTATCATCAATTCAACCGTTGGGTGGTTTTTCATCAGGCATGATTATCTAGCCTGGTTGGAAGATTTTCATTTTGTTTTCAGGTGACATTAGATCCACTCCTAATCATCAACAACCCTCAATAATCGACTGCTAGATTTAGGCCTCTCCTCAGAACAAAGAGGCCTCTACTGACCTTCTTTTTAAACTCTATACTACTCTCTAATTCATCATCAGCCTATTGTAGTCCACTACTGCATATCAAACTCTCCAATAGCACGACACTTAGATCGATCTTTGGCTCCTTAATCATCATCATCATCAGCGTATTGTAGTCCACTGCTGGACCTATGTCCAAAGAGGTCTATACCTCTCCGAATGTACACCTCTTAGTTCGATCCTCGGCTTCTCGCATCTAGCTCCAGCCAGATAATAATTTACGTAAGATGGCTCCTAAATAATCTTACAAAATTACCATTTCAATTAAATGTACATGAAATATAGATATATTTCTTCCATTAAAAATCATCCTGTACTACCGGTACTTCGGAGTATTTGCTCTCAACAAACAATTAATTTATATTCAAATTAAAACGAAAACAATCTTGTCGTTGAGGTGGGACCAAAAATTTTAACGGCTCGTTAACTCACGTTCGGTTGGGCAACTTCGGGTGGTTCACCCTTAGCGCTAATCACGACTCTGTGGGGTGAGCGCACCAACTTTCGGACAGTGTTAAGACGTGATCGCGTGACAGGTGCGACGCGTGCTCGTAATTAACATTTTGATTTAAATTTGGAATTCAGTTTGGTGGCTATTTGCATTTGGATTTAGAATTATAAATCAAGATGGCGGATTGTGTAATTAAAATGACTGACTAATTATAGTCGTTTAGCTTGTTGATGTTATCGTTTTATGTTTTAGGGAATTCTTTGAAAAATATTTTCTTAAGGGCTCAACTTGAGATATAAATTATTGGTAATATTATAATTAATAAGTATTCTTATTAATTTAAAAATGTGGATAGAAAAGTAGCCTGCCAACTTTTAAGTTTCAAGACACGTCGATATGAAAACAGTGTTTTTTAAAATCTATCTCCCATCTACTTTGCCACACTTCATTATGCCCACTATTCTGTCCTTTTCTTAAATATGAGTTTCAGTTCAATTAAGTTAATAGATAATTTATTACGACGTCGATAAGTTTCACAACACCAAAATGATTAATTCCCCTCACAGTTATTACTTTCACTACAGCAAATAAAATAAAACCATACCTTTACGTCAGATATTCAGTGATAAAACGTAAGATACGCTTCCATTAGGCCTCAATAAGACTGCGATAAGGCCTCGCCTTACCTATTAAGGCCACTCGCGGTCGGTATGAGGCTATTTCTGATCATTCGGGCCCACTTTACGCAATAACATTCAGATAACGAGTGATTGGACAAAAATCTCGGATATTTTTAGGCCTAAAGGATTTATTGAGGTAACGATAAGAATTTAGGTGATATCCGCTTTTATTGTGACACTAAGTGACTGTTTTAGAAATAGCGATAAAGACAAAAATGGTTGGATTGATCACCTTACAATTTACGATACAGGTATCTATCTTCACTTGGAAACAAAAGTCAACTAATTCAAAACAATATATCGTTTACGGACGGACTGGAAGATGGACCGTGGGTAGGCCCCCTATAAGGTGGTCCGACGACCTGGTGAAGTTCGCGGGAAACCGCTGGATACAGGCAGCACAGAACCGGTTGTTCTCGAGCGTAGACGTCGTCATGGGCGATACCAGCCGCAAGCTGCCAGAGAGTGGGGACTGGTAGCAGAATAATTGACGCGGTCAGCGGTAGGAGGGCGGCCTGGTCGCAAAACTGCGGTCAGGCATCAAAATATAATGATTGGGCCGACAGGCAAGGGAGAGCCCAGGCTTCCTCCAGGATAGTGTCTGGATAGACGTGGTGTCGTTCCTGGGGGGGACCTGAAATAATATGGTCTGGGTCCTCCTCAGAGCAGTGCGCCTGAGACCGGCCGTCGGGGTGGTTTTTAGTGGAATCACCACATACCTGGCTCCTGAGTCCCCGGGGACTGAGTCCCACCCTGGCAAGAAAAAAAGGACCGGGTGTTATAGGAAGCCTTTGGGGAGGCCTATGACCAGCATGATGATGACCATTTACGGATACCTACACGTTGATATAAAAGAGATAAAAATGACAATTATCTTACATTACATTTCCAATTCCAATACAATGAATTCACATCACAAATAAATTTTTGTTCAAGTGATACAAGTGATTTTATTTTTTTCAGTCTGCTTCTGTCGATAGCACTCTATCTAACGAAAATACTTTACAAAAAAACAAACGAAAAAGAAAAGAGCTATATAGCAGAATACAAACACTTAAAATTTGTCAATGCACTTGTGTATCTTGAATTGCAGGAGTCCTTAAAATACATTTTTTATATCTGTGACGGATGGCTACTAAACCAAAGTTACTTGCTTATGTATCACCTATACTTTCATTCTTTACACGCCTGTTTTATCACAAATGAAATACATTATCAACACAAAAATTCACACCTAAAATGTACCTCGTAAGTTCTAATATGACACTAGTGATTGTCAAAGAAATCAAGATATATTTAAGGGGTTGGACATTTTCAGCCTGTATTATTGATTACGCCAACTGTACTGTTAACCATAAAACATTATCAAAATATCCATGTCCTCTTACTGAAAAATCTTTACTTTTTTTCTCAGTTATTTTCAACAGTTATTAGAATATTTTTTTTCATGAAAACCGGCAACATGGCAGCCAAAATAAACGGCACACAAATATTTTCTCGGGTCAGATCCGATATGTCGCGATACCAACTTACCAATCATTAACTACTCCTGCCTAACACTTTTTCCAAAAACTTTTTCAATCAAACAACACCAGACGGCAATTTATTATCCTTTGACGCCATTTTTGTTCGTTCTTAGACATTTTGTATGTGTTCAACGAATGAAATAGGTCAAACAAATGTTTTGATCTCAAGTGAAACAGTAATAATTTTTTTTTAATAAGTGTATGATATTCGATATAAACATGAATCATTTCAAATTTCACAATCCTGCATGTAATTTTTTTTTAACACGTACCAAATCCTCCGTCATTAATTGTCATGCAATTGTCATTGATTGCCTCGTTGGTCTCGCGGTTGGCGTGTGCGATTGCTGATCATGAGGTCTCGGGTTCCATTCCCGGGTCGGACCAAATGTATGTATGATCTACAAATATTTGTTTCGGAGTTTGGGTGTTTTCTATGTATAATATGTATGTATTTACAAAAAAGGATATATGTATTTGTATCAGTTGTCTAGTACCCATAACACAAGCTCTGCTTAGCTTGGGACTAGATGGCGTTGTGTGTTAGATGTCCGAAATATCTATTTATTTATATTTATTAAGAATCATAGGTACTATCTTCAATTTATATGTCAAGAAGGTTATTATGTGAACATTTTTATACCAGTCAACTCTGACAATTGACATCTCATACATCTTTCAGAATCACAGAATTATTATCTAGCATTGTGATATCTCCAGCCGAGGTTAGTAGTTAAACCACAATAAAAGGAACAAGCTTACAATTGCAAGACTGCTTCGGTGGCGCGGTGGTAGCGTATGCGACTGTTGTGGTTGAGGTCCCGGGTTGGATTCCCTGGTCGGACTAAATGTTTGTATGATCTGCAAATATTTGTTTCGGAGTTTGAGTGTTTTTTTTTTAATGTTTAATATGTATGTATTTATGACAAAAGAAAGGGATATATGTATTCATATCAGTTGTCTAGTGCCCATAATACAAGCTCTGCTTAGTTTGGGACAAGATGGCGTTGTGTGTTAGATGTCCAAAAATATTTATTTATTTTACGGCTTTCTTGAGCCGTAAAATAAATAAATATTTCTCTAAATATTCTCACGAGAGAGTAATAGCTCATAATAAACGGACTACCCACTTGCCAAATTCAGTTCGGAACAAACTATATACTGGCTATTGTTAACAAGTTGGTAACAAAAGTAATTTGCATTAACTGAGTGGCCAGTGTGAGGAGTTATGCATTAGGAGCCTGGACCTAATTGCTTGTGGACGCCATAACGGATATGGAGCATTAGAGATGTGGGACGTTCGGTCGGAATTTGAGTATATTGAAATCGGTTTGCGCTGGAAAAGTAATTATGGTTATAATTCTGTTTAGAAAGGGGAGGAAATGGAGTGATTGCTACTCAAATGAGGGTCATCATGCACACTGTATAATGTAACTTTAAATTTACGTGTGAACGGAATAACTGGTCTTGCTTACGATGGGTGTCTTATTTCTGTAAATGATTTTTATACATTTACAATTATGAGCAAATTGTCAGTAGCTTGATTTTCACTCATATGTTTCAGCCATATTGTTGTTTTAAATTATGCGTCATTGGTTTCAGTTTTTCTAGTAATACTTTATTTAAATCACAGGTACTTCGTACTTCTGAGTCGGTAGTACTATATGTACATATTTTACTAGATTTAATAAATTCCAAAATGTAGATAAAAACAGCTCGTGTTTAAGAAAACTTAAGCTTGTGTTGATTTGTTAAATATTAACATAATATGGCAATTATTTACAACATGACAATAAAAATCAATATTATTAATAATCATATGGTTACCGATAAACAATTTTATTCAAAAACCCCAAAGTTTTCAACTAAAAATAATTTATTTCACAGAAACTTTTAACCCCAAAAACAATAGCCTAATTTACTTTCAGGATGTTATCCTACAATTTGAATATCACTATCAAAACATTTATCTACGCCCAAAGCACCCTATTTCAACACAGAGCTCATAAAAGTGAACAAAATCTAAGACAAACAAGCGAAAGTTAGCGGCTCAGTCTTAAAAGACAAAGTTTTGCAGTAAAATTTTATATATACAACTCTATCCCGAGGCAATTTGTGAACCTACCATAAATACTGCATAGTAAATAACTCCTTAATTTTATATTCATTAACATTTTTCGCGACTGTTATACAAGTAGTTTCAAAACATATTTCGATACCAGCTTACAATACATTCCCGTCTGCGTCTTTTATTGAATATATTTGCCGCGTTTTTGAAACATTTTTCATTGGTGCTCCGCTCCTATTGGTCTTAGTGTGATGACATATAGCATAATATAGGCTTCCTCTATAGATGGGCTATCATCACTGAAATAATTTTTAAATCGGATCCTAGATTCCCGGATTCCTGAGATTAGATCTTACAAGGTAGTATAGCCTCGCACAGAAATTCAACGTAAAGTGACAGCGTTCATGCTGGTTGGTGCCGTTGGTGATGCCGGAGGCTCAGTAATGCAGAAGTATCACTAGGCCGCCATGGTGTGGGTCACCGTGCTGCATTGTCTGCATTCGCTATGTGGTAGTTCAGGCAGAGTAGAGTTACTTTGGTCTTTACATAAAAAAAAACAAAAATGAGTATTGGAAAATAAGATAAATAATCGTAAAGTCAATTTATTTACTTGGTTCAGAAGAAAACCAACAGCTACAAAAAATAATGTGATCAGTTTGATATGCAACATCAAACCAATTAAACATTTTCACGGATTGCAACAAAATAAATCAACAGAATTTCCGGAATGCTAACCATCACTACAACTATACAATAAATAGTAATGAAGTAAAAAATGTCATTATTGAAAAACCCAAGAATCAGCATACTGCGTTCAACATTGATTTTGATGTTAAACTGATCAATATAGTATTCTTTGCACCTTGTAACGCATATTCACAAACTAGTAAATTTCAAACTGTTATTGGCATTTCCCTCTTCTACTAAATATCTCATGCTAATCGCTCAGAGCTGCTGTAATTATATCGATGTTGTAAGCTATCAGTTAATTGTGTAGATTTATGTGTGACAAGCGACAACCTGCACGACATCTTACCTAAATCGATAGCAACACTCTATATACCACAGATACCACACAACACGAAGATACATTGGGGTTGCCAATATTTGTTCTACATAGTATACATACATCTATGCATTACTCTCCTAGAGTTACTAAATAAATCACTTTTGCACGGCTATCTTTTACGTATTTTATCATCTTTTACCTGCCGTCTTGATACCTATGCTTGTAATATTCTCGTTTAGTTAGTAATAATACTTTCCCACATATCAAATACACCTGATCACTAGCTTGCCTGATCTTAAGTGCCAATTTAATTATAATAATAAAAATTTCGGACATCTAACACACAACGCCAGCAAATTAATCAGGGCTTGTATTATGAGTACTAGACAACTGATATAAATACATAAATAGTTTTCAACCGACTTCAAAAAGGAGGAGGTTCTCAATTCGACTGTATTTTTTTTTTTTTTATGTTTCTAACCTCATAACTTTGGACTGGGTGAATCGATTTTTAATGATTCTTTTTTTATTTGAAAGCTGGTGCTTCCCGAATGGTCCCGTTTAAATTTGGTCCAGTTCTGACATGTCATTCATGAGAAATCCATATAAGTCTTCAATTTGCATTATGTATGTACGCGACAAATTAACGAATAACTCAATATTCCCGTATTTTTTTCTTTTTGTTAAATTTGTGATTATTTAGTTTTAAATACATACATAGAAAACACCCAAACTTCGAAACAAATATTTGCAGATCATACAAACATTTAGTCCGACCTAAGAATCGAACCCGAGACCTCAAACACAGCAGTCATTTCACCAGTCACCGAGGCAGTCATTTAATGCACAGGCCAGGTATTGCCTCCGAGGACCAAATCCCCAGTCAAAAACATCTCCCTTACCTTATCTATTATTGTGGTAAAAAGTGAACGCAATGTTCTGGTAACAACAAAGATAAACATATATGTCATACACAAACTTAAACACTACTTTTCTCCTCATTTTTCGTAATATATTTTATCCAATTATCTGTTACCTCTGTCTATTAACTTGAGCACATGTCGCACAGTCAAGACGTTCATGTAAAAAAGTAAACTTACTTTATTCTCAAATAAATAGCGACCCTTACTATATAATTATAAAGTTCATACTCGCGTATCTTACCTTTACCTATGTCAAATTCTAGTTCATTATTCTGACGGGTTATTCCCGTCACATCTTACCTTCTTTTAACAAAAGTCACATATTGTTCTGATAATCTTGTCAGTATAATTCAGAGGTGTTCACATAATTTGAACAGATGTATTTTAACATATTTTGTTCATAAATAAAGAAGTCGGGAGTAATTAAAAGCAGTCCGCCAGCGTCGCTATCATGCAGCCCCATCGCATATTTTTTACTCAACCCCGATAGCAAAATGTTCGTTTATTTCTATGTTTATATTCTACAATCTTTTTATTTTATCTCTTCTTGAATTAGATTATTTATTTTGACAGAGGTCGGCTGTTGTCTGATAAATAAAATGTATGTGTTACTTTGTCTGTACCTACAGTATACATGTACATGTGTCTGTGTGTAATTTCAAATTAACAGCTTTTCATTAAATACATATGAAAATACTACATATATGAAAGAACCCCGCGGTGTTACACGCGGTTATCGTCGGCCGCGGGTACCGCCTCGGGGCGAAGATAGTTTAAATAATAACAAATTTTAACAAAAAAAAACCGACTTCAATCTGGACCAAATTTAAATGGGACCATTCGGGAAGCACCAGCTTTCAAATAAAAAAGAATCATCAAAATCGATTCGCCCAGTCCAAAATTATGAGGTAACAAACATAAAAAAAAAACAGTCGAATTGAGAACCTCCTCCTTTTTGAAGTCGGTTGAAAAGTAGCCTAAGTTACTCCTTATATTATCAGCTACTTGTCAGTGAATGTCACGTCAAAATCGGTTCAGCCGTTCTAACGGAACAAGCAGACAGATGGAGAGAAAGGCAGACAAATAAAATAACCGCTGTATACGTACATATGTATTTAGGAAAAAGCGGTTATTTTAATATAACAAACAGACACTCCAATTTTATTTATTTGTAGGTATACAGTACTTACATCAAAATATTAAATGTTAATTTTTTGTAACTCTGTTCCGGCTAATCTCTAGAAGGGCTGGACCGATGTTGACTAAAATTTCACTGAGACATAGCTGATAATACTTAGGCTACTTTTTTCAGACAAGCTTCGCCCTGCGATCGTTAAAGTAAACACAACAACAACCGCGGGTAAAACCGTAGGGCTCAGCCAGTATTATATAAGGTTAGATTGAATTTAATTTCAACTAGCTTCTGAAAGTTTATTGGTCGTTTATCGATTGATGAACCTGGCTTCGAAAGGTTATCAACCTTTGTGTCGGAGGTACTTAAACTTTTATTCGGCACGCGCTGATTATGGCCCATAGTGACAGTTGAAAATAGTCGCAACTAAATTAGAATTAAGGGTTGAGAAGGATCTTTTGATTGGTTTTAAGAAAATGTCTGGAATTTACCTTGCCTGAATTAAAAGTAAACGATCGAGAATATTTCTATGAACCGATAATTATATAATATATATAGGTACTTCCTTATTGAACTTACCTAAAATATAATGACATATTCCTGTATGCCAAAAATTGGCACGTAAAAAGGGGTGCGTGGTGCCGAAGGATTGCCACATTTCAAAGTATATTGGAGGGCTCTACCGGAGTCATGCGATAACATCACAAAAAACGTTGTTACTGAGGGAACGAGAACCGAACTCCCCTTCCTAATTTTTCACTACAAGCTGATCAAAGGTAGCACTAGACAATTCACATCAGAGAACCGATCTGCACATTTGTCCACCAAAATCATAGACAAAGGAATTCAAGAATATTTTATTACATATATTAAGAATCAGCAATATTATTATCAAAAAAAAACAACATAAAACTTAAAAACTATAACTCTACTATTAAAAGACTTTTGATTAATTTTTTATAGTCATGTCACCCGGATCGTTACTCGGACACCTCATTCATTAAAATCAGTTTAGTAGTTTAGACGCTATGGACACACACAAATGTGCATAGACTGCAAAAAATATTATCCTTCTTTTTGATTTAGCCGATAAATAAATTAAATTGAAAACTTTTTAAAAACAAGCTTTTACTGTAATGCCTCGAGACGAATCAAACGAGTCCAAACTCGATGATGTTGCGACGTTTCTTTAGAGAGTTCCTTTGACCATCTTCCAGCTCCAGCATCAGATTAGCTCCAATGTCATTATAATATTATATTGTCACGCTGTATAAATATGCTTGCAAAATTTCAGCAAAATCTGTTAAAGATATCTGCTTCAAAATTTAGTTGCAAGATTCCACCCGAACATACAAGCATACATACATACATTGCAAGTTAATAAAAAGCTCGTAAAAACAAATTGACACAAGCCGATAAACATTTTGAAATACATTAAATACGCGCCTAAGTAAACATAGCCCCATGTATCATCCTTGAAATGATTCTCAGCAAGGGTACTACATTAATTCAACCCGTTCACGACTCCAGCGGGAATTTATTGAGGAAATGAGTTCGTGGGCTTCCTCCACCAGATGTTATATAAACGAAATATGAACTTCTAAATAAATATCTGAACACTTTTAGGAGAAAAATGTTTTTGCCAGGATTTATGTTTCGGCTAGCGGTTATTTGCTGATTGGTATTGCTGAAGTATGGATGGAAATATTTTTGAATTTTAGATTTACGTTTTTCAGATGTTCTGAACTATTGTACAGAAGCAAGTCCTTTGCATTTCTCTTTTGGATTTTTTAACGTATCATATTTAGAACTGAAAAATATTACTGCCTCGGTGGTACAGTGGTAACGTATGCGACTGCTGTGCTAGAGGTCTCGGGTTCGATTCCCTGGTCGTACCAAATGCTTGTCACCTTCCCAGCCTTTATTATTCCCAAGATTTATTGAGGTGCAACCGGTTTTACCTGAATGTCAGTTTTTCCACGGAGCGACTGGCATCGGACCTCCGCAATCCTGAGGGTGAACTGAATTCGAAAGTTGAACTAGTTGTCAGTATATTTTAGGGCTGTAGGTACGTTGGTAGTAACTACTAGTCCACGGTTATTTCGTAGTAAATAAAAGATGGTCAACTCACTGTTATTATCGTGTATTATCCAGCACACAAATAGATAGAATGTAGAAGTTGTAGGCAACAGGCACAGCACATATAAATAGTTTAAGCAGGAAGAAAATAGTTTAACGCAATAGAACACTAGATAGAATGCAGTAAATAAATATTATATAAGCACTAAATTAACGGCGTAAATGCGGTACATTAGGTTGAGGTAATTAAGCGTGCAGTCGGCGTCGATAACGTATTCAGACTGGTTTAGACGGCGCACGCGCAAGGATTGCCGATGCGTATCTCATGTAGCTATGCATTTACATAGCATAGTGAAAGGGAGGTGTCGATAGAATTTATCGGCATACATATCGACAAACCGATATGTATCGCTGTGTAATGTAATATTTATTTATGTTGTACTTATATTATAAACGTGTGTGTTAATGATGTATATATTTTATGAATAATATTTTTAGTGTAGAATAAGTGTAAATATTGTAAATATATAATAATATATAATCTATGTGTTAATGTTTAGTGTATTTAGTTACATGTGTATCTTATAGTAAAATACATCAATTAAAGTAGGGGGATCCCTACAGGGCACTGACTTCCCAATAACTTATTAGGCTATCTTTCATACTCCGGGCTGCTATTAAGAATTTCTTATAATAAAAATCTGACAGCAGTCCGACCAGGGAATCGAACCTGAGACCTCTGGATCTGCAGTGGCTTACGTTAACTGCTACACCAATGAGTCATGTCAGTTTGTAAAGTCCCCGCAACACAGGAATGTATATTACTTATGCGGAAATTGTCTTTAAAAAAAAATATAACCATATTTGTTTAAAAGGTTTATTGTTACTTGTAATATTTAATTTCCTTAAAATGATTTCTACAAACCTCATGCGTATTTCAAAGGCGAAAAACCACAAGCCGACCTAATTTCAACTTTATGCCCGAATTTGACACCGAATCAAAATAAATCTTGAACTCAAACATAATTTCAGGAAGTTTTAACAAGAGGCAATGCCCGAAAAATAAACGTAACTTAATTTGGAGGGCCACATTAGCTTAGAACGTAATGGAGTAATAATGTAACTCAAGGACTTAGGCATTTAGGCACTCAGGAACTTAGGCATACTAACTCTCTATTGTATGTACATTTTAGAGATATCGATTTTTGTAAAAACTCACCCAAACCTGTTCACCAAAGCAAAAGATAAGTATCCAAGAAATACCAGATACCCACCAATGTGTCGTTTTAAGAACCGTCTCAAGAGATGGCTTCTGGAAAAGTCATATTATTCACTAAAAGAATTTCTAAATTGAAACGAGAATGGAGCTTAAATTATGTTATATTTGATTGACATGCTATTAATATTTGATTTTGACTATTTTGCAATGTAATAGTAATTATGTAAGACTTTTCGAACAAACTTGAATTTTCTCACATTATTAAAAATTTATGTAATTTATATAATTTCAAACAAAAGACATTTTTACATGCCACCAGTGGCTAAATAGATGGTCTCTAGTGTTCACACTGTAAAAACATGTACATCACACAAATGTACTCTATTTATGTGAAATAAATCATTTCATTTCAAAAACAAAAAATATAAAACATCCAATAAAGTTAATATAACTTTGATCCTACTAGATTTTCAAAATATTTTACTCTCCAGAAAAATTCAACTAGTCCCAAATCTCACCCTAAATGCTTCGATGTCACTAGGATACTCAACAATACAGCTCATATAATAAATTAACTTGGCACAGTTTCATATACATTGTGACTTTTTAAAAGAAAATTAATATATATTAATTTCTACTCCCAAAATTCTGGCTTGCCCTGAACGGTTCAAAAGCATCTTAGTTTTTTAGACTTGTAACCGAAACTTATGATTGAGGTTACGCATAATTATAAATTAGTAATCATTTCTAAACGCATTTGACTGACTTGAATACTTCAAAACACACTTAAATAATTTAAAATAATAAATGTAGGAAACTTGATAACAATTTATTACGATTGCCTTAACCTACTAACAATCGACGTAACGACGCCGCGTCTAGGGAGACTCTATCCTAGGGGAAGCCCCGCCTCCCCCCCTGCCTGTCGGATCATATTTCTACATCACATGAAGGTCGACTAGGAGAGAATGTCTCATAAGATTAAGTCCGCCTTTGTACTACATGTGCAGCAAGTTGTAAATAAATAAGTAAGAAAGTTAATTCACTTGGTATAGCACATCTTTTTATGTACATATAAAAATCAATTGCGTTGGTCTCGCTAAAACTCGAGAACGGGTGGGACGATTAAGCTGATTTTGGTTTTGAAATGTTTTTCGTAGTCCAGGGAAGGTTTAAACGATGAAAAAAAACTTGAAAATCCAAATGTCACGTGTACAAAGTAACGGGCACAGCTAGTTCTAGATAAAAATTCAAAAATCAACTATAATCTGACGTCCAGAAAATACGATACCCTATTTAAAAGACCATAACAATTAGAATACCGTAAGACGGATAAAGTATCAGTACACTTGAACTCGCTACGTGGTATACTAATCAAGTAACACAGCTTAACACATGCACATAGCACTCCAGAGACTGTGTATCACACAATTGTTGTCGATAATGTTCCATTAATTATGTAAAATACTCGTATATTACAGACCACATTAAGAGTAGATAAACGGTACTCGTGTACATCGAGTGTGAGTGATGTTGAGACGATGCTTGAGAAAGTACGAAAACCTTTCCTTTTTTTTCTTGAAACCAACTGATAATAAGTCACTATCATTTATGAATACTTGGAACTCAAAGGTCACAAGTGCGTTGCTAGAACTTCTTCGGTGGCCTATTCGGCAAATCTTCATTGGCTACTGGCTAGTAATGTAGTTTTTTAAAAGCCATTGAGGAGATTTAAATTTACCTCCTATTTTCATAACGTAATCAATTCCAATATGCTGAAATATGGTAATATCTCTTAGACTATATTCCACAGAATATGGTTAAGATATAACAGATAAAAGTAAATTAAAGTTTATTTTTAAGATTTGCATACTATAATAAAAATCAAAAAAAAAAGTTACTAAAACATGAAATCCTACTAAAATTTACATTCTAGCTCTTTTAATTTATCTACACCCAAAGTCACTCCCTCTCTCACACACACTCACACAATTAGACAAATCTAACGATACCTTAAACGCCAAAATTCATTCATCTAGCCGTTACAGAGCTTGTTAAAAAGTACACATCCATAATGTATAACGCTAAAAAAGTACCTAACTCAAGGCGAAATCGGGTAAAAAATATTTTGAAATTTTTATCACAATATGAAAACGTCCTAGAAAAAATCCTAGACAGTAACGATCATCTCATACCCGTTACAACAACCTGCACAACTGTAAAACACAACACATTATAAATAAAATAAACAATTCCAGTTACCCCCGCTGGGGTCCTCAGTACCCTGCTAAGAGCCCCATTTAGGTGAAGTATGCCCCAATAAATAGTGGATGTCTTGGACGGGCGGTTCACATTTTTCAACATAGTGAGCCTTTTTCTTTATATTTTAGAATCCAAGACAACAATGATTGTGAGTTGCAGCATGTGTTACATGTATCATTTAAGTTTCATTGCCTTCTTTATTTTATTTTTAAACCGTTGATGCAAGGGCAAGTTTCGACCAAAGTTTAACTGGAGTTTACTTTTAAAGCCGTTTTAAATTGTGTTTTGTTACTAACCAATGGACAGTGAGCATAAAGTATTATTTTTCCATTTATTCTTATATTTAACAGATCAAACATTTACCAAGTAGTAATGAAATTATATAATAAATAAACTTTTAGTAATTTTTAGCTCATAAACTTCAGCTAATACAGTAAATTGAATAACATTTCTAGATAAATAATAATAATTTTGTCTCCTGACAGACGCTTGGTTCATTGCGATTATTATTATTCACACTTTACTATTATTTCTGATCAGGGAATGCCATCGATTATACAATAATCTGAAACTGTGTCTGAACCACGTTCGGTATTCGAACGTGACAGCTCTATGACAATGTTACCGACTGCTACGTTTGCATTCTGCAGTTACACTAGGGATGTCAACATTTAGTTTTATTATGAAATATTAGTTTATAACAGGCATGAACAAATAAGTGCTTTTTTATTACAACAATTTCTGATAGATTTTTGGCAAGTACTACGAAAAGTACGTGTTTGTATTTTTTACATTTCACATCGCTGTGAAAGTTTTCATGCAAACTCGTAAATCTGCTTAATTTGAAATTAGATGGCGTTGTGTCAGATGTCAGAAAACATATTAAATAATCATGTTTTCCAACACTATACTTGTCATTTTGGCGGGCCAAACATAAAAAAAAAAAAAAAAAAAAAAAAGTAGTTTCCTATATTATCGCTCTTATTTAAGTATACTTTTTTATTTATTTATATCAACTGCTCACTACACTTACAGTTACCCGACACGTGTAGCGAGCCATTATAACATTTGTGTTAAAATTAATATGGTAATTTATAATAGGAATTCACAGTCGTCCGACCCAAACCAGGCAAAGCCCGCACCAAGGCTACCAGACAACTGACAAACACATTGCCAAACACATACATATTACATATACGTACGATTCATCTGACAGTAAGTAGTCATAATAACTCATTTATTGTTTTTAATGTTTTATTATTTATTAAATAAATAATGAAAATAGACAAGATATGATATTGAAATACAATACTGACTTAGGGGTAAGGCAGACTTTCTTTTCAATTTTAATAAAAAACCTCAATCAATAAACCATTCCTTATATTCCAGTAATTTCTTAGCATATTTCTGTAACTGACATCCCTGACAAGCAGATTTCAAAGTTGGTAATACTAGTCACCACTAGTGAGGCACCGAGCGAGAATGAAATATCTTAACTGACGTTGTTTAATTTCGAACGTGTTTGAAATCTGTCAGGCCACATGTGCAGCTCCTCCCTTCATTACTGGCATCTGACGTAGACGTAAAAGCTGCATTTACTCAACTTGAATACTGTAGTATTTGTTGAAATAAATTTACTTTTATTATTTTATATATTTTTTTTATTTATGACCTATTTAGCATGTAGTTAGTAACCATTACTGTTAAGTCAGATGTCATGGGTTCGATTTAAACAGATGACAAATAGTTGATTGACGAGTTCGATTTGATATTTGTGTATAATTTATGTATAAATAAATTAATATTTAAATAAACATTTTTTAACATCTAACACACAATGTCATCTAGTCCCAAACTAAGCAGAGCTTGTATTAAGGGTACTAGATAACTAATATAAATACATACCTAAATACTGTTTTTTGTTAATACATACATATTATACACAGAAAACACCCAAACTCCTAAAAAAAACTCGATAATCAATCGATATCACTAAATCGTTTGGCGTCAAGATATCCAAGAAACCATTTTTAATATTAATACCAACACATACCGCTTCTACAATTTTTTATTTTAAAACTTTCATTATATGGTTCAAAATTGAAAGATGATTTCGCATTAGGTCCTTTACTCGTACATACAGTTATATAATGTAGCCCACCCGCTTACTTCGAGAATTTGACGGAAATCGTCTCACAGTAATGCATCTCAAACAAGGCAAACGATTTGTCTGAATTGACGCACAAAGGAATTTAAAGTTCCAATCCACTACGCCAATTTACCCGTGGCTCATGCTTTAAGAGAAATTCAAACGGATAGACATTATATTATAATCTCATGTTACTGAGAGCTTTTAGAAATGTTGCTAGGTGAAATGAGATTTTTGGGAAGGTATTTCATTGTCGTTTTCGTGAAATGGTTTTGAAATGTAAGAAAAATTTCCGTTTTATGAGTCACGCCTGATTTTAAATAACAATCGTTGCATTATCACCCTTTATCGACTCAACCTGTATTGTGTAAAAAATGTACTTAGTGAATAAATAAATAAACTATCATTAATATTTATGAGTATCTCCCCCTTCATTTCCTTTCCCCTTCTAAAACTAGACGTAAGAATTACTACAGACCTACTACACTTACTTGGTGAATAATAGTTGAAAAAAATGAAAACATACATGACACAGACGCAAAGAGCACTCAGACATAGAACAACAATTTGTGGATCACACAGAGTGTTGTCCTATGTGGGATTTGATCCCGCCATACGTAGCGTAGTAGAAAACTTCGAGGCGACCGTTTATAATATTTTTGGACATCTAACACACAACGCCATCTAGTCCCAAGCTAAGCAGAGCTTGTGTTATGGGTACTAGACAACTGATACAAATACATACATACTTTTTTTTTGTAAATACATACATATTATACATAGAAAACACCCAAACTCCGAAACAAATATTTGTAGATCATACAAACATTTGGTCCGACCCGGGAATCGAACCCGAGACCTCTTGATCACCAGTCGCACACGCCAACCGCGAGACCAACGAGGCAGTCAAAAACTTTAAACTACTTTGGCATCCGTGCAGTCAAATTTCGTTCATACTTTCAAAGCTATGTGTAATATTATCCGTGTAAAATGAGTGGGCCGTCAGAACTATATTAACTCAACACGTCAACTCAAATTTATAACACTTTGAAGAATTATACGCTTGAAACACTACAGAGAGAAACAAAACTGCTACATCTTAAGCTAAATTTACACTTCTAAACTTACCCTCTAAGGAAGGATGAAACTAAGCCAATGTTTGCGTAAATTTTCATCGGGATTAGGAACGGCATCGTTTGTCATAACTTCCTTCGAGACCTAGCCTCGGATGTACTTTAGACTTTCCTCGGAAAACACGCGATTTATGAGAGGCAAATTGGTTTGTTTAAAATAGTAGTGATATGCTTTATGGTGAATTTTGGGTATTAAATGAAGTAGGACATATTTATTTATAATTATTTTAAGGAACATCAACAATATCATCCATCATACCAAATCGGTTAACATTAGGAGCTAAGAACAAAAACTTGAATGTATATCTATTAAAGATGTACACAATATTTTTTGTACAGATTAATAATAAAAAAAAAACAATTTCAACATAAATTATACGCAATATAGAAATTTTGTTTTGTTAATTAACAAAACAAAATTTCTGTCAAAATTAAGAATTAAGTAAAAAGTAAAAATTAAAATAAAATAAGTTTCACTAGGGATAACCAGGTCTAACACTGCATTATCTTTCGCTTAAATGTTTTAAACATGACATTAAACATGTTTTTAATTTAGATATATTTTGTGATATAACGTAAAACTTTTATATAATACAAATTTAAACGAACACAGTATTGACAATATTAAACTATTTTGATAAATCTTTGTTCTTTAAAATAAACTCAAATTTCGGAAAAGCAGGTTATTAATGATTGTTCAATAAACTCAAACTTTTAAGGAGTTCCTTCAACCGGCTTCTGTTCACGTCATCTGATCAAAAACATGTCTACATCATAGTACCCAATGACCTTAAATCTATATATTTGTGGCAATATTTAACAAAATTGATTAAAGATTTATTGTTAGGCTCCTTATTTTTATTTCAATAAATAATACTATACAAAATCGGTTTAGTATTTACATTTCTTAAGGTAATTTATTAAATCTTTCCTTATCTGTATATTTTGAGTTTCTTAAACAGAAAAATAAATAACAAAATATAATGACTCTTTCGACTTCCGTATCTTTCAGGATCAGACGGGATATAATACGGAGTTTTTTAGCATATTAATTACTATTATCTTAAAAGTATTGGCCTGCTTCATGCAAATTGTAAACATTTATTACCACACTACAAAATAGAAACACCAATCTTAATAAGTCATATTATGGGTCTATCCATCCTGCGATCCCAAAAAGGGCTCTTGATCTTCTAAGGGTATAGAGGTACCAAGATCAATATACCCAGAAACACCTCTCTCATCCCTTAATTTTTTAAAAATAACTTCCTTACAATTTTAATAAAAGAACACCCTCTTTTAAAAATTCACACACAACATTCAATAACTCTTTTTAGTCTATTAGAAAGTGACGGTTATATAAAGCCTACGGGGGCACGTTTATAAACATCAATCGGGCGGCGAAGGGTTAATCCCTTGGCACAAAAGACATATTAAGACGTATCTACACGTCAGGGCCAAATCTTTGGCAATCAATCAAGTGGGTACGTTCTCGGGTTCAAATACTCGGGTTTTAGAAACAGTCCTATTGTCTCTGGTTTATTTACATAGCTATTGTAATAAGGTTTGAATAGTTTATAGCCAATTGGTAGTGGATTCGTCAGTCGTTGGATAGGCTGCTTATTTGTGAACGTGATGCGAATCTGGATCACGTTTTTTGTATTTGATTTATAGTTGTCATTACGTTTAAGTCTTAAAATATTGAGTTTTAATTTAATTAGACAAGATTACGTACTGAAATTAATAAGAATGATCTAAAAATAATTAAGATGCTACACAAAGATATGAGTTCAAATTGATATGGATATTAATTAAATCATACACAAACCATTGTGAATACAGATATTTCAAAAGATTTATTGTATGATAATTATTTTACTTGGTCCATACTAATTAGTTATTTCAGCAAAACTCTAAACTGCTATAACATTGCTATAGCAAATTGATCAAAGCATAATAATTTAGGATTATTGTCATCAATTTTGTTGTCAGCTGACAAATTAATTCACGAATGTGTATCTATGTGTTGGGAACTAGCTTGCATTTATACCACACGCAAGTTTCAACTAATTCACTCTAATTTGATACTGTATTTCGGTTTGGAAATTGGTTTTTGGTTTATTGAAGTTGTATTTCGTAATATCAGTAATTTTGGTGCAACTGTTTTGTATGATACAAAGGCCTAATTATTTAGCAAAAGCTAGTTAAAACGTATTTGGGGAGTAAATTTATATTACATAGTAACACCCAAACCAAATACAATAGACATACTGACGCATACAAATAATTTTCAAAAGCATTTAACTTTTTAAAATACCCTGCACAAGACAGAATTTCGAAAATTTCGCAAGTCTAAAAGTTAAATTCCAATTTAAAATCAATTATTCAATTAAGACACTAAGTGCCATTTATGAACATTAAATTGAAGTTACTGTTAAAACTCATAAATCGACACAAACAGACGATACAGAGGTACTGTATTGTCAAGGTGAATTAGTTGAAAACACCAAAATCCACTGCCTGCCTGTATCGATCCATAACTTCCAGTTTCCAAAATGCATAGAGCCTTATGTGAAGAATACTGGCAAAGAAACTCACGGCCACTCTTTTATAGTATTACATGAAAGGTTAACAGTATGCTCTGATGCTCTCATTTAAGTGTTCCCGTCCACGGAAATCTTTAGTAACTAAGTTATCCGTGTTCTTCAACAATGCTCAGTTCAGTTTTAAATAGCGCTGTTTAGTATGTTAAAGGAAGGTATTGCTTTATTAATTTACAAACTTTTGTATGTCGGTTATCGCGGTAAAGAGTATCTTATGTCCTTACTCAATAATCAAAGTAGTATTTTATTGAAATCGGTTTAACCGTGAAAGGGTAACATACAGACAGACAGACAGACTGTTACTTTCGCATTTACATTAGTATGGATTCAAGTTCATTTTATAAAACAGACCTCATTATCAGTATCAACTTTATCGCTGTATTTAAATACTCTAAATTATCTTGCGTCTAATTCAATCACATAAAAATTAAAAATACATCTTACTTTAACTAACAAAAAGGAAGTGCCCGCCACAATACCTACTTTCTCAAATAGTTTAGTGCCAACATGCATTTGAGATTAGCCGCCGACTGTCTTGCGTATTCAAATTAGTTAGTCAAGTTGCATTTGTTAGAAGGAGTGTAGTTTCTTTTTATTTTAATTTCGAGTAAGGAACTCTTAACGTAATACTTTTTGCTGTGGGTTGCATAATTGCATAACAAGTTTGAAATTTTCTTCTTAAACGTGCTTTTGTTGTAAATTGTTAAGGTCTATGTATATTTGCATGAGTTTGGAGTGAATATTCCTAATAAGTGAGTAAGCTGAGAATTTTTTATTTAACAAATTGTGATTTACACATCATCAACAACCCATACGTCCCACTGCTGGGCGAGGGTCTCCTCTCAGGGGACGGTTAAGGCCATACGTCCCCACGCTGGCCAAGTGCGAGTTGGGGACTGGCAAGACAACGTTGTGGCTACATTATCTTGTCGTTGGATGTTTTTAAGCCGCCCAAAGGCGTCCAACTAAGCTTCACGACTGTTATCATATGATAACAACCGGGACCAGCTGCTTAACGTGACCTCCGAATCACGGAGACGCTAATGGTAATATGCCACTAGCGGTCACCCATCTAGGTACTGACCGTGCCGTCGTTGCTTACCCTCGGTGATTGTTTCTAATTACCGAGTGCAACTGGGCTATAAGCACCTTACTGGGCTATGAGCGCCTTGTTTGTGTGGTTTACACACTAGAAGAAATAGTATTGTATAAAAATATTATATTTTGCTTAACTTATTTATTGCGTAACATTTTTAAAAAAATGTGTGTCTACGTCTGTAGTCCAATGGGTGGGTTTTAAATCTTAACTTAGACCTTCAATATTAAGCTTTCACAACTTAACACTCATACAAATAATCTTATTTCTCGTATACTTATTAATATATATGTACACAAATATATTTTTCCGATGAACACTTTATTAACGTTAATAAAACAATAAATTTTATTATTTATTACATTAAACACGTCATGGCAAATTGAAACAAATATATTCATGTGGTAACATAAATATTTATACTGAGAGGAATCGCCTACCGCAACAAAAAAAACAACAACGCAATAATGCGTTTACTACTAAACTGAGTTTTCAGTTCCAATAATGTCACAATTTCCTTATTACCTAATAACAGAATTGAATTGCAGTTGTGTTATCAGCCGTTTTCGAAATTCGTATGCGTTGGGTGGCTCTGGCTTTAAAGCATTCTCTGTGACGCAGGGCGTTGATTACCGCTGCGGAGAACTAAACTAATTCAGGCTAAACGTGCCGGACGCTGGAGGAATAAGTTCCGAACTCTGCTTACTCAGACAATTGCATGCTGCGGTTTACCGCTTGGATAATGTGCACTGCAGTGTGATACTAGCCTTATTTGAATAGATTTAGTAGCTTGGAATAGAAGTGTTTGTTATATGCACCAACTTTTTCTCAAACATATTTTGGTCCTTCGAGCCAAGACTTGTGTAGTATTCTTGGTTTTAGGAACTTGATAATATTTATATTAGAGAACTAATAATAATGTGTACAGATATACCCAATAAACGATTAGTTGACTTAGTTTTAGATTAACACCTCACAGGAAGCGATCACTAATGCTTTCAAAGATTAAATTAGGTAATGGTGTTTACTTGCTACTAAAAACAATTCCTGCGACTTTAATATTAGATAGGCATTATATATTTTTACTTGAAAAATCGAGATAATCTCATTTTTACCTCGCAAAGTATAAATAGGTCTACAAATCTCTCGAAAGAACCCTAATGAAGTCTTGGTTCCGTCCGTCGCGGGGCACTTTATCACCGAAAACAGCCGAGTCCTTCGAAAGATTTACGGTACTTTTATCACAAGTTTAAAGGCCTTCATAACTCACGCGTTCCTTACACCACTGAGATTGCATCGCGCGACTAAAAAATAATGGGTTCAATAATTAATATCTGTATTCAAATCTTGTAAACCACTAATTAATCTTTTACTTTGGTAATTCTTTGATAAATTAATATCATTAACTAGCTGACCCACGCAACCTCGTTTGCGTCTCCTAATGCCCGTAGCGTGATACATTTTCCCCCGTTTTTTAAATATTCTTCATTGCTGCTCCGCTCCTATTGGTCTTAGCGTAATGATATATAGCCTATAGCCTTTCTCGATAAATGTACCATCCAACACTGAAAGAATTTTTCAAATCGGACCAGCGGTTCCTGAGATTAGCTCCTTCAAATAAACAAACAAACTCTTCAGCTTTATATATTAAAAGATTACTAAAAACTGGCATGTTGAAATAGTGGTTATGGATTCTGTCTGCCAAATCAGAGATGTTTTTGTCATACTTACCTAGGTCATCATGTAATGCACGATCAGCAATTTTTGTTATGGTGTCATCATCATTATATCAGCCGTAAGAAGTCCACAGGCCCTCCCCCTATTGATTTCTATTTCGACCGTTCGGTTCGTTTTGTTGTGGTGTAATTTATCTATAACTAGCTGAGCCCCGCGGTGTTACCCGCGGTACAACAACAACTGCGATTAACGGTTGGCGAAAAGTAAAAAAAAATTGTAAAAAGTATCCTATGTCCGTCTCCTGGTTCTAAGCTACCTCCCCACAAATCGGTTCAGCCGTTCTTGAGCTATAAATAGTGTAACTAACACGACTTTCTTTTATATATATAGATAGATATGTTTAGATTTCGAAGTACATTTGATACATGTTTAGATAGAACGAAAACTCTTTATTTGTACATTATAATATTACACAGTTACAAGAGTACATAAAATGTAAGATGTAGTGTACAATGGGCGTCCTTATTGCAAAAAGCAATCTCTTCCAGGCAACCGTAGGATGGATCAAAATGTATAGGAGAGACAGTGGTAGTTGACAGTGCAGTGAGTTTTTAATTAATTATATTGTTTGCTAATAAATATAACGAAAAACATATGTTTAGTATGTTTATTTAAAAGTATATGAGCTTGGTTATCCCATTTCACGTAAATCGAACTAAAATTACACTCAGCTAAATTTGGATATTCAATACGCATCTCTAAACTCCTTCATTATTGTGTGGAGTGATTATGGTAATTATTACTTTCGCCTCCTACTCCGCCCGCCTGTATGTTGATAACCGCTTTAATTAATAATCTATATGTTATTCTGATATACAAGCTACATAACTGTAAATTTTCATCTAAATCTTTTCAGTTATTGCGTGAAAACTTAACAAACATCCATACATTCTGACAAACTTACGCATCTATACCTAATATTTGTAAGATTGTTTTAATATCTTCTAATGTATAAAATTCTTGTGTCGCGGTGTTCGTTACTAAACTGCTCCTAAACGGCTGGTACGATTTTTATGAAATTTTGTGTGCACATCGGGTAGGTCTGAGAATCGGCCAACATCTATTTTTCATACCCCTAAATGGTAAGGGTGACCTACTGCTTATTTTTTTATGACAATACAACGTTACGTGATCAGTTAGTTTTTATGTATAGTTCACATTTATTGAAAAATCCTACATTATGTTACAGGTTTATTACTTCTTATAATCACTCAATTTAATTCATCCGGCTTCGAATAAATAAACAGAAAACGTCTCATTAAAAATCAATTTACCAGTACGACTACCAGTATTCTTGCTACCCCGTTGAACTTAACAAGCTTTAGCAGAAACGGGTTTACATCTGCAGTGTTCTAATATAGCTCGGAACTTGGCTAAACAATTGGTATATTATTATGTGTACTTACAAGCCCTCACACTTACTGAGCGCCCTCACAATGAGCTGAACACACAATTAAGCTATCACGACACGAATATAACGTCACCCTTAGTTGTTAGTACACACTTTAATTGGCTTCTGCAGAAAATACTTGTATGTAAATATATTTCGGTATGGAACAATGGTGTTATTAAGTAAGAAATTCCAAATTGGATTGAGTTTTGTAAGGGATCATATTGTGTGTAAGCCTCGCTGAGTCGGGACTTAATTTTAGGACTAAAAATTTCATAAGTAAATATTTTTAAGTCGGCTTACTGAATGGAACCTAATTGAGTGTGCCTTACATAAAGGTGGAACTTTTTAAGACTGCTTAATGTTTTGAGGAGGAAAGGGAAGTTTCCTTAGTTGCTTTGAAGGCGTATACTATTACTACTATAAATATGTAATTTGCCAAGAGCTTGTAAGCTGTTTCAGCCCCAATCATCAGATAGTTTTGTGATATCGTTGACCTGTCATTCTGCTAGATGTAAGGGCTCCCACACATAGCTGCGAATTCGCAACGCATCGCAAATATCTGCGAGCTTGCATGAATGCACCGCAAGAACGTCACGTCGCATCGCATCGCAGTTATTTGTGGGAGCCCTTTATGACTTTATCAATGGTATCTTCGCTCTTTCTATCACTGCTATTCTTTATCTTTTACCCATTGTCATTCATATGTCATAATCTTGCTTTAAAACAAGTCAGGACTTCCACTTTCTAATTATCCGTTTTTTTTTCTAATTTAATCCGTTCCTCGACCAATGGACCTTTTCCGTTAACTCATTAACATTGACAAACAACACATAAACTTATAGTCATTAAAAATTCATGTCTATTATCCTCGACAAGGTATATAGATAGGTGTTAAACATCTACATTTTATTGACTATAAATATTTTTAGTTATTTTAGTAATAATTTATAACTATAATTATTAGTCTCACACACTTATTCTCTATTACGTTAATGGGACTATGATTATAGTCCGTGACCCTATTGCCGATATAATTAATAATCATTTAGCGATATAGTTTACAAAACGTATACACACTTACAACATATGTAGGTATATAAAAATCATTTAAGAATATAATGAGATCTTACGTACCTAAAGTTACGCCAAGTACAAGAATGTCTGTTTTTGACATCTTACCCTACTTTTTAGTACATATCGTTATCCAGATACGAATTCACACGTCCTCATAATTTTAATCCCTGATTTACATGACAAGAATCTTTCGCTCGGGAGCTTTTATATTATACCCACTTTTACATGTAAGTCACAGATTCAGTCTAAAGATATTCGAAATAAGTCGTTTTTTTTCCTAAAGATATGAAAATATACATTTGTTAGACGATATATAAGAGAAAGATGATTCTAGGCTTAGGCTAGGCTCTAAAACAAACAAAGTGTCATTACTTTACTAGGTAGTAGAGACACGCTGATTTCAGCACGAATGGGCCAGCTCGACCGGGGCGGTACTACCCTTGTTCAGAAAATCAACGTAAAATGACAGCGATCGTGCTATCGTGAACAGGAGGCCCAATGATGCAGAAGCATCACTAGCCCGCCATGGTGTGGATCGCCATTTTGCATTGTTGCATTGTCTGCATTCGCAATATGGTGACCACCACTCTTGGATTCTGCTTATGCTTTCCATCAGGCAGAGTAGAGTCATTTAGGCAGGGCCAAACATAAAAAAAATTTAAAAAAAAACATTCGTACATTTATGGAGTTTAGTCCCACTCACGTACTACTTGTAAGCTTATTGCCATTAACTTAGCACCCTAAAGAATCATAGTCGTATACTTTTTTAATGCGTTCCATAATAATATTATAAAATCGAAAGTAACTCTGTCTGTCAGTCACGCTTTCATGGTTAAAACCTGACACCGATTTTAATGAAATTTGAAATGGAGATACTTTGATTCTTTAGGAAGGACATAGGCGATACACATGGGCGGAGTCGCGGGCAAAAGCTAGTTTATTATAAGTAAATGACAGTCATATACAGAACAAATTTATTTCTGGGATGGAGTTGAACTCCCGGCCTCTGACTTAATAGTCCGTAAACTAACAGAATCAACTAACAGCTCCGGCACAGAACTTTTAAAAAATACCACAGAACATACTTTGATTAATAAATTAATAAATATTATTTTGAACTTATTTGACAAAAACTGTGCTGAATGTGAGACTGACAAAAACTCTGGTTTTGTCAGTCTCACATTCAGCACAATTAATTCTCGTTCCAAATATCTATTATCTACCGACAAAGACAATTTAGAAGAACAAAAAATATCTCTGAATGGATTATCGAATTTAGAGACTCAGTATTTTATCAAACGCACAGTAACATTTGAACTTTACACCTTTTTGCTTAAGGTTTACATTCGTTTGTGAGGTTTTATAGCTCAAGGTGACAATAACGCGTAAAATTCGAATCGTAAGACGATAAATCGACTGGAATATCTCAAACTATTCAAAATCAGTTCGCACTCCCTATAATGGGGTGGAATATCACGCGCCGTAATAGTATGCAATAAATCTCCTTTACAATCATATAGAATTTTCGTGAGATATCGTTTAATCAAATTTAATGGTACGGACCTTTACACCACTAGGGTGCTAAATGAGCGGTTTACTTCTTGGTAAGCGGAAATTGTGATGGTTGTAACGTGAGGGTATAATATACGGAATGTCAATCCTGTAATTTTATTGCGAAAAGGTTAATAACTCCAAAAAAGGCGTTACAAGAAGATTAATGTCCGTATGTGACCTTGGGAGAGCCACGCTTCGGCACGAATGGACTGGCTCGACCGGAGTGATACCACGGCCTCACAGAAAACCGGTGTGAAACAGCGCTTGCGCTGTGTTTCTTCGAGTGCGCGAGGATACCGGAGGCCTATACCTCAACCCCTCCTCCATCTTCCTTCGCACCCCCCTCTCCATTCCCCAACCCTGTACTAACTCTTCTGGCCAGTATAATACAGTAGAGCAAATCTCCTATCTAAGAAGAGACCTTAGTCCAACAGTGAATGAATAATGGACGTTGATGATGTCTGTCGTGTTTCGTTGGTGAGTGCGAGACCAGAGGCCCAATGATGCAGAAGCATCACTACGCCACCCACACCATGGCAGCCATGCCATGGTGTGGGTCACCATGCTGCATTGTTGCATTCTCTGCATTCGCCATGAGTATGGTGACCACCACTGTTGGATTCTGGTTATGCTTTCCATGAGGCAGAGTAGAGTCATTTTGGCAGACATACAAAAAAAATTGACAATGCTAAATAAACACTATCGCTACACTAATCGCTAATGCTATTTATCACAACGTTTCCGGTTTTAATAGGTAAGTAACTAAAAAGCACTTATTTAACATAACATTTTAATCCCCACACTTCTACTAGATCTTTTATAGATGACATAAAAAGTACCTGATAGCCTTAAATTAAAAATCACTCTCGGGACGTAAAATGTGGTTTTAAACAAAACTAACTTATAACCTAGGTGGAAGGCTACCCGTAACGAATGGAGCTAATTCATCATTCTGACAATGATAAAATCGAGGATGCGGATCGGAGAGCCCTTATTCGCACCAACACACACACAGTTATACCCGCACAAAGAGACATAATAATGTATATTCACACCGTACGGACGGATGTGTAGTGTAAAATGGTTAAAAAAATTGAGAAAATCTGAGAATGAATCAGAATGAAGCTTAAGTGTACTTATGTGCAGACTGTGAACTCATTTGAACCGTTTGTCTGGAGTAGTAACAGTAAACTGTAACTGGTTCAGGGCCAAAAAACTGTAACCCAACTATATAAAAACTTCTGATAAAATTTAAATAGCCTATGTCATTGAACCATAATTAGAGATCTATTACTGCCCCATTTATTTATGTCGGTTCAGTAGTTTAGACGCTACGGTGGAACATAAAAACAAGCATATTGTTCATTCCTCTCGCCAATGCAGCGATCACCTTGTGACGTTAGAAATACCTATAGGCCCATGTTATAAGCATACAATCGCTAAAACTAGTTAATTGGCAAGAGCAATGAACCACGGCGTTTCACCGTGTTCTTATTCTAACTAATGTAATCAAGCACTTACTGGAGATGCGTGATGTCTTTGAAGCGGCGTCCAAGAGGCCTCTTGGTAGTTTCCTCTCTGCGTCGTCACACATACATGACTCCTAAAGTGCTGTACACCTCCAAGGTATTCCTAAATGCTTGCGGGGTCCCGAAATCTCGTAATTACAAGACACCCGATTCAGCTATCACGGATCGCGCCTATGACGTGACTACAAAACTCGCGAGTCCAAATCAGACCAATCATAACGGTAAACCACTAAAGGGACCGGGTTGAATTGACAATTAGCTAAATTACAACTAAAACGGTTCCTAAAACGAGAATCGTCGACCGTTTACAACAAGCGTCTCAATAGTACTACTGTCAACGTCAAAACGTCAAACAAGAAAAATGACAATCAAAATGTTGCCATTACAATGACGTTAAATTTCTAACACATAGACTATATCATAAATCGCCAAAAATATTAGGTACCCTTAATTTTGGTTTGGCCGTAGTCGGATAAAAATCTTGTTTTAAACAGTATTTCCCTATTTTTGTTAGTGTGATTACCAGAGAGTGAACCACCTCCATCTTGATTTGAGGGTAAAACGCTCCATGTCTTGCGGTGCAGATGTAGGTGTTCGCTGGCCATCAGATGACCCGCCTATTCGTTCTATAAAAGCTTCTTTCTCTGCCTTTTAGTGATATAAATATACCAGCACTTAAATATTGAATGAAGTGAATATTTTGTTGCAGTATTATATTTAAAAGAAGTAACATCCCAAAGTTCAAAGCGATCGCATTGAAAGCACAAAGTGACATCGCCTTTAATACGCTCTAAGGAGCTTTAAATATATTGCATACAGGCATATGGATTTATGAAGCGTATTTTATGAACGGTATCGAGTTTGAGAATATTTTTTATATACTTTTGACAAAATATTACCTGTCAATCTATTAAAGATACATGTCCAATCTATTGTATTGTAATTTGGAGTTTGATTTTTGAATTTAATTGTTTTTCTGGCACTTATTGACTATATTTTTTAAAGACAACTCCTGCGTTAGAAATACACTTTATACACCTTGTGTCGTTTAAGACTTTATATACGGAACTGACACAAAGAATACTTACACACAGACTTAGAACACTATAGATTGCACGTTTAGCCTAGTGGTTTAACGGTCACCACGCCGTTTCCTACTTCGCCAAGTGTCGTGGGTTAGAATCCCACGTAGGACAACACCTTGTGTTATTCACAAATTGTAGTTCTGAGTCTGGGTGTTCTTTGTGTCCGTTTCTTGTATGTTTGTAAAGTCCCCCGCGACACAGGATTTATTCGTAGAGCGGGACTTGTCTTTAAAAAAAAAAAACAACAATTTTATGGAACACTCAAAGTGTTATCTTATGTGGGATTTGAACTCACGACACTTGGCGTAGTGGTAAGCGACATAGCGACCGCTTAAATCGCTAAACCAACCGTGAAGTCACCACTAAAAACAATCACAACCGTTTGAAATTATTTTCGAGCGGGTTGTGGAATTGATCTTTGCTGAATCTTCCGGTGTACTTATATTTTTATTTATTGAACTCTATTGCACACCACTGCAGTTAAATTTTTTACAGATATGCATATACGGAGATCAACATCAGGTATTTACAATAGGCGGTCTTATCGGTCACGGCGATCTCTTCCAGACAACCTTTGTACGGATATTATAAAATGATATTTTGGGTAGTCGGCGGTGTACTTCAATAGATCTAAGTTATTAATAACATATAAAGCCACCTACATATACCTACTTACACTAACATATACTACATATACTGCACTACACATACAATATACATATAGATCCATACAGAAATATTGCCATAATTACCACAAAAAAACCTCTCAATATTAAACTTTTTAGTACTAAAATGAATTAAATTGATAGAAGCAACTGATAACACTTACCTATGTCTAAAGATTTACGGAGTAACGTGACCTGTTATTTTTTTGTTAATTTGTGAACAATGGTGTGGATTATTATTTACTAGCCTATGCCCGCGGCTCCGCCCGCGTTTATGTCGGTATTTAAATTTTAAAAATCTCTATAAATTTTAACCTTTTATGTTATTCAGATGTCTAAGCTATATTACTGCAGTGTCATGAAACTCCGTTCAGTAGTTTTTGCGTGAAAGATCAACAAACACACATCCTTACAAACTTTCGCATTTATAATTTTACTAACTTTTGCACGCGGCTTCGCTCACGCAGACTTTCATCCCCTGATTTACCCCCTTAGGGGTGGAATTTCCAAAATTCCTTTCTTAGAGGTCACTTACGTTATATAAAGAACCTACATGCAAAATTTCAGGATTCTAGCTTTAGAGGTTTGGGCTGTGCGTTGATCTCTGGGTATGTCAGTCAGTCAGTCACATTACTCTTTTATATATATATAGATTATAGTAGGATAGTAGAATTCATTTTATCCAGTTATAATCTAACATGTATCTGTATTAAAATAAAATAGCTTTTCTTTCAAATAGGCCCTTTTCAGGAACTTTCGAAACGTCACATTAATGACTCTAGTTGCTCGGTTCTAAGATGTCATTCTTATGGAGAAGAACCGGCAAATACTCCTTAAGTTAGTTAAATCACAAACGTAACACGAACTCAAATAGAATTCTTTTTTATTCCACCTTGTATTCATAAAGTTATACAAAAAGGTAACATAAATTGTTATTTATGTTACCTTTTTGTATAACTTTATGAATACACACAAATACACATCAGAACAAACAAATAACACTTAAAACAGAACCTGATCGGACAAAAATCTGGCTAACTTTTGTAAAACAAAAAATCAATTGACATAAATAATGAAATACTCTGTACTTTATTTTGTATTACCTTAATGCCATAAGCAACGTTACTCTATACAAAGAAACACAATAAATTAACTAACAATAAAGTACAGTTACAAATGTACAATCAGGTACAAATAGAGTGCACCTTTTGTTAGAGGATTTCGATTTATGTACCCCAATATGTTTACGATAAAAAAGTAGCCGAGACAATGAAGCACCGATCTCCGAGTCAGTTTAGATTGCAGGGTCGGATTGAATTGAATCACGAGTTTTTCTTAACCGGTTGCTTAAGTAATAATTTTACAGTAGTGGTTGGCTTTTACTACTTTTATAAATATGAACATACAACTCATACACATCATTCGACTGCCTCGTTGGTCTCACGGTTGGCGTGTGCGACTGCTGATCATGAGGTCTTGGGTTCGATTCCCGGGTCGGACCAAATGTTTGTATGATCTACAAATACTTGTTTCGGAGTTTGGGTGGTTTCTATATATAATATGTATGTATTTACAAAAAAAAAGCATTTATGTATTTGTATCAGTTATCTAGTACCCATAACATAAGCTCTGCTTAGCTTGGGACTAGATGGCGTTGTGTGTTAGATGTCCAAAATAATTATTTATTTATTATTTATTTATACACAGAACCTGTGTAACCAAATTGCTTATTAAAATATACATAAAGCTATATATTTTTTGTGAATTTCGTTCAATTTTCTTTTTAAAATTATGTTGAAATATGCATATTTTATATCTAGGAGATTTACATATTTATACACAACGAGAATGTGATATATTTTTGTACCCATTCAGATATTTATAGTTTGGCGTTTAACTGCATAAAAACACTTAAAAAAAACATTGTTCAACGAATAACATAGTCTAAATCTTTTATTGTAAATTCCTCATCTCTGTGTTCCAAATACGTCCCTGGCTTAACCCAGCAGATGTAATTTAGAAGGGAATCGTAGATTTAAGTGGTGCATTTGCTTCGATCACACCTGTGTCTTATTTATTGCCATAGATACGAGTATATTCTTGAATAATGCAGTCTTTAGGAAATATACTGGCCTTAGAACAGTTGAAATCTTTAAAAAGATTTTCTTTGCATTGAAAATATGTGCTTATTCCTAAGGCAAAAGGGTTATTTTGGATGAAAATTCCTAACTCGATTTTTTCTATATGTGTAGGCATATATTAAAAATATTTTCTTTGATAGCCGCTTATTTAATAAATTTCATTACATTAAGCTCGTTTGTTACGTTTTGCATACATACTTAATAGATCATGAGCCTGAAATGTTAAATCTATTATGCGTTATTAGGATACTTCCTCCCCTTTCATTTAACAAGATCGTACTGTCATCCTTGCGCCATTGTCAGTGACAAATCAAACGTTTGTATTACCTTAGTTTTTAAGGCGCTCGGTTGACAACATAAGTCTTATACCTTTCCGTAAACGGGACTAAAGTTCAATTGCTATTCATGTCATATGTATGTCTGAGAATGTTTCTATCACTGCACGATTGAAATAAATAAAAATTGTGTAGTTTCATAATTCCTAGACTGCACACCGGCAATGTACTCCCTGTGACGTAAATGAGGCTAAAATTATAGTCCCACCTACGTATGTACGTGTTAATATTCATTACTCATGTTACTACTTTCAAAACATAATGTAACAATGGGATTCTCATTAATTAAACATACAACAACTTGTGTGGCTTTAATACGTAATTAACATGAATATGTGGTGTGTTTTACATCATTTCGGATTATATGATCCCATAGAAGACGCTACGACTTGATCTCATCATTCTCGAGACAATTTTAGTGCTGTCGACGGAATCATATAAGTACGTCGTAATAAAAAGTTTCTGAATTAACTTCCTGGAAATAAAACTGTTAGAATAGATTTACGTCTTTGACTTTTTTTATGGAATGAGAAACAAACGAGGTCACTAATAGTAAGTGACTATAAAGTGAATATAAATTCCAACGTCACATTATATCAATAGTCCTTATCGGTATCTTTCGAGCCTTTATTAAAGAGTTTCCTATCTATCTGTCTAACATTATAATCCAACATTAGTTTATTCAAAATATCGTCATATACAAAACTGTAAGTGTATTTCTGACGTCCCCGAGGGAGGTTAAACTGTGATTTGATACGAAACGCTGTAACTATGTTTGAAATTCAGCTTCGGGGGCAACTGTAATTGCAGTTTTTTTCATGTAGAATAAACTCGTTTACAGACTGGGATTTATGTTTTTCACAACTCAGTTTTATCACGACAAATCTGTACAATAAATTGTACGTTGAAAATTATTTGATGTTTACCGCGTTTTTATTTTAATTTTAAATAAGTGTGCGGGACTAAGGGAGTTAGAGCTTTTAGCGTTTAAAAGAACTTTGGAATAATTATAAGATGGCGAATGATTTTTTGAAAAATTAGTGATGATGTAAAATATGCTTAGGTACTAGAATTTGCGTTGATATGTTCCTAAGTTATGCAAAAAACCTTTCCTTTTATTAATAAACTAGCTTTTGCTCAGGGGTTCGCTCACGCGTATGTCGGTAATCGTAGTAAAGAGTAGTACATATATGTTCTTCCTCAAAAATCAAAATATCTCCATGCCAAATTTCATTGAAATAGGTGCAACGGTCGTAAAAGCGTAACAGAGTTACTTTCGAATTTATAACATTAATATGGATTATTCCAAGGTAACAAAGATTCCAAAAGGTTTGCAATAATATCCTCTCAAACAAAATAGTATTCAAATAAGCAGCATTGTTACTATAACACTACTCGTATCTAGTGTAAAGACTCCGAAACATACAAAAAAAATACAATTTACCCACTTATAATACTAGCAATACTAAGCCAAGCCAATATAAACCTTAACCACATTTCATTGTAATACAAAATCCAAATACCACTTAGTAGTAATAACGTCGGACCTTACATTCATACTCGAAATAACAGGTGGGTTGGAACATCGGTACAAAGCGGTGCTTCAGTTAAGGTCAAAATATATTAGGTTTCAAATGCTTGTACCGGGGCTCTTTAAAAATCATTTCACCAGCATGAGGGTTATTATTTATGTTCCATCGTTTTTCTCTGTTTTAATATGTAAAAGAGAATTAAAGCATGGCAATAAAGGTACAATAAAACCTACATCTATCTGATGTAGGTTTTATTGAATTATTTATTTTTGAAGAGATATTTGTATTATAATAATTATTTTACGGGAATTAACGCGATCACTTATTTCAAGGTATTACATACCTCTGATTTGCCTGACGTTTCGACCAGGTTGCACTGGCCGTGGTCAGTCTGTGACTACGGCCAGTGCAACCTGGTCGAAACGTTTAAGAGATATTGTATTGTTCTTTGGACCTGTTGATGGTCTTGTTGGGCTAGTGGTTCTGACTACTATAAACCAGGTATTTTTTTATGTGAAAGCTGCCAAAATGACTCTACTCTGCCTGATGGAAAGCATAAGCAGAATCCAAGAGTGGTGATCATCATCCTTATTGCGATTGTGGATAATGCAGCATGGTGACTTACACTACGGAGGCCTAGTGAGATGCTTTCCACGCCCCGCTTAAAGGACCCGGGATCATAGTGGGATGGAAAGTGCGCTGGTAGTGAGTGAGTTTATAGTTTCCATTCCTACCCAGAGTAAATAATAATGTGATGATGATCATTTGATCTTACTATAGGTGTAATTTATCTAATACTAGTTGTTGCCCACGGCTCCGCCCGCGTGTATGTCGGTTATCGCTGCAAATAGTAACCTATTTGTTATTCTGATGTATAAGCTATATTACTGTAAAGTTTCATCCAAATCCGTTCAGTAGTTTTTGCGTGAAAGAGTAACAAACATCCATCCATCCATGCATCCATCCATACATCCATCCATCCATCCATACTTACAAACTTTCGCGTTTATAATATTAGTATAGGTAAAGAAGATGTGTCTTCGTAAGAATACATTAAAGTGTGTTTTCCATTGCAAACTGTATTGCATTGTTGTAAAAGTCAGTGCAGTTCTAAGAGAATCTCTTAAAGCTACAACCAACATTTTAAGTCTAACACAAAATATCTCGAAGACACTGCAATACCGACACCTAAGAGCGATTTATGGAGAATATCATTCGCTTTAATATTGTACTCACTTTAAAATGCTTCGGAAAACGTGCCTTATGTGCTCAACAATAACTCTTGCCGCTTTGTCATAAAGTCTATTTTAGCTTAAACACAATTGATGTTCTATTGGCAATATTTACAAAAGTTACTTGCGGTAGTTGTGATGCATATTACGTGGTGTTAAGGCTGGTTTTAGCTTGTCAGTTGCACTTTTAACGCATATTTTGCCAAGACGATTGAAATTTGTTAGGTGTGGAGCTGCGAGGGCCTTGATTTATTCCAATCCATATTGCTAAGGTTTGATTGAAACGCCTTTTACTCGTTGTAGGTTAATATTAAATGACACAGTACATTTTCAATATCGATAAATTCTCCTAAAATCACCTCTCTAAACCTTTCTTTATTTAACCGAATTCAAAAAAGGAGGAGGTACCTACTCATTTCGACGGTTTTTTTATGTTTGTTAACTCAGAAATTTTGACTGGGTAAACCGATTTTGATGATTCTTTTTTTATTTGAATGCTGGTGCTTCCCGTTAGGTCCCATTTCAATTTGTTCCAGTTCTGGAAGTCGTTTTTTTTGTTATTTTTTTAACTAGTTTTTCTTAGTTATACTATTAAACGCTGTTAATGATGATGACGATAAACAAATACTCTTTTAATTTATTTGTTGGGAAGAATGACATCACTCATGTAACAATCAAAATTACAATTAATAAAATAAACTACTTTATTCAACTTATGCCTTTTAAAGGTTTGACAGTGTCATAACACGAAACCGGTCATCATCTTTGAAAAGGTTTGACAGTGTCATAACACGAAACCGGTCATCATCTTTGAAAAGATAAAAGAGATTTTTAGGGCTACTATACATTGAAACCGATCAGGTCAATTTAAATTAAGGAGTGAAATAAAATTATAAGCGGTTTTTTTTTAAGAATGTAATTCAACGAGTTCCACCAAGTCCCTATAGTAAGTAAGTGTAAGTTGGTAACAATATTCCAAACCATAATATGCCATCAAAGTCCTAAAGAAAAAGTCCCTGACGCAGCCAAATTGATAATAACAAACCTAAAATCTATATTGTAAAAGTTTAAAAACAAATTCACTACATCATTCAAAGTTGAAGCCACGTCATTCACTGTACAATTTTAAACTCCCAAAACCACCGCAAAAACTCATTAAAAACGTTAGGCGGTCGAAGTGTAATAAAAAAATAAGCATATAATATAGGTACATGTACTCTGGTCCCATTCGAGAAGTTCGCTCGTTATAGAAGTTTGACGTTCACTAAGTCGATAATTGCATTCAACTCTTAGCTACGGCAATCAAACACTGGAATGAGGTGTTACTGCCAGTTTCCATGTGTATTGAATGTAGCAGTTGCGGAATTTGAGTCTGTGGAACGTTCTAGAAAGTCGTGTACATAGCTGTATTTATTGATTTATGAATGTGAAACTTATAGCTAAAAAAAAATATCAGGAAATTAGTTATCTGAGAGCCAATTACAAGTTTTCACTTCTAGTAAACTTATATTAAATGGCTGCTTACAAATCCATAGCAATATCATAAATTGTAAAGTCTGTCACGCTTTCATGGCTAAATCGTTATATCGATTTTAGTTAAATTTGGCATAGAGATACTGTGATTCTTTAGGAAGGATATAGGCTACTTTTT
The DNA here is from genome assembly GCA_949125395.1 of Diaphora mendica. Lineage (NCBI taxonomy): Eukaryota > Metazoa > Arthropoda > Insecta > Lepidoptera > Erebidae > Diaphora > Diaphora mendica. Next base: position 27,706,096 of record OX421318.1, on the reverse strand, counting down.
GCCGAGATAACCGAAATACACGCGGGCGGAGCCGCAGAGAAAAGTTAGCAGTGTAATAGGTGTTAGGGGAGGGAGAGGTGTAATCTAAAACAGATATTAAAAATAACGAGAGTACCTTACATATCTGACACTCAGCTGATTGCGGATCAACTGCAGTGATACCACGGTCTAACAGAAAACCGATGTTAAACAACGTTCATTCATACATTCATAGTTAAAGTATATACATTCACACATACATAAAATCATTATACCAAGTTAGTAAAGTTACTGGAGCCTTAAACAAAAATCCCCATTCTCCTGTAGGTACCAAAAAAAAACTAAATTGCAGAATCTGAATTCACTTCTTGACCTATTATATTACTGTCAATATATTTTATTATTAAACTTATACCCTTCAGATGAAAAGATAACAATTTATCTGTAATAAGGCCTTGTATAAACGAAACTCAATTCCTTAATCCTGTCCTGTCGAACATAAGGGAGACATTATATTAGAAAAATACAGCTGATGGGCACGTGGCTAATAGCTTGCTGAGAGGCTCAAGGGATCTGAGGGCTTAACCGTCGCACAGTTTGTCCCTGAATAAGTGACCCGTGTTTACACATCGAGACCCCGGCACGCTTGGCAGAGCACGGTAATCTGCCCCGGATATCATCCGGATATGTACAAATATTGGAATAATCGGTACGGATATGAATCCTTAAGTATTTACAAGACCGGTCAAGTGTGAGTTTCATACTTTCATGCGGATGAGGTATCCGCAATTGGTTTTTGTGTAAAATTTGTTTTTATTGTAAGATTCGAGTAATGAAACATTTTGAAAGTAGGCACTTTAAATAAATACTTGAAATTAATGATTAGATTTGAATCCTAAAGGTACATACCTCAAATAGATAGTACTGCCATAAACTATTATTATTACCTACCAGGAATCGTTTTTTTCTACTGCAAAAAAACCTTTGCAACTGTAATGTGTGTTTAATCAAACATTTAAATAATACTGAAACTAAACATATAGTCCGGTCAATTTAGACCAAAAAATGAGAGTGAAGTTACCTACATAAAGTCCCAACAAGCTGAATTTCAGTGAAATTGTTAAAAACATAATTATAAACAATGTCTAGAAGTTCCCCATCATTCCCGTGTAAGGAAAAAATTTTATTCAAGGTCAAAGGTCAAAAAAATGAGTTTTTCGCGATTTTCAGCAAAACGGTAAGTTTTATCATAAAAGTACCTCAGACAAAAATTGTAGATTATAAAATTATCTAAAAAATGTATAAATATTTTTTTTCTTACGAGCCACCGTTTCTAAGATATAACCATTCAAAAAGTTATAAAAGTTGTTTCGACTGCACGTTTGGCCTAGTGGTTTAACGGTCACCACGCCGTTTCCTACTTCGCCAAGTGTCGTGGGTTCAAATCTCACGTAGGACAACGCTTTGTGTGATCCACAAATTGTTGTTCTGAGTCTGGGTGTTCTTTGTGTCCGTTTCATGTATGTTTGTAAAGTCCCCCGCGACACAGGATATATTCGTAGTGCGGGAGTTGTCTTTGTAAAACAAAAAAAAAGTTTTTTAATCGTTATATCTCAAAAACGGAGGCTCGTAGAAAAAAAAGTCTTGATAATTTTTTTAGATAATTTTATGATCTACAATTTTGTTCAAGGTACTTTTATGATAAAACTTACCGTTTTGCTGAAAATCGCGAAAAACTCATTTTTTTGACCTTTGACCTTGAATAATTTTTTTTTCTTACACGGGAATGATGGGGAACTTCTAGACATTATTTATAATTATGTTTTTAACAATTTCACAGAAATTCAGCTTGTTGGGACTTTATGTAACTTCGAATGTCTAAATTGACCGGACTAATAGTTAGATTTTTTTTATGTATGTGTAATAGTATACTCGTATATATGTTGTTTGTAATAATAGTATTTTCCCGTCACAAGTTCGATTATTTAATCAAGTAATCGATTTGTATCCTTCTCGATAAAGAGCCACAAGTTGTCCAAGATAAAGAGACACTAAACTTTTCTATAGGTATTGCTACGTAATAATAAATAAAAAAAGTTAGTCACATTCGCTTTTTAAATATTATTTAAATGCCCTGCATTATTAAAAAAAGACTATTCACCTAACCCTCGATCTAATAAATCACCAGCACAACAAATAAAAGGCTATAACACTACCAATTACAGGCGTCAGTAGCGCATAGGTCTAACCCATACAAATTCAGGCCTTCCCATTTAACCGAGTCGGCAGGTGTAAAATGAATTACACCCAATCACGTACACACAGTGATTGGTTTTGGAATTAGAAGCGTGTAAGATAAATAAGCATTTGTGTTCTCTGTACATAACAGGCAGCTGAACTGTTTACAAATGCCATGTACGTACAAATCTAGGTATGAAAGAATTTTCGTACGCGTTTTTGAGCGCATTTCTCGAATGCAAGAACGTGAATCTCGAAATGCTTAAGGATACACCTTACGCATATTTAGAAATGCAGAACGATAAAATTTTTCACATCGGAAAAGTGAGTTATGATGCTTATTCAACTACCATAAAATGTCTAGTGTATTTATTTAAAATTGTGTTTCTTTGCGCTACTACTGTTTCCAAATAAATATTCAATTGAATGTAATATAATGCTACTCATTCACTGTAAACTATACTATATACGATATAATCAATCAATCGCAGTTCGTTTCTAACCAAAGGCGTCTCTTTTGTTATCCTCAGCTTTTCACATTATTTTTTTTGGTTCAAACTCACCAAACTACAGTTAAATTAAGTGCTTCACTATTTTCTACTACGTTAGTATTATTGTTTAATATTTTAGTATGGTAACATTTCGTACACAACACCATGTTGGCCGCGGGTCTAAATGAAAAATGGCGTCAATTTACGCGGCAAACGCGGCTAAATTGGATATTTCTCACGGCTCAGACTTCTGCTTCAGGGTCTGCTATTTTTATTCCACTTTTCACTTTTATTTTCGGACCAAAGGGAAATGGTAAATCATTATTCTTAATAACATAAAATTACTTGTCGGATTTTTATATACTAATAAATAATTTTAAAGTTTAAGGATAAAAGTTGGTCCAAGAGAAGTTAGTCTTACATTACTCCTTCCTTTGTGCGTTTTTAAACTGAAACATGGCTACATAAGCTTAGCACATTTGGAACACTCAATATTTCATACCGTAGAAGTGCAAAAAGTTATAATTTTTATAAAAATCACAAAGCAGTCATAATTATGCTCACCTGAAATGAATATCTTTGCTCCTTAAATTAAATGTGTGATAAAAGAAGTAAAAATACGGTTCATGAAAAGCGATCCATGATTTTTACGCGCCTAAAAAAGTTTTCACTTCAATATATTTTCACTTTGTAACATATATTTTTATAAAGTAAAAATATGTCAAAATGGCTACATAACTATGGAGTGTAGAGGTAAGGAGTACAATCTAGAAGTTAAAAAAGTGTCCGCAAAAATGCACTAATTAGGTGACGCCACTGTGCAAAGACTGTAAATTTAAAGAATTAGAAAAGATAATCAAATGAACTAATAATAGGTATTTACCTATGAAATTGCCGTTTTGTATGCAATAAGTGAAAGTACTTATTTTTTCAAACTTTTTTATTTCTGTTATTCGAAGTAATCACCCATGCAATCGACGCATCTTTGCCAACGCATTGGCAGTTTATTGATGCCCTTCTTGTAAAAATCAGCTGGACGGGAGGCAACAAACTCTTCAAAGGCATTTTATACTGCCTCTCGGGAATTGAATTTTTTACCCGCTAAAAAGTTGACTAAATTTTGGAAAAAAGTAATAGTCGGTAGGTGCAAGGTCTGGTGAGTATGGCGGATGAGGGAGAGCTTCCAACCCCAGCTCTTGTCGGACAGGATAATATGCAAAGTTTTAATATTTAAACCACAATTTAATTATTTGATTATGTTTGTCGGACACTTATTACGCAAAGTTTTTAAATTTTAAACCACAACTTAATAAAAATAATTAAAACGATATCATACTCTCTTCTCACTCCCGCGCCTACGTGGTCGGTTCTCGAACTATTATTTAGTCATGTTTGACGTAAAATTTTCCCCTTAAGAGCCCATCAAAGATTGTACACCTTACCTCTATGCTCCATGTACATAACGATAAAGAGGTTAATTAACGTATTATGCTTATAGTCTAAGCTTTGCACTATCAACAGTGTAAACCTGAGGAAATGTACAGATTTCTTTTATTGATTCCTTTTTGCTCTAAGATGTTTTTTATTTGTTACTTTTGAAAATTAGGTACTATTTTCCTATTTTACTTTGTTGTTGCTTATATAAATAATATTGTACACGACAATTATAGTAAATCTGCTTTGTTTTAAAGAGTAACATATGGGGTTTCGTGCTGGTTCATCTCCATAGGAATAACATTTTCAAACGGAGTAATTAGAATCTTTAATGTAACGTTTCAAAAGTGCCTGGAAAGGCCTGCTTGAAATAAAAGTTGCAGCTCAGTGAAATAAAAAATGACTTTTTAACAGCAAATATGATGCTTAAATATTTAAGCATCGTATTTGCTATTTGGAATCGTTTGATTCTTCTTGACGAGTACTTTATGACTTGATAGTATCCAAGGTCCGATGATGGAGCCGGTGGTCATAGGAACTATGTTATGAATCGAAGGAACCCATTGAGTGTGGAATCATTTGATTAGTCTTAACGAGTACTATATGTTTTATAGTATCAAGGTCTGATGATGAAGCCGGAAGGTGGTTATAGAAACGCTGTAATGAAACTACGCTAAATTTAATCATTGTCCATTTATAAATATAAGATACAAAATTAATAGAAAAACACATTTTCCTACATAAATCAGCCAAAAAGCACAAATAACCCACGTATTAACTACCGTTGTTCACCAAAAGCCCTCACACAGTGGTTCACTGTAATAGCACATCGCATAGTAGAAGCCTTTAGATAGGCAAATAGACGCATCACTGACAAAACACATCGCAAAATTAGTTTGGCTTCAACGTTCTACATATATAACCTATAGAGCTATAGAATGTCAGGTGTACTGTACATGCTAGCTTGTGATTTACCCCGTGAATTTACATTTAATTTTCAGCGGTTTTTACTTTTCATAGACATTTACAATAAAATTAGATATTCTTGTTTATTAAACTGCTAGGCTAGCACATCTGTGTCTGCCTCTTTCTAAAGGCTTTTTTTCGCTCAGCCTTTGTTAGCCTTAGTTTGATGTTACAAAATTCATAGAGTATCTCCCAACATTTGGAGATATATTGGAGATATTGTGAAATTTTCATTTTATAACTTCCAAAATGAATGGTTTTTATTTGTAAATTAGTGTTAGTGGCACAATTTTATTCATGAGTTTTTTTTACTTTAAATCAAAATAGATATAATATCTCTAAGCTTTAAGTAATAAAATAATACATTGAAACATTTTACATAAAATCAACGCAGTTTAAATTCCCAATTACTAGTCCCATCAACTTCTAGCAGTATTTCAATATTCACCAGCAGTTGGCCTTCTGCCCAATCTGCGAAGCTGTCGTGAATATAAATAAACATAAGCGTAGTCCCGTCCTTAAAACGATTTCCCACCTGCCCGCCGTCCATATTGGAGGGGCGGGTTCATCGATCAACTCTGTTTCTCATCTAAAACTATGACTGTGTCGAGTAAGACTTTGGAATGAATGGAAATGGCTTCTCTTCAAATTAAGTTCTTAATTCAAAATTTTGAAAAGAGCTTTTGTTGAAATTTAGTTCCATATAATTGAAATTTTTAATATAGCTTCTGTTTAATTTGAGTTCTTTATTTGATATTTAAAAAATAGCTTCTGTTTAATTAGAATTCTTTATTTGATATTTAAAAAATAGCTTTTGTTTAAAATGAGTTCTTAATTCGAAGTTTTGAAAATTACTTATGTCCAAATTTATTTTTCATTTGAAATTTTAAAAAATTCTACTGTTCTTAAATAGATCCCAGTCACGCCAGAATTACGTCATTTTAGGAAAAATGAAATTTTTAGGATCGGTAGTGTTAGAAATTGAACGTCATTATAATGGCAACATTTTTGATTGTCATTTTTCTTGTTTGACGTTTTGAAGTGACAAGATAGAACTAAGGAGAAGCCTTTGGAAAACGGTCGAACAAGGTTTGTTGGGATTGCCGTTTAATTAAAATTTAGCTGATTGTCCATCCAATTCGGTGTTTCGTTGGTTACCGTTATGATTGGTCTGGTTTGGACTCGCGAGTTTTAGTAGTCACGTCAATTAGGCGCGATCCGCGATAGTTAAAACGGGTGTATTATAATTCGAATACCTTGGAGGCTGTACAGCACTTTTGGAGTCATGAATGTGTGAACGCGGAGAGAGTACCAGCAGAGGGGCGCCCCTCAACGACCGCCGATGTCAAGGACTTCACGCATCTCCAGTAAGTGCTTGATATTACATTAGCTTAGAATAAGAACAGGGTGAAACGCCCTCGTTTGATGCTCTCGCCAGTGAACTAGCTTAGCGATTGTATGCCTGTATTCATGGGCCGTATAGGCATTGCAAACTTCACAAGGTGATCGCTGCATTGGCGAGAGGATTGAACAGGTAGTCTAATATATACTCAGAAAGGAATGGATACTCACTAAGCTGAAAGTGGGGCCGTTTTACAGTTAGCAGGTATCAAAGTTGGATAAAACCATGCTAACTTACGTCATTTTAGAAAGCCTGAATTCTATATAATATCGTTGAGCATAATATTTTAAAACATATTTTAATCAGCCAGACACGATCTGACGAGCATTAAAGCTCGCCAGACTCGTTTAAAGTTTATAGGAACTAACGCCTTGGCTATATTTATGGCAGACATACACATCATGTGTATTGCTAGCTATATAAGTTAGCGTAGGCGTTCATACTTCTCAACGATATAGAAAAACTTACAACACATTAATTCGGAGTAGCCAGGAATTGTAAGAGATGGAAATTCACGCGTCAAAGTACATCTCACCTGTCCTTATGCGCTTAAATAATGCTCTAATGCTCTCGCGCTTCCTAGCACAACAGATCTTATAAGGAGTCTTCTTCGGTTGATGTCTATTTTGCCCGACAGATGTGTGTGGCTCATTGGAAAATATTTTAGAACAGTTCTAAGTTAGTATGTTGTTACTTTTTAGTCTATATTGTTGAGAAGTATGAACGCCTACGCTAACTTATATAGCAATACACATGGCGCGTATGTCTGCCATAAATATAGCCAAGGCGTTAGTTCCTATAAACTTTAAACGAGTCTGGCGAGCTTTAATGCTCGTCAGATCGTGTCTGGATGATTGAAATATATTTTAAAATATTATGCTTAACGATATTATATAAAATTCAGGCTTTCTAGAATGACGTAAGTTACCATGTTTTTTTTTCAACTTTGATACCTGCTAACTGTAAAACGGCCCCACTTTCAGCTTAGTGAGTATCCATTCCTTTCTGAGTATATATTAGACTACCGACCCTAAAAATTTCATCTTTTCTAAAATGACGTAAGTCTGGGCTGACTGGGATCTTGTATTAATATTTTCTTGATTCTTTATTCGAAGTTTTGTATATACTAGTGGTTGCCCTAATGTCAAAATTCGATAATAATACTTTTTTTGAGCGTGCTACAAAAATTACGTTAACGCATACCAAAGCATTCGCTAAAAAGTAAGTCGCTTGCCGTAGGCATCGAACGAAGTCTGTCAATTTTGTTCTCTCTATATCCTTAAAGCACTTGGTTCTCACATCACGTACTATGGAGCCGTCGTATTTTATTAGATCATTAAGCTTCCCAACGTGTCTTCGCTCGCTTGGCCAGTCCATCAATACGGTATTCAATACTTTGTAACGTAAGGTATTGCTAAAGGAATTAGATTACGGCCTGGCTGGCTGGAACGCGGTACGAAAATTTTTTGATTTGAAATGAACAACTTAACTTTGAACATGTAAATGTCTAAAATACATTTTAGTGTGAGATTATTATTTTTAAGGGAAGAAACATTACTGATAGTGCCGCGTTAGAAGAATGTATAGATACGGTGCCGTGGTTTTTTTATTTTTATTTTGCCCACATAATTTCAATAAATTAGACTTTTATCTACATACTCATATATATCAACGAAAATAAAAGTATTCACAAGTAATTTAAATAACACAAATGAATTGAAAATTTATAAATTTATCAGTATTTTTACGAGTAAATAATATGATCTAAGATTTGCAACTGATATTTCTTTAGCATACAATGATCCGGAAGCAAAATAAACATACAGTAAGCAATGTTGAATGTAGGTACGTAAAGTTATAAATATTTACCTGGCAATCACGACTCTCACCAAAAGCTGCAACCGAAATGGGGGAACCGCAAATCGTCCAAAATTATTGCAGCAATCATCGCACCGGGCGAGAGGTTGGTGAATACAGTATCATTTCATTCATTTACACGGAAACATCACTGCAATTGTCCTTTTAGTTACCTGAAAATTTTTGCGTTACATAATATTAATTGGATACATCAGTTACCGAAATTGGTTATTTTGGTGAAGTATGACAATCTAACCAAGTGCATAATAATGTCATTAAAACTGAGATTTCTTAAAAATTTTGAAGCCTAATTCTGATAGCATTTTAGAGAAAGTCACTGATTTATAATCGCAGATTAATTTGACGCAAATCTATCAATTCTATTTATACTATTTAATTCTGCTACCCATTTTTTACATCATTAATTAAATTCCTTCTATTTACCAACGATAAAATCATTCTCGCATTCTTGTTCTCTCGCAATCTTCTCATTGATTTTAAACGCATGAAATCAATACTAATATTATAAAGCTGCAGAGTTTGTTTGTTTGTTTGAAAGCGCTAATCTCAGGAACCGCTGGTCCGATATATCATCACGCTACGACCAATAGGAGCGGAGCACCAATGAAAAATGTTTCAAAAACGGGGGAAAATTATCACGCTACGGGCAATAGGAGACGTAAACGAGGTTGCGTGGGTCAGCAAGTTTTATATAACGCCCTGCCACACTTCGCTTTGTCTCATTGTGGTTGCACTGATGAGAAATGAGAAACAAAACATCATCACATCTTTATCAGTCTATTGCGATCCACTACTGGGCATAGGCCTCTCTCATCGCACACCACTCTGATCGATTTCCTGCTTCTTCTTTCTAGGAGGAACAATAATATTAAGCGGTTCGTATCATCATTATCATGGTTTGTATATCGTATCAAAAATTTAACTCAATCGGTGAAGAACTTTATTCAGTACTAGTTGTTGCCCCTGGCTCTGTCCACGTGTATGTCGGTTATCGCAGCTTATGTGTTATTCTGATGTATAAGCTATATTACTGTAAAGTTTCATCCAAATCCGTTCAGTAGTTTTTGCGTGAAAGAGTAACAAACATCTATCCATCCATCCATACTTACAAACTTTCGCGTTTATAATATTAGTATAGATTTGAATCGTACGCAACCCCACATAACAATTATTATAGATAGATATATCTATAAATACATACAAATATGTAACCATTTCTCTCTAAATTAATCCACACAGATATACAATACATCTATACCAGTCATATTATTAGATGTCAGGTGTGATGGACACGCTTTCCATGAGCAACGCCCAGTTGAATAATGACTATGGTAATAACCTGTTGATTGTAGATGTCGCTATTGATGGGGCCGATATTAAATGTAGGTACACCAATTTGAATACGTTATGTGTAGACAATGACGAAAGATGAAGTTTGATTTGATGATTAATCCTTGCTTAATATTATAAAATCAAGTAATAACATACAGCTCGTAATCAATATTCAACTTTATTAATTCATTACAAAAATAAAGTCCCTAAATTCTCTCTCCATTATCTCATAGTAATTAAAAACTAAACTAACTAAAGTTACGCTATACTTAGCTATAGCTAGTTGAAGTCTGTTCAAGCAGTAGGTATACAAAAGGGGGCACTAAATTGAATTACAGAACGTACATATTCTATTCTCGTGAAAACAAAATCATTGCTAAATCAAATGAAACAAAGACGAATAAGATGAGTGAAAAGGTACCTAAGTCGAGGGCTTCTTGACCCTCTGTTCGTTTGATTGGACTAGATTAAGTTTGCCTTTTTTATCTGTAAGAACTTTTATCAAAAGAGACTGTCAGGCAAGTACACCTTCTTTTAAAAATAAATGATCTTGAATTGACATTTGTTGAAAATATTTCTTTAATTTTATTTCTGTCGTGTAAGATAGTTCAATGGTGTAAGATGGTTACGTCGTACTATAGTCTATTCAACTTCCTCTGAGACAAAAGGTAAACAAACCAGAAAAAGGTTCTTTAATAGGTCAAATTTTATATGCATCTGGAATCAATAAAAAAAGTGACATTTTCTTTCTTTTACTTGGAAAATGGCAAACTGTGCCGATGTCAACAATTTTGCCAGTGTCAAGTACAACGGAAATACGTGTGTTAAAAAATAAAACTTTGTTGTGTTCCCAAACTTTGAACGTATTGTAACACTACTAAATTGAAGAGTAGTGATAAGGCAAATAATTTACGTACAAATGTGAAATTTTGTAATTAGTTTGGTTACATCGGCCATGTTTACTCTCGATCAACTCGTTTGAGAAACATTGGTTTCTTTGTTTACCTTTTGTCTCAGAGGAAGTTGAATAGGGTATAGATGCTTATATCTGATTGAACATTTTACAAACATATGACATTGACAATTAAATATTTATTTATTTATTAAAACTTGTTGCACTTATTGTACCAAAGGCGGACTTAATGCCATGAGGCATTCTCTCCCAGTCGACCTTCAGGTGATATAGAAATAAGATGCGGTGCAAAGATAATGTTTTTATGGGAAATAACGGTAAAAAAAATGATTTTTTTTAATAATATATATATCAAATAGAACCAATTAACATACATTTACTATTACATTTAAATTAATATTATAGGATACATATAAACATACACATACATAACTTTAATATTACACTTGTACACAGCCGGGTACTAGGGTTGTGACTGTATTGCCTACTCATTCCGAAGAAGTTCACGTACTTTAAACTTGAATTTAGTGACTATCATTACATGAGTAGCAGAGGGAAGGGAAATTGTATTCTGTTCCTTAAATACATGATCTGCCAAGCAATCTAAGTGACGATAATTTCGGGACTTCTTAAAAGTCGCTGTTGAAAAGTACGTACTAAATATAGTGCAGGTTTTTTTTTTTCGTGTTTTTTTTTTGGAAAACTCCCGCACTACGAATAAATCTTTACTTTACAAACATACATGAAACGGACACAAAGAACACCCAGACTCAGAACAACAATTTGTGGATCACACAAAGTGTTGTCCTACGTGGGATTTGAACCCACAACACTTGGCGAAGTAGGAAACGGCGTGGTGACCGTTAAGCCACTAGGCCAAACGTAGCAGTTACTCTGCTATGTAATATCACAAATTACTTTAAAGTTCGAGTTCTTGTATATATGAGTATGTGATTTTTGAGTAATTATCGCTGTATGTTATGTGCCACTGTGTATTGTATAAGAAATTCATTTTTTTACCTTTAACAAACAATATTGTAACAGCAGAAACAACTTATATTTTCTTCAAAGTTACTTTATTAAGCATAATATAGAAGGAAATAACACAGTGTCGCATAAATAAAGTATATTTATGCCTTGATGATATATTCTGTCTTTCAATATTCTAAGTCTCTAAATTCGATGCCTTTAAAGGAATCCACAAATCCCCCTAATGCCTTCAATATCATAGGCTTTAACCGTCAATAAAAATTTATGACTTAGAGCGCTTCCACATTAGCCCACAAGGCACTAACAATACGATGAGGTCTTAGGGTCCCGTGCGTTTGATAATGGCCTCGTATTAGGTCATATTATCGACATTTTATCGGGTTCAGTTACAATGAACACTATACAGTAAAAAGCATTTTGCTTTGTCATATAACTTTTACTGTCTGTTGTCACAAGTCTATAAAATGACGTTTTTTTAAAACAATACTATTAAATACTAGCTGAATCATGCAACCTTTTCTGCTCGGTTCCTTTTAGTCTAACTGTGAAGTTAACTATCCAGTTGTCATGAATATCTATGGCAATTGTTATTGGGAAATCAGTGCGCCCAAATATACCGACAATTAGTACAAAATTCGAATTCAGTACGCCTTCGGGGTTGCGGAGGTCCGATGCCAGTCGCTCCGTGGAAAAACTAATATTCAGGTGTTTTACCTGAATATTAGTTAACCTTGACCGCAATTAACCTTGGGAATAATAATGCTAGGAAGATGATGATGTTGATTAACCTATACATCAGCAAAACACAATTAAAAAAAAAAACCGGTTCATCGTGACACGAGAATAATTATGTTAAATAGATAACTGGGTAGGCAACGTATTGCTGATACTTCAGTTAATGTCGCATAAAAATATAACAGCATGCCTGTTATTATACTCAATTCCAAATTCAAGATTAATTAAAGAAACTTCATTTCAATCTAAAACCTCTTAGCGTTGTCCATGAATCAACTGTAATTCCTTTTGAATTAGTAAACGTTGAACTGAGCTTTTCAAATGTGATTAATGACACAAATTTTGAAGAAAAAAAATGGTTGAATATTTTGCTTACTCTCCGTAGCGACAGAAAAAGGAACGGCAATATTACAGTTTCACAGTACATAAAATAATGTAGAGTTGTGATTATATTCAGGATTATAAAAAAGTCATATGGAATAAGCTTAAGAATTTGAAATTGACATCTATTTTTATGACCATAGGTATTTTTTTATGGAATAGGGGGCAAACGAGCTGACATATCGCCTGATGGTAAGCGATTACCGCCGCCCATGGACACCCGCAATACTAGAGCGTCACAATTACCTTGCCGGCCTTTGGAGGATGGGGGGAGGGTTTGGGGTCTGGGCCTCCAGTATCCTCACTCACTCGAACACAGCGCCAGCGCGCAACGGTGGTTTGTTGCTAGTTCCGATTGAATTCAAATTAATATAGTAAGCATTAAATATTTCTGCATTTCCATGTGGTGACAGATTGAGAACACAGAATGTCACCGCCCCTACTTAACCCATGGGTATCATAAGTGGCGACTAAAGGCGCGTCTCCACCGAAATTGTTGGCAATTTCAGTGTTTCCAACTGTAGGCAACTCTTCAAAAATTGCCAACTTCTGTTTCCATTGTGTCTGCACCGAGTCGCCAACAATTTGAAAAACATTCCAACTAAGCGTCTCCACAGAGCCAATAAATATCTGCAACAAGCGTATTCTTTTGATGTTTACCGCCAAAAATAGAAACACTGTTCCCAACATTAGTTGACAATTTTCGTTGCAAACATTAGGAAATTACAATAAAAGGCACCAACACGTGTTGACAACACAAAAATTGCCAACTTCTGTTCGGTGGAGACTCGGCTTAAGATTGCAAACTGTGCAGGCAACAAACCCTATACCCACAGCAAGGTATAAGCCAAAACTACTAAGAAGAGGCTTATATCCAGCAGAAGACAATTACAGGCTGTTGATGATCTAAAACTTCGACGGAGCTACTCTGGCTATGGTCACAGCTTGAGTCAGTCTCTGCCTATTATATGATGCTGACACTTTTCCTAAAAAATATATAATGTCGTCGGTAGACACGATAATTTACAAATTAAGGAACATTTAAATCTGTTTCACAACTTCTGAACTTTATGTATAAAATACAGTAAAGGTCACACAAGAAAACTCTTTGATTAATTTGATAGATCATCCGTAAAGATCTCCACTGAAATTTGACAACACAAAAAAAGGTTAACAACACAAAAATTGCCAACTTTTGTTCGGTGGAGACTCGGTTTTACATAAACTTTTGTCACCAACACGTGTTGAAGACACAAATATTGCCAACTTTTCTTCGGTGGAGACCCGGCTTAAGTCTCTAAAGTTTAGAATAAGTTAGTAATTATAATCTGTACCCACACTAATGAGGAAACGTTTAACCGATTCGTTTCAGCAGAAGCACCCACATGTGATCTTCGAGGCGCGGACGAAAGCCAACAAGGGATGCGCTAACAAGCTGGACTTCAGACCGAAGAGTCGACGCACCAAGCATGTTTCCTACGTGGAAGAACCGCTTGGTGATGACCCTGGCACACAGTAAGTAACGACATTTTATTTGTTAACGTATTATAGATTATGGTAAAATTACTTTATTTAAGAAGTATAAGATGTAGATATTTTAATTGCTTATGAGAATGAAGAATCTGCAGAGACATTCGAATAGCGTTCAAACAACATTCAAAAACAAATTAAGGGAGGTAGTGTCATGGTTAAAATGTCATAACGTGATCAGGTAGATAAGGATTCCGATCTGCTGAATATTAAATGTTTTAATGACTTTTTTTAAATAGATATTAATATAAACCAAAGGTATAAACCAATGGAAACGAATTTTTATAAATTATAGAATGGGGCCTGTTCGTCTAGAAAGTTATCCCTTTTGAGAGCTTCCAAAGCATACACCGCTTAAATGGTTAAAGCTTCACAAAAACAATGTACAAAAAAAAAGAAGCCTCTCACTAGGCGGCCATAGTGTGGGTCACCATGCTGCAATGTCCTTATTCGCAATGAGGATGGTGATCACCACTTTTGGAATCTGCTCATGCACCATCAGGCAGAGCAGAGTCATTTTGGCGCAGCTAAAACATAAAAAAAATGCTTGGAATAATTGTTCCCTTTCAAAAGATCTAAATAATCCGCGACAACATATTATATGTCTATCCTTTAAGGTTCGCTCGTTATAACCGTTTTTATGATTAACAAATTTGTTCACGTAGTCATATCTAACATTACACCACAGGCAATAGGAGACGCAGTCGAGGTTGCGTGGGTCAGCTAGTATTTAAATTTAAAGAAAACGACATCTGTTGTCAAGTAGGTAAATTGAGGCATTAAGCTAAATTGAACAATTACAACAGGTGCGCGAACTACAAAATCAGTTTAGGAAGTTGAGCAACTAAAAACTTTGTTTTATCTTTTCACTTAACAGGCGCTCCTCAAAAGAACGCCGCGGATAAACTTGTAACGAGTAAAACACTTTCTGATCGATTAATTCCCTTTAGGCAGATGGAGCCACTGAATTATGAAGAATTACAAGAGCGTAAATAATTTAAACAGCTAATTAGCAGAGAAGTTGTCAAAACGGTTTTAGGAGACAAGTTTGGGGGATGTTCGAAGCTAATTTGTTTCGTGTGATGTGCTTACGGGGCCTGTATTTTGTGATATTTAAAGTACTGATTTAATTTCCATAACGGGTTTTACCTATACGGGTTTTATAGGTGTTTCATGTTTGTTATTGTATACTGTTTTTCTTTTTTAAATTAATTAAAAAAAAACGAAAGTTTAAAATAACAATTAGCATCCGTCATTTTCTTGAACTTTTCCACTTTTGTTTTGGGTCGATGTAATACTCATCAGATCAAATAAAAAAGGTAGATAATGCACGGCCTTGTTCTTGTACGATACTGACGAAAAGTACCGTAGTTTCTTAGCATGTGTTTAATTGGAACTACGCCACTTTTTTTGCTTCAACAAAAACAAGGCCGTGCGTTATATACCTTTTTTTATTTGATCTGAGATGTAATGTATAACATTGCAAGAAACTTTGAGTAGTTTCTTTTAGGATTATGAATGACATATTCAGAGATATCCACTGGATACTCCAACAATAGTTCACTGAGTCTATTTCAGTCTGCTTAAATAATAATCACTCAGACATAAATGCACTCAAGTCTTTGATCATTGTACCAAGCCACATTCCAGCGTACTATAAAGCAAATTAAATGTAGTTCGGAAGATGAGCTGTGTCCGAATAAATTTCCTGTTTCCAATTATTTTAACGAACCAACGAATCAAAGTGAACAATTTGAAATTAATTAATTCATTAACAGCTTTCAACAGTCTACTGCAAGCTTAAGTATCTCCTTAGCAAGGAGAATTTGACCTACTGTACCACGCTGGCCAAATGACTAGTTATAGTCCATTCGCTTAGATACGGTCACATTGATCGCACCGCACGTGCGGCAAACCGCCACTAAATAAAGGGCTCGCCTGCGGCGTACAACAGACAAACAAGTATGATTTGTCAGTTTACGCCATTGTATGAATGAGTATATTGATATTTCAAAACAATAACCACAATTGCGTGCGGATGCACCGACACTATCTAAACGAATGGACTTATATAATATATTTTATAATAAGTTTTCAAGTTCAAAAAATGTTCTTTTATTTATAATTATCTTTGTATATCTTATTAAAAACTTAAATCAGAATCACATAAGAAATGTACAAAGCTATCACAAAAGATTTTAACAAAAAAAAAGTAATCGTAGATTTGTCAGAACCAAGTTTAAAGTGAATAAAGCAGGTCCAACGCGGCTGTAGCGTTTTTTTTTTCAGTCAACTACACACTGTGAACTTCTATTATAAATTCTATTTGAATTTGTTTGAGAAAATAATTTAAACTTGAACGACAAAGGGAAATACTTAGCTATGCAATTCTCTTCAACATTTTGTTTCTGAATTCATTTGAATGAGTGATAGAAATATATTTTTCTTGCGACGTAGAAATGACGGCATTATTTTAGTATGAAAATATTACAAAGAACTATTATAACATATAAATATTGAAAACAATGAATTATTTTGTGAAAGGAATAGACCTTTATTCTATTGTGTTCATTTCAATAGGCAATTTTAAAACAGAAAAATGATGGAAAATCAATTTTCTACAATAAGTAAAACTTGCCTACAATAAGTCATACAGATAACACGGTCTCTAGTACCAAGGAGTCATCCTGGGACCGTTATCTATTTTAAATTGTTCAACTTAATACCGTAAGCGAATTATTTTTTGTAAACAATTATAAGTATGAAACATGAATGTTTGGCAACGGTAACCCAAACGTATGCGGGTTCGTGTGAGAAGTACAATTCTATAGTGCATGTTATAACAAAGTGTCACCACAGCTGTGAGCTGTAGGGACATCGATTAATTAATGCGATTTAACGAACCGTTCGACTGCGGTCATAATTATCATGTCATCTAGTACAACATGTGTGTACATCGGGGTTAGTGTGGATTCGTTCCTGTCAATATTTGTCGACGATAGATTTTGAATATATGCGCCTACTTTGAGTTGCATAAAAGTCTATAAATTTATTTTTATGGTGTCAAACTGAAAATACAAAAGTGCTAGGACTGATTTTATTGGGATGAAAAGAAGTTATCGATTTTCAAGCGGCTTCAAATATGTAGGTGGTTCTTATTTCATCTTAAACTTTTTTATCCATGTTCCCTGGTTATCTGATGTAAGTTTTATTATATCTAGAAGAAATTAATGGAACTCCACAAGATTATGAGTACACTTAGAGCAATTAAAGTACATTCTAACATTTAACTCTAGTTTTAACAATGTTACTATTCCAGTATTAAAAAGTTGATAATACCTATTCTTTAGTTGCACACGTTATTAGAAATTCTTTAACCTCCCTTTGTCACTGATAATCAAAACTTTTTAAAAGGTTTCATACCTTTTCAAACAGTATTGAGTTGTCGTCGGGCTATCAGAATGTAAATAACGAAATAAGTAATCCAAAAAACGGGTACACAAAAATTTAAAATCAATTACAAATAACGAGTTTCAATGTTACTTGATATCATCGCCAATTGTGAACCGATGTCAATCATTCTATTTTAATTGGAACCTCAATATTAACCTTATTGATTTTATTAGTCAAATTTATACCCTAAAGGTAATAAATTAAGACATAAAAAGACCAACTTTATTTGGGTTTACATAACCATTTTGCTATGAACCCAAGTATCAACCTAGGCGATTCTATCCATACGTGCTGAAACAAAGCTTCCTACTTACATTTGAGTACATTAACCTATTTAATTTCACATAATAACATCTAAAAGCAAATTCAAAAGCTCTCTACATTTAGAGTACACAACAATACGTAACTGATCTATTAAAAGGTTTCATTGTGAAGCTTTTACCTCATATATCATTCTCTCGAACCCAATTTGTTGGCGCTACTGATGAAAGGCGTCCCTGGCCTTACGCACACGAGCTATTTTTTGTTACTCCGTCCCTGGATTCGTGGTTAACCAATACATTCAACTGTTCAATCATTCGATTGGTAGCATAATCTGGGTAAGCCCTAATAAAGACTATGTTATATAATAGTTACACAACAAAAAAAAGACGCTGAAAAAGTATGAAACAAGTTTGAAAATCCATAGCCACACGTTGAACTTTTAAAGTGTTATGGTACGTTACCATATAACGTAAAATGTATAATATTATATTTATTGATTTGATTCGAAAATTTTTACTGTGTAACCATTCATATAGCGTTTAATGCTACATAAAGCTCATTAACGAATAGCTATATAATAGATAAAAGAAACTTCTTTTATCTATTATAATTAATAACTATATATTAATATTATATAACTATATAATACACAAAATACCAATTTATTTCCTTCAAGTATTCACTTTGAAGTCGCCCAGACGTCATAATCATAACATTGACATTCAGAAAGTATCGCTAAGTGAATGAGTCTAGAATGGTTTGAAAACAGATGAACGAACTGAATGAATGAATATAGCGAATGATCGAAATGAATCCGTTTGAAGTTTTAATTAATTACCTGCCTCGCTTTTTGTTTCGCTTGAAAAGCTGGTAACAATGGTAGAAAGTTGTTTTGATGAGAATAAAATTAGAATTATTTAAAAGTGTCTGTAATTTGAATACAATTTTATAATACGAACCTTAAGTATTTAATTATTAATTAGTATTTTAAATTCATACCAATTTTATTTGATTATAAACTGCTGTAGCCATTTTCTGCGAGAAGTTAAATACCTAGTAAAACACTTATTTGAAGTTAAAATATTTCAGCTAAGTCATCAAAATCAGAAAGTTCTATTCTATTTTACAAGCTTTTATTTAGTTTCACCTATCCCAATGTTTGTCAGTAATCAAATCTTGCAAGTTAAATTTGAATCACTTCCCGATTTCCGATTGAGCTGAAATTTGAAATATACTTTTAATTCTGATGACAATGCAATTACATATAATTGGTATTAATATAAATTCAAAATGACCGCCGTAACAAAATGGCGGCGAACATATTTCAGAACAACACACTTAATATGGGTATCATATAGGGCTTAAAATTATTTTTCATTAACAAGTTATAAAAGTTTGTTTTTAAAAATATTTTTTTAATTAATAACTTTTTTAGTTTCTAATCTTTTTAGTTTTGGCAGTCTATGTTGATTATTTGTTACCCCGTAGCGGCTAAACTACTGAACAGGTTTAAATGAATGAGGTGTCAATAGACTTTTAATAATGACCCGGTCGACGTAGGCGATTTAAGTTTCACCAAAAAAATTTACGTAGTCAGATTCTAGTTTTTAAACTTTTTCATGCTGTACGTAGTTTTGTTTTTCTAAAAAGTCTTCAATTTATGAAATGCACTATCTGAATGCCGAATAATCGCACCATCTAATGTAATAATACTAATAATTTATTAAACAACTAAGTCCAACCTAACTTCAAGAAAAGGTATCGAATTAGTTATATTAGGCATCTTAATTAACGTATTCTAGTTAAATAATATTAGTATAATGTGTTATTGCGTTAATGTATATTAGTAGTCTCAGTCCATCTGATTCATTTGCAGCCACTTCTAACTTTCCAAAGTTTACTTACGCGGTAGAAATTACAATCTGATTCAACATACAGACAGAAAAATAACACACACACAGCAATATATATACCTTAGAGCTTCTTATTGAGGACTTTAACTACCTTATTTATTTTTAACTAGCTGACCCACGCAACCTCGTTTGCGTCTCCTATTACCCGTAGCGTGACAATTTTTCCCCGTTTAGACACCCTGAGATTAGGGCGTTCAAACAAACAATCAAACTCTTCAGCTTTATATAATGGTATAGATATAAATTAGTATAGATAGAAAAATTCCACTATACAAATTATTACAACTAAATCCTCCTTTCGAAAAACAGGTATAGAAAACATTATTACATTTTCTATTTACAATAGCGGCAATCGAAGTTCCTGGAAGCAATCGACCCGCGTCGACTCGGGATATTTCCCTACATCCTAGTGAACCTACAGAGTGGGCCTGACTTGATTAAGCACTGCCCGCTCAAAAGAAGATGTAAAACTCCTTCGAACCATCCTTGGCACTACTTTTAGAAAATGTTTATTTTTATATTATCTGTGACTTACGATCTGTCAGTGAGATTTTGCCGCGAAATAAGTTTTTCGATTGAAACAAATCATGATTTAGTTTTAATCTATTTGCAATCTAACATAGTAGGTAAAGTTTTTTTTAACAATGAGAGATAGCGTCATCAGTGAGTGGGCGTGCTTAGGAGTTATTTGTCACTTCAATTTAAATATTGAATGTTTTTTTTTAAACTGTATACTTATTACATATCTCTTAGTCATTTATAAATATAATACATAATACGTTATTTCTTTGTCATAGTGGTTCATCACCCCGTTCTAAAGAAGAGCGAGCTTGGAGATGGTGGCAAGATGCTGGCCTGCGGTCCCTCAACCGACGCAGGCGTGACGTGAGAGAAACCACGAAGTACATCGAAACAGCTCTGGTGATAGACAAGGCGATGTTCGATAGAAGAAATGGCAGCACTAGATCTGAAGTCGTACACGACGCGATCCAAGTTGCTAATATTGCTGATTTAGTAAGTCTCTCATTTGCATAAACTTTAAGTAATATAAGGGAATAAGTCGGTGAGTAAAAACTTTTAGGTTTCAATCCGACATAACTTTGCTGGTAGGGTAATAACAACCATTTATTCTAAATTATTAAGTATGTGATATAGTTTTGATACTTTGGGTTATCCTACCACCTCACCAGCAGTTCTTTTTTGTTCTCTTTGTGATTTTCTTTCTATAAAGACTCCACAGAAATATAGTTAGATGCTAATTTATCAACAATAAAACTATTGTTATCTATAGAACACTTTGCTTTATTAAGTAAACCTGCTGAAAAAAAAAATCAACTGACTTAAAAGCATCAAATAATAATCGTACGCTAATTTGTGCCTCTACACTTTGTAAAAAATATTTATTAACACTAATTTAGCGCGAAATTTTTTGTAAGGTTATTGTGTTATACAAACATAATCCTTCTTGCACTGTGAAGTATTACATGAGCTTGAATTATCAAAAATAGCAGTCAATTAATGGATAAACCGTAATATCGTACCGTATCTGTTTGTAGGACAATTACGGGTAATTTGAATAATTCATTACAATGTTCCTAACTTCAATGTCAGTGAAATGCGTCCAACATAGTTTTCGGTTTATGTCAAAACATGCGTCCAGCGAGATATCACTAATTTGATTAGTTTTATTCGTAACGTGATTGTTAGGTAAAGGCGCTTTAGCCATGGAAAGGCAACAAATATTTTTTAATAAAATAACAATAAAAAACTGTAAAATAATTCATAAATCCGTCCTGATTTTATAATTCGTAAGTAACTTAGTCTTTCTGTTATGCTTTTACGGCTAAACCGCAAAGTTTTTTCTTGCATAGTTGGCTAAACCGTCACCACACGGACCATAGACATTTATAAGAATATACCAGTGTTACTCATTAATTCAAATCTATCAACACCTGTCAAACAAAAATCCAAAGTTTCAAAGAAATGTACATATGAATTCGTAGGTACATGTAAAACATAAACCTCCTTCTGGCACAGTCTAGTAAAAATTTAAAAAAAAATGCGTGGAGTCCCTCAGCGCGGAAGAAGTGAAACTTCGTAATGTCCAACAGTGCTTTCATACTTCCTCAATCGTAGCGTTAAACGTTTAACGCAACCTTGTTGGAAGTCGCATTAGAAGTTTCACTTCAAAAAAAACTGCGTCAATATCTGTCATCTTTATTAAATTCAGGTTTTTTTATGTTTTATTATATTTTGATGTACCCAGTGTCAATCTCACGATTAAGACGAATCTATTGACACCGCTCACACAAAAATACGACAAGCCGTTTAGGCTCTCTTATGCCAAAGAAATATACGTATATACATATATTTCTTTGGCATCTATATATATACATCGTACATACACTCGAAAAACATAACCCTTCTTCTTTCGCAGTCGGGTAAAACTACTTGTAAAATTTGTTATTGGGTTTCTATTTATATATTTGTATTACAAATATATTTATTTAAATCATGTCATATAAATATCCTATCCTATTCTACTAAGATTTTAAATGCGAAAGTTTGTAAGAATATAGGGATGCTTATTACTCTTTCACGCAAAGACTACTGAATTTATTTAGTTGAAACTTTACATTAATAAAGCTCATACATCAGAATAACACATAGGCTACTATTTATCGCGATAACCGACATACACGTGATTGGAACCACAGGGAAAAATTTGTATTGTAAAGAAAAAGTATAAAACCAAGCAAATAAGTACTTAAAAGACTGAGATATTCATAATCATAAACCTCTACCCCAAAAGGGTAACAAGGAAATTAAACACCCGCATTTTGATCCCACACGTGTAACCTTCCCAATCCTAATAACGCAAACAAAATATTTGTCTACCATTTGAATAATGTATCCTTCTCAATCACTTGGATAAATATTCCTTCTTAAAACCTTTTGTCTAAACTAGGTCGGCTTTAAGTCTACTAAAATACGACTGAATTTCGATTCTTTACGAGAAGCGACTTCCATTAAAGGACAAATCGCAGTTCTGTAGAAAACTATTGTAGAACGTTTCAAGGCTCTAACTACCCACAAATGATTGCCAAAGTTGTTCGTAAGATAACGGAGACCGACGCCCTAATGTGATCTTCAAAGCAACTTTGTTTATCTCATAATATGTGAAAAATTATCACCCCTCTATAGACTGACCTGGCTCAGATTTCAGCCCGTTGCAGTTCACTGATGTAGATAGACCTCTTTCAAGGAACTCCACAGAGCCCGGCCTGTTGGTTTCTGCATCCAGTCACTGCTAGCTCTCTAACGTAAGTCGTCTCGCCATCTGGCCAGAGGGCGCCCCACACTACATTTGCCAAGACCCGGTTTCCACTCTAAAATACAGCTAGGTTTTGCATAGTGTAAACATACGCAATTTTCACTGAGCCACGAGCCCTCTTAATCTATCTATATACATACAAGAGGAAGGTGACTGACTGACTGACTGACATACCCAGAGATCAACGCACAGCCCAAACCGCTGAAGCTAGAATCCTGAAATTTTGCATGTAGGTTCTTTATATAACGTAAGTGAGCACTAAGAAAGGATTTTTTGAAATTCCACCATTAAGGGGGTAAATCAGGGGATGAAAGTTTGCGTGAGCGAAGCTGCGTGTAGAAGCTTGTCTATCTATCTATATATAAATTATATATATAAATTAATCGCCGAAATGTATACGAGTATACGCCGCAAAACTTCCGATCGGCTGCACCAAATAAAATAATTATTTTTTTATGTGTTCGTTATTGTTAAGACAAGGTTTGTATAGAAGAAAATCAAAAGTCAACGGGTTTTTTTTGTCTACGACTGCACCGTGGGAAGCTGAGGCGGACATAATGACTAAAAACAAGTTTTTCAGATATTTAGATAATATATACGAAAGAAAAAATGACGTTACGAAGTTCGTCGGGTTAGCTAGTGATGTATATATAACACTGTTTATCCTCCTCCTTGTGTCGTTATCCTCAATTCTGAGGGTCGTGACCTCTACTTGGAATAAATGTACGAGTGTTAGCTCGCCACCTGTTTCTATCCTGAGCAGTGTGTAGGGCAGCGTGGATCGTAGTGCCGAGAGTAGTGCAAACTTGGTCTGCCCAGCGCAACGGGCTACGGCCCCTGGGTCTTTTCCCCTCTATTTTACCC
The DNA here is from genome assembly GCA_949125395.1 of Diaphora mendica. Classification (NCBI taxonomy): domain Eukaryota; kingdom Metazoa; phylum Arthropoda; class Insecta; order Lepidoptera; family Erebidae; genus Diaphora; species Diaphora mendica. The sequence goes on along the minus strand of OX421318.1, from coordinate 27,681,999 downwards.
GTCACCATCAGTCTCTCAAGGTTATCGCCTTCTCTCCTCGCAATGTGGCCAAAGTATTCGAGGATTCTGCCGAGGCACAGGGTCGACAGGCGCTCACGAATGTTAAGTTCCTTTAGGATGGATACGTTGGTACGATGTACTGTCCAGGGTATTCGTAGCAGCTTCCTCCAGCACCACATCTCGAAGGCATCAATGCGTTTACGGTCGGCAGCCTTTAGCGTCCACGTCTCGACACCGTACAGGTATATGGGGAAGATGAGGGTTCGTATCAGCTTTATTTTTGTCCCTCTAGAGATGTTGCGGTCCTTCCATATTCTATCCAGGTCAGACATTGCACTCTTAGCCATACCTATTCGTCTCCGAATCTCTTTTTCAGCTGATCTGGTGCTGGTGATGTTGGAGCTAAGGTAAATAAAATCCTCCACCACCTCAAGGCTAAGCGAACCTGTGAGTTCCAGTTTGGCGGTTCTGTCAACAACCATGACTTTTGTTTTGGCCCTGTTCATTTTGAGCCCTAGGTCTTCACTTGCTCTCTCCATTCTGCTCAAGAGAGCTTGCATCTCGGCCTCATCCACAGCTAGGAGAGTGGTGTCGTCTGCGTAACGAAGATTCGATACTTTGACGCCACCAACAGATACGCCGCCGCTCCAGTCCTCGAGTGCTCGCCTGAGGATATACTCGCCGTAGATGTTGAATAAAATCGCAGACAGTATGCAGCCCTGGCGCACACCTTTTTCGAAGGTGAATGATTTTGAGAGGGTTTGGTCCACCCTGACGATGCCCTTGCTGTTACTGTATAGCGCCCGTAGCAGAGACGTGAGGTGTTGTGGCACGCCCATTTCGTCCAACACCAGCCACAAGCAGTCCCATCTGACGCAATCGAAGGGCTTGCTATAATCCACGAAACATAGTACCACTGGTGTGTCGAATTCATAGGCTTTCTCCACGATCTGCCTAAGGTTGACTAGTTGTTCTCTGGTTCCCTTGCCTTTTACGAAACCTGTTTGTTCCGGTGGAATTTGCCAATCCTGAAAGTGGCGGATGCGAGCATTAATTATGTGGAGGAGCACTTTGCTGGCGTGTGAGATTAAAGCAAGGGTGCGATGGTTGTCACATTGCTTCGTGGAGCCCTTTTTGCGAATGGAAAGAATAATTGACTCCGTCCAGTCGCCACGTATTGATACAAATGCCATGCAGCAGGTCGATGCTCAGTTCTCCGAGAGCGATGAGGGTTTCGGATGTTATCTGATCTGGCCCAGGGGCTTTCCTGGCCTTAAGCGATCCGAGGGCTGCTACTATCTCCGATCGTAAGATTGTGGGTTCAGGCTCAAAGGTGTACCAGCTAGGGGAGGGCAGAGGCAAAGACCCACCATCACCCCTATAGACTTGACCGCAATATAACCACCATCTTTCTGCAATGTCGACCAGGTTATGTAGTGGCTGGCCGTTTTCATCGTCTATCACCCACGTTTTCGGCTTAAATTTCTTAGACAGAATGCGAACCTTTTTGAAGAGATCAGTGGTGTGAGTTTAGAGTGAGTGCTTCTCGAGATCTTTGCAAATTAATTCGATGAAAAGGTTCTTGTCTCTGCGGCACTCATTTTGTATGGCTTTACATAGCTCTCTGTACTTGGACCGGTCTTCAGGTGTCGATGAGCCTCTCGATTTTAAGTCTTTCATCTCCAGGATGAGCCTCCATGTGTGATCGCGCAGCCAGCAGGACTTTTTGGCGACTTTCGGCCGAGTTCTCGGTGCTGCGTTAATAAACCATCAATTATTCCTTAAAAGAAAGTACTCTTCTGAAATATGCTAAAGGTAGAATTATTCATGAATTTAATTAATGCCTAAAACGTTAGGAGGTCAGTCTTGTTACAAATTTGACTCTCGCCTCCATGACTTGTGACTTAACCAGTTATTGTCGTTTTCTTCCAACGAAGCAATTAACTCCACCGGATATTATAAAATTTGGTACATTCTGTTTTACACTTAATAAGGGCCGAGGGCGTCAGAAACTTTTTGCTCTGTTGAGAATTATTCGTCAATTTAACTACCAAGTTTAAGTTTATTATTGCTAGAATGGTTTTGAAAGATTTGGATTTTTTAACCGACTTCAAAAAAAGTAGGAGGTTTCTCAATTCGATCGTATATTTTTTTTAAGTGTGTTCGGGGATAACTTCGTCGTTCATGAACCGATTTTAGTGATTCTTTTTTTAATGGAAAGGAGATATCCCAACGGTGGTACCATGATAAGGACACCTAGATCTGATGATGGCATCCAAGAGAAATCGAGTCGAACCTTGAAGTCGGTTTTTATTTTGTTAAAGTTTTATTATTCTTATAGCGTTGTGGAACGAAAAAGTGTAAAGTTGTGAAAAAATATTGGAGATGTAATTTATCTAAGTAAAACTAAGAAAAAAAATTAGTCATGAACTTACCTTGTGCCGTATACAATAAGAATTAGTAAAAAAAGCAAAGTGTTCTTTATCTACACCCATGCTATAAATCCTCTATAAAAGTTTCTGAAACAGTTAGCTGATTGCCAACATTAAAACATCCTGTGTCATAATAGCCATTATATCATCCAAACGAGTGTTATAAAGGCGCGTCTCCACTGAAATTTGACAACACAAAAAAAGGGTTACAACTTACAACACGAAAGTTGCCAACTTTTGTTCAGTGGAGTCTCTGCTTAATGTTGTACTAAATTTCATAATGCAACTCATTTTTCAAAAAAAACATTGTTAGGCACGCGCTTTTCACTACCACAGCGCCGTATTTAAAAAAGAGCTGTTATTCGAATTCACGTCGTATCCCACCATTTTTGTTTGCCATTGAGCTAGCTGTATCAGAACCTTTTTTGAGGATTCATATCATGGGTGTAGATAAAGTCTTGTATGCAATTGTACATAATTAGGTTTTAAAACACTCATGTGATGAAAACCCATATTCGTGTTTTAATACCCCTTAGTATACACCAGTTGCATAAATAACTATTATAATAACATATTTTGACACATCCCACAAACCTCAATTGGCAGTTTTTGATCCCAAACCAGGAGGAGCCTGTGCAATGGTAATCAAACTACTGATAAATATACTTATATATTTCAAAATATACACTTTTTATATAAATTACACACATACTTAGAATAAAAGACTGGTTGTGCTCAACACAATTTTCATATTAATCCTAGGCAAAAACTGAACCCACGAAGTTTAGAACTATTTAATTGATGCTAAAACCTCCGTAGACTTAATTTTCTTAATCTCTTCATTGTATAAAAGGTTTTACAAATATATATAACTTCAATTGGAAACAGCTAGGCAGCTTACAGTAATCTCCTTCATTAATCAAATCAACTGAACCCATTTACTGCCAACTCTCTGTGTTGAAATTTATTTTATTTTAAAATTTCATTTGAATTAACAAACTCGATATTGTTCGATAATTGTATTCCAGAAACGGCTTAGTCGATGTTTAAATTGATACTTTTTTGTTTGTTAAAATACTTTATAAACTCCATCTCCTAATAATTTAAATGTAAATTATTTTCATTGTTTAGGTTCTATTTTTGAATCCGTAGCTCGTTTACAAAATGAAGTATACTGTCTTCGATTGATGCTAGTTTTTTTTTAACCAACCTTATAGAATCACTTGGTAGTCGATCAATCTTGGTATCGTGATCCATATAGCTGCGATTTAACAATCGATCTTGACACGTACGATTGTGATTGGACTTACCATTTATGGTTTTTTTTTACATTTTATATCTGTTTTTCCACGACAGAGCGTCAGAGACAGAGCTAAAATGTTGGGCGCCATCGTTTTCAATTGCTCCATTATTATTTTACTCTTTTATGGCATTATGAGGAAATGAAATTGAGCTTCGATAACACCACCTAGTGAAAACCAAAACGTAAAATTGCTTGAAACCAGTTTCAAACAAGGTCGCTGTCACATCAATCGAGCCAGCCCGCTTCGGTGCCGAAAATAGCTCTCTAACATGAATATATACCTAATCATGAGTTTCTAATACACTTATTAAACTTTTACGTATAAACTAGAAAAAAACTCCACCCCAAATATTATTTCGGTCCACCGATCCTCACATAAAATTCACCGAATCATCAAACTTCTAAATTGAACCTCATAACTTCATTAAAAGTTCGCAGCCATTAAATAAGTAATGCTTGTCCGAAATTAAATTTTTGACTAATCATAATGTTCGTCTAGTGTGTATAATAGCGTGCATTAGGCGCACGATTTAATATGTAAAGCCAATTTTCTGTTTTACAAAGGCTCTACACGATACGCCTTTAATAGTCCACTGCTGGACAAAGGCCTCTCCCTAAAAAAGGAGTAGGTACTTCACAGGACAGACTTGTATTTTTTTTTCTCTTTGGAATTATTTTTAACCCCCGACGCAAAAAGAGGGATCTTATAAGTTTGACGTCAATGTATATCTGTTTGTGTCTGTCTGTGGCATCGCAGCTCTCAAACAGATGCGGTTTTTTTCATTTGAAAGCCAGTTTCCTTGCGGTGGATCTTAACTATATTTGGTTAATATTAGTCCAGCGGTGTAAGAGTATCAGCTCTTTTCCAAAATGATGTAAGGCATTTTTGGCGTATGATTACTCGATTAAGTAGATTATTCGAAATTCATATAAACCGGCGATTTCAATTATTATAATAGTAGCCATTAATTCTATAATTATATATATATAATTAATTCTATACTTTCAATGCTATGCAGGATCACTTTTTTTTGTTTTGACAAGGTTTAGTTGTATAAAAAAATAATTATCTTTTAAAGGCTGGAGATAAGTTATTGAAAGTAGCTGTAAATTATATTGTAATATTGGATTCAAAACTGTAAAGTTTTTTTTTCTAAACTAATTTCTGAAAATGCCGCGATATTTTTATGTACACACATAGAAAAACTAAGAAAAAAGGTTCGACTATTAATCATGTTCTCCTTGCGCACTGGCCACCTATGACAGCTTTATGAAAGTAGAAAAAAATAAAATAATCTCTGAGTTTCATTTTTTTTTACTACGCTATGCTATATTTTAATAATTGGTAAAATTACTTAACAGATTTTGTTTTTACATAAAAATGTATAGATTTTTTTCCAAAAAAAGGTTATTGCCGTACTTATGGATACTAAAAAGTTTTCTAACTCCCGTGTCGAAATCTAGAATTATTCAAAGTTTAACTAACTTTTTAAGAGTGAATAATAATAATAAATTCTTTATAGACAGATATACAAAAATTATGTAACGTAAGCGTAAGATATTTCCTCGTTTTAATATTGCTTTCTCTTTCAGTACTTCCGAACCCTCAATACACGGGTTTCTCTCGTCTACATCGAGTCCTGGCAGTCAGCTGACCAAGCCGATATCGACCGCAAGCAAGACATCTCAAGGGCCATCCACAAGTTCAGTGACTACACCGCCAGGAAGCTGTTCAAGATCGAGAAAGATACCACACAGTTACTTACGTGAGTACAATGCACTAAAATCAATCCTAACTAATATTACAATTATGTGAACCGATTTTATAAATTCTTTTACCAATGGATAGCTACGTTATCTACAAGACGGGTACTGCGACTGCGATAAACGACTTGCACGCAAGCAGAGCCACAGCTAAAAGCTATTTAGATAAATTTACAATTCATCCAGGGCCCACAATATCTAACTTCGTCTCTGGAAATTGTTTTTTTTGCTCATTTTTATTCTTTTTTGTACTCTAGTGGCCTCTTTAAGTATAAGATATATATACGTATGCGTATATAATTTATACTCTCGATTGTCGGCACTTAATGGAACTTGTTACAATACATTCTAGAATCAAACTCACTTGTACTTATTCACGGAGAAAGTACACGTGAGTTTGATTCTAGAATGTATACGTATATCTTTAGGCTTAGAGACTTTCCTTTGTTCATCTTTAATACTAAAACTTTTGGATAACGCAGCTTAGACTCCATGAACCATGAACTATAAAGTAATTTGCATGAAATAATTCCAATAAGTGATTTCATTACAATGGAGACAGCTTACACATAATTAAATTTGAGGTGAAATTTAGTAGTGGTGTATTAGTTCTGACAGAACACTTTACTAAGTATATTTCTGATATCATTCAGTTTTATCGCGTTACGTGTTACAAGACGAAACTCAAAAGACACTTAATATATGCTGAGCTACGAAAGCGATCACCGCGCTTCAAAACATATTGTATTAAGAATATATTTTCTTTCACTAGAAATGCTGCACAACTCTTTGAGTATTTATACCATTTTAGAACTCCTTGCATTGCATTTTATTAAAACGTCCTTTCCTACTTGCATTTCGTAAAGTAACATAAATGTTTCAGAAAAGACGTCGCTCGCCTTACAAATCTGCTTACACAACCCTTTTCACTTTGAACCGACAAAATTGCTAGATAGACAAGTTGCCAGTGTGCTAAACAGCTGGAAATTAATCTCGAAAACGAACCGAGGTCGGGAATTAATTCGAGCGATAAACGAATTCGTCGAAAAGCGTCACAAGAAACGACCTCAGCTGTAAATTCAACCATAAATCCCATATTCTTAAGCCCATATTTCAACGTAAATATCTCCTACAAAATATCAGCAGATATTATCACTCTAATTTTACGAATTACTTGGATCTGCGATAATGCTTTTGACAGGCTGTTATCATGTCATAACTCAGGCGTCAGCTGTAGGTCTACATGCCAATATCTTCGAAACATTACTGTGTCTATTCCCTTTCGATCGGCGAAGGGCCTTGTCGCCTGAATGATTGATGTATATCAAATATTTACGAGTGCCTGTATCCTAAAATAGCGGGAATCCTTCGGGAAAGAATGCCGGGTTGGAGTGACAACCAAACAATACGATCATGGCATTTATTGGCATCAGTTATTTTAGGTTATCGTCCAAATTTACATATTCATCTTGAGTTATGTTCACGTGAGTGAGGGTTTGCGAATAATAGGAAAGCTGAATCATACGTGGAACGAAACAGATACATTTTATTTTTAACAATAAATTTAATTTGAGTAGTTTTGACGTCTACAACTGTTTAAACTCACTAATTTGACATAATATGAAATCTAAATGTTGTGTTACTTTTAAGTGCTTATTTTAACTTGATTATATTTTACTTCTATTTTATGCTTGTATCTTGATTTATCAGTTAGCTAAATTAAAAAGGTGTTCAGTATATTTACCCAACTTTAAAGAGTATTAATAAACTTTTTTTTTCATTTTTAGCATTTCAGACAAAAATGAAAGGCATGTGTACACACACAGGTATACAAAAACAATCTCTACAACAAAATCTTTATATACTTTTTAATACTCATGTGAAACATAAATTGAAACAGTCTATCACTCCAAATTGCAAAGAATCCCATAAACTCTTAAAAGGAAATCTGTTGGAAACCAAATTAATGTGATTAATTTATATATTTGACGAAGGCCAGTAGGGTCAAACATAAACATGAATAACACAATAATAGTACGTACGTAGTTAAACTAAATACACGGCCCTATATAAGATTCCGCCCGCGGCATCGACAAATACAAGGAATTTATCTAATTTCACTTCCACATGTAGGGATCGACCTTCGTACTAATTGAATCAAAAACCTTGGACATGAACAGAACATTTTATGTTATATATTATTTTACTGAGAACGAGTTATTTTATCATCAAACTGCACGTTTGGCCTAGTGGTTTAACGGTCACCACGCCGTTTCCTACTTCGCCAATTGTCGTGGGTTCAAATCCCACGTAGGACAACTCTTTGTGTGATCCACAAATTGTTTTTCTGAGTCTGGGTGTTCTTTGTGTCCGTTTCATGTATGTTTATACAGTCCCCCGCGACACAGGATTTATTCCTAGTGCGGGAATTGTCTTTTTAAAAATAATAAAATAAAAAATAAATAAATAATCAAACCATATTTTATAATATCAAGACATAGCTGAAATTGATGATAGATGATGAAAAAAATATTTCGACATCATTATCAATATATTTTGCTCACTCTTTTTCCCATGGGTCTACGTAATCTATATATGTTTGTACATAATAAATACGTATTACACTCTGACTGACGTGTTTAATTCATCAACTAAATTTCTAGGCCCATTAGCATTTAATTTCATTCTAGGTTCGAAACACTTACTAACAAAGGATTTTTGGAAATTTCATGGACGTTAGTTATTTTAATGGTTAGAAACGCGAAGTAAAAAGTAACCACGCGAGGGAGGCCACTAGTAATGTGTAATATGATGCAACTGTTCTCGGGTTTATAACTATATACCTATTTTCAAGCATACTAAAGTAAACTCGGTTTAATAAAACTAATTACTAAAAAATGTTTTAAAATAGCGAAGATATAGCAAACGCGTAACATACATACACATAATAAATGTGTTATGTATTAGTGAAAAACTATTATTGTTATGATGTTCAGCCGGGTTAAAATGACTTGCTCAACTATAGCGGTACCTCCCGTACCATAAAATATTCCAACTAATCCTTTTTACAAGCTTTTTATTAACTTGAAATGTATGTATATATGCTTGTATGATCGGGTGGAATCTTGCAACTCAATTTTGAAGCAGATATCTTCAACCGATTTTGCTGAAATTTTGCAAGCATATGTATACAGCGTGACAATACAATATTATAATGACATGGAGCTGATCTGATGCTGGAGCTGGAAAGTGGCCATAGGAACGCTGTAAAGAAACGTCGACATCATCGAGTTTGGACTCGTTTGATTTGTCTCGAGGCATTCCAGTAAAAGCTTGTTTTTAAAAAGATTTTTAATTTTATTTATTGAAAATTGTTAAAAGGGATTCTACACTATACTGCACTAAGTTTAACTTAATTTTTCTACTTAACTAAAGATTAGAATTGCAGTCTGCAGTCAGCATCCAATGAACTTAAAACTCATTAAATAGCAATAATTAAAAGCTGTGTATTGATTTCTTCTCATGTTATTTCGTTTGTATAAAGCTTGAAGATAGATTTGATCGTGAATTACTCTTAAAATAAACGTTTTGAATTGAACTAATGAAGCTTAAAAGCGGATTAAAGTTTCATGAAAATCTAAAACTACTGGACTATCTAAATGATTTGAAACTCTTACCAATTATTAGTTTCTACGTTTGTGGATGAATTGATTTTAAAACTATTTCATGGCTTTAGATTGCGAAATAATAAGTTAGAGCTTGGAATTAAAACTTAACATAGTATAAAATGAAGTAGCTTCCGCTGTCTGTTCGTTTAGGTCTTATAACTACTCATAGGATTTTAATGAGTTTTCAGCAACAGATAGTGATTCATGAGGAAGTTTTATTATGTACTAGTTGTTGCCCGCGGCTCCGCCTGCGTGTATGTCGGTTATCGTGGCAAATAGTAGCCTATGTGTTATTCTGATGTATAAGCTATATTACTGTAAAGTTTCATCCAAATCCGTTCAGTAGTTTTTGCGTGAAAGAGTAACAAACATCCATCCATCCATACCTATATTTATAATATTAGTTCTTACTAATATTATAAATATATAAGTATGGATATTACATGTATATTATAGTAAAGGAAATCCGAGAATTTCAAAGACTTTGACCACGCGAAGCCAGGCCGGGTCGCTAGTTATGAATAAAGCACTATATTTTTTTAATTATCATATTATTGATAGAATGAAATAGTCATAATCTATTTGTATTTATTTTAGGAACAAAGAGTTTTTAATCCAACACTTGAACCTTATGTACTACGGTAGCTTAGCATTTCATTAATGAGTTCCGGATGTTATAATCATAACTGTCCCAAAACACTCCACGCAGAGTGGCACACTGTGTGGTTTTAGTCAATCCAATACCCCGAACCCCAGTAGAAGGACGACCCCAGGGGATTTCTACATGTTATAAAAAGCATGTCATAAATGCAACTAATCATATATGGAAAGAAAGAAAATAAATTCAGAGATACTAATCATAATACTGATATCGAGTAAATAAACTTCCTTGAACACACAAAAAATAATTTAGAAGTTTTGTATTCAATAAGGGTAGGTAAGTTCCTTAACAATTTATCGTGCTAGAAGATCCAACACAATTAATGTCAAAAATATTGATGTAAGTATTTTTGTAATAGTGTTATAACTCAATTTCATGTTCAATGTTTCAACATTCAAAAGAAATCTTCATTCTTTTTCTTAACTCGATTCCTTACTGCCAAATGGTTTGAAAAATGAATAACGCTTTACCCTAAATTGTACGGCGAAACGAACTGATGCACCCTTTGACATATACAACATTAACTGCTCGATGCAAAATCCGCAATGTATTACTTTTATGTTGCCGGGTCGGAGTTTTACAAAATATTTAGAAAAAGTATCGCATTGTTTTTTAAGGTTCCGTACCGAAAGGGTAAAACGGGATCCTATTATTACTAAGACTTCGCTGTTTCTGTCACCAGGCTGTATCTCATGAACCGTGATAGTTAGAAAGTTGAAATTTTCAGAGATGATGTACATATTTCTATTGCCGCTATAACAACAAATAATAAAAACAGAATTAAATAAATATTTAAGAGGGCTCCCATACAACAAACGTGATGTTTTTGCTCGTTTTTGCTCGATATTGATAACGGCAACAGGTAGACGCTTGAAATGTATAGATGTACGGAACCCTTATTGCGCGAGTCCGACTCGCACTTGGCCGATTTTTAATAAATCATCCAATCATCCAATAGGCTACCTTTAAACTGAAACCCCATATAGAATTACGTTTTCCTGTATATTAATTATAGTGCACATGAATATTAGATGTAAAATAATAAAATCTCCTTTTTATTAAAATAATTCTTCATTTTAAATAGGTGCACTTAGAGAGAAGTGAACTTAAATTATCTAGAGAGTATGGTAGTTCCTCTCCGTTTGGTTCTTGTAATATTTGAATCCCATAAAGCCTACTGCGAGAAGGCCCAGGGTCAATATGATACCGCCGATGAAACTTGCTCCATCGAATGATCTAGTTGCCAGTACAGGCGCGGCAGTAGATGCTTCATTTTTCTCTGTTGGTTTATTGTTTTTGCCAGGTTTTGGTTCAGGAGTTTGAGTAGAAGTTGGGGTAGAGGCCGTCGGTAAGGTAGGATTAGTGGCAGGAGTTGCATCACTCTTATTCTTTGCTGGTTCTATTGTTGTTGGGGCATCTGTCGATTTGGTGTCATTTTTTCCAGTTTTGTTACTGCTTGCATCTGTACTTTCCTTTTTTAGATTAGCTGGTGTTACAGTAGTAGTAGTATTAGTAGCATCTTTTTCGTGTGCGGGGGTCGGGGGGGGGGGTACTGTTTCATGTTCTTTTGCCTTGGAATCTGCCTCTTTTTTAGGTTCTGGTGTAGAGGCTTCCACTGCAGGTACAATTGGTAAAGATTTAGCAGTCTGTACAGCTTCTTGATTTGGTAGACTGAAGCGCACCGAAAGTGATAACAAACAAATAAATATTATACCCTTCATGTTTGAATATTGCTAATTAGTCAGTCAAGTAGAATAAATATCTAAAATTGTAATACTACGCTTCGACTTTAGTAAGTTATAGTAATACTCATGACAACTTGAACTAGAACGATACTATGGCCTCACATAATATATTATTTTATTTAAGATAGAACAGTTACAACAATATCCACAATGCTCTATTATATGTAACACTTTGTTGCTATGATTGTACACCGAAACTATCTTTTATAAGTTTTTTTTTCCGTTTCTTTAACCCGAGTGAGTGAAGTATGAGTAACCAAAATTTTAGATACTTAATTGACAAAGGTATTTACTATGTCTACTATTATCGAACCTTTACTATACATAGATCTAATCAGACCATTTCTGAAGCTTTTAGGTCGAAATACTGTACCGTAATGTTGAGCTATTATGATAAGATTCTCGTCACGTCAGGGTCTTAGGAACCAATCACTTAAGGTTTTAAGACACCAACTATGTGTGCGGTTTCAATAATGTAGTGAATTACACTGCACTACTACATAGGAATCAGATTGACATAAGTTTTAACTCATACATAAAGTACTTTAGAGTAATAGAGAATTGTTACTCCACATTTATTAATCTTTTGATTTTAGAACCGCTAAGTGAATTGTTATCTTATTATATAAAATTCTCATGTCACAATGTTAGTTACCATGCTCCTCTGAAACGGCTGGACCGATTTTTATCAAATTTGGTGTGCATATCGGGTAGGTCTGAGAATCGACCAACATCTATTTTTTATATCCCAATTTTTTTTATGGCAAAGCAACGTTTGCCGGGTCAGCTAGTAAGCTATAATATTTTCTTTGTAAAATACTTGTTGGAGCGCTGAATACACTTTGCTGTGGCAAATGAAATAAAGTAAAGAACCAAATTGACGCATAAAATTGATAAAACCGATCTTGAAATCAGGTCGTATCAAAATTTAAGATGTCGAACTTCTTCAAATAATTACCCCCAATTTGGCGAATGGAAAAGTTTTTAGTATTCTTCTTTTAAAGATATTAGAAATAGCAGTAAAGACTAATGCTATTTTATTAACGTCCCCAAAATTAATTTAAAAAAAAAGGTTAAAACATTTAGGGAATCTGTTATATTATTAGCTATCTATGAAAAAATCTGCCTATTTTCAACACCTGAGTCAAACATTGTCCATTAAAATGAAAATTGTGACAGTAAGACTAAAATCAATAAAAGCGTCTTATAGTTCTTCTACAATCTTTTCTGTCGTCACTGTCAGTTACAAAAGGATCCAAGATGGCGGCCGTGACGTCAGCGCTATCGCTTGTTGCCGAAGTAATTCAACTATAATTTCCGATATCCGAGTCGAATCCGTTCAACGACGTAAACTCTCTTTGAGTATCGAGTGTACCTTTGAAAATTGCTCGACTCCGTACATCATAAAAACATACTGATCAATACTAAGGACATGCAATATCGCACTCGTAAATCCACACAAAGCTCAGTTGTTATTAAATAAAATAAATATTTAAATAAATAAATATTTCGGACATCTAACACACAACGCCATCTAGTCCCAAGCTAAGCAGAGCTTGTGTTATGAGTACTAGACAACTGATACAAATACATATTATATACTTTTTTTTGTAAATACATACATATATTATTATACATAGAAAACACCCAAACTTCGAAACAAATATTTGTAGATCATACAAACATTTGGTCCGACTTGGGAATCGAACCCGAGACCTCATGATTAGCAGTTGCACACGCCAACTGCGAGACCAACGAGGCAGTATTTATATGTATATTTTTTAAACTAGGTTAAAAGACCTACGCATTTCAGATACTTATTCCTTGAAAATTTATATTTAATTATTTTATATGGCAAGGGGGACGAGCATATGGGACACCCGATTTCTCTCAGGGAATTAAATGTGTTCTTGAATTTTCCTTAGCTGTATAGTGGTTTCTGATTAAAATTTCCGTTTCACTATAATCTCCAATGAAGAAGTGGGAGAAAAGGTTATTTATGTCATAATTAACACTATGAATTAAAACTATTCATTTCATTAAAGTTGGTTAAAAAAATACAATTATAATAATGTAAATATTTTATGGTTTGATGTTTAATAATTTAACTTCACTGTTTGGCCTGGTGGTTTAAGCGGTCGCCACGCCGCTTTCTACTGCCCTAAGTGTTGTAGGTTCAAATCCCTCATGGGACACACAATATAATTAATAATGGTCTGTACGGTTGGTGTGTTCAAACAAAATTGCCAAACTCATCGGCTCAATAAAAGTTTAACATACAAAAGTGTTCGTGTAACTAAATTAGAGAATAAATGATTATACTTCATGTCATTTCCTTGGTTAACAAGAATGTACTGGCTCTATTTTCCATCCGTATATTTCCAAAAAGCAATATTTCCATAAGTAGTGACGTTATCTCATCTTGTTACCAAGTTTGTCAAATTCGCCTTCGACTTGTAACTCGATAGGTGATCAAGAAACCTTCAAGTGATAATTACTTTCATTTTTCTGTCAATTTTCCGCTATTACGTTCAAAATTTATGTCCTTTAGCTTTTTATCTTTTGACGTTCTTCTTCTTGATGCTTATCAAGGCAATGAAACGAAAAACCATCATAAAGCTAAACCGAAAGGAGCTAAAACTTGAAGTGAGAATGAATATTAATGATTATGAAGGTATTAACAAAAAACTAGTGATAAAAAAATAAACTTGGGTATTTCTATTTACTTTTATATCTGTAATAGCTCCTCTTCACGTTGGCCCAACACATTCCCCCACTAGGATGAGCCAACGTGAAGAGGACGTAGTGGCGTAGGTTGACGTTAGTTGGTTGTTTGGCGCGTGCGATGGCTCTGGGTTGGCGTCGGTGTTGGTTTTTCGGACGCACATCAAAGGATATTGGCCCAATGATGGCGGCACCCGTCTCCACGTGGCCCACTATTCAGTGTTCGCTGGAACTCTATATATATATTGCCGCAGCGGCGATAGCATCCACGTCCATTTTGACAAACGACCAAATTAACACTGAACGTCACCAACGTGTAGATGCTCGCAGCCATCCCACTGGCCACTTGATAGCCCAATGCTGACCTAATGATGGACCAACGTGTATAGGAGCTATAAAGGTCCCTACGGACCTTCAAATCATTAACATTTTCAGATGCCTTGAAATCAAACGAGCTAAAAAATATAATTAGTACATCCTATTTAATAATATCATTAGTCCGGCGATATATTATACGCAAGGCTTGAAAACGGTTGTTATTGATAAATCATTGCCCTTCTTTCCTCTAAGTCCAGTTCTAAGTTTTAGATATTAATTCATTATTAGTGAATCGCTACTACATAGCGATACATACACACCTTTTATATTGTATAACATGAGGAATACAAATAGTTAGATTGAGCTTTCATTAGCTTTCTCCTTAGAGAAATAATTCCCTTATTTCGTGCTTACTTAATTTTAATTTCAAATCTTAACTTGCCAACTTTTCCATTTTCAAACACTTAAGTGATAGTTTGGTAGTTGCCAACTATTTCATAAGTTTTATCAAGATATAGTTGCCAAATAGCCTTCTGCTTACTCTACTAGGGATAGAGGTTTGTGTGTATGCATTAAAACTAATCTCCTGGCTTTACGGTGTCTAACGCTATTAAGAATTATCTTTTAATATCTACCCTCATTTAATTAGGAATTAACCGGCTATTAATATAACATTTAGGTCTATTTTCAGGGCCATAATGTTATAATTTATGCACGAATGGGACAACAGTTCCACACATGTGCCTAATCTACCTCCGCCATGAAATAGCCCTAAACGGTTGGAATTTATTATTTTTATAGCCTACATGTGCCACCTAATTGTGTTTTGGGGGCCCAGAAGCGGTATAACGTTTTGGTTTTATAAAAGTCTCTTGTATTTTATTTAACAGGCTGTCATTAAACTCATTTGTAGCTAATTGTGGGATTGAAACGAATCAAAAAGAATTAGAAGATTGTTTCAAGATACTTTAAAATCACAGTTACTTTCACATAAACCTTCTTGACAATTGCAAACAACAACCAATCTAATTGAAATAGGTAGAGTCGTTTTCAGTGATACGCTCATATAGTAATTATGATAATAGGGTAGATGACACCTTAGTCAAATTAGATACTTTTTATCATCTGTCAAAACGATCACTTTGTATGAAAAACTAGCTGAGCCCCGCGGTGTTACCCGCGGTACAAAAACAACTACGAATAACGCCATGGCGAAAAGTAAAGTATTCTATGTCCGTCTCCTGGTTCTAAGCTATCTCCTCACCAATTTTCAGCCAAATCGGTTCAGCCGTTCTTGAGTTATAAATAGTGTAACTAACACGACTTTCTTTTATATATATAGATGTACTAAATACAAACTTGTGACGTCACTGTTTTAGACTACTCAATTGTGCAATACGTTTCAATGTTTAGTTGATTAAAATTTGTAAAAGAAATGAAAAGCTGTAATAATTATAGTATTGAGATGTTTTGTAATGGTCGTTTTAATGAAGAAGACATCGGTATTTATTTTTTCTCTTTTTTTTTCTCTTTTTAAAAAGACAACTCCTGCACTAGGAATAAATCCTGTGTCGCGGGGGACTTTACAAACATACATCAAACGGACACAAAGAATACCCAGACTCAGAACAACAATTTGTGGATCACACAAAGAGTTGTCCTACGTGGGATTTGAACCCAAGACACTTGGCGAAGTAGGAAACGGCGTGGTGACCGTTAAACCACTAGGCCAAACGTGCAGTCAGTTATTTAAGATACAGTCATCTACTCTGTTGTTTTTTTAATATTTAGATCAGCCTTGATTCAGAAGTCAAACACGTAACGAACAAAGTATACGCTGTTCAAATTTAAAAGTTTTATTAAATTCCCTTTTTCAGTTAATTTATACCCAGCTATTTAGTTATTTAATTTCTAGAACAAAAAAATTCACGTATATTTGAAATTATACCCTTAATTGCAGTATGTACAAATATACATTTCCACTTTAGTTCACAAATTTAAAGTTTGAAAGTGAAACATGAAATTTAACTCTGAAACGAATAGTTTTAAGTGCATATGCACGAACTTAAACATTTCTACAAATATAAAATTAAACCCTTGTAGCAAGTGTACTCGTAGCTATGAGCTACGAGCTATGTAGGAAATAAAAGGCGCGTAGCACACGAATATACGCAGCGCTACGAATAAGTTTCGTGTGTTAATATTCTCTTGTATGTCTTACACTTTGTTGGATAGGGAATGTTCCTCTTATAATCATTCACCCCCCTCTCCTCCCTTTTTTTGTAGTACCACTTAGAATAGTAGTTGTAGATAAATGCTAAATAATCTTTATTTTGTTTTTTTTTTTTGGCACAGTACAGCCACAGGACTCTACAAATTGTAATAAAAACCTTCCCTTTTTTATCATATACCATATTTTAATTTTCCAAATCTTCCTGTAAATAAAAATAGAAAATCTGTTCAAATTATTAACCACAGACACGTTGAATAAAAACACAAGATTTTAATTTTAAAAATAAAATAAAAGGCATGTCACAGTTGAACACTCTAAAAATTTCCAAAGCCTATTTCGCATTCCAAAGTCCGTTATCTACACATGACATTGTTGCAGTGGTCTGACGTTCCCCGGGGGCGAGTCTGGTATATCTGTGCCGGACACTCTCTGCACGCCCAAGTCTGTCGGCATATCAGTGGACACAAATACCTATGAACCGCACCTACTAGCCGGCACTATGGCTCATATGATCGGACATAATATCGGTAAGTTATAAATAAATATATAAATATTTCGGACATATGACACACAACGCCATCTAGTCCCAAACTAAGCACATACATATTATATACATATAAATACATACATATTATACATAGAAAACACCCAAACTCCGAAACAAATATTTGTAGATCATACAAACATTTGGGCCGACCCGGGAATCGAACCCGAGACCTCAAGCACAGCAGTCGCATACGCTACGACTGCGCCACCGAGGCAGTTAAATTTGGATTTATACTACTGTAGCCTGCCCTGGTACGCTGTGGAACATTGTGGCTAATGTGTAATGAAAAACAATCTGACTCATAAATAAGACAAAATCCATATTTGAAGCGGTTTGGATATCGTGTCGAAAATTTATTTTGACTAAATTAGAGGGTTTTGGAAATAAATTATAATCAGCTAAGAATAATCAAGTTAAAAACACTTTTCTAAGTAAAATAGTCGAATCCAATTCAGTTGTTTTGAACTGACTGAAAAGAATTTTCTCCATGATAAATTTTTTTTCTTAGTATTACATCTACCAAGATAACAAATTATTACATTATTACAATGGAATATTTTATTTGCTTTTATTTTATTTATTAGTTACAGAAACAAACAATAAACCAAAGTCGAATAAATATTAGACATAATAGTTTATAATATGTAGGTCTGATGTCCAATTAGTACACGCGTTCAATGTTATAATGCTTCATTGAAAAAGGTACCAGACATTAGATTACGTACTCCATTCCACTCCTTAGATGTTCTTATTAAAAAAAAAAACAATTCATGAAAAGAGTTGAAAAAATATCCACTTTGAGAATTATATTATATGCTATTACTATTCACACAGGAATGGGCCACGACGACGGACGTGAACAGTGTTTCTGCCGCGACTGGCACGGCTGCATCATGGCGCAGTCCATCGTCGGTTCAGACAACGTGCAACCTTACAAGTTCTCCGACTGCTCCAAGAACGACTACATCAATGAGCTCAGAGTTGGCCAAGGACTGTGTCTACTGAACAAACCTAACGAAGTAAGTTTGGTATCTTGCCAAGAATTAGCACTTTTATGTCATTTTTCAGACCTAACTTTTATACGATTTCGTCGACTTCATAAAAGAGATTTATAATAGGTTTATATGAACTGAACATTGCTTTAACAAGGTAATAAAGAAAGTTACTTTATATACGATTTGATAAGATACTTAATCACGCAATATCTAATGATCACATTTGAATCAAGTTTGACAATATAGTTTATGAGATGAATTATTTATTTATTTGGACAACCAGTTGGTGTTACAATAAATCTTATGTATAGAAGAAACAGTAAATTCACTAAACACTAGTTCAAATGTACAACATTTTAAGGTGTCACAACATGCACCAATAAAAACGAGTGAAAATAAAAAACAATATAAAATAAATAAAAATTAAATAAAACAACTAAAGGAAAGTAATGAAACTAGAAATAAAAAATCCAAACATATTTATGTAGGGAGATTGACACCAGCTCTAATACCATTGATACAAAAATGTATGCTTCAACAATCTCAAAAAATTTGAAAGCGGGAAGTTTGTCGGCAAACACATCCACCTCTTCGCAAATTCTGTTGTAGGTTTTGGGCAAATGAGTTCAGGATTAGGTTTAACTACAGGACATTTTTCTACTAGAAGTATTAATATGTGAATTGGTATTAATGTAGGTGAAAACTTAGATTTTTTATATAGATGTCAGAACTAGCGTTAATCATCTTCATCATCAGCCCGTTGCAGTCCACTGCTGGACATAGGCCTCTAGCTAACTAGCTCCGCCCGCGTGTATGTCGGTTATCGCGGCAAATAGTAGCCTATGTGTTATTCTGATATATAGGCTATATTACTGTAAAGTTTCATCCAAATCCGTTCAGTAGTTTTTGCGTGAAAGAGTAACAAACACACACATCCTTACAAAACTTTCGCCTTTGTAATATTATAGTATGATAGTAGGAAGTAGGATATAGGGAAGACAAGCACACTATGCTGGAGTATTACATTCATCATCTAACGTGTTTAATTTAAAACTCCATTACTTTCCATATCAAATAGTGTATTATCATAGCATCAATTTAAAGCTTCCAATACTCGTACAACACGGGTCTAGACGTGCCTGTACTCCACAAATATGGATTTCGTTATTCAGCTCAAATGCACCCGTACACGGTACCCGGTACCCAACAATATTGGATACATCCAATATTGTTGATCCTTCGCTTTCCATTCTAGACAAGATTCTATCCGAAGATTGCATTACAAACCACTGCTCATATTGTTGTTTTAAAATATCGTTCGAATAGATTTTTTAACATGATCTGATTTATCAAATAACTATTTGTTAGCAAAGACAAAGAAACAGGTAGTAGAGCCACGCTGACTTCAGCACGGTTGGGCCGGCTCGACCGAGGCGGTACTACCCTCGCACAGAAAATCAACGTAAAATGACAGCGTTCGTGTTGTCGTGTTACGTTGGTGAGTGCGGGACCGGAGGCCCAAATGGTCTAGTCAACAAGTTCCATACTTGTTGACTAGACTAAAAGATGCAGAAGCATCACTAGACCGCCATGGTGTGGGTCGCCATGCTGCATTGTCTGCATTCGCAATGAGTATGGTGACCACCACTTTTGGATTCTGCTTATGCATTCCATCAGGCAGAGTAGAGTCATTTTGGCGAGCCATACATAAAAAAAATGATAAACTGGGATCACTAAAGCACAAGGTCAAACTCAAGTCCATGTATTGTAACACCTAAACCTGTCAGGGGGGAACAAGTCGCAACCCATGGACCACCATGGAGGCGGATTCTAACCATGCAGATGTCATGTCGCAACCCTAGACCTACCATGGAGGAGGATTCGAACCTTGCAGTCCCCTAATCCTGAACAGGGGGTGCCACTCACCGGTTAGACCCAGTCAGTCAACAAGAGCATAAATCCCAGGGCGCCGTTATAAAATAAAATACTAATTTTCTCAACAAAAGAGAATAAGAAAATAATTAAAGAGATAAATGTGTGTGTTGGGTGGGTTCCTTAAGGTTCGCTTCAGAGAAAACAACAATAAGCTTAAACACAGTATATATTTCTTAAAAACAACATTAGGTACATTAATAGATAATATAGTTGTATCTTAAAAAACTAACACCCTAAAATTAAAAGTGGGTAAGTATACAATCACATGTTCTAAGAAATTATAATTAATTATAGTATAAATTTTATCTCCCCACAAGCTCGAGATAGCTTGTGGTTTGATGCCAAATGTGTCTCCCCACCAGCTCGAGGTAGCTGGGGATCGACTTCACCATTATCTCCTCATATTAATAAATAATAAAAAATACATGACCTTTTTCTAAGGAAGGTTGTGCAATACAGGGAAACCGTGTGCCACCGTGACGTACCCTCATGCGGCACAACCGTCTGGCACACCTGATGACGCACCCATGGTCAGGTTACATGGTGCGGCAACCATCAGTGGTATCCCTGAAGCTAAAATCTAGAAGCGGGAACCATTAGCTGGACCCTTGAAGCTGGATCCTATAGCCAGACCCTTGAAGTGGGAACCATTGGCTGGACCCTTGAAGCTGGATCCTATAGCCAGACCCTTGAAGTGGGAACCATTGGCTGGACCCTTGAACCCTACAAACAAATACACTTTCTAAATATGTTTCTAAGAAAAAAGACTTCTACAGCCTAATATAACAAAATCAAACTGAACTTACCACTATGTAGCGGGTATGTTAAAACTACTATAATAAAAGTCTACATTATTACAGACAGTAGGTATCAATACTTCTTCAAGACAGGAACAGAAAAGAACCTTGAGACACAAAACATCTTAATTTATATATTCTTGATCGAATCTTCCAGAATTAAATCAATACCCCTCCTAAATTTTGACAAGGCATCTCCTCATTCATGACTATATTCACTCAACTCTAACTTCACATCAAAGTATCGTGAACGCCATCTATAGCTTAATAACCAAACCATACAGCACATTAACTCAACTCCCAATATTACGTCATCTCTCGTACTATCGGTGAACTAACAATTAAATCAATATGCTGAATGGACGCCATCTATAGTATCAGTGCGAAATGATTCTAACAGATGGCATGATTACGGTATTGGAATAAATAATTTCTGTTTTCTAGAAAAAAAGTTGTTACAGTATGTGTCAAGTATTCAATTGTATAATTTAATTAGCTGCTACATTATTATAGGTTTATAAAATTAAACGTGGGTTACACCGTGGGGTAAATTTAGTCTAAAATAAAAGCAGCCTATCATCAGCTATCCCGTGAAATTCCAAACTCAAATCGGTCCAGCCGTTTCAGAGATTAGCCGGAATAAACAGACAGACAAAAGAATTTTAAGAATTTATTTGTTCAATGTTAATTTATACTTTCATATGCATTTAGTGAAAAGAGTTAATTTGAAATTACAAGCAGACAGATCCGGTTCTGATATTCCTACTGACTAAATCAGCCCTCTTGTTTTACTACTTGCATATGATCAGGGAAGAGATTATCATCATTGCATTCTTCCGTAACTGACAATTGACATTAACCTGTCTCGACATAGACAGGTCCTGTAGGTAGTTCCATCCCCTATCGGGCGCACACCTCTGGAAAGAGCACGCCGGTCACTAGTACTCTCGGTATCTCTCGGTCCTTATCTGTTCGATCAACCACTTTCTCTAAAGTTCGCCGCTCGAAGCTCCAAGATGATCGGAGTACATCAAATGCCCTCCGGTGGTTATTGCACACAGAGGACAGTAAAGTCATGCTGTGCTGTCTCTCCAGGAAACCGGCCGGATAAAAGTGCCCGAACGAAGGAGACCTCATACTCTATACTCTTGCGTGACTATTTACAGAGAATAGAATCTTATAGATAGATGTAGGAATTCTCCTATGAATTCTTAGTTAGTCGAAAAAGAAAATAAGAAACACAAACTGTATAAATTTTTATAAAAATAAATTAAAACATTTCAATTTCAGTCATTAACAACTAAAAACCAATATGAAAAAAAAAACATTCTTTGACTAAAAGATTAAGATTAAATACTAAGGTTAGTATTCCGTTACTTAAATATTTTGTAATCAAAATAAATACAAGCAAAAGGTCAACCGGCCGCTTGACCTTTTGACAAAGGACTCTTAGAATTAGATTGAATCTAAATTAAGTAACAATATATAACACACTAGCTTTGGCCCGCGGCTCCGCCCGCGTATATGTTGATTATCGGGGCAAATAGTAGCCTATGTGTTATTCTGATGTATAAGCTATATTACTGTAAAGTTTTATCCAAATCTGTTCCGTACTTTTTGCGTGAAAGAGTAACAAACATCCTCACAAACTTTCGCATTTATGATATTAGGTAGAATTTCAACAAGAGTAATACCATTCTCTCAATTGCTCTTACAAAGTTGTTTTATGTAAAAACAATGACGAAAATAGATACCTATTTCGAAATTTTCTACTGCTCCATATCGTCGTCTTCGATAATTATTTAATATTAGAATGGATAAGATATTTACAAATTCAATCAGATGATTAATTATTTGATTAAATCTTATCTAAGATTAATCAGAACATTTTAGCTTAGACTACGATTTAATTTGAACAAACTACAGATAAATCAATGACATAATACTTTGTAATGGTATTAACGAATTATTTGTACGCCTCTATTCCAATCAATCAGACTTAACTCCACAAAGATGCCTATTTTAAATTTAATTAAGTCTAAATCGTGGGATCTAATCGTGTTCACTGAAGTTTTCGCATGAAATCATTTAAAATTCTCGATTAAAAAGTGAGAGTCCGGAGGGTGAGCCAACTCGGTTCAACACTCCGGCGACAAAACCATAAAATGTAATTCGACAACCACTCAATTATACGCAGAACCAACGACAACCTGCCGACAGTTGGTGACTGCGAAAGTTTCCGAAAAGTTCCGAGAGCATCATCGTCACACCATCCCCACTTATACCACACCAGACTTCATTCGAATTCAAAACAGATTTTCACGTTGAAAATTAATCACTGGTTGTCGTATTGTTTGTCGTCATCCACGCTGCTAAGGCCCACTCCTTTAATAAAAGTTATGGTAATACGGGTTGCCCTCGCCTCTAAATTATCTCTTCGTTTGCGAATATATAATAACAGGAACGAACGCCAGGCACGGTTTATTGGAATAAATTTGCATAGTCAGAAATGATAATGCCACGCCCTGGTGTTCTCCCCACTTCGATTTCTCCCGTTTACATATTTATCTCTGAATCATTGTGAATGAATGCTTTCATCTTCTATTCTGTCAGTCGCTTATGGTAACACTATTGTTTACAAGTTTTTGGCCATCGTATTTTATCATATCGTATCTTAGTTTAGACAATCTCTAAGTTCCCTTCATAAACTTTGAAACCTTTAATTTATGTGACCCATACTAACCTCTTTAAGCTTTGTTGGAATAAGCGTAAAGGGATTATAATCCCCCGGCCTAGTTTTAGTCAAAAGTACGCACACAGTATCAATTTTCAAAACGACATAATGTGTGATTTGTTGTCTCATCCTATTAATATTATAAACGCGAAGGTTTGTAAGGATGGATGTTTGTTACTCTTTCACAAAATATATAAAAAATTACAGACACAATGTTGAAAACTGCATCACGAAGACCTCGCAGGGTCTATCTGGGTAACAGTGAGTCGCTAAGACTAGTTCTACATAAATTAACACTCAACATGGACTTAAATTCATGTTACATATCAATTCATGCAACACTTTAATGTTGTTTACATTCGATAGATAGTGGATTTTCAATTTATATTGGAAGGCGTGTTTTTCTTTTTTTACATACAACGTTTGTATCTCCTCTGGCATTTTATTATGATCATTATATTATTAAATCATTTCACCTAGTCGATTCATTCTGCAGCTGTCCAATCTAAATCCGCTGTCGAAAACAAAGCATAAAATAGTTGTAATTGTATACTATGGTATCTTGTATGTATCCTGCCCACCGCAGTGAGTCCCGATCGGTGATGTAAATTCAATAGCTTCGTATAGTTTCTGTCACCCTTTGGGTTATGCTAAAATGTTTCTCTTGTTTCCCTAATGGTTTTTTGACTAGGTGACGTGTATGTACTTGTATGGGTCTTCAGAATTTATATTATACTTTGTTGATCGTTTTGTGTGTATAGTTAAAACAAATGCATCACACTATGAGTTCTGTTATTCCAACAAATAATTATGTTGCATAAAATATTTTACAAATTTTGAATTAAATCCTTTTCGTTTGAGTGATTGAAACTACCGGAGACATAAAATGGATTTCTTATTTATTAAGAAACTCAACAGTTCATGTAGATGTTACAAACATGACAAATTACAATTGACTCTTAAGCTTGTTACAGAGTTTTATGAGATGTTTAGAAACAATTTAAAAAAAAAATGAAAAGATTTGAAAGAAGGCAATAGAAAAAGACTAAATGTAAATTATATATACAAAAAAACTAATAAAGTAAAACTAAAAAAAAAAAAAAAAAAATTACTCAACTTATTAAATCGTTAGTATCCTTACGATTTAACTGATTGTCCCTCTTATTATCACGGGCCTGTTTATTCGTTTGCCTCCTATACAGATGATATTGAATGATGCAGAAGATGCAATTAAAACCTCATACCATATCAAATATTAATCAATAATAATCATACACCCACATATATATGAACCTCGGGAGTAGAATTCATTTGTCGTAATGGAAATGACGAATAATTCTATGAGTTGAACTTTCACGTTAGTTTCGAAGTTTGTGCAGATATTTCATAGAACTATAAATTCTGTCAATAGATAAGAGTTCCACATATTTCATTAGTGCTCTGACACTATCGGCATCATAATTAATTGTTGTATATTTGAGATTTGAAATTAGTACTGATGAATTAGTACCAGCTATACTCATAGTTACATATTTAATTTACAGCTACTTCGTTCAATACAACTTAAGTTATATATTATATTTAATAAAATATTTAGTTTACTATAATTTTTTTTCATGTTACCTAAATGTTGAAATGTTTAATTTCTTGTCTTGAAGCAGTATCTTTCAGTTTTCAATATTTTCTGTGAAATAATAATGAAGGCGTTTACGGGTTAGACATGCTCACAGAATGTAATTTTAGTACCAGCATTTACCTTTAACATCTAAATCTAAATGACTAAATCTATTCATAACAATTGCCTGTGTAAGTATTTCCGACAAGAAATCTATAACCGTACATTTAGGCGTTTTCGCGTACTTGAGTACCAAACAGATAATGACGAAAGATTAAACTGCGTCAACAAAATTCCATAAACCACAATTATCATCAAATATCATTCAAAAATTCATGGTAATCATTAAATCAACAACTAATATATCTGTATTTTTTTTAAAATCTATAATTTTAGCATCCAAAGAAAACGTCTAAGATCGTAACTTCAACACATTTACTTTACGTGGAACATCGTGTCAGTATCCAAACAATTGACAGAAAAATATTAATATCTAATATTTTTCTGTCAATTGTTTGGATACTGACACGATGTTCCAACAGTATCCAAACAATTGACAGAAAAAGATGTACCACTACCAAAAAACTAAGAGCTCCTGCATCAAATAAATACTTAAATATGTTCTTCTAAACCCAAGCTATTTCCAATAGTTTTTCTTTTATTCATTATATAGTTGGTGATCCACCACCAATGCGGCAACGGCCGGCTGGACGAGGGTGAGGAGTGTGACTGCGGCACTATCACCGAATGCCAGAACACGAACCCTTGCTGCGACCCCTTCACCTGCAGACTGACTAAAGAGAGTCAATGTGCTTCTGGAGAATGTTGTGATAGGTGTCAGGTGAGAATTCGATCATCATCATTTTTTATGGGATAGGGGGCAAACGAGCAGACGGATCGAGTGATGGTAAGCAATTGCCGCCGCCCAAAGACACCCGCAACACCAGAGGCGTCACAAGTGTGTTTCTGGCCTTTTAAAAAGGAGTACGCTCTTTTCTTGAAAGTTTCGTGGAAGAGCCACGCTTAGGTATGACCGGAGTGATACCACGGCCTCACAGAAAACCGGTGTAAAAAAGCGCTTGCGCTTTGTTACACCGAGTGAGTAAGTATTCCTGAGGCCCACTTTTTTTTTTTTTTTACGTGTGGAAATCCCCTCGGACCGTTACCCCACCGGGGTTTGCGGCGGGGCGGTGTGTCGGACTCGAACCGACTAAAACCACACGGTGTGCCACTCTGCGCCTAAGGAGGGAGGAGTCCTGGAACTGCTGTTATTAAGACATCCAGACCCCTCCCAGAAGTATACCTGAGGCCCTTACCACAACCTCTCACCCCATACCCCTCCCCATCCACCAAAGGCCAGCAAACGCACTTGTGACGCCTCTGGTGTTGCGGGTTTCCATGTGCGGCGGTAATCGCTTACCATCAGGTGATATGTCTGCTCGTTTGCCACATATACCATAAAAAAAGTTTGGAAATGTTCTGTCCAATGAAATTTCTTTCTGCCCCTTTTTTCAATTTTAGTAACTAATCACTTAAATTATCTCGATTTAGAAGTAATTAACTCAGTTTCTCTAAGACATAACAAAGAACAGAACTGAGTCACAAACGTTCATGGACGGCGGTAGCCAGTGTTCCTTAGATGATTGGCTGTTCTTTGTTTCTTTCATAAAAAAAGAAACCTAGATTAATCAGTCTGGACAAAAAGATAGTTAAAAATTAACCCCACTAGTCTGTTTATCACATTTAAATACAGCCTCGCAGCTGAAACAGCATTTGCATTTTGTGGGAATGCCAAATGTATTCAGAATTTACAAGGCATTAGGTACTCAGTTTTACTGATTTACGTCCTGACCAGTCCAGTGCTAATGCTTGAAGTGTAAAGTTAATTTGGGAGAAACGTTTTTGACAACTATGCAAATTAGGTGGTTGGACAAAAACTGAGATTAAGTTAGGGAATATTAAAATGGACTGCATGTATAAAATAAATATGATTTTGAGAGTTCCATGAGTTCTGGTTGCTATATTTTGGAGCCTTCTTTTTGCTTTGATGTTATTTAATCTTTGACATAAATTTACATGTAAAATCTAATGCTATGGTATGCAGGGTTTTTTCAGGGTATACCTGAGAACTTAGGATTCACAAATTAACACTTATAAATAGACGTTTTGTATAAATTTCTTTATACCTTCTGTGGTCTTCAAAATTAAGAGAAATAAAACTACATATTGTAGGTAGTAGATATACTGTATACTCTATCTAAAGATAATCTGTAAGAGATCACAGATTGCGATAAAACCGTCCATTGTACCACTGTTTTTTGTGTATAAGTGATAAATCTATCACTGAGATAGTAAGAATAGTTAGAAAATCTAAGAAATACAATTGATAGCAAAAGTAACAGTTGTCGTATGTAAGCACAAGTCAATTTTGGTCCAAATTCCAGTTTTTTTTTTTAAATGTAATAGGGGCTAACGAGCAGACGTATCGCCTGATGGTAAGCGATTACCGTTGCCCAAGGTCACCAGCAACCAGGGGATGGGGGAGGGGTTGAGGTATGAGCTTCCGGTATCCTCACTCACTCAGAGAAACAAAACGCAAGCACTGTTTCACACCGGTTTTCTGTGAGGCCGTGGTATCACTCCTGTCGAGCCGGCCCGTTCAAACCGAAGCGTGGCTCTTCCAATCTAAAGTATTTGCAAATATTTGACAAAAAACTTTCTTGCAGCTAAAACCTCGGGGAGTAGTGTGCCGAGATGCCACCAACGAATGCGATTTGGACGAGACCTGTACGGGCCTTTCTGGCTCCTGTCCACCAGACGCTCATCGGAAAAATGGAGAACCTTGTGAAGAAGGCAAGGGTTACTGCTTCGCTGGTCAGTGCCCAACTCTTTCTCTTCAGTGTGAGAGGATCTGGGGTCAAGGAACTATTGGAGCTGATAAGGAATGCTTCGATCAGTTCAACTCTAAGGGAGCCGTGACCGGACATTGCGGGAAAGATGGCAATGGACATTTTATCAAGTGTGAGACTGAGTAAGTATTTCGGACGTAATAACTTAACGATCACATCCTATGGTAACAAGAATGCTAAAAGTCATTTACTTAGAAATATCTAAGTACATTTACCTAAGAAAATACATATTTTAGATAAATCCTACAAAGATACAAAACAAATTACTGTTATTATTATGTTCATAACATAACAATTTGTTTCGGTTGAGAATCAAGCTAAGACCTCTGCAGCATCACTGGTTTAATATTTAAACATTTTTTTACAAATGAAGTTTTTTTATGCGTACGTTTACAGAAAGCCAGATACATTATGAACTTTATCAGATCTAGTTTCGTTCCTGGCTTCTTTCGCGTTAATGTACTTTTGGCATCCTTTGGGAGTAGTATCTATTTTCTAAACGATGCGTACCATAATCATTTTATATCCCTTGTAAGGTACGGTATGTACATAACTTCAGAAAGTATGGGTAATAGCAAGTACGCAGCACATAAAAACATTTCATCATCATCAATACATATAATAAAATCGTAACTGGTTGCTGTCTGTACAAGGAAATCATATATCAGGAAAACTATTATATTTTATGGCTTTATGAACACAATAAAATCCAAAAGAATGATTTTTAGAATGTTTGTCTGTTTGTCGCTCCCGAAACCCATTGCATACTTCGAGATTCAGATTATATCCTACTAATATTATAAACGGGAAAGTTTGTAAGTATGGATGGATGGATGGATGGATGTTTGTTACTCTTTCACGCAAAAACTACTGAACGGATTTGGATGAAACTTTACAGTAATATAGCTATACATCGGAATAACACAACTAGTATTCAATAATTTAAAAGTTTTTTGGAAGTCGGTTAAAATATCTTGATATACTAACTTTTAAACTTTCACGTTACGTGAAATAATAATTATTATTTTTACGGGAATTAACGCGATCACTTATATAAAGATATTACCTACATACCTTTGATGTGCCTGACGTTCCGACCTGGTTGCACTGGCCCTGGTCACAGGCTGACTGCCGGTACTACCTACAAATAAGCGATCGCGTTAATTCCCGTAAAAATAATATTTATTATATCTTGCTTTACTTTTGGATTCCACCACAAAACCAATCAATATAACGACAAAGTTTCCTAATACCTTTTGAAATACGGCGTAAGCTATTGATTTAGAGAGTGTATTGGCAAAGCGGTATTAATATCGTTGTCGTTGTGAATCAGGAACGTGCGGTGTGGCTCGCTGCAGTGCCAGCTCGGCAACAGGTATCCGATAGTGCCCGGCATGGACGAGTACTACACGAGGACCGTCATCAGCATCAAGGGCAGCGAATATGAGTGCAAGTGAGTTCATGACGTCACGACATTATGAAAAACAAAAGAACAAAAATTAAAAAAAAAAAGTTTTTTTAGATAAAAGTTTTTTTACCAAGAAATATATATACGTTTTTGAGCTGTTTATTAAGATACAATGGTGTCGAATGCCAATTTGCTTAGTAGGTATACACAAATGAAAAAAAAGTTTTATATCTTGGATAAATACCGTTAAGTGAACTAACTAAAAAAAATCACAAAAAAAATTACAAAATTGCGAAAATACGTTGCAAATAAAATGTATTTTATAAAATACATTTTATTATTGTTACCTTCAAAATGTTTTTTTAATTATCAGATACTGGGTCATATCAGGGACAGATGTATACTTATAATACAAATATTTAACAGAAACCCCGCCTCCAAGAACTGGACCAAATTGAAATGAGACCACACGGGAAACACCAGCTTTAAAATAAAAAAAGAAACATCAAATTTGGTTCACCCACTCAAAAGTTTTGATGCGCTTTCGATTCGACTGTATTTTTTTTATGTACATACGTAACGAATATAAAAAAATAGTCGAATTGAGAATCTCCTTCTTTTATGAAGTCGGTTTAAAAGACTTGCTTCTCTCAACATTTTAAAAATTAATACTTATAAAGTAAAATAAAAATAATTCCAGAGCAACAACTGGTTTGCCCAAGCACTCGGAGATAGCCCCCCTCGGGCTCGTCCGGGACGGCACCCCGTGTGGAGACAACCTGGTCTGCGTGAACCAAACCTGCACCTCCATCTTCCCCTACATCGACCACACAAAGTGCCCCACGGACCACAACAACAACGAGTGCTCTAGCAAAGGGGTGAGTACAATATAACAAAATCAATCTTATTCAGTCTACCTTAAAGTCGATATCGCAATAATCTGTAACTCTGAAATGGTGTTGAAAATTTAACACAAGTTTACTCTAACCGTTGGTAGCAGAGCCTGACCATCCTGTGTAACTAATCCATTAAAACACTAGTGTATTAGAATTTTTAACTGAGCGTTAGTTAATGTTACTTTTTTATTTATTAAATACCGCTAACAACAATATTTGTTTTACATATTCAATATTTTATATATACTATAACGTGCTAGCCTACAAATAATTTGCAAAATAAACTTCTACTAACTTATAAATTATAGATCAAACTGAACTATCTTGACGAGGCACTTGCTTATATGTTACTCGCCACTGGTCACTGGCACATTATTAGTGATTAAAGATGGGATAATATTTTTGTTAATTGTGTAATTAATTTTTGGGTACATCTATACAAATAAATAAAATTGAAATGTCTGTTTGCAATTTCTAATTAACAGCTTTTCACTAATTACATATGAAAGTGTATACATCCAAAAACCTTTTTTTTTTGTATGTCTGACTTTGACCGTATTGTCACTGATAGATAGCTGATGAGATCAAGAGTAACTAGATCACTTTTTCTAGACTAGCTTCGCATCGCGTCGTTGCCTGCGATAGTTGTTGTACCGCGGGTAACACCGCGGGATTCAGCTAGTTAATTAATATAATTTGTCCTTTTTTGTTCCTAACCAACTACCTCGTTGGTCTCGCGGTTGGCGTGTGCGACTGCTGATCATGAGGTCTCGGGTTCGATTCCCGGGTCGGACCAAATGTTTGTATGATCTAAAAATATTTGTTTCGGAATTTGGGTGTTTTCTATGTAAAATATGTATGTATTTACAAAAAAAAGTATATATGTATTTGTATCAGTTGTCTAGTACCCATAACACAAACTCCGCTTAGCTTGGGACTAGATGGCGTTGTGTGTTAGATGTCCGAAAAAAAAAATTTTATATGAGAAAGAAAGTCCTCACATTTTCGTGTGTTCAAGAAATATTCCTGTTCTAATTCTGAAAACACTCACATATAAACAATGTACAAAAACATTCATAAATATGAACGTACAGTTGAAACTTCACAATTTCGCTCTGGTTCGCATGTTGCCACTCTGAACATATAAAATTCAATATGGGGTAGCAAAAATTGAATAACACTAGCTGTATACCGCCACTCAAACTATTAAAAAGTAACTCGGCGTACTTCTAGAGTATTCATCATCATATTTCTATAACACATTCGCTTTGTTTTGTCAATATAAAACGTTTATTATAACGATGGTTTTAGCAAAAATATACGTTTTTGTTACATAAATAAACATCATCTAACTATAAAACATCCACTGTTGGACCACAAAAGTCGGTTCTGTGCTATCCGCCTCTAAAGTTTATGTACCATGTACCACGTAAAGTCCGCCGCGACGTGACACAGGATATTTTCCTAATTCAATCATATCTGAATCATAAAAAACTAAAATTTATTAACAAAATATATTTTAAATAAATGAATTAAATAAAAATTGCTACAAACACCTACACGTGTTCAGTGCATGCGTTTGAGTTATCCTGTTATAGAAAGTTTAACAATGAGAATTCAACTTTTATCGAAGCAAAACAATGTCAATAAACAAAATAAAAGTTAAAAACATTCATAATACAAAAACGTAGTGAATTATTTTAGAAATACACCCACAATAAGACTTTTGGAAGCTAATAAAAAGTAAAAACTAAAACCCAACTACGACAAAAACGACGCTAAAAAAGTTTGAATCAAGTTTCAAAAGCCGTAGTCACACGTTGTCAATGTGTTATGGTACATTTCTACGTAACGTGTGACTACGGCTTTTGAAACTTGTTTCACACTTTTTCAGCGATGTTTTTTGTCGTTGTTGGGTTTTAGTTTTGCTTTTTTTATTTAAAATGTTTTGGTGCCTAATTTGTCCAGTTCTAATAAGTAGTTAAGGAGCTATGAGGGAACAGATGAACATATATAGCCTGTCAAAATCATAACCCTCCTTTGGCTTTGCCGTAGTCGGGTAAAAAGAGTACAAAGAGTTTGTCACGAAATGATATTAACGGAACCCAAATACTATCTACCAATGACCCTGGGGGAGATGATTATGATGTACTTAGCCTAGCCGATTTCGGCCACGGCGACCACTCTCAACAACGACCAGCCAACTACGCAGGTGATATTGTAATGCACAAGTGTGAGCGCAAACACAAGTGCACTCTCTGTTCCCTCACTCTCACAATCCAAAGGGATGATTCGACACGGAAAGATATCAAGTGCAATATAAACGGGAGCTAAGACATAACTTCCAAATACCGGGCTATTATTTCTGTAATTAAAAAACTGGAATAACACTTTTTGGCCCGACCCACGTGTAGAACCCGAGACCTTGTTATCGGCAGTGGCATACGCTTACCGTTAGACCAATCTGGGAGGAACACGAGGCCTATGTTTAGCAGTCCACTATTAAAAACGGTACGACCAATTGGAGCTAAGCATCGAAGAAACATATTGAAAAAAAAAAAGGCACATTATTAATAAGTTTAATAACATACTTGTTTACATTAAAAGTACTCTTATATTTATTTCCCGTAAAGCCCACTCTACTTGTATTCGCATCGTACTTGCGTAATAACTGCTAAGTGATTAATTTTGTCGTCGTGTTGAGTAAGGCGAAAAGCTTTGAAAGATGTCATTTATTAATGTTATAATTATCTATACCTAATTATGAAATATATTATGGATTCTGAATTTTAGGAAAATGTACGCATGTACTGTAGCGTACAAGGCAATGCAATATAGTCGTGACCAACAGACTCACAATTGGTATTTACTACACCAGGTTACAGTCCTTAAAATAGTTTGATCTCTGTCTTGTCTTCTGATGGTGACAAAATAACTTTGAACACGCGATTTTATTTTGTATCGTCTATATTTTACTTCTTTACGTGCCGGTTTTACTAAATGAAGTGCAATTCCTTATAAATATTAAAAAATACACTTAATATTAATGTATCTCGTTATGGAGTAAAAGAGTGATCAAACTATATTTTAGGACCGTACTCCCTGGTCCTTCGATTTTAAATTAAACTAAAAATAGTTATTGAAGAACTAAAAAAAACTTTAACCCGATTACGTTTTGTTTTTGATTAAAAAATAACACAGCCTATGTCACCCGAGCCGTTTCTACGAATCGGTTGATAGTTTAGGCGCTACGCTGGAACATACATAACGTTTGTTCATTTTCATAGTGTCATTTTGATCGTGCTGACGCAATATCAAACAAGCCGCCTGCGCCGTCCGCCCACTAGTAAGTATAACTTTTTTTTATACTTATTTATGGGCGTGCGCCGGACGCGGCTCCTTTGGTCAATGTCGGCGTTCCTTTAACAATGAAACGCAGGCGCCGGAGCTGCTCGATCAAAATTACACTATAAAAATGAACAAACTATACATAGACTGCGAAACCTAATTACCCTTCCTTTTCGCTTCTCCGTAGTCGAGCAAAAATAATACCTTTTGTAGGTACTAGCCGTTTTCTACAATGAAGAAGTATACCGTTGTAGTAACTCTTATATAGATTAACTATCATTTGCCCGCGGCTCTGCCCGCATGTCTCGGTTATCGCAGTAAAAAGTAGCTTATGTGTTCCCTCAAGAATCAAAGTATCTCCATGTTAAATTTAATTAAAATCGGTTTAACGGTTTAGCCGGGAAAGCATGACAAATAGCCAGAATTACTTTAGAATTGATTATATTTGTATGAATATAAAACGAATCAATTATTTTAAAACCTTTCAGTTAAATATTATATTAGCAATCCATTACGTAGTTACGATAGAGTAGCGAGCGAAGTATAAAGTAGGATTAACACGATCAGAAACTGCGCAAAGTTTTAATTCAATATCATATAATTGGGCCGCTCTTGCAGTTTGGACCTCGTTAATTATTTTATTTTATTTTATTTTATTTTACAATTATAGGAAAACTTACAGCTATATTATTCCATTATACAAACTTTATACAAAACAAGAAGGCCAATTAAAAGTTTTCACAGATAGCAGAACAAGTAAGTGGAAATAGATAGAAATACACATTCACACAACAACACAGATACAAGCAAGAGAGACATAATGAATAAATAAATATCATCAATCCTGGTTGCAAGAAGCGAAGAAGGAGTCAGTCAGGGTTTTCCTGAGCTGGTTGTTTCCATGCACAAACAAGTCCATATCAACACTCCGGCATGCCGCATTGAACATACGACTCGCTCGAACAATATATGAGTTTTGCCTGTAGGTCGTATTTGCTTTAGGTATGTGTAGCAACTGTGCTTTACGTAGGAACGTAGATGGCACGCGCAAGCCTACTTTACTCACCAGTTCACCAACGTTTATTAAACCTTTCGCGATTGTTGCCAGTAGGGATAGATCCGCAACTTTTCTTCTTTCCTCTAGTGGAAGAAGATGGAATTTTTTACACCTGCTGTAATAGTTAGGTAAGTAGCAGTGTGATCGATACTGAATGTATCTCAGAAATCTCTTCTGTATGGCCTCTAAACGATTTTTGTAGATGTTATAACACGGGTTCCATACTTGAGATGCGTACTCAAGATGACTGCGAACGAAAGAACAGTACAGAATTTTTATAGTTTTGATGCTTTTGAAATCTGCCGAAACTCTGAAGACGAAACCCAGCGAGCGAGATGCTTTTTTAATTATGTTTTCAATGTGCACGTCAAACAAAAGCTTAGAGTCAAAGGTGACCCCGAGATCCCTAACCGTAGTCATTCTAGCTAATGTGGTATCTAAGAGCTTGTAAGTGTGTAATATTGGGATGGGTTTACGGGTAAATGAGCTGACATTGCATTTAATAGGATTAAGGTCAAGCTTGTTTCTTAAACAGTACGTCTGAAATCTCTGTAGGTCTTCCTGCAGTAGCATAGCGTCGTCAGTAGAATTAATTTGTTTCATTATTTTCATGTCATCTGCATATAAAAGTATTTTAGAATGTCGAAAACAGCAATCAATGTCATTTATAAATATGTTAAATAAAAGTGGTCCTAACAGGGATCCCTGGGGTACCCCGGAAGGTATAAAAACGGATCTCGAAGAGTACCCATTCAAAACCACTGTCTGGCACCTATTGTCAACGTAAGATTTGAACCATCTAAACAGATTACCCCTGATACCGATGGCAAAGAGTTTGTTAATTAGGGTGTCATGATCTATCCGATCGAAACATTTACTGTAGTCGGTATATATAACGTCGACTTGTGAACGTTGTGACATACAGTCCGAGATAAAGTCGCTGCAAAGGATTAAATTTGTTGTAGTGGATCTTCCTTTTAGAAAACCGTGTTGTTGTTCTATGAAAGTGTGCTGTAAAGCGGAATATACTTGTGCATATACGATTTTTTCTAATATTTTTGCGAACACGCATAGTTTAGAGATCGGTCTATAGTGCTCTATATCGTTATTTGGTCCTTTTTTGTGTATTGGGGTTATATATGCCGACTTCCAAACCGAGGGCATGACACCGGCGTTAAGGGATAACTGAAACAAGATGGTGAGCGGCACTGCAAGACATTCAGCGCAGTGCTTAATGAATACAGGTGATACGTTATCCGGGCCCGCAGATTTGTTAGTGTCGACTTTTGAAAGTAACGATATTACATCCCTAATATTAACATTTACGCTGTAAATATCTCCAGATTTATACTCAGGCAGGTTCGTGTATTGGTCTGACGCAGAGGTGGATTCAATGTCATTACGTTCCAGGAAATTTGAGTAGAAGTAGTCACTAAACATGTTACATATTTCCTCGCCATCGTCAGATGTATGTTGTCCACGCTTTAATGTTGAGGGAAAAGAATTCGATTGTCGTTTTGATTTAACATAACTCCAGAAAGCACGAGGATTGTTTACGATGTCTGTTTCAATTTTTGTTATGTAGTCATCAAACATTTCTTTTTCCAGTACTTTAGCCCTTTGACGCAGCATGACAAAAGAGTGGTAGTCAGAACAATTTTTATACTTTTTGTATTTTGTGTGAAATCTATATTTTTCCCTAATTACTTTTAATAGCGGTGCTTTGTACCACGGCGGATATTTGGAAGAGCTTTTCACGATCTTTTTTGGAGTATACTGGTTACGTAGTCTATACAGAGTATCGTAGAAAAATGAAACAGCATCTTCCAGTGGTCTAGGGCATAACTCGCTCTCCCAGTCAATGTTAATAATTTCGTCTCTGATAGCAACGTAATTGGCAGATGCATATAAAAACTTAGTGTAAGGTTGGATTGGTAAACTGTGCAGTTCAAAAAACTCCGCAGAGACACATAACGCTCTGTGATGAGGATCCTCTGAAACCATAGGCGAGTCGCAACATGTAACAGTCAAATCATCGTTCGATAGTATTAAGTCCAGTATTCTGTTATTTTTGTTAGGGTAAGAGTTGTATTGTGACAGATTACATGTATTAAAATTGTCAATTAGATTCGTGTAAATCTCATTTTGTGCGTAAATAGGACGTTGTGAGCGACCATCTTCGTCAGGTTGCCAAGTGATACCCGGCTGATTAAAATCACCTAGAACTACAAACTTGTCAGCGGAATGTCTAAGAAATACGTCAGTTAAATTGTCAGAAAAAAGTGTAAGTTGTTTTGATAGTGAGTGGCCTGCCCCCTGTGTACAGATATATACAACACAGATATGCATTTTGTAAATTACTCTTGGTCGTTTACGTTGCAATGTTAGGGTAACCCACAGATCCTCAGCAGAGGAACACCATTCCATGCGGGCGTCCGCGATAAGTTCCCGCTTCACTGCTATTAATACGCCTCCGCCTAATGCCTGATTAGTACTAGCGTAGTCCCTATCCCGTCTCCACACAATATACCTGTCATCAAACAGCTCACAGTCAGATATGCCATCAGTAAGCCAAGTTTCCGTTAAACAAATGATGTCATATTTATTGATACATACATTTCTGTAAAATAACCCTGTTTTCGTTCGCAGTCCCCGTACATTCTGGTAGTAGATACTAAGAGGCGCCATTAAACATCAAAATGTAAAAAAATACCAAAATAATAATAGAAAAAGATTTATGAGATACATTCAATTCTAAGCAAAAGATTATAAAAATGAATGACCGTTGCGTAGTAAAAGATAAGCAATTATAAGCTTTAGTCTCGTGCAAATAAAGCATATTATATCCAAAGTACTGCGGGGTATTCAGATAAAAATATAAATAATTTTTAGCTAATATATTTTGCAGGTATAAGCTAAATACATTTTTAATTGCATAGCGATAAGGTTGATAGTTTGTACAGCCAAAATGTGTAAGTGAATTATTAGCAGGTGTCGAGCAAGCAAAAAGCCGGTTCCTTTTAAATGCACAGAAAAAATGGTTACCTGTGGTTCTCAACATGAGCGAGCCGCACATACCAAGCGACACGCCCGGGTGATGAATGAACATACTCAGTTTAAAAATTTGCGTAGATCGTGTTCTGACTTGATATGCAGTTTAGGCGAGGTGACGTTTTTCCTTAGCATAATCTTGCATCCTTGAACCCAAACGTGTTCAAAACCCCGTTCCCTGGCTCTGATTTTGGTTTTGTTTAATAGAACTTTATTCTCAATAGTTAGATGGTCGTTTACGAAGATTCTATTTGTGCCTTGCAGTCCTATGTCGCTAGGCTTAAGGGTCTTGTGCTTCTTCGCGGCAGCCACAAAATCATTTTTCATATAACTGCTATGTACTGAGCAAATTATATTTTTATTTTGGCTGTTATTTCGCATTGGTACCCTAGCAACATAATTTATGCCTTCTTTAGGGATCTCACAACCTACTATCTTGCCAATTTTCGCTATAACGGAGAATAAGTTCTCGCTGTTTGACGTCGGTACACCTTTTATTTCAATGTTGTTCATACGTGACCTTTGTTCATTTTCGTGATGCATGTTTTCCAGCTTAAGGACACGGTCCTGAAGGAGCATGACTTCTGCTTTAGATGCCTTCATGGCCTCTACTTCCTGATCCAGAGACGATACCTTGTTAGTCAGAGCCTGGACAGCATCGTGGACAAACTCCAAAGAGGACTTCAAATCTATAAATTCAGACCTCATGGTTTTCAATTCCACCAATTCCGCCTTGATGGCCTGCATGCTTTCTATTAGGGTTGGTAATGCCTCCATCTGTGTCGATAGACGTTTGATCTCCGACATGATGGCGTCCGAGTCCGCAGGAGTGACCTTGACAGCTCCAATATGTGGACTTGTTGGGGTGCTAGACTTGCAGGTATTACATTTCCACGTGGCTTTATTGGCCGAACCAAGTCTTCTCCATCTGGCTTCAGTAATACCCGCGCATGGGAAGTCGTACTGACCTCCACACTGTGTGCATGTAACTCCATCCGTGGCCTCGTTCTCGCAGCTCTTGCACATAAACATTATCAATTATTTTCTTTCGAACAAAAAGTTTGAGATACGTATAGTGCGGTCGATGTATGTGTGAACTCACGGCACTGACTCGATGTTCGTCTACGTGTTGTATCTACTTAGAGTTGTTGATACTACTGCGTTGTTAAACTACTAAGTAAAACTGCTTCTAAAAACGGGTGATTACGGTTTTATCAACTCTGTATATATATTCGAAGTGGACGCGACCGTTCCCCAGCGAACTTAAGTGGTGACTATAACTTGTACCATGTACGCTTTTCCTAATGATTAGTTACAAGTTACGAAAGGTTAGCGAGCAATGAATAATGAGCCTCACAGATAATCGTCACTTTGTCGACTTCGATTCGCAACGTTACTTTGAGATATCGAGATAGTACCGGTGTGTATGTGTAGTGTTAGATCAATAAATAAATATAAACTTTTCGTTCATCATCATCATATCAGCCGTAGGAACTCCACTGCTGAATGTAGGCTTCCCCTATTGATTTTCATTTCGACCGGTCGGTAGTGGCCTGCATCCAACGTGTCCCTGCGATCTTAAATAAGTCGTCCGTACACCTTGCGGGAGGTCTTCCTACGCTGCGTTTGCCGTCACGTGGTCTCCACTCAAGAACCTTTCTGTAAAAATTCAATGATTAGACGTGGTTTTACCTTAAGCTTAGCTATTATTCAAAAAGTTTCATAGAATTATTAAGTACCGTATTTAATACTTTTTACGTTTATCGCTTCATCTTACCTTTTAAGGCTACATAAGATACCTTTGGACACTTTGGTAATTAGCAGGGCGCATTGAATTTGTAAAATTGTCGACACCGCACCGCGCCACACCGACTTTCGTTTACACTTCCTATCTCTGTATGCACGGGGAATTTTAATTCACATAAATCCTGCAAACCACATGCTATGCAGCTAATTTAGAGAGTGCCTCACTAAATTTACTATGTACTGCTTATCTTTAACTAGCTGACCTACGCAACCTCGTTTGCGTCCAAACTACCATCCCCCGTTTAACTCCAAAAAGGGGTTGATTTCTAAAGATACATTATTAGTACACCTCCACACCATCTATAGAGCATACATTTTAAATTTCAAGTCTCTGACTTCAAAAACATAGGACTTTCATACAAACGTTCATCCCCCGTTTTACCCCCTTAGGGGTGGAGTTTTGTAAAATCCGTTCTTAGCTGATGTCTACATCCTATAAGGAACCTACCTGCTAAATTTCAAGTTTGTAGGTGTTATAGTTTCTGAGATTTCGTGATTAATAAGTGAGTGGTATTTCGCTTTTATATATATAGATTTAAAAATGTTCTGTTTCGCCTAAAGAGTGGACGATTTTTCAATTACAGGCTCAAAGTAGTGAGCAATTTGACTTCCCACACTACTAAACATTGTGTTACTTGTTAAACTATGTTGTCATTTTCGTAGTCACATATAGACACATCATACTTGCTAGAATAATCCTACAGATCAAACATATGTAATAAACACACTTTCTTTTACAGATATAAAAGTAGGTACATTACCTTTCCTTTAAATATTATTTAGGTGACATCTGTTGCGTAGTTTCGGAGACTGTTATCTCCTGTTGTTAATGGTCCATGTAACTGTCTTTGGGCTCGTGTTATAGAGGGTTAGCCTATTAATGGCCAAACAATAGGACAGGCTGCGTACCTCCAAACAAAATTACTAGCCTAACAATCAAACTTTTTTAACTTTTTCGCACAGCGTATGTCAGTACCGTGAGTTCCGTCATATCTTGAATTTGTTGCTACATATTTATCATTTTAACACATCATCAGCCTATCGTATCGCAGTCCACTGCTGGCCGTAGGAGTGGCGTGCAATTAGATAGGCTTATGTGCATTATAACACACACAATCGACATGAATTTGGACAAAATCAAACTTATTATATAACGGAAGAATTAATTGCAATTGATTTTGTATTAATCTAAAATACAGAAACGTATTATACAATATTCGTGTATATGCCAAGCACTCAATCCCATTCATATTTCTTCAAAAAGCGAGATTTCAAATTCAAAATATAACTGCACAAACTCTTAAAATCCTGGCATGCCGGTGGCGCCTTAACTAAATCTGTGTGTCGGGTGCCGGAGCAACTCTCGGCCAAATCGGATTGGTCGCAGCGCCGGTGCCACGAATTGTATTACGACCTCCGAACAGTTGAGCTAAGCACGTAAATAGTTTAAATACTAACTCCGGACTCCGCGCACAAGGCTCACTGTTTAATATACCGGAGAATTCGTCACATGCTTTCATTGTTTGAGAATGTCCTTCGTAATTATGCTTAGGTAAACTTGTTTGTACAATATGATTATAGAGAAGTAAGCCTTATTTAGCAGTTAAAGTAAAGTTTTTATAGTCAATATGGTATTCTTTTTACATCATTTAAATTACTAGGTTGGATGTCGTCTAATAAAACCATCCCTGTCTCACTTCATTATGGTGATGTGCATGCTACGTTATACACTCGCAATTTATGACTTGGTACTTTACTTGTGTGGGTAAATACTGAAGTACATTACACAATCATAGCTACAACTGAAAAGAACACATTTGACAGTAGTTGGATACTTTCGTTGAAAGATCAGGAATGGCATAGGGCTTTCTACTATGGCAACTCTATTATTGGCGATTGTAATTTTAACATTTCATTGTTTATTTATGACTTGAATTCAGGCAAATCCAACTAAATCTAAAAAGTATAGACTTATTAATATAACATAGACAGCGAGCAAGTGCACAGCCTGGTAGTAATTAATTGGCGACTGGGTCTATGGACTTTTCTAATTCCTTCAAACTCAAACTTGGTGCGTGCATCCTTGTTACAGCTGATATCAAGCCACGTTACACGATTATCTAATCTGAATCAAACTTACAACCTCGGGTCTAGTACTCCAGATCAATAACCACTCGACCAAAAACAAATAATTATAACAATGCAACACAAACAGTAGCCCTCAAAATGATCGAACAAAAACACTGATAAACTTTTTACATGAATAAATATGAGAGATATAGAGTTTAATAATTGTCCGTCCATCGGCCTTTAGCTCCGTTCGGCGGAGCATCAGATTCATCGTCAATTTGTGCCCAAACTCAATCCACGTAGAATTGAATTACCGCTGGAACTCGACATCAATTCACTTTTAATTTGTTAGCTTCATTTGGAAATTACTGAGAACTTAAACTGACTTATTGTTACGGAAATTCGAGATTTTATGATCATTCGTTGCGAGTTGGTTCTTTGAATTTATGTGAAAGGGTTTAATGTACTACTAGGACAGTAGAACAAATTGCTTTTGGGATTCTGTATCTTCAAAGTAGTATTAGAAATATGTTGACTACTTGATTATCCGTCGTCTTTGTCTTAAAATCAACTTTTGCCAGAAACGAGATCTAGCGAGATTTACTCTATCGTTCACATAAAAATTATTTGTTGTTTTATGTTTTATTTGAAAACACATAATTTGCTATGGAAAAAATGACCATATATTTATGTGTAAAAGATAAGATTGTCACTAAAAATAACGGACAGAAATCTTAAAAACTTGGTTTCCAAAATGCACCTCGAACCATCTACATACAAAATATATTAGACAAACTAGCACTTGTTCGGTTTTTTAAATCTTGTTCGCATAATTTAATTTTTACTATTTATTACTCAATTGTATTTTCTTTTATTTCATACAGGCTCACTTATTTTTATAAACACTAGTGATTGCAGAATGGTTTTACCTTTCTCATCCTATACAGAGGTACAGAAAATTCATGAAAGGTAGGTAGCGTAGGTCAATATGAGTAAATACCTGGCAATATTGGCAATATATATACATACTTATTTATATTACAAATGTTTATGTCAGTATCTCTCTTTTCACAATTTATTTGATTGGCGCAATGTACTACATTGCAAAAGGTTAACTCAGCATATAGAATACTACTATTTGGCAAAACAAAATAAAAATTACATTATAAAATTAACAGTTGTGAATATGAAATATAAATACTTAATATGGAACAAAGAAAATATTAAATAGGAGGAGGCGATAATTAGAATAAAAAATACCTCTTGGACGGGGAAATTAAATTTAAAATGAAGCAACT
This sequence comes from Diaphora mendica, assembly GCA_949125395.1. Taxonomy (NCBI): domain Eukaryota; kingdom Metazoa; phylum Arthropoda; class Insecta; order Lepidoptera; family Erebidae; genus Diaphora; species Diaphora mendica. The sequence continues at coordinate 27,638,685 of OX421318.1, read as the reverse complement.
GAACCCACTATCACTTATTGTAATATGTCATTATGTGTACCTATCTATATTAATCAAACTATAACCGTTGTTTTATTTTACTTTCATTCAGCGAGACCAGCAATTTTGCATCTCAAAATAAGATCGCTACAGCCACTACTTGCCCACACACATATGGGCACACATACACATGAGCCCGAACAACCATAATCAATTCGCATGTTCCAATAATCCTAAAAGCTTCTCACTTACGAAACCAAGCGAGTTAACAATAGTACCAGCTCTAGCTTCCAATTTGTGGCCGTTAGGTAATACGAATCGATTTCAGTACGAAATTAATTTCCTTAATATCGCTAAAACTTGTCTAAGTCCGGAATTGATTCGATAATTCTAGTTCCGAGTTACAGATCCGTTTGTGCCACGAAATGGGTTTAGTTTAACCCGTTATTTCAAGAACATTTTATATGTGAGGAGGATGATTTCTACGATATTAGTGCTTAGCGGCTTAAGAAAGAAAAATATTTTGCTTTCAAGCTTTTAAAACAAAAAAAAAAGTTTTTATATTTTACATTTTTTTTTTCCTTTTTTTGGTCGGGCGTGTGACGTAGTAAGTAAGCGTTAGTATTAAGTATATAAGACTGTATCTTTGAGGAGAGAGAGGATTATTAAACGTAACGTGTAACCATCAACATCTCGTTTGATTTACATAAGTCCCGTCCTTACAATACTTTTGTAACAAGATATCTTTATTGGACATAATTTAAAAATATTTTTTATTAGTTTGCTGGAGGTGGCAAATAGGTAGTAAATTGGCTCCAAATTTAATATCTCTACAATGTGGTATATTACTACCTATTACCATGTCATATGTTCTAAGAGAATAACACATATGTTTGACGTGTCTGGCAACAGATACGATCAAAAAAAATATATTTATTTGTATTAATCTTCCAATTGTTGTACTTCCAGGTGTGCTCGAATCTTAACAAATGCGTGTGCAATCGCGGCTGGACTGGGCCGGATTGCTCGCATCACGACGCTCTGCCACCCTCACCAACCCCTTACACCCCCGAGAATACCACTAAAGCGGCCTACAACATGACCAAGAAGGAAACACCGTATGGTGAGTCGCAACCGGTTAAGATATGACGGTGGATATTTGAGGAATATTGTTCTATATATCTGTAGAAACGTTTATATTCAGTAGACATATGTCATAAATCGAACTCTAATAACAAAGTTTTTGAACGCTCCAACAAAATGTCTTTTTTTAAAACACTTGGCATTTTAGCTTTGTGATTCATACATAATTCACTTTTGTCCACTGAAATTTAATGTATCTACAGTCTAATATGTCAAAACTGAAATCTACCAACAGCTTTAGGGTTGCCAACGCAATTTTTTTTAGTAAAAATTTCACAAAAAATCTCAAAAATAATGACAAAATTAATATTTGAAAAGTAGAAATAATACAATTTGAAAATAATATTAGGCCCCAGATGGAGTCCGGAGAAAAGCCCCAATTCTGGATCTGTCCGGGATAGTTGTGCGATTGGTACCTTTAAACCTAGCTAGGCTGTCACCCTTTTATACTTTTGTTATAGGAAAGTTTTCAGGACAATGACTCATAAATAGATAGATTTTTATCTCAAGGATAAGTCACGTTATCCGTTGATATATTACAGAAACAGATTCAGCACAACAAAACAAAATGAAAGCTTTCCAGAACTCTTCTGTTATTATATTGTTTACCTGGTATTTTCTTCCTACGTATATTAAATATTCACTTATATAATTTTAATGTTTCTATTATAATTGATTTTTATATTTTCAGGTGTTTGTACTGTATCTATTAATATTCCCCCTACATTATATAAATTGTAAAAAAAGATTCCGAGCACTGCTTTTCAAAATTACGCTTCCCAAAAGTGTACACTGTATCGCGTCGCACCACATAAAACTTGAATATTCATGAATCATTTCAATACACCAGTGTGTCTAATGTAGGTTGACAGTGACACTACACAAGTCAAATTAAATCAATGTTGCCATAAAAATTCTAAATGTTGGTAAAAGATGTACGTCAGCTTACAATAGTCGCACATTAGCCCGCGTTCCGTGAGATTTGGTTATTAGTCGTAGAGGCATTGCTCGGATAGGCGTTAGGCAGCGGGCGGTGCCGGCGCACTAACGCGCGGGACCCCTCTCTTGCAGGTGAGCACGAGGGGAATAAGATGAGCACCATGAACATGGTGATATTGTTGCTCGCGGTCGTGCTGTCCGTGTTCGTGGGGTTCGCCTGGATGGCGTACTGCTTCAGGTAACGGCCGGTAACATCGGTGTTGTCATTGCACTGTGTCTGTCGCTCGTGCCTGTCGTGTCGTGTCCTTGTCGTGTCGTGTCGTGTCGTGTCGTGTCACGCCGACCGCGAGCCCCGCCGCGGCGCCGGCGCCGGCCGCTTGCCCTCGCTGACGTCACGCGCACGCTCGTGACGTCACCGAGTGCGCCGGCCGCCACTCACACCCTTCTGTTTGGGCGCAGAGAACTACCACGGCTCGAACACGGTTTTCCTCGTGGCGGTGCTCATGTCTGTGGTAGGGGGGGTATTCATAGTATTTGCCCTGAGCGCTCTCTGCTACAGGTCAGTCGTAGTACACAAAAACTTCTCCCTGTGCCTAAGGTTAGTGAGCAGAAAACAGACCAAAGGTAGTCTTTAAGAAGAAATTTAAATCGTCACCTTCGTATTACTTGTATGTTTATTTTAGACGTTAGCGTTGGTGTTTCTGTTGGTTTTTACGTCGGCGATTGATTTTTATTTATTTTTATTTTATCCTTTGGACATACGTTTTTTATGTCGTTTACTTTGTGGTCGTAGAGTTAGAGTTGGCGGGTGGCGCGTCGGCTAGAGTCGTCGCGCCACAACTGCATTTGATCTGTGGTTCTGTGTCCGCGTCGGCGGCCGGGCCGGCGTGCCACCGCCGCTAGTGACGTCGAGTGACGTCACGCACACACACACAAACACACGCGCGCGCACCGTCCTGTCCGGCCGCCTCGCTGCATGCCGACAAGGCTTTCCTCGTTGTACTCGAGACACCTCGACTCAAACCCTTAAGATTCTGGGCTCTTGGATGTATGCATTGGCTTATGTGAACTGTGACTCGTTTTCGTTTCCTTTCTTGGTCGGAGCGGCATGGCCGGGCGCCCGCGACCGCGACCGTGACCCGGCCGCCGCTCGCGTCTATATCTTCCTACGTATCGACTACTTGATCTGTACCAGTATCGCGACTTACACCGACGACACGCTAGACGGTACGTGGTGACGAGCCACGCCGAGGTATGTACTGTACACTTGTATGAGACCGGAGAAGATATAGATCGCTCGACTCTCGTCACCAATCACTACCACTACCACTAAATTCTATTAACTTTTGCACGAGAAGCGAATGTGCGATGCACGGATTCTTCTTTCAAGCAGCTGTCTATCTAGTTAGCAATGCCTAATGTTACATATAAGACTGACGGGACCCTTCCAGCAAAACAGTACACATTCTTAAAATGTCTTGGATCATTCCAAGACATTTTTCACCAAACAAATTCTAAAGTTCTTTACTGGAAGGATTCTAACTATCACTAAGCTAAGATCGATCTCTTGATGTAATTTCCATGTGACATCAATTCCCATGAGGAATGAAACGAAAAGTTTGATTTAGTCCAATTCAAAAATTTAATAAAAGAATTTTATCTGTAATATCCAAAAGCACCAGTCAAATCAACATTTCAACTTTTGAGGAACAAAACGGGACTAATTATTTAACTTCGAACTTTTTTATAAATAATGTAGCTTTCAATATTTTACAATTGGATGGTAAAAAAATGTTGTTGATGATGGTGAATCCCCTATTGTTCCTCGTCCATGGTCGACAGCACCAGTTGTCCGACCACCGTACACACTCTGGTAAACTTTATCGATTGATCTGAGTGTGCGTTCCCACGCCACGCCTGCACCAGGAGAAAGAGTACGGCGCGCAGTAAATACAACCAGGCTTACACCACCAACAACAAACCTATGATCAAGAACTTCACAGCTGGATCTACCACGTCCAACAATTCTCAGGAAGACATCTCGGATGCTGGGGGAAAGCATTCCTTCAATAATGCGTTTAGGTAGGTTTCGTAGACTTAAGGCGTTCAGAGAAAATGAAATTGTCAGTGACGTATTTGGGAAATAGCTTGCTATGTTCTTTCGAATTCTAAAAATGCTCTTGGAAACTCAAGATTGTGATTTTTTAATGTCAAATATTGACAATTTCAAGTTCATTGATGAACATGAACTTCTAATATTTCCTGTACAATCTTGGTGTCTATTATCATAAAATATTAGTAAACTAAAATACCTAAATTGTTAAAGTAATATGTTCTTTATTTTCAATATTAAACTGCATAATTAAATTTTCTGCGGTGAATTGTAAAATCATTAAATGAAAGCGCAGTTACCCGTAAATTTATCACATTCAACTACCTAGTCAAAAATAACAGTTTGTTTATTTAAAACAAATCAACCTGTACAGTTATTAATTTTAAAAGCTCTTTTTTGAAAATTACTAAAAGATATTTTGTTTTAAATTAAGCTAAAGTGTAATGGATAACTACGCCGAGTCTTATCCTCAAAATTAAATTTTCTTTCCTCTTTTTAACGGAACTCGTCTACTCAGAAATCTTTTAAGGTACGTCAAAGCTTCGCGTGGATATGACTGCGCACCGCTGTTTATTTCCGCTCACACGATTTTCGCTTTTAGCTCACAATGCTTAAGTCCCAAAGTGCTTCGGACTAGAGCAGATCTTTAAGAAAATTTTGCTATTTTTGTTTGTGTTTATTTATTGAGAGTGCACTCCCACAAGTGACACGCTTTTTTGATTTTCTTTGTTTTTGATCTAGAAATGAAAAAGACAGCACATAGCTACACTTTGCATTTGCACTCTAATTCTTTGATAGAAATTTTTATTTTTAAAAAGAATAATACCGACTTATGTAAATTATATTTCAATTTAGTTTATCGGAAACAGCCATAATTAACATTACTAGAGGCTTTTCGAATTTGTATTTATCATTTTCAACATTTTAGCAAGTCATCCATATTATAGACTAGGTATAAATTGTAAATAGTATATACAGGTTGTCCCAAAATTCAACGATAAGCGGGCGCCTAAAGGTAGACCTGCTAATAAGTACACAAGGAAAAATAAATAAATAATATACCTAGTTTTTTTTTTAGTTAAAAGAATTTCTTTGAAAAATTTATACCTTTCATGATATAGACCATGAGTCAAAGTACACTAAGAGTAAAAATATTTCATAATTTTAGGGAAAAAAAATGATTTTGAACGTTTTTTGTGTAAAAACTGCGGGCAATTTGGTGTTTTTAAGAGTTGTGGTGAATAGTAGCACTATTTAGGTATAAGATAAAAAAAATCTTAAGCATAGAAATTAAAAACTTTTCTTGTAACTATAAAAAAAAATAGGTTTTTTTTTTTTTTTTCCTTATGTACTCATGAGCAGGTCTACCTTTTGGCGCCCGCTTATCGTTGAATTTTGGGACACATGGTATAAACAGTAATTTTTTGTACGATATCTCCTATTTCAACAATGCAGTTTTATCATTTTCACATAACTGCTAAAAAGAAGGATAATTTTTATTCCAAGTGCCTGAACAAATTTGAATTGTCGAGCTGTCGTTTAAATCATTATGTGGTACGAAGTTTGTTTTAAATAATGGTATGATTATGGTTCTCTAGTTTTCGGGCAGTGCCGTAACTAACGTGGTACCACCGGTATCCGGAAGTGCCCTTTTGGTCTAGTGCTTAACGTATGCGACTGCCGATCAAGAGGTCTCGGGATCGAATCCCGGGTTGGGCCAAAAGTGTTATTAAGTTTTTCTGATTATATAAATACTTAATAACAGCTCTGAGTTTAGAAGTTGGGGTCTGAACCCCCGTGCCTCGCAGAGCACGTAAAGCTGTCGGGCCAGCTCCTTACCTCTCCCTGGTCGTGTCGGTTAACTATCCTATCGCATTATGAGAGAGAGGGAACAGAGAGTGCACTTGTGTTTGCCCACACACTGTGGCCCAATAATATCCCCTACGTAGTTAGCTAATCTCCGTTGAGATTGGCCACCGTGGCCGTAATCGGCTAGGAGAACATCACAGTATCTGAGCAGAGGGCGTTGTGCCCTCTGCTCAGATACTGTGATGCATGCAAAATAACCATAACAACTCATAACAAAGCGCCCTAACAGATGACGTCCGATATATGGCCGCTTAACGTCCAACTGACGCCTGTTACTCGGGCAACCACTTCACTTCTTAGAAAAGGGGTCTGAAACTAGTACGATACCTCGCCAATCACGCAAATAAAATCTTATATGTATTCTTAAAATATAATTATCATGAAACTTTTTATTCGAAACTTACATTCATAACTGTTTTACCATTACATTAACCTAAACAACACTATCTGTAATTCTTATTACCATGTTAGAGCATTATATCATCAATAAAAATGATATTATCAAATGGATAAAAATTGTATACAGAAGGCTGTAAAGAAACTGTGTGTAGAAATATGGCAGTAAAATACTTATAGAACTGTTTCATATAAAATTATATTATATTTTAAAAGTTCTGTTGTATTCAGCCGTGGAGACTCTCAACGTGTGATCTTCCGACATGGCAACCATATGTCAAGTTCCAGCAGCTCGGGGAGATATTCGTAAGTTGTTTACATTATTACCCAAATATGAGGAAAGGGAAAGGGAACGGTAATCAATTTATATAACGCTCAATGTAAGCATGTGTGTGTGCACGAACGTGTATGTGGCTCTTGTTATGATGGGCATGACGAATGGTTTCAATGTGATGTAAAAATTTGAGGTATTTTGTGGGGCTTAGCGGCGGATCTTATATTGACAAGTTCTAAAAAATTGACCAGACTACGAAGAAATCTATATTCTATCGTCCTGACTATTTCAAATTATCTATTTGATATTTAATTATACTAAGAATTATTTTGAAGTCATTATATAGTTATGACGATGTTAATATTTCAGTGCCAAACAATGATTTTAATACTACGTAATACTATGTCTAAACATTAAATGTGTTTTTCCTAGTCTGGTTAATTATGGTATTTAAACAATTGAATAAATACAACTGTATTCCATTGACAAGGAAATCACTAGATTTACCTGTGCAAATTGTGTCTGAACTCCAATACCCAACTATCGTTAAAAAAATACTATTCAGGTGATTTTTTTTTAGTTTAAATGGTAATATTATTCATTAGTATTAAGCTATTACGAGTATAAGATTTATTGCTATTCAATCAAACGTTACTCTAGTGAAACAAAAAGAAGGCAATAAAAAAGTACAATAACAGTTACTACAAGTAAAATTTTAACAAAAACCGACTTCAAGGTTTGACTCGATTTCTCTTGGATGCCATCATCAGATCTTAGTGTTCTTATCATGGTACCATCGTTGGGATATCTCCTTTCCATTAAAATAAGAATTATCAAAATCGGTTCATAAACGACGAAGCTATCCGCGAACACACATAAAAAAACATATATACGGTCGAATTGAGAACCTCCTCCTTTTTTGAAGTCGGTTAAAAATGGTGAAAACGTTTTGAGGTACAAATATTAAATCTTGTGTTTTTAGATGAAGCATAGACAACATTCCTATAGTTTGCCATCAATTAAAAGGGTTCAATAGTAATGAAATTCCTTCGCCGACATATAGGCGATTGCTAACAATTTAACCTAAATTTCTATCTTCGACTTGACAATAACAAAACTATTTCAACTTCAACAGTATCGAAGGTTCTGAACGCGTCTTTTCATCTGTTACAGAGATCACAAACCGAAACGGATACATTCTGGCAGCGAAGATGAACCAATAGGTTCAGGTGAGTTTATTAATAATTTCCACAACGAAATATGAACATAAAATGTTGTTACCACGGAGCGAATACAAATATTATTGCCATGGAAAATATTGGTAAAGATGTTTCCTGGATTAATTTCCCCCATTTGCTCCAAGTTCACGCATTTTACTTGTAATGTCACCATTCTTTGGTAGAATGTGAAATATGAATTTATGAAAGTGTAAATCTATCAGTGTCTATCAAATGTATTAACTGATGGTATCATTTACGAATTTCATAAACCCTTCAGATGTTGAAAATTTGTACATCCAAACTAAGAGAATACATAATTTAATATTTCAGGGGAAGAAGATATAGCGTTTATAGATGTAGCTCCAAATACAATGGCGAAGCTCCCAGAGAAAGGCATTCTGAAAAAGCATGGCTACGGTGCTGTGGATGGCAAAGACAAGTGGGGAGACGACTCTCAGTCTGAGCAACTGGAGGCTGGTTCACAGTCTGATGGTCAGGAGCCTTCGGGAGCCGTAGCTGATATGGAGTATAAGTTTAAGGTATGTTCATAAAACTTAGCTTACTCTACAGTTTTTTATTTTAATAATTTCTGCGACTACAGTTTATTTTAGTGTATCAATTCTAAAAAAGAAGTAAATTTAAGATAAATGTGTTTTTGATTAAGTTATTTCGTTAAAAAAATCAAATAAGATGCATAGAAAAAGAAGCTACTCCATAATAATGTTTCTGTTTCCAGGATTTAAATGGTTACCACGAGAATATAATCGTGGCTCTAAAGACTGCAGCTGCACAACGCGCGAGCGTAGGTGGCGCAAGTGGATCAGGCGATCTGCGCGCGCTTCAAGAGTACGAGTACAATAAGCGAGAGCGAGCTCCGTCCGCTGAGAAAATCCATGAAGCCGATCTTCGTCGACGAGCTGATGACGAGGAAGACGAACCACCACAGTGTGGACCCATCAGGATCAGGAACCTCGAAGACCTAATCAGGCAACTCGAACATCATTCCAGTAGACACATGAGCCCGTCAGGTTCCGAAGACATCAGAATGTCTGAAACGGAAGCCGATAGACATTATCGAATTGAACCAGGAGATATTCCACCGTAAGTATTTTTTATTGTTATACTTTGGTTTTGCCTTTTGTATATGTAAATTATATTGAATTAAATCAAGAACCAAAATAAAATATACTACCAGGACCTGAAAGCCGAAAAAGTACTCTTAAAATTCACGTTCATTAACAAATATTAATAACCATCGAGATATAATGTATAGAGAAGACGCCACTCATTAGTGCGGTGTTCCATGCAATTGCGGCGATTGCGCCGCACTTCCTTCAGTCGCTTGCTAGCTACACTCTGATGAAGCGGTGGCTTAAGCATGTGATTGTTTAAATCTAAAAATGTTCGAAAACTCGTGAAATATGCCATTTTGTGTCTTGAGATATTGCACTAATAATACAAGGAATACGGAGAAAAACAAAGGAATAACTTTTCACCAGTAATTAACTAGATATAATTGTTTTAAAATAAATACGAACAAAATATTTTAAGACGCCATTGTTGCCTCACTCGACATAGAGTACCTTAGAGTAAAACATACAGAAGTGATATTTAGGTAGAATTAACTGACGTTAAATGCACAACGTATCTAACGTATTTAATTGGATAAGGAAAAATAATATGTTGTTAAAAACAGCTTCGTAAATAACCCATAACATTTTTTTTGTAATAATTATACTTAAAATTATACTTAAAGTATAATTTAAAAATTGAATATTCGGCTTTAATATTTTATACCTCGATGCATTGTACAAAAGAAATGAAACTGGCAAAGCTATTGAAGTACTATTTACTCAGTGTGAATTTCCTAATAAAGCTTCGAAGGTATAAAGCTATTTGTCCGTTCTGCATTGTTGCTTGGCTCTTACTCTATGAAAGCGAATCTTTGCAACAGGTCGTTGGCCAAAACGCGTAAGCGCCATGAAAATCACGGCGCTTATGACATTTCGCTCGCGACGAAAATACAGCTCAAGTGCGATAGAGCGCTGCCCATTAATACTGTTGGATTAGACTACTAATTATTGTTTAGCTGCGCTTCAGCGCTTTTTAGTTTTATTTCAAACATAAACGGAACATATTATTGATTTTGAGTGGCTCCTCTAGTACGTAGTACGTAATATCTCGATGTCAATAATATTTTTTATCAACGGGAATGAGGCATTTACAAAAGTCATAAGGCCGTAATGAAATAGTGACGCGTGTGTATAGGAGATGTCGCGGTCGCAGTGAAGACGCCGGCTTCAGCTACCCGCGCTTCCGCGGTAGCGGGCGGCACCACGGGCGGCTGTTCGCGGAGGCGGGCGCGGCGGGCGGCGTGCCCGTGCCGCTGCCGCCGCTGGCGCCGCACGCTCCGCACGCTCCGCACGCTCCACACGCGCCACACGCCTCGCACTCGCCGCACGCGCGTCCGCCGCCCGACGACGACGCGCTCTACGAAACCGCAGACGCGGAGCGACTTCGCGACGCGCCCGACAGCGAGAGGTGAGATATGATACGTTTACTCCGGCTATTCCACAAGGGACCTTTCAAAATCCCTGTAGGATACACATTCACATACTTTGCTTACGACTAATAGTAATCGGTGATGAAGCTTCATTGCGGACTCACAATTTACCTACCATTATTGCCCAGTGTCATGAGTAAATAGTAAATAGATTAATAAAAACGATGGCATTGCTTTATAAAAGAGACAAAACTGTTGCGCAGGGTGATCTATATATTAGCCAAACAGTCTTAATGTACTCTGACACCGGCCAGCGCTATCCGGCGGGCTCCTCCCGGCCGCGGCGCTCGCACAGAGAGGGTTCCGCCGGGACAGCGCCGCGCCTCGCCTCTCCGTTCCTCTTCTCTATCATTTTCTAGTGATGAATTTATTCAAGCTCAACAACAGTTAGCCCGGTGGGCGAGTGAAGAGGCGGTGGCGGCCCCGGGCGCGGTGCGCGGCTACTTCCCGTCGCCGGCGGACAGCTCCGCCAGCGACGCGCCGCGCGGCCCGGCGCCGGCCGCCTTCCCCGAGTACAAGCACTGACGGCCCGCGCCCGCGCCCCGCGCCCCGCGCCACCCGCCCCCGCGCACGCCCCCGCGCACGCCCCCGCACCGCGCGAGCCACGCACGCGACCTGCACTCACCCACTCGTAGGTCACTAGTATTCGCCGTATCGAGCTCTGTTTGCACTGTTAGGGTACACACGTTAACAAATAGTATATCCGTTAGTAAGGAACACAATAATTCTTCTCACGCGTAGGTAATCTAAATAAAGGATAGTGACTCGGAGAGTAGGGCCGGTCCCCGTCGCGCCGCGCTTGTGAATAATATAATAAATAAAAGTAGAATTTATAGAAATTGTACATATAAAAAAAACGAAACCGTATGTTAATTGCACAGTATATTAATTGATATGACTGAAATATAGTTATGATCGTTTAGAGTAACCGTCGGTTTAGTGTCGGTGGAGTGTCGCTGCCGCGCCGCCGGAGGGTGCATCTGTTCCGTTCACGTGTTCCCGTATTATTCGTTTCATTCAATCGATACGCTTTATAACTTATCTGTTCGAGTCGCACACCTCGGCGGAGGTGCGGCAGGTTGTATGTCTAAAGTAACTTTAAGTGACAATCGTTGTACGACGTAGATGTAAGCGAGTTGTACGGTGCCGAGGTCCTGAGACGTCGAGCTCGACCGCCAACACTTCCGACAAACGAAGCTCAAGTAGCTTGCATATTAGATAGGCGATTAACAAATTGGGCTAATTGATAAGCGAAGCTTTAATGTAACCCGTGGTAGCGGGAGCACGGCGAGCTCGACGTCGCGTCACCTCTCTCATGTCCTAGTGTATATCATTTCTACATCTGTAGTTGTACTTTAAGTTGTCTAAGTTCTACGCGAGTGTCACGCGACAAGTTACGCGAGTGTCACGCGATCAGTCACGCGATCAGTCACGCGAGAACCGCGGTCCCGTCGCTGTGAGAAGGAGGGCGAGATGCAACCGTCCCCGGAGAGAATTCAATCGCTTTCATACTGTTATCACCTCTCCGAATATGCGCCCAACTTCATGTTCCACTTCGTCACACACGCGTCCCTCACTCTGGACGAACCGAGGAGACAAACAGAGAGCGTTACGTGGTTGAATGTTACTAGTTATGTCCGTGTCGTTAAGTGCGTTGTGTTGTTGTCGGTCTGTTGCTCCCGTAGACAACTATTCAGCGATCTCGTCTCACCGTGCACCAATAACGTCATGTAATTAACCATAACGTACACATATTCTAAAAATAATGTTAATAAAATTAAATGTTTCGATTTTATCAGAATATCTATTACTATTATTATTGTATTCAATTAACGAATTTACGCAACACTGACATGTGCAGATATGTATGTATGTTATAGTAACATGTTATAGTTTTCATGTTTATTTTATTGTGACAATTTAGGAAGTTATCGTTTAATTCGCGTTAACGCTAGGCTAGGTGGCGCGGCCACGGATGTATTCGTAGTAGTTAAATAATAAATAATAATGTGTGGAGTACTCGCTCCGGTACGACGAACACTGGTGCCGCGAGGCCCTACCGTTTCCAAATTACTCTCTAGATAATGGTTATAACGATAATTAAGTTACTATTAGTAGTATAACACGTACAGGGTAGATGTGATTGCAATACTCTGTAGCTGCGCGTGGCCGGCGCGGGCGGCGGGCGACGGCCGGCGCCGGCCACGCGCAGGCGGCGCCGGCCACGCGGAGGCAGCGCCGGCCACGCGCAGCCGGCGCCGGGCGGCAGGCGCAGGCGCAGGCGGCCGGCCTCTAACGTCAATTGGGAAAGGCGCCAAACACCGCCATTGCTCACGGTAGTGCTCTGTTCTTGACGCGAGTTCTCGTAACGTATATTGGAGTTACTTCCCGTACTGTGCTATGACGAGGCCCTCCAGCGTCACACTGTGCACCTGTCGTCGAGCGTTCCGCGGACGTTCCTCCCTGTACACTGTGACGTTGCCCCCACCCACCCTCTCGTTCCCCCGTTGTACCGAAACATAGCACAGTTGCGAGTAACAGTGTAGCATGTATGTCGAAGTTAACAATTGTGAACACAGAATATTGAATGTTTTGTACTTTAAGTATAACGTGTGAACAAGTTATATGAATTATCGACTTGCTCAAATATTACATTTTTTCGGTACGAGATAATTCGTAGAGACCGTTCAACACTACTGAAAATACTGATTTAGAAATGTTAAAGTTAAGTGATATTATTATGTAATTATAAAAATACGAATTTTAAACGAAAAAAAACGTTGAGACGTTGGTAATTTTTCCGTTTGATTTTGTCCTTGTAAATATATTTGCTATATGATTTACTAAATGAATGTAACATATTATTAATGAAAAAATAGATGAACACAAATTTTAAGCGTTGTTTTACTGTTCCTTTTCTTTACTTTTTCATCCAAATAATCTAATGGTGATTGAACTTTTGGAATTTGACAACTTCTCAAATATAACTTTGGCAATACACAACTTAGCAGAAACTATTGAACCGATATTATTATAAACGTAGTCAACTTCATTACATTCCTCATTCAGCACCTAGCAATGAATGCTAATTTTAGATCAATTTCTTTGGCAGTATTTAATAGGGTTCTATTCTTAAATACTGCTTTTAGTAAGTCTTAATTCATAATGGTCTGGTGTTATTGCTAATTTAGTTTTTTAATAGCTTCATGTTGTTGTTCATGTTACCTTTAGTCGTATTCTTTCACGTTATTTAGGTAAGCAAATGATGGAAGGTACAACTCCTCAACGGTTAGGAGTTGGAGGATAAATCTTTCAATTTCATATGTATCTATAGACCTTTAGTTTTTACTGTCAAGTTTTAGGTAACATAACTACATATGACATTTGAAGATTTATCCTCCAACTCCTAACCGTTAAGGAGTTGTATCTTACATCATCAGCTCATCATCATGAAATGATGACTACCAGACGCAAATACTGGAGTAACTTCAGAAAATATACAAAAAACATAGTACGTGCCTGAAAAAAATGAGGGCTTCCCTCGATTTCCCTGGGATCCCATCACTAGATCCAGTAATGGTGGCAGTGGGACCACATTGGGAGCATTCCCTTTCGAATACAAAAAAAAAATTCAAAATCGGTCCACAATTGACGGAGTAATCGGTGAACATACATAAAATAAAATAAATAAGAAGTACATACAGTGGAACATAGACCCTCCTCCTTTTTGGAAGTCGGTTAAAAATTTAGCTTTTATACTATAACGAAAGTATAACTATAATTTATTAAAGTTTAGGGGTGTCTGGCAGGGGGTAGCAACTGTCATAAGTGTCCGGCAATGGATGACAAGATTTTTAAAGTTATCCGGTAGAAAAAAAAAAGAGCTTTATACTTTAACGAAAATTAGGTACTATTTTATACACCTTTACTACCTGTTATCTGCCAAAGTAACCACAACCCAAACTCTATAGTCGCTTGTCGTTCTTACCTATATAGGGATCATGCACAGAAAAACTTTCAGCCTTTATAAAATAACGAAGGTCTGGCTGTCGTGGGCTCTTGGTATATTATGTCAAAGTAAATGAGCAACAAATTGAGAAATAAAATAAAACAATATTATGAAGTAAATATTGTACTTAATGATGCATCAAAATCAATAGTTGCAGCATTTATTTTCCCTTTACGAAAAGAAAGAAAGATGGCAGAAAGCAGAAACCATAGATTAAACAATATGAAAATATATTATTGGTATTATTAATTAAGACTCATCAATACTCTGGCTTCTTCGTTTGATCAAGAACTTGGCAAAGTCATCTTTTTCCGGATCAAAAGAACAGATCTTCTCACACTGGGCAGCTGTCGCAGCTTGGTGGATCTGCTCTCCAAATACCTTAACGTCTTCTCTCTTCAGTTCTACCATATACTTTCTGGACTCCATTAGTACTATAGCATCATCTCTCGCCATGGACCACACACTTGGCTTCAAGCGAGATATCATGTTGTGTCCAACATAAACACCATGAAATAATCCTTGAAACTGCGGCTTGTGAGGGTAATGATCCAACGCTGATAGAGATAGAAAATGCAACTTTCCATAATCCACATTTAAGTAAGTATCGCGATCCTCACGCAGTAGTAAAGGTGCCTCTGGTCCACTTTCAGATATTTTAGCGTCAATATCGTTTAATATTACCATACCTAAATTCTTTTCGTTTTCTAAGTTCATGGCATTCACATCAAAACTGTTCCGATTTTCCAGTTCGTACAACATTCTCATGACGTTACGTTCTGCTATATCTGTGGCACGTTTGTAGTTAACACCATGAGATGATTTTAACATATCCTTATCTTCACAATCTAATCCATATCCGATATATGGAGAAGTAACTAGATCTCCTAGGTATCCTCTGTGCAAGTACCTATCACCGCATTTGCAAACACCAGCTGCTAAACTCACATTTGGACGACAGACTTCAGTTTCAAGCCACGTGAACGATACGCCGTGTTCTCTAAAGTGTTTGTACTCTGGAAAACAAATACGTTCAGCAATTTCCTTCAACCTCATGTGGTAATCCCAATCGAAGACTCCCAATCTGTGATCGTATCTCGTGCCGAGGCTATGTCTCAGACGATGCTCCCATAGTTCGCAAGCATTAAACTGATTGGTATTACCAGTGGTCCAAAAGTTTAAAAGATTTTCCATGTAGTCACGTTCACGATACTTCATTTGTTCTATAGAAACACAAGGTAAAAGACCGTTCATGTACTCAAGATTAGTCACCATGCCAACTAATTGACGAGCTTTTGCAATCAAATACCTTGATGTGGAAGGACGAAGTAGGAGGTTCCCATACACTTCGAGGTAACGTCTTGTTTTTTCTAAGAGACCACATCTCGTAGTTTTTTCTAGCGCCATGGATGTAAGAAGCAACTGCCTAGCAATGAGCTCTGGACACCCATCGACGACGAATATGTTCATGTAGCGCCTATTGTGACGATACGCTTGGGAGAGCGTCTTGAGGAGATGTCTTCCATCGCAGCCTCCAATGACCAGAAAATTGAGCTCGTAGGCATTTTTATCACCACGTTGTAAGTATTCTTCTTGCAAATCAATAGCGGGACTGATGCCCCAAAACATTTTGTATTATCGACACGGCTGACTGTTATAGAATGAATATCATTGTCATGGTGACAGGTAACGAAGCGAAATTTATTTAGCAAATAGGGCGTTGCTATGGAAACCATCTATTTATATAGCGACGGCCTGTGGTTGCTAGACTATCTGTATTAAAGGAGGCAGCTTTATTTATATCGTGAAAGCCCTAGATAGTCACTCGAGCACACACAATTCAAGTGGCTTAATATTGATTAACTCAGGATGATATTACGCTTTGATGAGGGTCGGTAAGTATTTTTGATTTTCAAGGGCTTTGTACACTGTCGGTAAGTAATTAAAATAACGTAGGTAAAATACTAAAACAATTTAGGAATCTACGTGTAAACCAGAGATATGAAATTATAGTCTAAACGCCGGTGTCGACTTACACCCATCTGACAACCAGATGAGACACATTTTTTTAGAAATATAATTAATTAATGACCACCCCTATGATAGTTTCCCAGTAGTATCGCAAATCTGTCAAGACTATTTTTTTAAATATTAGGTCTTTGGGTCTTTACCTATGAAATTGCCTTTCAACAATACTGGTCATTTCAAATAAAAAAAATTGTAATGGCTCTGTATTCTAAATTCAAATTATTTTGTTTTAAAACCGTGATGGTTTTAAAACAAAATAATTATATTTACAAACTCGGTCTTTTGTTTTTTCATAAGCGTTGTATTTTCATTACATTTGAACATTTTTCGTCATAATGGATACTTTAAAAATTCGTGTAATTATGGAATATGAGTTCCGTCGTGGCACCAACGCGACACAGACGGCACGTAACATCAAAAACGTTTACGGAAAGAACTGTACAAACGAACGCACAACCCGTTATTGGTTTTCCCGGTTCCGTTCTGGAAATTTTGACTTGAAAAATGAAGCTCGTGGTCGTCCGGAGACTTTGGTTAACAATAATGAATTAAAGGCAATTGTTGAAGCTGACGAAACTCTATCTAAAGCTGAGCTAGCAGCAGATTACTTCGAATAACAGAAATAAAAAAGTTTGAAAAAATAAGTACTTTCACTTATTGCATACAAAACGGCAATTTCATAGGTAAAGACCTATTAATTTTGATTCATTTTTTTTCTCAGGCAAGCCTATACCATTAGATTACTTATTAAATAACCTTTATTTTTTTACCAATTCCGATTAGTTATTAGCTCGGTGTATTTTTACCTATATTAATTTACCTGTTCAAACCTCTTGTCAGGAGGCTATTCTTAGGCATATTCTTTTTAAAGAAAATTAACATTTGGGATTAAATATAGTTATACTCGTATTACTTATGTGTAATGTTACTTACATGTATAAGACGTAAAAATAAATACGTTCACACACCGCTACATTACAGCTACATTAAAATTGCATCGTATTCACAACCCTTGATTACACATGATTGATGATACACTATTCGCGATGATCTTGACCTGTGCTGTAGATCCTGCAACTTTTTTTTCAAGATTTTCTATATAACGGGTTTGTTCCTCTCTTTTTTCCTCGGTATTTCAACTTCCTTCTTCAAATCTTCAAACTCGATATTTATGAAAATTATGAAATGCATTGAGTTTATGATTTCATCATTCGACTTACGTAAGCCGCATTTGAAGACTAAATCTGGGTATTCTACTTTTTAACCGACTTCAAAAAAAGGAGGAGGTTTGGTCGGCAAGCATCTTTGCAATTGTACAATCCTTTTCTTTACCTTCCCATCTCTTTACTTTTTCTTTACCCCCTGTGTTCTTCATTTTCTATCAGGTTTTCTTTAATTGCGTTGACGTTAAAATTGTAGCGTGTTGCTTCTTTCGGCCCTTTCTTGTATTTATAATAGGTGTTTTCTCTGGCAAATTAGCACTAATTTGGTTTGACTGATACAATATCTGGTTCAGAACTAAGTGGGCCTACTTATTTAGACATCCTAAGAACCGGTCCAGCTCTTTAGCTTTTTCCAGGCTATCAGAAGACCAGGAAGCTTTTTCAGTTGTTCTAACTCGTAATTTCGGCATCTAGAAAGAAATAAAAATGACGTAATTCAAAATGCACTTTTGTGGGTAATGGGAGTCACCTGACTCTCATTTTCCACAATTACACTAATGAGAAAAATAATAAAATAAAAATAAAACTTTAAAACACTGACCAAATCTGAACTACATCACAATTTTGAACGTCTAAGTAAGACCGTGTAAAAGTCTTATTCTTATACTACAAGATATTCGACACTTACCTTCTAATTTGTATTGACGTAAAATTAGAACAGCGGAGCACAAAAACAAAACACCAGCATATCTCGACGGTGCGCGTGCCAACTGGCGCGACTTGTTCTGGGGGGCACTGGAGGGCCAGAGCGGAGGTAGGGACGCTGATTTGGCGTCGCTCGCAAGTACTGTTTCCTGGATCTGAGGGTGACTCCCATTACGCACTGCCTCCCATTACCCTACTCTCCCCTACTAGGCAACTGATTTAAATACTTATATACTTTTTTTTGTAAATACATACAGATTATATATAGAAAACACGTAAATTCCAAAATAAATATTTGCAGATCATACAAACATTTGGTACGATCCGGGAATCGAACCCGAGACCTCAAGAACAGCAGTCGCGTAGCTACCACTGCGCCACCGAGGCAGTTGAATAGAAATTGGTTGGACACGACGGTTGGCTGTTGGTTCCTACCGTGTAGAAGGCGTTCCAATCCGATCAAGGTCACCTTGGTCGGTCGGTCGGTTCCGATCGTGTGGAGCGCTTTTAACAGAACTATATGTTTCTCCGTCTAGGACCGCCCAGAGGGTGTACACCACAGGCAAGTCACTAATAAGTGTAACAAGGAATTCAAGTTATGATCAATGATTATCTAAACATGTGAAGGAGTCAAATAATATATTATTAAGAATGTATAATCAAACTATTAGACTGCAATATTTGGTTAAGATCAATCTTTTTTCAAGGCTTATTCGCGCTATGAAAATGCGACTCTAATAAAAGTCTTAAGGACTGCCGATAGAAGTGAAAACTTATATATTTATTTTTTAACGCCATCTAATCCCAAGCTAAGCAGAGCTTGTGTTATGGGTACTAGACAACTGATACAAATACATATATGCTTTTTTTTGTAAATACATACATATTATACATAGAAAACACCCAAACTCCGAAACAAATATTTGTAGATCATACAAACATTTGGTCCGACCCGGGAATCGAACCCGAGACCTCATGATAAGCAGTCGCACAAGCCAACCGCGAGACAAACGAGGCAGTCAAAAATCAAACTGTGATTCTGGTGACTTTAATGTTAACAAACAGTGCCTCCACATTGTGAAAATGCTTACTTCACTATTGAAATAAAAAGTTTGGAATATAAAAGACAGTTTTAAATTTCACAATAATATTTATTACGTAAATAATACAATAGTAAATGCATCTGTGCTTAGAAATATTATTACTCTATTTAAACAGTAGCTTATATTATTGGAAAACAAGTTACGAATATTTGAATAATTAAGAAATATGTGAAAATCACAAATTACTTGTGTTTTGAATAAGGCTCGGATGATGTGTTACCAATGCTTTATTAGAAAGCTGAAACAATTATTCAGATAGAAATTTCAGTATCCTTGTTTTTGCATATAAAATTGGCTTTTAACTTTTTGACGTCGATATTTCACGCTACACAGAATTACGCAAGGCGGACTTGTTTCAAACTTAGTGTTCAATTAATATTCTCGATATTCTAATTGAATGTAGACCTCTCTTAAGGTAGGCCACAGAGCTCGGTCTGTTGTTTTTTGCATCCATTCGTCGCCGGTTTTTTTTTTTTATTAATAACGAGTAAAATATAATCTAAAAGTTGATTTAACTGTATCAAAGCATATACTGTGAAATCTGTCAATATTCTTTACATGGAAAAAAATTACAATTTCAACTTTCTAATAAAAGAAAATAAAAAGTAATTAAGTCTGCTCATATATTTTTTTCTCTAATACCGAATTCACAACAAATATTTACATTACTAATACTAAATTACTAATTTACATTCTATAGATTGTAATAATATATACTATATAATAATTTACATATATCTTATCTAGTTATTATTATACATTGCTATCTAAATAAAGGTTCTATTTCATTAGCTTTGGTTTACAATACTTTATGTACTGTAGGTATAATATACAAGTCAATTTTACACATTTAATTATTAATTACATCAATAAAGATGATTCTAAAAATAGGTATTAGGCATTTATTTTGTGCCCTAATTTAATGAACATCATTGCACAAATAATTAAAACGTGTGTTTCTTAAATTGTATTAATACCTATCACGTTATATACATATCGTATCTATGGTTATGGATTATATAAATTTATATAACATTGGTATCATTCAGTACTGTATTTGCCCTCCTAGCCAAGTTGATAATCTACAAACGAAAATGTTAGTAGAAAACTAAGAAATGTATGGGAATAACGTCATCTCGACGCTAAGTCACGTGGTCAAAACAAGTTATTACCCAATAATACAAATGAATAGCGAAGAAAATTCCAACTTTGTGGCGCACTATTTTTGTACGGCATCGGTTCCATACAATTACAATACCTCTTGTAATCAAGTGACAAGGAGGAGAAATCAAGGGTTGCTAACCCCTTCCCTTCACCAGTACTTAGTTGGACAACTTACAAGTGACGGCATAGTGCTAAATGTTATTGTTTTATGCCACTCTATCTTTCAAAAAGGTCTCGTTGTGATTCACATGAACTACAAATTTTCGACACGGGCCCGTAGTCTATTATTATTTCCAAGATTTGGTGTCAGCTAGTAGTTCAACCGGTTTTTGAATATCAGCTTTTACACGGAGCGACTGGCGTCGGACCTCGGCAACCCTTGAGAGTGAACTGAATTCGAAGTTTGAACTAGTTGTCAGTATATTTGAGGGCACTGACTTCCCAATAACGATTACCATAGATGTTCACGGCAACCGGCACCTACGGCTTTACGTGCTTTCCGAGGCACGGGCGGGAAACACCGCCATCTTCCATACTCCGGGCTGCTATTAAGAATTTCTTGTAAGAAAAACCCTACAGCAGTCCGACCTAGGAATCGAACCCGAGACCTCTTGATCTGCAGTCGCTTGCGCTAACCACTAGACCAACGAGGCAATTAATTAGAACACAGTATAAATTTAAAACCTTATAATCGAATAAAGTAGGTATTCGATCTTAATAATCGAAAAAATCTTATTAATTATTTTCTGTGTATTTGGATTTTAGGAATCTATTATAAAGCAAAATTTATAGTCCTAATGTATAGTCAACCCACAAGTTATACACCACTGACGAAATATAACTATAGACTTACATCGCATGAACTTAGAGTTGTACGCGGATGTATAATAAGTTTAATGTTCACTAGATGTCACTAAGTGTACCAAATTGTAAATTTCAAAGATATTTTCTGAGCTTCTACTCCGATACGAATTCGAGAGTAAACTGTCAAGTTTATTTGTTTTTGTATTAGTGCAAATGTCCCACTAGATGTCGTTTTCCACATAATTACATTAGTAATTTATGTGATATTTTATTAAATCGTCCAAGAGCACACAAAGAAATAAAATTGAAATGTCTGTTTATAATTTCAAATAAACAGCTTCTTAATAAATGCTTCTCAGTAAATACGGTACATGAATATATATTTTTTTATTAATTTTTGTATGAAACTTTTTAAATTTTCACATAAAACTCTGTATGTAGGTCTAGCTACTTAATTGTGTTATAATAATCAAAATTTGTTGAAAAAATCCATATATTATATATGTTATATTAGGTTATATTATTCAGTGATGAAAGCTCAGTAGGCTGAAGCCTAGGGCGGCTTCTTTTAGGGGGCGGCAAATTACTTGATTTTAAAAAAACTACATTACTGTAATAGAAATGGAGAAATTAAGTCTTGGCAGTTTAACAAGAAGAAATAATGTATTAATAGTACTGTTTGAGAAATTCTATATGCTTGTTAAAATACATCTTTGTAAATATCTGTTTATAAGACATCTCAATAGCAGTTAAATTTTACAATTTAAATTAGTAATTTTAACTAAACATTTTCTTAATTACCACTGAAGGTGGCATGAGTTGCTAGAATGCACTGCTGCGTCCGTTTCAGCGGCTGGCGGCAAATTAGGTCCAAGTAGAAATTTTCATCCTTGGTCCTTTCCGCCACCTCTTTCTGTGCAATGTCATCTTCGCAGAAGATAAAACTCTGTTGCTATCCACTATGGAGCATAACATGGTTGGCAGTGAGAGATATTCTCCCATAACTGCATTCTATATCCAACGCTGCGATGCTCAAGTAATGGCACAGGGAATCGGCTCAATACACTGGACAGGCAGGATTCAACTCACTTCTAGTAACCGCGTGCAGATATTTCCGAAGCGACTGTGACCGGAAAGAACCTGCGTTACGCGGAACAAATCTCACATGGATATTCCTGACAACGCGCATTCTGCCTCCGTAGACATTATGTGAGGCACGCGTGTGGCTCAAACCAACAACACTCTCTACTGTCTACTCTCTACTCTCCTGTGGCGCACCCTACTCTAGGCGGTCAGTGCTACCGTCTACACCGGGTACCGTAAAGTGTTATTAACCGGAGAATTCTGCGTTCCATCTTGTCGCAACACTCAGTTTACCTAAATTCGGCAAAAGCTTTCGAGCAAACTATTGAAAGTGTGTGTGTGAAACTGTCGTCAACCTACTGTTAAGGAACAGGCCTAGATACATTATTTGGGATTAATACAGTACGAGAACTGAATTGAACACGATTGAGGCGCCTTAAAGTGGCCTCAGATATTCATTTTGGAACGACACGTATATTTTATTATGTCACAATATTGATATCTATGTCGATTACTGAAACAAAAATAATGTAACAGCTCATAATCTTCACTTTTTAAATATTTAAGTAAAACTTAATCATTATTAAGTTAATTTTTTTTTCGTGGGTAGGTGTTGAAAAGTTCACACGCATTTGTAAAAGCTCCTTGAATATTTTAATAATTTACTTAGTATTTGCAAGGCCTTCATTGTTTACATGTGTTCACTGAAGTTTCTAAGCCACCTGCCAGCTTTTTTTTTGCACAAATATAAACATCTGCAAACCAACTCTTACAAGTTCATCAAGTTCCTCAAGTAATTTTATTGTTCTGAGTATACAAAATGTACCTATTTCTTATTTCACGCAAAATTCAATTCACTATGATTGAAATACTAATATACAATCGAATCGAATCGTCAATTGTCAATTCGGCTGGAATCTCTGGCGCTGCACGCGCTGTGTGGAGACGTGGCTCCGTTACGCATCTGCTATCGTATTTACAATGGGGAGTACCCCGAGCAATTGATTGAATTGATCCCTGCCTCCTTTTTTTGCCATCATCCTACGCGACTGCAGTTTCATCCTCATCATTTAGGTGTCAACTGTGCGCTTTTCGAGAAAATTTCTGCCCTACACAACAAAACTGTGGAATAAACTGTCGACTGCGGTATTCCCGGACCAATACGACCTTCAATCAATCTTCAAGAAAAGAGCATACTTCTCCTTAAAAGCCTTGTGACACCTCTGGTGTTGCGGGTATTCATGGGCAGCGGTAAATAATAAATAAATAAGTTGCCGTTCATGAGTGCATTGTTTCTCGTTGTTTACTGCGTGTTTTGGTGATAATGATGGTTTTGGAGAAAATTATTATTTATATGGGGACTCTTTAAGAAATTAACAAATAATATTATTATAGAGTATTAAATAATACTCCTAAATATGGTCCTTAGCAACTTTGCTGTTGGATTTTTGTTGCTTTTGCCGAAATTGAGCAAACAAATTTTCTATTACATCCTGATTCAATTTTAAACCGACTTCAAAAAAAGGAGGAGGTTTCTCAATTCGATCATATATATGTTTTTTTTTTATGTGTGTTCGCGGATAACTTCGTCGTTTATGAAACGATTTTGATGATTCTTTTTTTTTAATGGAAAGGAGAGGTCCCAACGGTGATACCATGATAAGGACATTACGATCTGATAATGGCATCCAAGAGAAATCAAGTCGAACATTGAAGTTGGTTTTTGTTTTAGTTAATTGTGTTATTTTTCAAATAATTTTTGCCCGTCTTTATCGCATTTAATGCATGTGTTACTTTTTTTAAACAATGCGTGTTTCTATGGCATCTCATATTTTTTTAATTACTGTTCAATGGGCCTATCTGTCAATTTTGTAAGTGATCGATTCAAGTTTTAAGTTTTGTCTATTTCGTATGGTTTGGTAACATCTTGAAACGAAATTTGCTCATTGCCGTTAACATAGTTATTGTTTAAAAAATGATTTTGAATTCTTTTAATTAAATGTGGTACATCAAAAAACGCAAATAATTTTACAAAACGTTGCAAAAGAAAAAGGGAAAGTTACTAGATATCCCTGATTTCTTGCATGTATTTTGGTTTTACGTAGCCCGACCGCAAAAAGCAGCTTTTAGCAGAAGCCCACTTATTATCAAATAGTTTATTTATAGTAGCTTTTAAAAGAGTTGTAACAATTCTGCTTTTACTGCTGATGGAATATTATAAGTTACACATTATTGCGATTTCATCGAAAGTGATCACACAAGCTTTATCTTTAATTAATGCATTTCGAATTTCTGTTATTCTTTTTTTAAATAAATCAGGGCAAAACAGTCGGATTTTGCTAGCCACTTTCGGAGTTTCGGATTGTGGTTCGAGCGGCAAGTACTACACCTTGCCGCCTTAGAAAAAAATACACTTTAGATTTGTAAAATAATGACAAGCTAAATTTATTTTCGTCTTCTGTCCAATTCATAACCTTTATTTTCGTAGCTGCATCAATGTCAATTCTCTAGAAACCTCTTCTGAACTCTTTAGATTTTAAAATGCTGTCATCAGATTTTGGATTTTGCCGTAACTTAAATAATAGAATAAAAAAATTGTTAGAAAACTGTTTAAAGTGTATGTATATGAAATAATATTTATTTGTTAATCTCCTGACTGATTTAATGTGATTTTAATATAACTTGTTGTACAAATTAAAATATGTATAATAAAAACTTGAGAGGTGTCAAGGAACACCCGGATGGAACGAAGTTTATATATTATATTTGATATGCTCCTACTAATAATGCGCATAAATACTCAAATTATTTTAGTAATAATCAAGCTTTACAAAATATACTATAAAACAATATATTTTATGTAAATAAATGCAAAAACCCAACATCACGTGGTGTTCCCAGGCGGTCACCTATCCAAGTACTAACCACGCCCGATGTTGCTTAACGTCGATGATCGGACGAGAACCGGTGTATTCAACATGCTATGGACGTTAGCAATCAGTTTGTTATATTTAACGGTGAGTATCCAGCACTATGACGTCAATTCAATGTTAAAAGTATCGTCACACCTTTTGGCACGAAAAGTGTCGTTACATTTTTTTCCGTCTAGCCCCCTTTCGCGACGCGCGATAAGGAACTTCGTTCCAAAATAAAGATTATACTTTGCAGTTCAATCATTTATTTTATATTAAATTGACATATAATGACCTAAAATTTATTGATTATGCCATATCAGACAGGAAATAAAATCGCTCAACATTATTATCTACACCATAGATTTACATGATTGAGTAGAATATATTTAAATTAGGGGGCTTCCATTAATTACGTAAGGTGTTTTAGGGGGGAGGGGATTGAGCTAAATCTTTTCAAATCTCACTTAGGGGGGTCATGGCAAATATCACGTAATTATTGTGTAAAATTGCGTGAAAAATTATTTCCGAATAAAATATGGCCAAATCTGACACAATAGTGTTTGTCGTATTCGTCCGAACTCCGCAGAGCAGTAAAGTAGCATTCGATATTGCTTTGCTAGTCTTCAATAGAAGTAATAGAACAAGTTCAATAATCCAACACGTTTACAGCCAAAACATAAATTTGAAGAATCTCGCGTGAGATTTGGGGACGGGGGAGGGAGTTGAGGAAAATCTTACGATATCTCACCAAGGCGGGAGGTGAGGTCGAAAAATTCTCAAAAATGCCTCACGTAATTAATGGACGCCCCTTTACGATATTTCGTTGAAATAATTTGTTTGTTTACTTACTCTTCGTAAGACAACTAACCATTTGACAAATCAAAGTCCGACGTAATTGTAGCCACTTGGTGGCGCTATCATCGCGCATCCAGCATATAATATTCTATATGTCATATCAATAACTTATAAATGTGACATCTAGCGTAGTAAATAGGTCATTATATTCAAGTTTATTTAAATCGATTGCAACGACATCTCCTAAAAATAGGTGATAACTTATAGTTACGCAATTGAAAATTATTTTTTTTAAACAAGCATTAGAAAGTAAGATTTATATTCGAAAAATAATAAAATAATTACTATAATTGAAGCATATCAATAAAATAGTGATAGAGTTTGTTAAACTATTTGTAGTACCTTATTTTTGCGCGCCATCTAGATTTAGGTGAATTTTTCTAGCTTTTATCGGTGTACAGTTTGGGCCAGGGGAGGGTCGGTCTATTTAGTATATTGTGTCATTGTTATACACTGAAAAAGTAAGTGAAAATAATTGCTACCGAAAATTCACTGGGAGAAATCGATAAAATCATTCGATTCGTAAAAATTGTACATTATTGTACAAGATAAAAGACTAACATAAGTATATTTATCTACACCCATGCTATAAATCGTCTATAAAAGTTTCTGAAACAGTGCGTTCATTGCCAACATTAAAACATCCTGTGTCATAATACCCATTATATCATTCAAACGAGTGTTATAATTTTGTACTAAATTTCATGATGCAACTCCTTTTTCAAAAAAAGAACATTGTCAGGCACGCACTTTTCACTACCACAGCGCCGTATTTAAAAAAAGAACTGTTTTTCGAATTCACATCGTATCCCGCCATTTTTGTTCGATATTAGTACTGCAAAAATGTATTAATTTTGAACTTATTATAGAGGATTCATATCATGGGTGTAGATAAAGTCATGTATGCAACTGTACATAATTAGGTATTAAAGCAATAATGTGATACTATTACCATACTCGGCAATTCGTCTTTTAATACCCCTTATTTTATAACAGTTGCATAAATAACTATTAAATAATTTGTAGGTACTTTAAAAATTGATTTGATACCCACGACGCACGTTATGAAAAGGGTGTATGCTATTGGGGTCAGAGGATGTTACAAATGTTACCCTTTATGTCCAAAACTACCAGTCCGATTGTGATGCGGTTTTCAGTGCCTATCACTGAAAACCGCATCGCATTCGGGTTTGACTGATGCATGTTCTTAGATAAGTTTTACGGTAGCAACTTACTGGGCGCTGTAGTAATATATTTTAAATTAGCTACTACCTATTACAGAAACTTGATAGGTAAGCTTTCCTGTAGGGAGTAGTGATGTAGAAACTCTGAACATTCTAAGAAAATTTTACAAAAAATAAGTAAAATGCCAATAATCAAACTTTACTCTTAGTCTCTCACAATAAAATACAATATACGCTACATTAAATACAGCTAACTTGCTATTAAACATAACTAGGTACACAGCATTTGCTTTTTCAATAATACATAAACAAGTAATTCTAAAGTATTTGGTAACCCATTCTTACCTTTTGCAACTAACTTCACAGCGGCCAGCTTTTAAACTCGCTGTGAACTCGCAAACTACTGTCAATATTTTATAGGTATTTTCATTATCAAATCGCTTCTTTGGTAGACAATAGTATAAATTAGTGTTGAAACTTAACGAATATTTAAATGGAGACTAGATAGTGACGCTTATACTGTCAACTGGAGCGCTCATCCCAGTAGGGCTAACCAGCTGAAAGCACTTTGAAAGACTACAGTAAGCAACCTTGAAAAATTAAAGATGTCGACCATGTAGAACTCAAACCACTTCATGTGGTAAAACGATAACTTCTAATGTATCATAAGCTCTGCTTAGTACGAACCTAGGTGGCGTTGTGTATCAGATGTCCATTATTATTCAAAAATTGTTAAAGAAAACTTTTTGAAGCTATTTTGTTCTCTGTGTGAATATTTACTCTTGGTTAATTAACATGTAAGCGCGCTACTTTAGTTGCCTTGTTTACACTTACTACTATTGGGTTGTTGGTTGTTGTAATGTATTATGGCTAATTAATAAAGTATAGTACCTATGGTGTATATCAAAATAATTGTGCAAGACACATGATAGCGCAAATGGTATCGATTAAAGACCAAAAAGATCAGTCATCAGTCACAGAGTTCCAGTGAGTTAGAAAAATTGCAATGTCTACTTCAAATATAATTTATAAGATATTCATCAATAATAGACAATCCCCACAATTTGCTATAATTTAAGAAATGTTGGATTTTATCGAGAATAATAAAAACCATTTCCTAATCATTTACATACGGGACGTGGATAAGAACACTTCAAGTGAAACCTGAAGTAATAATTCTAATAATATATCATACATCCTTCATCAAGTGAAGGCGAATAGATAAGGAACTACTAAAAGTCTTTAGAGAAAAAGTCAGTGCTTATTATAATAATTAATCGATACACCTTGTCTGTGAGAAAAATCATTCGACACTTTAGAACCTTCCCACGCAGTTCGGGGAGCCATAACTACATTTCTTCGACTGCTATTGACTACTCTGTAGTCAGGAGAATCTACTATTATCACTGTTCGATAAAGATCTGGGCTTAGAAATCTTGCCTTCAACAGTGTTTCCACGCCAGCCCGGCGCAGACATGCCAGTACTTCGATTCGTATAAGTCGATGTCGTAACTGGTACTCTCAAAGACTGTCTGATCTTTAACTTGTTCAGCCAAAGATCCCTAGTCTTTTTATTTCCCACTACAAAAAATATAAACAATATGAAGCCTTGGAATGTAGCCGTTAAAGCGAAAAAATAAGAAGCGACAACGTGCTGTGAAAATAAACCAAAAATCCAAGGTAGACCAAAAAGGAATGTTAGAAGACAGCTTACAGAAGCACAACGCTTGGCTTCATTGGTATCCCCATGTCTTTCAATTCTTTTAGGACCAAATACAGAGCGTAGGATAAGAATAAATAGGGTCCAATTTGCGAGCAACATGATTGCTATAGGAGCATAGACCGCAAGCCAAAGACCTAATCCTGAAGGATAGCAGAAACTACTTGTAGGGTTGATATCATCGAATTGCCCCTGGTACGAACTTGGGGCCGATGCAAGTAGAATCCCGACTATGGCTATCGGAACTCCCCAGGCAAACGCTGATGCTCTAAGTAGTTTATGGGAGGCGTCTCTAGGGAACACCTTTACTAGTCTGTTATACGATATTACAGCGGCCACTAACATCCAACAAAATGATGCTAGGACAGAATAATGTATTATAACTCCCAAGAACATACATCCTAAAGTGTACGTTCTGAATTTAACAAAAACTGTAACTAAAAAACATGTTACGAGTAACAAAATTGCTAAACATAGCTGTAACCAGATTTTATTATTAAAGTCTCTTCGCCAGGATCTAAATAGAATGGCAGTTATGGCGACTATGGTCAGACCGAAGAGGGATAAGCAGCATCCAATTACAGATAAGATTTCTAGGATCATTTCATCTAATTCCGAAAACACAGTCCTGGGGACCAGGATTTCCGCAAAATGCGTTAGATGGGTACACTGGCAAGCGTCCATCCTCCCAGGTTCAGTTGCTTCGATGAATGTGCAACCCTCCTGTGACCAGTAACCGACACTTTCGTCGTCAAATTTCCAGAAGCCACATGAACGAGTCTGGTTGCGAGCAGCTTGAGTTAAAGGTCGAAAATATATATTTATAACCTGTAATAAAAAATTGCTACATCAAAAAAATATAGGTTCAATTAAGAGCTGGCTGTTACAAACCCAGTAGACTCATAAAAATGTTTAAATTTAATTTTGAATTGTACAAAGATCATGTATATTTCGTTTGGTGGGTTCTCAAACATGAAAAATCCAGCTTGGGGTATCTGTGTTATTTGCGATTCCAGAAAAAATATTAAATAAACATACCTCTCCGTTTTCAAATTGCATTGTGTCTTCAACGTTGATACTCAGAATTCTACTATTAACGCTCATAGTAGTAACATTGCTTTGAAAGGCTCTGTCGTTACGAAATATAACGAAGCTAATACGACGAGACGAGCTGGCCACTGAGTTCGGTAGTTGGACCACTGCTTCACTTGCGTCCGTATTAAATTGGTCGGGGTTCAATTCACCTAAGGGAAAATACATGAAGGTTAAAAGATGGGGTACCTACGGGCAAACGTTGGTTGATTTTGAAAGCTAATTGCCTTTTTTAACACTCTGCAATTGACTAGTTTTCAAATAGATTATACAATATCAGTTCCAACAATAATATAAAACACAGCAACTTAATGAAATATGGTCTAAATTCGATCACTAGACAGTCTCTAGTACCAATATTTGATTTTTCGTGTCGAATTCGGAGACGGTGTTAATTTTGTAATTCTTACCGTTCATAATCTCAAAGGCTTCTTGAGTGAAGGAATCATTGTATCTGGTAGCTATTCTGAGACCACTCACAGGAAAACTTGGATTAGAGTCAGCGACCAACAGAGCTACATTGCTTCTAACTTCTCTAGTATAATTTGTTCCGTTTAACTTCAAATTGTTACCAATCTGGTCCAATAATCTTAGAAGACGGCCGGGTATTTCCAAGGTCATATTATTTTCAAGAAGTTGATCAACCTGAAAAATAGTAATGGTGTGGCTATGACCTTATTCTAGACTAGCTTTTACACGCGGCTTCGCTCACGCGGACTTTCATCCTCTGATTTACCCCCTTAGGGGTGGAATTTCTGAAATTTCTTTCTTAGTGCTCACTTACGTTATATAAGGAACCTACATGCAAAATTTCAGGATTCTAGCTTCAGCGGTTTGGGCTGTGCGTTGATCTCTGGGTATGTCAGTCAGTCACCTTTCTCTTTAATATATATATAATACACAACATTATGTGTATAATTGAAAGCCAAATGTTTTCTATGGTTTTTAAAATACCCTGTTACTTATAAAAGGTAGACAGATTTAGCGATAACAATGGACTCGCCTTAGGATCAGAATATACAATTTCAATAATTAATAACTAGACATATAGATAAAGTTACATATTTATATCGGTATAGCTCAAAAAATTTTACAAGTAAAATCGCCAAAAGTAGCATTCTTAAGTAACTAATTCATAGACCTTAGAAAACCTTAGAATTCGTACACCTTAATTTATTTCCGCTGTCCAATTTAGCGGTACATGAAGTGCATACTTACTTGATTAAATGGCTGAGTAATGTTGGTAAGTGGTACTGTGTCGTTCAGCAGAAGCAGTTCAAGATTATCCATAACTTGCTGCAATTGTTCATCAGGCTGGAAATATTAATCAGCATTATGCGACTTGCTCAATTTCTACTTCCGAAATGCTGGTGATATTGAGTACAAATTGAATGTATGTATTTTTATCTCCGAATACGTAAGAAGAACACTGCTATTCGTCATTGGTACATATGAAAGTTTGCTTACATAATTTGCCATATATACCTATTAATAAAAGTGGTAACTAATTTACATAGAAATTTTCTTTTTACCTTTCGCTCCCTATTAGTGTTGGTTCATTTTGGCTGCTTGGATTGGCAATAAACAAATAATCAAAATAAAAAAGAGTAAGTTTTGTCGAATATGAAAATAAACTCAGACATATCATATACTTTTTTATGGAATAGGCGGGCAAACGAGCAGACGTATCGCCTGATGGTAAGCGATTACCGCCGCCCATGGACACCTGCAACACCAGAGACGTCACAAGTGCGTTGCCGGCCTTTGGGGGAAGGGGGGAGGGTATGGGCCTTTTTTTTTTTTTTTTTTTTTTATCGTGTGGAAATCCCCTCGGACCGTCACCCCACCGGGGCTTGCGGCGGGGCGGTGTGTCGGACTCGAACCGACTAAAACCACACGGTGTGCCACTCTGCGCCTGTGAAGGGAGGAATCCGGGAACTGCAGTTATTAACACGTCCGGACCCCTCCCAGCGCTTGCCCGCACTGAAGCGGGCACCGTCTGCTGGTATGACTCTCAATTTAGGCGACGTACGGCACACGCGTACGTCGCCCCCTCGCGGGTGGCCACTAGAGCGGATGGAGGGGAAAGCCCGTCCCGACCATCCGCAGCCACACTCAGGGCGGCATGAGGCGCTGATAGGCGCGCCTCCGCCGCCCGGTTCGCCGGCGGCGGATTGGGTCCGAGTGGATATCATCCTCCCGGGCCTTCTCCGCCGCCTCCTTCTGCGAGATTACGTCTTCGCAGAAGGTTGCGACCGCGGTAAAACTGCTGTCGCTACCGGCCATGGAGCGTATGATGGCCGGTAGCGAGAGATCTCCTCCGATGACTGCAGTGAGGGCCCGGCGCTGCGACGCCCAAGCGGGGCAAATCGCCAGCGTATGCTGGGCCGAGTCCTCACTGCAGTCGCAGTGGTGGCAAGCGGGACTCAATTCCCTCCTAGCGACCGAGTGCAGATACTTCCCGAAGCAACCGTGCCCGGAAAAGACCTGCGTCAGTCGGAAGGAAAGGGTCCCGTGCTGCCGCCCTGCCCACTCGAGGATGATCGGCTGGAGAGCCTCCACGGCGGCAAAGCCAGCGCGTGGAGTCTCCAGCCGGAACGACCATCTAGCCATCGTGGCTCGACGGTCGGCTTCACGCCAGTCGCGTACCTCTTCGGGCGGAGGGCGATAGCCATACTCCGCCCGATATTCAGCCACCCGTCGATAAACTTCGGCGAGCACTTCCGCCTCCAAATCCCACGGGGGGGTCCCGGCCAAGGCGCACGCCGCCTCGGTCGACACCGTGCGGTATCCGCGTATGGCTCTGACCGCCAATACCCTCTGAGGCCGCCAGAGGCGAGCCTTATTTAGGGCAGTCAGAGCCACCACCCACACCGGTGCGCCATACAGCGCCATCGACCGGACAACCCCCGTGTAGAGGAGTCTCGTTGCGACGCTGGCTCCACCCAAATTGGGCAAAAGTCGCCCAAGGGCGGAGGCAGCGTCGACCAGCCTGGGACCAAGCTGTCGGAAGTGCTCGTCGAAGAGCCACCTACCGTCGAGGACCAGGCCCAGATACCTCATCTGGGCCCGAACCGGTACGAGGACCGAGTTGACCTCTATGGAGGCGCCGGCGGGTGGACCACGACGGGGCCCATGGAACAATAGGGCCTCCGTCTTGTCCAGGGCCACCCGTAATCCCAGCGCCTCGATGCGCCCAACCACCAGAGAAACACCCCTGGTGGCCAGGCACGCCGCCTCTTGGAAGTTCGCCCCCCGGGCTGTGACCAACGTGTCATCGGCGTAACAAATTACGCCCAGCCCGGGGGGGAGACGACCTCTCAGGACCCAGTCGTATCCCACGGAGGGTATGGGCCTCCGGTATCCTCACTCACTCGGTGAAACACAGCGCAAGCACTATTTGAAACCGGTTTTCTGTGAGGCCGTGGTATCACTCCGGTCAAGCCGGCCCATTCATGCCGAAGCGTGGCTCTACCACGTAAGAGCATATACCAGACGACTTACTGGTATCACACACCACATAGCTTTAACAGCCTGCTAGACATAGGCCATGAACTGGTATGACTAGTATCACGCATGCTTAATATCCAAATCAAATAGCGCGTGTAACCCGGCTTGCGTGTAACACACTTCTGTCCTTTTTCCCGAAATATGTCCTTCAAATATGAGAAAGTGAGAAGATGTAACACATCAAAAAGTGTGTTTGTATGTTAACAATAGTACACTTACTCGCCATGTAGTAGTTGGTAGATCTGCAGTAGTTGGCATTTCTGTAGTAGTTGATAATTCTGTGGTTGGAATCGTTTCTGTGGTGCTTGGAAAAGAAGGTTCAACTGTTATGATCGGATCATCCGGTGGTATTGGAAAATCGGTACTGGTGGGAGATTGGGTGCTAGTTGGCTCATCTGTATCGTCATAACTGTCATCGTCAGAATCTTCTGACGAACTGCTACTTCTAGCCGTAGGGAATGTCTATAAAGTAATGATGTATATTAGTTCATGGCATGCTTTGCAAATGATGATCGTGATTATTTTGGTGCATAGCATGGCTCCTAGCTTTAATCTGGAAAGTTTGCAATGTTTCTTGTATAAAAAATTTGTTCCACTTTTGAAAAGTATTGAACTTTTTTAGTAGTTTAGTCAGTTTCAAAAGTTCCTGATAAGGTTTCAGCAAAATATTTGCAACATAATAATTTACAGGTAAAGGTTGTTGATATATAATGTTTATTTAAGTTGTAAATGTCTATCCAAGATTTGTGAAACATAAATCTGTAGTTAATCTGGCAGATATTCTATCAGGGACTTTATCAGTAAGTGGTATAGCTGGCCATCAATGAAAGTTTTTTTTTTAATTTCCTTGAATATTTTGACATTGGTTGACATGCAACATGCTCTTGCAAATTAATAAAATAATGAGTGCATGTGTTTTACAGAAGAATATTAGCAATGTTAAACAAATAGTGCCCATAGAACCTAACCCTTGTCTTACCTCATTTCTGTACGACTCGGTCGTACGGACCGTGACGTTAGTGGTTAACGTGACTTTAGCCGATTTACAGATATCATCACTTTCCGTCACCACAGTAAATCCCAAATTGAAATTGCCAGTACATTTGTACTGTTCACAGTCTAGGTGTAATATTTCAGCTGAAATGAAATTATTTATTAGATCTTCTTCTGCTTCTTTCCCTATTTTACAAAAAAGATTTTTCTAAAGGAAAAGGGCAGATCCTGTACCGCTGGCAATAAGATGGTTATGAGATTTATATGGTTTATAAAGTGGATCATCCTAATTATATCATATTTTTAGAACTTCGCTAAAATAATTTTAACTCTGCTCAAAAAGTTGTTACAACTGCATCAACAAAATGCATTTCTACGTTTTCTAAACATGCCATGCTTAAAACCGACTTCGTCTAGTCTTGTCACAAATGAGATCATGGAATACATAGTTTTTTTTTATGGAATAGGCGGGCAAACGAGCAGACGTATCGCCTGATGGTAAGCAATTACCGCCGCCCATGGACACCTGCAACACGAGAGGCGTCACAAGTGCGTTGCCGGCCTTTGGGGGATGGAGCCTGGGGATGGGGGAGTTAGGGTAAGGGGTTGGGGTATGGGCCTCCGGTATCCTCACTCACTCGGTGAAACACAGCGCAAGCTTCTAGCCCGCACGGATCGGTTAATCCAAAGGGTCCAACATGCTTGCACTAGTTTTTGCTTTAGAATACCACCTAGAACACACGTTAGACCATTCCTAAAGGACAATTTTATACTAAAAATGAAGTCCAGGCGTAAACTACACCTAGCGTCGCTTATGTTTGGCATTGTTAAATACCGGGAACCATATTACCTGTTCCGTAAATTAGAATGGGTGTCAAGCAGACGTGATTGTAAAGTAAAACAGTGCTCGCAGCCACTCTCCATACTGCCTCATAGGACAGCCGCATTTAAAGGTAGTTTCCGCTATGCAGCTTCTAAAATTTGGAACAATTTGCCACCGCCTTTAAGATCATTAAATACAATCGGCACATTCAAGTACAGATTGCGGCAATGTCTAATAGACGCACAGCGGAGACTAAATATGCTAAATGTTAACACGTCTCATAAATAGCGTAGACCGATACCAACATGCATGCATAGCTTCACACTCAGTTCCGAAATGCAGGCGAGCGGTCCCCGCAATGTTAAAATATGTTAAGTATAGGGCAATTTGTTAAGTATAGGGCAATACTGTGTGTATGTAATTATTGTTTTTTGTTTTTGTATAAAATATGGCACGGATATGTAAAATATCTTTATGCACGGTGTCACCTGGGCCCAATTGAAAACCAGCGTCAGACGCCTTGTCTGACACAATGCTGAATTGGGTCCATTTTTGGCCTTGCAAATTTTATGTAAATTACCTTTTTTATGTACGATTACTTTTGTTATCAAAATTTTTTTTTTCTTTCTTTCTTTCAAGCACTATTTCACACCGGTTTTCTGTGAGTCCGTGGTATCACTCCGGTCGAGCTGGCCCATTCATGCCGAAGGGTGGCTCTCCCACGGTAATACTTTAGATTAAATTTCACTAATTACACTTAATCTCACAGGGCCCAACAAAAGTAAATTTGAAATAATAGGTCTTTTACCTATGAAATTGCCGTTTTGTATGCAATAAGTGAAAGTACTTATTTTTTCAAACTTTTTTATTTCTGTTATTCGAAGTAATCACCCATGCAATCGACGCATCTTTGCCAACGCATTGGCAGTTTATTGATGCCCTTCTTGTAAAAATCAGCTGGACGGGAGGAACAAACTCTTCAAAAGCGTTTTGCATTTTTGTTTTAATTACATGGATATGCTCAGTATCCAATACCGAATACCAGATATTTTTCTCTGGTAATTAAAAACTAGTCGTGTAGAGAGCCCTCCAATATCTTTAATGTACAGAATTGGACCTGTTACATTTTTATTATAAGTATAGATAGATGCTGCTACAAATGAAACGCAATATGGAATCATACGAAACGACGTGTGGGAAACAATTAACAGTTCCTATGTATTCTATGATCTTATTTGTGACAAAGACGTGAAACTTAAAAAAGTCACGTTGGTTGTAAAAGCTAATTAGTGAGTATTGTATTGCTTGTTTAAAGATATTATAGATATATATTGCATTTCTAGAACATAATAGGTCTTTACCTATGAAATTGCCGTTTTGTATGCAATAAGTGAAAGTACTTATTTTTTCAAACTTTTTTTTTCTGTTATTCGAAGTAATCACCCATGCAATCGACGCATCTTTGCCAACGCATTGGCAGTTTGTTGTAAAAATCAGCTTGACGGGAGGCAACAAACTCTTCAAAGGCATTTTGTACTGCCTCTGGGGAATTGAATTTTATACCCACTAAAAAGTTGTCTAAATTTTGGAAAAAGTAATAGTCGGTAGGTGCAAGGTCTGGTGAGTATGGCGGATGAAGAAGAGCTTCCAACCCCAGCTCTTGCAGCTTGGAGACTGTCTGTTGCGCAGTATGGGGTCGCGCGTTGTCGTGAAGCAGCTGCAAGAGTTGAGCTTTGGCAAAGATGCGTCGATTGCATGGGTGATTACTTCGAATAACAGAAAGAAAAGTTTGAAAAAATAAGTACTTTCACTTATTGCATACAAAACGGCAATTTCATAGGTAAAGACCTATTATAACGGGAAAAGTCTTTTTTTGTCCGTGACTGTACACTGCCTGTGGGAAGCTGAGAAAGATATGTAAATATGGCAGTACGAAGTTCGCCGGGTCAGCTAGTCAATATATATACATCTGAAACTCGGAAACGGCTCCAACGATTTTCATAAAATTTTGTATGGAGGGGTTTCGGGGGCGATAAATCAATCTAGCTAGAATTCACTTTTAGATTTTTTTACCAAAAAAGAACGAGCAAAACTCGGTCATTCAGGTGCATAATTTAAAAACGTGGCTGATTTAGACTGAAAATAATAATAATACACCTATAACAACAAAACAACATTAAAAATACGCACCGAATAGCTTATCTCCTCTCGAACAGTAACGCACTGGTTGCATAATAACAACCATCATATTAGACCACCAGCCCGGCAAGACAGCTCTCATTGTCGGATCCAACTGAACGTGTAACAAAGCCGTTTTCTTATCTAAATATAACTGTTTCAATTTCGTTTCGAATAATATCTTTTCTTTCCTTGATTTCAATTCAGGATGCTCCTTTTTGAACTGTTCCAAAGCACGTTGATAATCTTTAGGATCTACAGTATCTAATTCATCGATTTCTACACTACGACTGTTTTCGTACATTGTGGAATAGTAAATGTAATCTTTGAGCTTCTTTTCCCAAAACTTTAAGCTGTCGTTTATTTTATCTAGCGTATATTCTTCTTCAAGCTTGATTTTGACAGCGTATCTGTGTTTTAAAGACTCCTCCTTCCTAATCCAGAGAAATTCATTAGATTTTGTAGCAATAAATCGTTTAGTGTCTTTATAAATGCACCAATAATTCCCATCATCAGACGGTGATAGAACATAAGTATGTGAACTTCGGTTGTAGCTAATTTTGACAGGTGTTGGATAATATGTGATAGAATCAGTAAAACATAGAACGTCATCTACTTCTACGTCTTCGCTTGGTACTAGTACCAGCTCGTTCTCGCTGAAAGCAGGAACAGAAGGAAAAAATTAAAATTTGATTTACAAAACTGTCAATATAACGTTTTTTTTTATATTATCAGCGAGTTTATAAATAAAAGCAGAATATCTTTTAAAATTTTTAATAATCAGGAAATTCATACAAAAATACTCACAAATTAGCTTTTACTACCAACTTGAGTTTTTTAAGTTTCACGTCCTTCTCACAAATGAGATCATAGAATACATAGGAACCGTTGGTTGTTTCCCACACGTCGTTTCGTATGATTCCATATTGCGTTTCATTTGTATCAGTATCAAATACATTAAGCTGAAAATTAGAAAGTTAATGAACTTTATTAAGTACTTTAAAATATTGCGAGCATCACATACCAGGGATAATAAAAGTATGCACAAATCTGGTATCAAATATGTCTATGTCTTGAATAAAAGAATCCCTCATCGTAAGGTATAATATATGTATATTTGGGTGATGTCTAGATTTTTTTGAATTGATTATTGTCATCATCTTAGGATCATACTTAAATAGTATGTTGTAGGCAGTTTAAATAGACAAAGATGATAAACAGTTGTAACCCTAAATAGCCTAGAAATAGTTTTAGCTCACAAGCTTAGAATTCATGAGTAGAAGTAAATGACAAAAATTTTAGAACAATCTGTTTAATAGAATCACTAATTTGATAACTCACTACTAATGAGTTCCATGTTAAAAACTAAAAAGAATGTACACTTCCAAATCACCAATATTTAAAACTTGATCTTATTATTAACTAGGCTTACTGGAACTTAGATCTTATTTCCTTTCCTTGTGCTCCATAGAGACGCTCAAACCGAGCTTTCACTCCAAACAAATATTAATCATGGTTTTAAGTTTTCAAAGTTTTACCAAATTCTTTCCACAGATAAAATTTGTCCAAGAAATAGGTACATAATTTTATCATTGTATATATCAGGTTCAAAGAGAAACCTAAATTTCAATTACCCCTATATCTTTAAACTAGCAGACCCACGAACCCCGTTTGAGTCTCCCATTGCCCGTAGCGTGATAATTTTCCCCCGTTTTTTAAACATTCTTCATTGACGCTTCGCTCCTATTGGTCTTAGCGTGATGATATATAGCCTTCCTCGATAACTGTACTATCCAACACTGAAGGAATTTTTCAAATCGGACCAGCGGTTCCTGAAATTAGCGCGTTCAAACAAACAAACAAACTCTTCAGCTTTATATATTAGTATAGATTAACTGGAGTGGTATCGCATATTTTAATTGCGTTGATTTAGACATAAGTATTTGATGTAAATTTCAACTTAATAAACGTATACCTGACAAAGAATCCAGATAAATAGGCTGACTTAAGACAACAAAGAGATCCTACAAGGATTCTACTTTTGCCTTTAAGCCATAATCAATTCAAGGTAGTAGAGCCACGCTGATTTCAGCACGACCGGGCCGGCTCGACCGGGGCGGTACTACCCTCGCACAGAAAATCAACGTAAAATGACAGCGATCGTGCTGTCGTGTTTCGTTGGTGAGTGCGAGACCGACGGCCCAATGATGCAGAAGCATCACTAGCCCGCCATGGTGTGGTCCCCATGCTGCATTGTCTGCATTCGCAGTATGGTGACCACCACTCTTGGATTCTACTCATGCTTTCCATCAGGCACAGTAGTCATTTTGACAGACCCAAACAGAAATAAAACTCAAATAGATGAAAAACAACATTAAAGTACTGAAATACATAGACAATTCAATGTTATTTAACAACACTAAAAACAAATAGTCTCCTGTTCAAAGCAATCTCTATCATAATATTATATGACAAGACTTCATATCCAGGCGACGGGCGTTGACTAAGTATAGGAATTGTGTTCAGACATGAAAAGTTTGTAAAATATACGCGTTTTTACGCACTACATCTCACGCCCCTCACCTAAACATGGCATATGAAGCAAAAAGCTGTGCTAAACTATTAATAAAATGGTCTAAGATCCGACCCTAGATCGACCTCCACCGAGCTGAGAATAGAATAAAACTTATTTTATCATTGATATACAAAAAACCCATAAATTTCGTATTTTAGAAAATATATAAAACTAGCTGACCCAAGCAACGTCGTTTGCTCTCTGTCTCCTATTGCCCGTAGCGTGATAATTTTCATCCGTTTTTTATACATTCTTCATTGGTGCTCCGCTCCTATTGGTCTTAGCGTGATGATATATAGCCTATAGCCTTCCTCGATTTTCAAATTGGACCAGTAGTTACTGAGATTAGCGCGTTCAAACGAACAAACTAACTCTTCAGCTTTATATATTAGTATGGATGTATTTATTATACTCTTCTAAGATCTAGTACTCGTAATCAACAACACATTTATTTGGATAAAGATTAAGATTAGGTATTATGTTGATAAAAATTCTTTGGCAAATAACTCATCATTAGGTAACAACTCTTAGCGTCTTATACTCGTGATAACTTCTAAACGAAATGTCCGATTGGGATGAAAAAAGTATTTTACTTCTACATAAATACCCTTGATAACATAATGCTTAATTTGGATAAGGAACAATATTACGATACACATTTAACGTAGTTTTTTTCTTAAGACGATTTAATAATTTTTTTGAACACAAAAGCGGTTATTATGACTAAACCATGATAGTTAGGTATACGCTCTTGCGGACTTTTTTGTAGATCTTAATGGGACCTACAAACCCGTAATACATTATTTTGTTCTATTGTCAATAGTTTTTGCAGCGCACGCAAAAATAAGTTTTCGATTTAACACCTTGGGTTACGAAATAGCAATTTTCTTACGGATCCCTATTTTTTTTAAATAAAACATAGCCTATAGCCTTCCTCGATAAATGGACTATCCAACACTGAAATAATTTTTCAAATCGGACCAGTAGTTCCTGAGATTAGCGCGTTCAAACAAACAAACTCTGCAGCTTTATAATATTATAGTATAGATAACAGTCGTGAAGCTTAGTTGGAGGCCTTTGGGCGGCTTAAAAACATCCAACGGCAAGATAACGTAGCCCCAACGTTTTCTTGCCAGTCCCCAACCCGCACTCGGCCAGGGTGGGGGGACGTATGGTCTTAATCCTCTCCTGAGGGGAGACCCGAGCCCAGCAGTGGGATGTTATGGGTTGTTGATGATGAAAAAGTTTTATTCCATTATCAGCTCAGTGAACGTCGATCTAGGGTCGGAACACTTATTTGGCAGCGTGTTTTAAGCAGATTTTTCATTTATAACATGGAATGTCCAGGTAAAGTTTTTATTTTTCATAAACCATTTTTTTTAAATCTCCTTTTATTACTAAATCTTATTTTATCAACATAAAATCGGAGGTCCAATGATGGCCTTTTGGTGGTCCCATTGTGATGCAGAAGGATCTCAATATGCTACCATAGGTCACATTCACAGAAAACCGGTGTGAAATAGTGCTTGTGCTGTGTTTCACTGAGTGAGTGAGGATACCGGAGGCCCGTACCCCAAACCCTCCCCACATCCCTTTCCCCATCCCCCATAGGTCGGAAACGCACTTGTGACGCCTCTGGTGTTGCGGGTGTCCATGGGCGGCGTGCGGTCTGCTCGTTTGCCAAAGCATGCGTCATGAGTATGGTGACCACTAAGCTTGGATTCTGTTCATACTTTCCATTAGGCAGAGTAAGAGTCACTTTGGCGGGCTCATATAAGAAACAAATTCTAAAACTTACTAATTTTTCTTACGATTTTGATGATTCAATAATCATATAAAATTTTGCTATGCCTATATAATATGCTATGCTTAAATAATTATTTATTATCCTTAGAAGAATTCATTATTTAATTTAAACCATATGATAAGCGTTATCTCTTAAAGGCTAGAACTTCGATAACTAAATATGCCAATTGTTTAAAGCGTTAAGTGACATTATATTAAATATCTCAACATTTTCATTAAAACGCAAACAAGAAAAAGTCTAAAAACTATAACCCGACACCGTAAAACTTTTGATATAATTGATATAGCCTCCAATGTGACCCCATTATAACGTATCTATTAACACCTCATTCATTAAAATTAGTTCAGTAGTTTAGGCGCCGTTGGAACATACAAACATACACAAACATGCCAAAAATAATACCCTTCCTTCGCCGTAGTTAGGAAATAATATCACTAGCAGTCATCGTTAGTAAAAACATAATATCTGGGCACACATAAAAAAAACATGAGATAGTTAAACAGCGTGCAAAAAGTTCTATTTCGTACTTTTGCAGATATTACAACGAAAAACTATATTAACATTAAATTGTGAGATTACTCATTTGCATGCATCATTGAGCGAACTTGTAGTATACATTATATTAGTAGACAGTGATCACAATAACAAAATAAGTTACTTAGTGTAAAATCTAATATTGCGCACCCGCTTCGCCGTCACCGTGTCTACGAATAACTTTTTTTCATGTTCGTTATCATATGTACAGGGATGTGTTTCGATCCGACGTTTTCGAAACTTGTACGGCGTCCAACCTCCACAGTACCATTGCTACATTAGGAAAACAAATATTCTAAGAACACAACACCATGGTATAATAATATACTTTGCCAGGTATGGCATTCCGAGACACAGTGACGAGCCAGGGAAACCGACATGACGTCATCATCGCTATCGCTGGTTCTGGTTGGTTCATTTCGTGTTATGTTGCTATAAAGTGGTAACTGGATAGTGTCGTCACACTGTGTCGCTCTCGGAATGCGAGACCTTGTTTTCTTGGACCATGCACAACACCAAAACCTTATTCCGGTATTCAATTTTTATATAAGACAACTTCCGCATAAGGAATATACATCCTGTGTCGCGGGGGATTTCACAAACATACATGAGACGCACACACGGAACACCCACACCTACTCCGAACAACATGTTGTCACACAAAGTGTTGTCCCATGTAGGATTTGAACCTACAGCACTTGGCGGAGTAGAAAGTGGTAGTAGAAGTAGTATAAAATATGTATTTTTATATCAGTTGTCTGGTACCCATAACACTGGTTGTGTGTCAGAGGTGCAATTAAAAAAAAAAAACCTATGCCTTTTAGGGAAACCATCTGCACGTGGCAAATAATTTGTTAGAACGTGAAAAGTGTAATACAATTCACTGCTTGTTTACATTAAAAATAACAGACAACCTTTATTCGGATTTGTAAGACATAAAGATATGTTTTTTTAAGTGAAAGAGTAATAAATATACATTCATTCATGTTTCCTTCCTTTCATTTCCTCTCTTCCTTTCATGTATACATCCATACGCTCACACAAATTTTAAAAAGTTTTTTAACTTCAGAAGGATTCTTAGGGGATAGTATTTATTTTACAAAAATCTTCTTTTCTGTAGCCCATTTCCCCTTAGAAGTCGGTAGACTTTTAAATTTAACAGCGTTTATCACGAAACTTGAACACAAATATAAAGTAAACTTTTGCTACTTTTGAGAGAAGTTATTCCATCTTCATTATTATCACTTTTTATTATATTATTTATATTAGCGAGCCATTGTTGATCAGGAATACATTTAGCCATTGACGTTTCATGATCAAATTAATAGGCTATTTTTAAATAGCCCTGTGGTTAAATAATATAATCGTCCCATAATTAAGCTTGTAGAAATGTAATAGTTCATTCCTCTTGAAGTTTGATTGAAAAGCTTTATTTAATGTTCAAATTACGTGAAGCCGAGCTTTTGCTGGGTTTCAGTTCTGCCTAACATACGACAGATGACTGTGTCCAAAGTGCCTCAATGTATTATAATCATATGAGTATAGCTGTACAAAAAGAACTTGTACAGTCTTAGCCGGCCTTATCGAATGTAAGGCTAAACACAACTTACCATATGTTCTGCATCACTCGGAAAAGTTATATTCCGGATAGGGTCATATGTTACACGCAGAGGGTACTCTCTAGGGTGTGTAGAAGAGAGATGAAAAAGTGGATCGTTCGAATACCTCCATCCA
The DNA here is from genome assembly GCA_949125395.1 of Diaphora mendica. Taxonomy (NCBI): domain Eukaryota; kingdom Metazoa; phylum Arthropoda; class Insecta; order Lepidoptera; family Erebidae; genus Diaphora; species Diaphora mendica. The sequence goes on along the minus strand of OX421318.1, from coordinate 27,594,210 downwards.
TTATAGAGAATTTGTCCATGTTTTTTTTCACACATTTCGTGAGATTGCGCCCAAGTTGCTCTAACACCAGTACTAAGTACCCCGGGAATCACAAATAAACACATTGGTTTTGGAGAATAAAATCTAATAGCGCCATCTAATTTTTCGCATCCTTCAGAATTAGTATGCTTTGTATACGGTTCCACAAAACAGTATCTGTAGTACATTTTATCACATCTCTCAGCTGTGTAATTTCCAACCGGATCCTTAGCTACGCACAGCTCCTCTTCAATTCCAAGATGGGGATTAGACACATCAAAGCTGGTACTTAGGAGAGATCCAGTAGTTGATGTATAGGACTCATCAACAAAGGGCCCACCCGCATAAGCTGATCTGTATTCAGTCCATAACACTAGTTCTGTATAGTTACTCATCATCAAGTTATCATATAACTTTGCCTTATACAAATTGCCAGTGCAATCTTTGAACGCATCTGTAAATCTTTCTGGTCCTTTGAGCCGATAACAGATAGGTGTTTTATCATCTTTTGTATAGCTTATCTGAAATCCGATTGGACATTTGTTTGAAGTTTTTGCATGAAGGGATGCTTGTAATAATAATATGAGTATTATTGAACAAAACGTGGAAACTCGATGAGGCAGGATCATCTGAAACAAGAACCAATTAAAGTCATTAACGAACGAAGATAAATAATGTTTTGAAGACTTCCATCGTAACATGATTCGCTAATGTTCTGCTAATGAATCCCTGTTCTACACAGAACTGCATTTATATACATGACTAGCCGAGTCTCGCGGTATTACCCGCGGTACGACAACAACGCGAGGCAAAGCTAGTCTAAAAAAAGTAGCTAAGTTACTCCTTATATCATCAGCTACCTATCAGTGAAAGTCCCGTCAAGATTTTTTGATGTAAGATTTCCCATATACTTTCATATGCATTTAGTGAAAAGCTGTTATAATTACAAACAGACACTTCAATTTTATTTATTTGTATAGATATCAAACGAATTTGCAATCGTTCAGTCGGATAAAACCGTACTGTTATTCGTAACATTTTTTACTAGCTGACCCGGCGAACTTCGTACCGCCATATTTACATAATCTGTCTCAGCTTGCCACAGGCAGTGTACAGTCGCGGACAAAAAAAAACACTTTTCCCGGTATCTTTTATTTTTTTTCTTTCTAGCAAAAAAAGAATGAATGAAATTGGACTATGTGTTATTGAATTACAACTAAGTACATATTTTGACTTTCATCCCCTCTCTCCAGGAAACCGTGCTGAATTTCGGGATAAAAAGTATCCTATGTCCTACCTCGTAGTATGAACTCAAATCATGCCAAGTTTCATTTGAATCCATTCAGTAGTTTCGGCGTGATGCGCGGCCAAGATACAGACAGACAGACAGACAGACAGACAGACGGACAGACAGACAAAAATAAAAAAAATACAGTTTTGGCTTCAGTATCGATTATAAAGAGCCTTCCAAAAAAAAATTTCAAAATATCTTTAATGTACAGAATTGGACCTGTTACATTTTTATTATAAGTATATAATAGATTACAGTGATATATACGTATGTAGTCTTATTAATAGCTAAGCTATTCTTAAAATACTAAACAATAATTATAATAAAATATTCCATGCATGAAAACCTTAGGAGTCAAGTGATTGTTATGATCGAGGCCAGATGATGCAGAAGCATCACTAGGCCGCAATGGTGTGGGTCGCCATGCTACATTGTCTGCATTCGCAGTGAGTATGGTGAACACCATTCTAAGATTCTGCTTATTCTTTCCTTCAGGCAGAGTAGTAATTTTGGCAGGGCCATACACAATTTTTTTTTGCAATATGTACATGTACACACAATATACAGAAATGTACTCGGCGTATTGTGATAAGAGACAAGTACTCGAGATATCTTTGAATATGCTGCCACTACAAGTAGGTTGTGTTTCCACCATTTCAGTGAGTCCTATAACGTCAGGTCAGCAAAAGTATAATGTATAATTATTTTAAACTAGTAATATTAAAGTGTATAAATATTATACTTGTGGAGGAAACGTGTCATATTTCTTCATCCTCTGACTAGGCGAGATGATCATGCCTGACAAGCCGCGGTCCAAAGGTTGATGTTGGGAAATTGTATATATGTATTAACATTATACAATTTCCCAACGCGATTACGGCGCGACAATATTTATATCGCGAGTGTCTAGATTAATCGCGAGACAGTTACACCGCAGTTCGGTGTGTCTTCGGTAGATGGTACTATAGTATATTTTGTTGCCGTATTGGAAGTAAGATTATAGCTACCTGTCATATTTGGATTACACGATGGATTTTTTTCTTATTTTGTCCCACTTAATTTACAGATAATGTAATTAATGTAAACATTGTATGTACAGAATTTGGATACTAAAAACTAATGAAATAGTCATAATAAAACTGCCTTTTTACTGAGTGTGAGTAGTTTATTCGGTTTATTCAAGGTACTCGTAATCTATATATATATATAAATAAATAAATAAATATAAATATTTTGGACATCTAACACACAACGCCATCTAGTCCCAAGCTAAGCAGAGCTTGTGTTATGGGTACTAGACAACTGATATAAATACTTATATACTTTTTTTGTAAATACATACATATTATACATAGAAAACACCCAAACTCCGAAACCTCAAGCACAACAGACGCATACGCTACCACTGCGCCACAGAGGCAGTCAAATAAATGAATCGCCTAAATGTATGTACGCGCATAACTTCCGATCGGCTGCACCAAATTAAATAATTCTTTTTTTAATGTGTTCGTTATTGTTAGGACAAGGTTTATGTACAAGAAAAATTTAAAAGATAACGGGAAAAGTAATTTTTTTTCTGTCCGCGACGGGAAGTTGAGTCAAATATGTAAATATGGCGGTACGAAGTTCGCCGGGTCAGCTAATATCATATAATATCGAAAAACTTTTAATAAAGGGCAACAATAATTTTAATATAGAATGCAAATAGATGAAAAAATAGGGATTTACCTTCCCTATTCGTCTCGTGGATGTCGTAATAGGGGACTGAGGGCACAACATCGCTACATAGAGGAGGACAACTTCAACACAACCATATACCAACCCGTCTGGGCAGCGTGGTATAGTAAGACAAAATAGCTTTTCAACCGACTTCAAAAAGGAGGAGGTTCTCAATTCGACTGTATTTTTTTTTTTTTTTTTATTTGTTACCTCATAACTTTGGACTGGGTGAACCGATTTTGATAATTCTTTTTTTATTTGAAAGCTGGTGCTTCCCGAATGGTCCCATTCAAATTTGGTCCAGTTCTGACATGTCATCCATGAGAAAACCAAACCATATAAGTCTTCAATTTGCATTACGTATGTACGCGACTGGTCCAGATTGAAGTCGGTTTTTTTTTTGTTAAAATTTTTATTAAGAAAATGCGGTGATAACTTTTGAGGATTAATAATAACAATGATGATATTTTTTTAGCGTATTACATCATCCATGGGAACTGCTATAGAGACTTGAAAAGTAATCAGGTTTTTCTGCATATCACTGTATCAACGTTCCGCCGTATCATAACATAACGAAATTTTACGCAATCAAACAAATCACTGGGCATATATCGGTAATAGAGTTTAATTAAGTGATGGATGCTACGGTTATCTTCAAATATATTGGCTTGTAGATAAGATTATCGCATTCAAACCAGGAAAACGTGTCAGGACTTTTGCAGATAGACTTTCTACGAAATTACTCTGTGGGACCATATTCAGGTGTGTTGTCAAATAGTTATTTTTTTATTACTTTACTCTTTTTTGCTCGCTGCTCCGCCCGCGTGTAAGTCGGTTGTCGGTATGTCGGTAAAGTTTCATCCAAATCCGTCCAGTAGTTTTTGCGTGAAGAAGTAACAAACATACACACAAACTTTCGCCTTTATATATTAGTGTGATTTTTTTGTTTCCGTTTTTAGTCATACGTACCTAGTAGGTCTTGTTAAGGGATCCCACACATAACTGCGAATTCGCAACGCATCGCAAAAATCTGCGAGCTCGCACGAATGCACCGCAAGAACTTCATGCCGTATCTCGTCGCATCGCAGTTATGTGTGGGAGCCCTAAGACCATTTTGTTATTCATTGTTGATAATAAGTATGGCTGTAACATGTAACTGGTTTACTGATATAATTATATTGAAATACAAAACGATCGAGTAGTTGTCCTATAATACTACTAAGACATATATTAGTTTGAATATAACAAAAATCGGGCTAGCCATTATAGACCCTGTTTTGCCATTAAGTTTTACGTATATTACGACTTTGCCTGTTTAGTTGGTCTCGCGGTTGGCGAGTGCGACTGCTGATCATGAGGTCTTAGGTTCGATTCCCGGGTCGGACCAAATGTTTGTATGATCTACAAATATTTGTTTCGGAGTTTGGGTGTTTCCTATGTATAATATGTATGTATTTACAAAAAAAAAAGTATATATGTATTTGTATCAGTTGTCTAGTATCCATAACACAAGTTCTGCTTAGCTTGGGACTAGATGGCGTTGTGTGTTAGATGTCTGAAATAATTATTTATTATATTATTATTTATAGGTATCTTGTACGATTTTCGTGTCGGACCCCAACAGTTTACACCAGTCCGGCTCGGACAGCTCGTTATTAAGCCGTCACTCGATGCCAGTTGTCATGAACATCTATAGCAATCTTTATTGGCAAGTCCAGATACCATTTTTTACCCTGAAAGATAGGGCAATACGAAATTCTGCATTCTTAAGATAGAAGCCGCGGGCCGAAACTAGTAAAATCAATTAAATAAATCTCTATCGAAAGCCTTTCCAGATTATAAAATTTTAAAAATCATTGTTTATAGTCCATTCGCTTAGATACGGTCACTTTGTACGCGCCCTCATCTCACGTGCGGCAAGCCGCCACAAAATCAAAGGGCCCACATGCAGCGTACACCCACAAGCAAGTATGATTTCTCAGTTTACGCCGTGGTATGAATTATGTAAGTGAAACCCCAGGCAAATTCTAAGTGGAAACAAGATTATTCAAAGAATACAAGTTTAATCAAAATACTGCTACAGAACACAGTGAACTAAGCCCGGCGATAAGATTTTCCCGTGTTAACTTATTTTATTTAATTCATGAAATAATATTTATGTTCAATCCTTTCGCCAATGTAGCGTTCACCGTGTGAAATTTGCAATGTCTATAGGGCCCATAGTATAGGCATTCAATCGCTAAGCTTGTTCACTGGCAAAAGAAGTCAACTTCAGAGCGCTTTACCCTGTTCTTATTCTAAGGTAATGGAATATCAAACACTTACTGGAGATGTGTGAATTCCTTGATATCGGCGTTCCAAGAGGCCCCTTGGTAGTCTCTCTGTGTCGTCACACATTCATCACTCCTAGTGGCTGTACAGGCTCCCAAGTATTCTAATTATAATACACCCGTTTTAACTGTCGCGGATCGCGCCTAATTTCCGCGACTACTAATCTCGCGTGTCCACACCAGACCAATCACAACGGTAAACAACGAAAGCACCGAGTCTGTATGGACAATCAGCTAAATTTCCATTCAACGGCACCCAAAAACGACAATAGTCGACCGTTGACACAAAGCCTGTCGTCTCTTCTACCTTTTAACCTCAAACGTCAAACAAAAATGACGTTCGAAATCTAACAATTTAAATATAGTAATATTATAAAATTTACCAATATTCTTACGTGAAGGCAACGAAGGTTGCCCACGTAAGGCAACGAATACGACGTGACGCGATACGATACGATGCAATGTGACAATTTTACTTGAAAGTTCATACTTAAAATGCCAACTTGGAAACACAGACTAATATTTAATGTTTAGAAAAAAACATATTTGGCGTTTTCCATCATTAATATCCAAAATTAAAATAGCAACGGCTGCGTTTTTTTTTTGCGTAAAATATTGTTCACTCTTTCATTAATTCTAATTTTGTTATATTTTTTTTTCACAACAAAGTTTCATATTGTTGAATAGTGATCAATATATAATTTAAAACCAATAAAACCCGCAGATAATACCACAGGCACCAGGGCACAATTAGTTCATAATGAAAACACTAGAACCTCACCACCAGATTCTATCCAGCTATGTATTCTGTACTATTTTGTACAGTATTTCAATTACTATTGGTATTTCAAACTTGATATACTTTCAAACTAAACTTATTTAAATAAGAAGTACAAATATCTATCTACCTTAAATATTTACTAGTTGATCCGGCAAACGTTGCTTTGCCATAAAAAAAATTGGTATCTAAATAGATGTTGGTCGATTTCTCAGACATACCCGATTTGCACACCAAATTTCATAAAAATCGGCCCAGCCGTTTCAGAGGAGTATGTTAACTAACATTGTGACACGAGAATTTTATACATAAGATAAGGGGCAATTCTTGTATATAAAAAATCGGAAACGACTCAAACGATTTTCATGAACTTTGGTATGCAGGGAGTTTCGGGAGCGATAAATCTATCTTGCTAGGATTCATTTTTAGAAAATTTATCAAAAAGAATGTACGGAGCAAAGCTTGGCCATAAAGGTACTTTTTCTCATAATACTAAAATATATAAATATACATACTAATATAAAGTTTAAGCGAAAAAGAACATTACCTTCATTGTATTTAAGTAATCTGAGCGTAAATGTTGATCAGTCCTCCGTGGACGCACATCTTATACTCCCATTTAAAACTCTATCTTCAAAGCGGTAAGGTTGAACATCTCGTAGCTGTACAGCAATTGTCTGAAAACATTACAAAGTGTCATTAATGTGGGCACTTAACCTTTTGGAGTTGACATGATATGTCAAGATCGAGTTAATTGAGGCCTTAACTTTTGAGATCATATATTATTTCTGAGTGAATCTTAACAAGAATCAAGAAAATGTCCAAATATCCTACGTGTTTAATACGTAATTATGTAAAAATACATGAGCCCAATAAGTACGTCGAAGGTAATAAGAAGTATTTATTTTATCCATACAAATATTATAAACTAGTGGCTGCCCGCGGCCCCGCCCGCGTATATGTCGGTTATCGCGGCTTATTAGCCTATGTGTTATTCTGATGTGTAAGCTATATTACTGTAAAGTTTCATCCAAATCCGTTCAGTAGTTTTTGCGTGAAAGAGTAACAAACATCCATCCATCCATTCATCCATCCATTCATCCATCCATTCATCCATCCATTCATCCATCCATTCATCCATCCATTCATCCATCCATTCATACATCCATCCATACTTACAAACTTTCGCGTTTATAATATTAGTATAGATTTAAAAGTGTTCTTGAATTCTGAATTGCGTCACCCAAATCAATGAAATTTGGCATGTGCTTTGATTCTTTAGGAAGGATATAGTTTTCTTCTTGCCGCGATAACCGACATACATGAAAGCAGAGCCGGGGACAAAAGCTAGTATTAACTAAACTCAAGAGGAAGCACACGCTCTATCACTTGCGAAATCAGCGATATCACTCGACAATAATTTCAAATACAGCATTATGTATTAGGGAACAGCATCTTTTTCGCTATTAATGGTACCATATGAGTTTGCTTTTAGGAGTAAAACGCATTAATAAAAACTCATAGATCGTATTAATAGAACCTCAATCGACGAATCTTATTATATTTGTAAAAAAACTGTTACAATAAGAACTGCATCCAATATTCTTCGATATAAATCTAGAAAATTCGTATGAGAAAGAACAATTTGAAACAAATATAACGGCTAAGTTGCAATTTTGCATGTCAACACGTAATTGTCAACATGCAACATTACAGCTAAGTTATTACTAGCGTTTACAGGATAAACGACGCTATTATATTTATTCAAAATGATAAACTGACTGGGCATGTAGACTCTATAATTGCCTAGGCCAGTAGACTACATTTCACTGGCGTGATTAAGAACAATTAATCCGCGGAAACATTCGCCGAGCCTCGTAATCTGTTCCATTAGACACCGACAAAAAATACATTAGAGGTCAAGAATAATATTTTGCTTAAGTACCCAAAATGTGTGTCAAGGGCTTTTTTTGTTACAAAAATAACAAAAACAATTGCTACTCTTTAGATATTTGTTGGATAAAGACATAAATAGCAATAAAGAAAAAAACGTGAAAGGAATTACGACGAGCACATTTGTGTAAACAAATTCTGGCAAAAATCTTCAAGGTGGTAGAGCCACGCTGACTTCAGCACGAACGGGCCGGCTTGACTGGGGTGGTACCCTCTCACAGAAAACAACCTAAAGCCGGACATACACGTTCAAGTATACTTGCGCAAGTCTGTCTGTCTGTCTCTGTCACGCACGTCACGCAAAACAGTCTGGATTTGCGCAAGTATACTTGAACGTGTATGTCCGACTTAAAATGACAGCATTCGTGATGTCGTGTTTCCTTAAAGAGCGCGGGACCGGAGGCCCAATGAATGCAAAAGCATCCCACCAGCCGCCATAGTATGGGTCACCATGTTGCATTACCTGCATAGTATGGTGACCACCACTCTTGGATTCTGCTCATGCTTTCCATCAGGCACAGCAGAGCCACTTTGGCAGGCTCATACATTTAAAAAACATGTGGAGAAACGCGTGGAAGGGATCACATATTATATTAACCAACGCGATAAATTTCAAGAATTATGAAAATATTAATGCCTTAAATATATCTAGTATCCAATTATTTTTTCTTAAGGTAAAATTTTAAACAAACAGAAGTAATTTCCGGCTTTAAAACATTTAAAACTAACTATTATCGCCTCACAAAAACTAGCGATACATAAAAAAAAATTGTAGATAAGAAAACAATGTTTGCCATTAGAATATGGGCACTATTATTACTTTGAGTTAATTCAACTCAGAAATGTACAATATGTTTGGGGATATCTCATGATACGGTACCGTTATTTTGAATGAAATGATTAATACTATATTTGGTGAGTATCTGTTCATGTCGAGGCTAAGATTCGAAATTAGTCTTTGTAGTGTGAAATATATTCATTACTATTAGTAGTCATTTCATTTTATAACTTGCTTACACTATAATCCATCCGTAAAAGAACAACTTTATTCCAATCCAAATCTGGAATTTCACCATCTTTAACTACCAATGTGTTCGATTTCGAATACCACTCATTACATGTGTGTGTAACGAAATTATATTTCGCAAAATATCTGTGTTTAATGCACCTCAGTCTGCCGCCGTATATCAATTATCGTTAATTTGACTCATTGAAATAAAATATTTTACAAATATGTCAATGATTTCCAACAGTTTCAATCTCATCGTCTCATTAGCTAGCTTTTACCTTAACATTTTTGCTAAATGCCGTAGTGGCCTTGTACGGTGGTAATTAATTTTAATATTGTCAACTTATTTGGGCAAAGGTAAGTCACATTTTACATTTATAATTAACTAGCTGACCCGGCGAACTTCGTATCACCATATTTATTTATGTCTCAGCTTCCCACAGGCAGTGTACAGTCGCGGACAAAAAGAAATTACTTTTCCCGTTATCTTTTAATTTTTCTTGTACACAAACCTTGTCCTTACAGTAAGAAACACATAAAAAAAGAATGATTTAATTTGGTGCAGCCGATCGTAAATTATGCGCGTACATACATTTCGGCGATTCATTTTTATATATATAGATGACTGTAGGAATGCTGTGGTTAAAGCACTAAATGTGATTACCGTTAACCTTTCAGCGACATTAATTACCGGTCGACTTCTTGATGCTTCTGTTATTTAGAGGTAGGACTTTTCAAGTTAGTAGAGCGCCGCTGATTTCCGCACGAACGTGACGGCTCGATCGAAGAGGTATTGCCCTCTCATAGAAGACCAATCTAAATTAAAAACATTTTTGCTGTCGTGTTTCGTTTGTGAATGCGAAACTGAGGGTATCTTACAAGGCCGCCATAGTGTGGATCGCCATGCTGCATTGTTACGTTATCAGCATTCGCAATGAGTATGGTGACTACCACTCTTGGATTCTGCTCATGCCTTCCAACAGGCAGAGTAGAGTCACTTTAGCAGGCTAAAAAAGGACTATTGTTACATGATTATGACGTGACGTTAAAGTACATAACGTTTATTATCTTCTTTAAACGGTTGTGACTTCAAGGTATTTTTTTTTTTAAATACAAGGCACACCATTCAATAGTTCCAATGGACAAGACTTGATATTTGAGTTCCCTAAATTCAAACACCTTTGCAAAAATGTTGGTGGCAAAAACGTGAACCGTATTCGGTACTAATAACCCGGCACCCTACAATTTTGGGCATGTCGTTCTTTTGTCCACGTAACGACAAAAGTTCAACCTATTTTGTCAACCTAGTTAGTCATCTTAAGTAAACTAGCTCTGCAAGGACACAGTGCGGCATTTAGCTGAGATGGGGACCTGCTGTGTTCTATGCCTACTTTTAAACAAATCCCTGTAGTCTTATATTTGCATTTTATTCTTTAATTCATTCTGTGTTTTGCATTGTTTTCTGTGAGCCATCAATAAATCATTGTCATTTATTTTTTATCCTTTTTCTTCAATATTAATTCTTAGATTCTGACACATATCTCAAACGCCACCGATGTTTACTGTGTAAAAATTAACACAGAGTAGCATGTTTTATCTTTATTACATACAGTGACTCAGACATGTTTGTCTCTTCGTGATATTTCGTCATGAAACAGCAAATAAGGTGTTAAGCGTTAACAAAATATTATATAACAGTAACTATTGCCTCCCAGCATTCCTTCTTATAAAGGTCTTGAAATCTAAATTTTCATACTATAAATTCGGGAGTAACTCTGTATGTGCCTCTTATGCTTTCACGGTTAAATAGCTGCACCGATTTCAATGAAATTAAAGGATGCTTGTATCTCAAGGTAGTAGAGCCACGTTGATTTCACCATGAATGGGCCGGCTCGACCGAGGCGGCGTTCGTGCTGCCGTATTTCGTTGGTAAATGCAAGACCGGAGGCCCAATGATGCAGAAGCATCACTAGGCCGCCATGGTGTGGGTCACCATTCTGCATTGCATTGTTGCATTGTTTGCATTCGCAATGAGTATTTTGACCACAACTCTTGGATTCTGCTTTTGCTTTCTATTAGGCAGAGTAGGCAGGATGATAGGCAGCCAATATGATAGGCAGGATAAAATTAAAAGAGGATACTTTGATTCCTACTTCTCACTGCGATAACTGACATACACGCGGATGGTGTAGCGTGCAAAAACTAGTATTAATATAAGAATCCTCTGACACGGCCATTAATGAATAACCATAACCATAAAAAGTTATAAAGCCTACGAGTATGTCCTTCCTCATGAGGTATTTCAGATTTCTATAAATAACCACTGTCTAAATAACAACAACGAGGCTCAATATGACACAAGAATTACGTATTTGCCACAGCCGAAGGAGTTTTAGAGAAACGAAATAGAACTTGAAGTTAATTTAATAAAAGATTATAAAAATTACATTTAAACTATAACTAATTAGTCTAAGTTGCTAACGCGATGTTGGCTTAAAAGTAAGTGTGCGTAGAAATGACAAATCTTAAATATATATACTATAACAATGCTGTGTCGGCGCCTTGTGCTAGTGACGCGGTGTTGATCTTATAACAGGCCTTTGTTGTCCATGTTCGTAATGCTGTCATCACCTTCGTGGCACCGTTGATCTCATAACAGGTCTTTGTGGTGTGTTATCGTAATTCTACGTCGGCACCCTGTGTCATGGAGACTGCAGCGTTGGCATATTGGACGAGTGCGTGATCTAACAATAGCCCTTTGTATGATGTATGTAACACCTCCACCCTCAGTTCAGCAACTATTTTGTCATGTTAATGGAAAATGTTGCTGAAAATTCTTCTGGTTTAGGGTTGGCTGGATCTTCCATAGTGTGTATCTGGAGTGTTGGGTTCTCTTTTGAACTATTTAGTTTTAGGTGCTAGATCTTGTAGTTACGGCCTACTGCGTAGGTGATAATTGCAGTTGTAACTGATACCAATATATAGAATGGAATGGTCGTATGGTACAGGTTTGTTGACTGGACGTTGTCGTTTTCTATCGGTGTTTCCTGGGATACTTTATTCTGGATGCTGTGAAGATCTTAAAGGTTTACTTCAAAGGTTGACTTTTTATTTCGTTGTTGTCGTTAATGATGGTCAGTTCTGCAGTACTTGAGTGCAATCAGGATCTGTCCGGATCTGCTGGGCTACGTTTTTCTCACAGACATATGTGCTTACTATACTTCGGGCATTCTGCCTCTATGTACACAAATTCATTTCTATCAGTTGCTATATAAGGATGAGAAGGAATAAGGAATTGGTGAAATTTATTTTGTGCGAGGGATAGTTTACAGAAATCATAGATATTTGGAAAGACTACGGGGAGTTTGAAAACTATAATTTATATGTTAAACTACAAAATACGATCCTGACCTTATAATATCATAGTATTCCTAAGTACTAACTAAGATCTAAGTTTATTTTGTCCAGGTTTTAGTAAAGGCTAGAATATTTTTGATTCTAACAAGTTATATTTTCCATAATTAATAATGTTATTGGCTCTGTAAGCATTTTCATTTAAGATTAACTGAAGGATATAATTAATATTACTTTCGTTTTCGATAAGTTAAACTAGCTATAAGTTTGTTTAAATTAGCGCGATAATTAAACTCTACAGTATTTTTTTTTTGTTTTCAAGGTAACTAAAGCTTGAGTGTATTTAAAAGCATCTTGATAATCCAGATTGCCGGTAATGCTTTTAATTATAGACTAATGCATCAAGTAGACCTCTTTTTGCCCTGCCAGGCTCTAAGGTGTATAGATGATTAAGGATATTGGTTTTTTTTACTAGGTGTTCTAAATGTATTTCGTATAATAAGTAGGTTTCGTTAGTGAGTCTATTCTTATAGTCCTGTACTTCGAATCTAAGTGTAGAATTAGATAGTACTTACGTACGTACGTACGATGTATTGTAAAAATGTATAATAATGTGTCGTTACTCTAGCTTATCCTAGCCTAAATGGTAATAAATCTAAATTGTCAAGTCTTATCTCTTAAGGTCGTATTAGAAGTGGTTCCAGCATCAAGGTCAGTAGTAGTAACCTGTAACAATTGGTTACTCTTGGGTTTTCGTTTCAGGTCTTTCAGAAAGCATTTTTTTTTCTTCTTTTTTTTTTTAATAAAAACTTGTTGTTCTGGCTTATAGTCAATATCAGGTTGTCTAGACTTATTACGGGATTCTATAAGAGCAGTTCTATTGGCTAACGAAGTCTCGTTTATGTCATGGACAATCTTCATCTGTGCTCTATGAGTCACTACATATTGTTGGAGTAATTTTTCGTTTATGTCAATGTCAATAGGGTCCCTGGGGTCAAAATGGCCTTTTAATATGTCATAGGGTCTGCATTTTGTAAAACCATGAATAGAGCTGTTGTAAGCTATTATGGCGTAGGGTACAAGATATGTTATTGGTTCGTCTTTATTAGGTACTTCCAAAATTAGATTTTCCTGATTTGTGTGGGCTGTACTAGTAGCTGAATTATCTATAGTGGGAGTCTTCTTGGTGGGATTTGCAATGGTCGAACTGGTTTCCTGGTTATGAATTTCGATTCTAGATAAGGCGTCTGCTTTAATTGAGTATTCAAGTGCAAATACAACATCGTTATCAGTAGGGTTAAAAAATTCTAAAAGAGCATGGTTATCTTTTACAGTAGTTACACATTCAGCTATAGTGCAGTTACAAATTAATTGTTCTGGAATAATTACATCGCCATCCGGGGCACTTATCGGTAACGTAGCTACCTTATAACTCTTTGCAGGGATAATATCCTCGTATAAATTCACATTTTGGGAGTTGTATATTTTAATAGGGTTTACTGTATGTCGTGTAGTCAAGGTCTTGTCTTTAAGGTCTATTTTAGCTTCCCATTTGGTCATTACGTCAAGTCCTATAAGACCATCGAAATAATCGTGGAACTTATAGACAAAGAAACGTATATTATCCGGGTCATTAAATTCGTTAAAGCACGGTAGTGTTATAGAGTAGTTGTTTCTCGTAGTAGCATGTACATTAGTTACTTCAAATGGATCGTAATTTAAAGGAATATCAGGGTAATAGTTTTGAACGGCTTCCGGGCTTAAGAATGATTGATTAGCACCGGTGTCGATAAGTAATTTTAAAGGAGGATTTGATATCTGAATAAATGGTAACTGTCTCTGTGTTTGTAAGTTTATTTCTATCCTGGCTTTTCTAATTTCTGATCCGTCCGAAAATTTGAATTGGCACTCTTAAGGTTATCGTTTGAATTGTTATAAGAGTACTCTAAAGGAAGATCATGGCCTTGATACTGTGTTTGAGTCGTGTCATAGTCATCATAGGGGGTATAGTCATAGGTCTCATCATTGGTTTGTGAAAAGTAGTCATAGTCAGGGTCATAGTTGTGGTCGTAATAATAGCTATCATCGTAACACTCATTAAAGTTTATCTCACGAGATTTAAAGTAATTATTAGGTGGTGGATTGCCCTGGGTACGCCAGTCATGTCTGCGGATTCCTCCTGGAGGTGGCATCGGCCTGGGATTAAAGTGTTCTATACCACTCATCGGTCCGGGGCCAGGTGGCTGACTGGGTTGAGTTCTAGGTGGCATCCTAAACGTATTACTTCGTAGATTATAATTTGGAGGCCTAGCACTAAACATGTGTTGTGTGTGTGTGGGCATACGTACCTGTGGTGAGGGCTGATGTTGCATAGGATTCATCCTGAACCCTTGTGCAAACCTAAAAGGTTGCATCGGCTGAGGTGGCGGCCTATTTGCTACGTGTGAAGGCCAATATGATGCGGTTGGGCTATGGCTATAGTTATTTGAAAGTTTCGGGGTATGTACAGGAGTAGAGTGGGTGACCTTAGGGGTCGGCTGTAATTTACTAGCTATGTCATTGCGCTGCTGCAAATACAATATATTCATTTCCTCCTGAACATATTCTAAAGCTTTCTCAATCGTGTCAGGTTTCATACACCTAATGCGTGAACCTAGAGGTTCCTGTAAACCCCTTACAAACGCTTGCATGGTTAGTTTTCTGTATAAAGTGCGCTTGGCTTCAATAGTAGTGGATATTGTCTCGTGAAGGCTAATATATGTCATAATTGTACTAAATAGTGTCTGACAGTGGTCATAAAATTCCTGTGGTGATCTTTGTCCCTGGTTGGCTAAAGAGAGGTCATTATAAAGGGCAGTTTCATCCCTTTGGTCTGCAAAATTATTGATCAATGCATTCCGAACGTCTAGCCAATTATCAGATATGCCATTTGAATTTATAATACTAGCGGCGGGGCCTGTGATTTTATTTAAAATTCCATTTATCAAGCAAAGGTTCGATAACTGATCACAGGGTTCCGTACTAAGGTAGGTATATACTATTTGGTCACATAACTTAATAAATCGGGTAAGTATATGTGGGTTCCCGTCGAACTCCGGTACAGGGCGTAAAGCCTTAAAAATTATGTCCGGGTTGCGCTCCGTCATTATCTTAACTCTAGGTAATTGATTTAATTCTAAACTATAGTCTTCTAAATTCAAATTCCTACCACTATCTAGTTGTACTCGCCGACGAGTCTGGCTCGATGCAGACTCTCTAATACGGGAGTTACTAGGGTGGAAAATTTTGAAGAATAAAAAAATATTAATTTAAGTAATTCTAAACTATAATTATAATCTTTTAAATCCAAATTCCTACCACTATCTAGTTATACTCGTCGACGAATCTGGCTCGATGCAGACTCTCTAATACGGGAGTTACTATGGGTGGAAAATTTTGGGAAATAAAAACTTCAAGGTAAAGGAATAGCAACACAAGAACGATTCTGTGCACTCACCCTTTCATTCCGTTTCGCCGCGTATCAATGTTCGGATACTCTTCCCAGTGGCTGCAGCTCTCGTAGATTCTGGATACTCGTACAGTGGCTTGAAGGCCGCTCGGGCTGCTCGCGAACGCGGATTTCGATATTAGAGATCTTTATAGCTCGCGAAACGACCCGCGAGTATCCTACCGACTGCGCCAATTACGTATTTGCCACAGCCGAAGGAGTTTTAGAGAAACGAAATAGAACTTGAAGTTAATTTAATAAAAGATTATAAAAATTACATTTAAACTATAACTAATTAGTCTAAGTTGCTAACGCGATGTTGGCTTAAAAGTAAGTGTGCGTAGAAATGACAAATCTTAAATATATATACTATAACAATGCTGTGTCGGCGCCTTGTGCTAGTGACGCGGTGTTGATCTTATAACAGGCCTTTGTTGTCCATGTTCGTAATGCTGTCATCACCTTCGTGGCACCGTTGATCTCATAACAGGTCTTTGTGGTGTGTTATCGTAATTCTACGTCGGCACCCTGTGTCATGGAGACTGCAGCGTTGGCATATTGGACGAGTGCGTGATCTAACAATAGCCCTTTGTATGATGTATGTAACACAAGTCATATAGATAACATAACTATAGAAACCATTTGACGGCGGATGTCCCCGATAGAAGGTAACATTGTGCTTTTTTTCAGAAGAGAAGCTTGATTTGATAGTACCACACTTATACACACTGAAAACAGTAAGGTAATACCAACAATAATTAGCCTCTGAAACATTTATTTCCAATAATACGATAGTATGCAAATCATATATTTATGAAGACTGTTTTCTCTTTAAAAATGACTAACTGAGAATTGTAAGCAATAATCAAATAAGGATTTGTTTTGCTCTGATATCAATGACGTCACGAAAGTAACTACGATTTCTCAGAACATTTGACAATAGAAAATACATAAATGAAATGCACGCAAAGTATGAGTGAAGACTCAGAATAAATTTATCAGCGTTTGGATAGTGACAGAGGTGAGTCAAAGTACCATTTTTAACCAATTCCAACTTGATATCAGTTGTAAGGATTCACAAATAGATTGAGAATACTAATAATATTATTTCGCATTTGGCTACATTCTGGGATGTATTTTCTTCAAAATACTTCTATAATTACTATTATTTTTATTAGTGATTACCGACATACAGCTCACGTTAGTTTGGGAATCAGCCCCCTTAGCCAAGTTGCAAGCGTTCTTCTTTCTGCAATTCTTAACGCCTAAATTCTCGTGTGTCATTGGCTAATACTTTGTCTCAGATTACTTTGTCTAAGATTAGCCAATGACACACGAGAATTTATGCGTTAACGACTGCAGAAAGAAGAACGCTTGCAACTTGGCTAGGGGAGCAGGGCTTGCACTTGAATTGTATCCATAATTTGTTACCATGAATTATTATTATTAAATACCCTCAAACAAATAAACAAAAGCAATTAACATCTTTAGAGTTAAAAGCCTCTTTAATGTAATACAGTAGGCAGTACTTTCTCATTTTATCACTGCACCCTTTCGCGGTTTCAGAAGACTATAAATGAAACCCCAAAAAGGCTAGAAAACACCAGGAAAACACAGAGTGATGGTTTTGTATAGAGAAATCTTTATCAAGCCTCTTTCAAATAGTCTTATCCGTGAACAAGACATAATAGGCACCGTGGCGAAGTCTTACCTCGGCATAAATTGACCGACTCGACAGAAGTATCACAAAAATATTCCATTTACAAAGAAGAAATTTATCTTTGGTAGTCAGATAAACTCGATTATCTGATGTTTATATTAACAATGTTGATATCTGCAATTTAACTTGTTAAGACTACGAAGAAATTAGATAAGCAAAATATTTCCTAGTATTTCTTAATATCTTAGTAGGCGATGGCAGAAGGTCATACTTTTTTATTACTATTACTGTAAAGAGAACACAGGCCTGTAAGTCTAGTAGTTAGGAAGCGTGACTACTGAACCAAGGGACGTGGTGTAGATTCCTACTCACGACACGTAGTTTGTGATAAGTACGATAATTTATTGTGTCTGGCTATATTTTTAACCGACTTTTAAACAATTTTGTCTTACATTACTCTCAATAAAAGTTGAAATTACTGGCAATCCCGTAATCGACTCTTACGGTACCCCTGGGACGAATAGGGTGGTGACACTCATTATACTTAACCCGTCACCACCAGCGGCGTCACAAGTGCGTTGCCGGCCTTTGGAGGATGGGGAGAGGGATGGGGGAAGAGGTTGAGGTATGGGCCTCCGGTATCCTCACTCACTCGGTTAAACACAGGGCAAGCGCTATTTCACACCGGTTTTCTGTGAGGCCGTGGTATCATTCCGGTGGAGCCAGCCCATTCATGCCGAAGCGTAGCTCTCCCGAAGTTGGGTTTGTAATAAATTTGAAACCAGACAATAAAAAAAAAACTACACTTTCTGTATGAAAATTACAACAAATTGAAAACAATCAAAACCACATCTTAATTATGATATTTTACAATACGTACATCAGTTTTCAATAAACGAAACAGCAGTTTTTATCTGTACTGAGTAGGTGTTTTAAGTGATTATGCTGGGAGTATGCTCCGTAGCAGGGTCACAATCTATTTGGCAGCAACCACGACAATGCACTTGCTGCGCCAACCAGCTTGGGGACCAGACTTCGGAAGTGGTATCCGAAGTCCCATCGGCCGTCAAGTACGAGCCCCAAGTACCTCATATTGTGTGTTAGGGTTCCTACAGGATGGGGGCCACCTACAAATAGTGGGTGGCCTGAGGTACGTCGGGGTTCCAGGGAATTCCTTTCGAGGGTGCATCTGGTTCCCCGGCTTCTAGTACCCGAGACGGTGTGCGGTTTTTAGTCCGTTCGAGTCCAACATAACCGGTGGTATCCGAGGGGATTTCCGCATAAAAAAAATAAAAAAGAGTCACAATCAATGCTCATTATTTTGCTACCTAATATACGTTTAGTGATAATGTAAATAAGTAGGCATTGTGTATGTACAACGTACATTATTTTAAAATATAATTGATAAGAATTTTTATGTACATGGCTGTGTGGAAGAGAATAACAAATGAAAATGGGCTGTGCTAGGCGTACGTATTTTTATCACAAGGAATAAATTGTTTTTTTTTAACAATGAAAACCCGACTACTTAAAAAACAATGTAATTGTCGCTCCACACTGCTCGCGAAGTTGCCTGAGCGTATTTGCCTAAACTCGTTCAACTTCGCGAGTAGACTAGACTCTAGGGGCTACTCAAGATATGTACAGTGTAAGTAACCAACCCTACAGTTTTATCTGTAGATCTACTGGTTTTTTTGGAAATCCTGAAAGTATCTGATCCATCTAGATTTTGAATTTCTTACTTATTTAAATTTAGATAAAAAAAATTATAGTTTAAAAAAACACGCTTTAATAGCAATCGAACTGAAAAGTAGAAAATAATTTTAATGTAAAAAACCTGGGACGACATCATTAAAATATTTTCAGAAAGCACCTAGCCTTAAGCTAAGCCTAAGCCTTTTACCTACATTAAAATTATTTTCTACTTTTTAGTTCGATAGCTATTAAAGCGTGTTTTTTTTGTTTTTTATTATTACAAATAGGCACTTCAATATTATATATTTGTATAGGTAAATGTATAGATTCCACATCTAATACAACGTTACTATACATAGTGCCTATACACTGTATAGGCACTGTGTGTGCGTGTGTATAGGTACTTCGTGTAACTTCGAATCCTTTGACTCGGGTGCAAAAACCGACATGAAATGGAAGTTTCCCGAGGCGAGCCGAGGTTGGACGAAGTAAGACGAGGTGCCTCTCCACACTATCGTATTCGCCTAACCTCGTGCAACCGTGTGAGCAGTGTGGATGGTTCGTATTCGGACTTCGGTCAACTTTCCCGAGTATTTCGTCGAGTAACTTCGCGAGTAGTCTGGAGCTGCTATAAAACTTTTGATAAAACTAATACAGCCTATGTTATGAGAGTCATTATTACGAATCAACGACATCATTAAAATCGGTTAGGTAGTTTAGGCGCTACGGTCGAGCATATAAACATACATAGATTGCAAAACCCGATCAAACTATCGGCCGATTAAAAAGTTTGTAGTCTGCGGAGACCCTTAGTACTCTTACCTTTTGGTTTCACCGTAGTCGGGTAAAAAGTAAACAACATGTAAAACAATCATAAACTATAGGAAATACTGCTTATTTAGGGGAAAGTAACCAAAATGAAACAAGTTAAATCGATGGGAGTTGCCCGTTCCACACAAGCCGTCGTTCGCCAAGTAAACATGTTAATGGCACCCCTCTGACGTATAGTGTACATACACAGACGTCATGGGGTAAATAAAATGGCATAGTATGACAATACAGAACACATTGAACGCAAGATATTTGCTAACAACAGTATAGTACATAATGCATCTTCTTGATTGTAATTACAATCTAAAGTTAAACTTCATCTTGTATTATAGCACATGATTACTCGAAGGTAGTGAATATTTAAATGTATACTAATTATATCATCATATAAATGAAATTTATATAAATATACAAAAACCCTCATTAAATCACACGTACTACGTCTTTCTGTTCGATTTGGCCAATTGGAGTGCTATAGGTACTTTATCTTTATTTTAAACTAGCTGACCCGGCGAACTTTGTACCGCTATATTTACATAATCTGTCTCAGCTTGCCACAGGCAGTGTACAGTCGCGGACAAAAAAAAACACTTTTCCCGTTATCTTTTATTTTTTTTCTTTCTAGCAAAAAAAGAATGAATGAAATCGGACTATGTGTTATTGAATTACAACTAAGTACATATTTTGACTTTCATCCCCTCTCTCCAGGAAACCGTGCTGAATTTCGGGATAAAAAGTATCCTATGTCCTACCTCGTAGTATGAACTCAAATCATGCCAAGTTTCATTTGAATCCATTCAGTAGTTTCGGCTTGATGCGTGGCCAAGATACAGACAGACAAAAATGAAAAAAAATACAGTTTTGGCTTCAGTAAAGATTGTAGAGAGCCCTCCAAATAAAATTTTCAAAATATCTTTAATGTACAGAATTGGACCTGTTACATTTTTATTATAAGTATATAGAAGTATATAGATGAAGTAATTTTGATAAGCTTTTTAAACGAGGATCAATTCGATAGCAGTGTCAATTAAAAAAGTCTCGACTAAATAATTCCTACCAGAGCTCGCTTGGTTAACACTCACAAAATTCGACCATTTTTAATGATTTGATATTCATTTTATTAAGTAATAATATAAAAATTAAAATCAATTGATATATTGAGTAGAAAAAACACTGCGTAGATATACAGACTCTGATAGGTTAAAACTAAAACCAACTTATTGTGTATCGAACAAATAGAAAGATACCATTGTACGCAAATCCTTTGAGATTATCTCTGCATATTCAAGTCTGTGTTTATGTAAATAAAAACATCAACTCAACACGTATTCTCGTAATATATGGACATGATAATAACAATGAATCTTTATGTCATACAGCGAAGTACCTATTTACTGTGTATAGTGAAAACGACTTAATTACAACTCCTTTATTGCTTTTCTTGTCGTATTTATTAAAATTTAGCTCAGAGAATCTGATTTATTTATCATCTTCTTCATTTTGACTGGCGCAGTGGTAGCGTATGCGACTGCTGTGCTTGAAGTCTCGGGTTCGATTCCCGGGTTGGACTAAGTGTTTGTATGATTTGCAATTATTTGTTTCGGAGTTTGAGTGTTTTCTATGTATTATAATATGTATGTATTTATTTACAAAAAAAAGTATGTAATATCAGTTGTTTAGTACATATAACGCAAGCACAGTTTATCTTGGGACTAGACGGCGTTGTAATGTTAGATGTCCGAAATATTTATTTATTTATTTATCTTCGTCACCAGCTTTTAATAGCCCACTGCTGGACATAGGCCTCTCCTTAGAAAGGAGGTTTAGCCATCCATCATCCTGGCATAGCATCCGTGACAGGAGATGGATTGACATGGGGTATTTTTCTTTGGCAGTGCTGTTGTTCTGCGATATTTACTGCCTTTATTGGGTACGGCGGCAGTCTCAATGGAGACCAGCCAACTACGCATTAGATATAATAGTGCACAACTGTGTGCGCAAACACAGGTGCACTCTCTGTTCCCTCACTCTCATAATCCGGTGGGACGGTTATCCGACACGACCGCGGAGAGATCAGACGCAGGACCGACGGCTTTACGTGCTCTCCGAGTCACGGGGGCTAAAACCATAACTTCCAAACTCCGAGCTGTTATTTAGCATTTCTACAATTAGAAAAACTCAATAACACTTTTTTGGCCCGACCCGGAAATCGAACCAGAGACCTCATGAACAACAGTCGCATACGCCAACCTCTAGACCAACGAGGAGAGGAGCCTATAATCATCAACTACCTAGACACTAATTACCGATGTAAGTAATAAGTAATTAGATAGTGTTATAATTCTAAAAAATCTCTTGGAAATATTGTTATATTGTTATAGAAAACTATAATAAAGACATCGCAAAAAAAACAGTCAGTTATTTTTAATATAAACTCATTAAAATGTTCGTGTTGATTCACGTGCCGGTGTTAATTAAAATATTGGCATCATCACACCGTACTAGGTCACCGCTATTTTGGTTTTCATCTTGATTTTACGACAAATAGGCTGAGATAATAACGCACTCTTATTATTTTCTCACATTAGAAAGAGTACCAACCCAATTTCTTCACAGACAGAAAATGTGAACGTAGCAGCATTGTGATCAATAGAAAATAGGCTCTATCACATGAAATTATAGTTTCAATTTCTATACACGTTGCAATTTACGAAATCCTTATCTTACAACTATTTGCTGATCCATTGAACCTGTCAACTATCATGGCAGCACATGATATAACCCACTTAATATTTTATGACGATGTTTCTGCATTCCAAAATTAATATAAACTGATTCTAAAACGTAAGCGTATGTTGAATTTAACAGATATGTTACAACAATTTTATTTGTAAATGCAATGCACGGTGCATATACCAAAATAACAGTTTTTACAATTTTTATCTGTCTGTCTGTTTGTTCCGGCTAATCCCTGGAACGGCTTTATCAATTTTGACGGAACTTTCACTGGCAGATACCTAATTATATAAGGAGTAACTTAGGCTACTTTTTTTAGACTAGCTTTACCCGGTTGTTATTGTACCGCGGGTAAAACCGCGGGGCTCAGCTTGTATGTTATACACTTTATCAGAAATACAAAAAAACACTTGTCCCCGAAATTACCCAATTGAAAAACAAACCCATCTAAATCTGCGAATTACTTAATTCAAAATTCATGTAGTCACATGTTTAATTCGTCACAGTACATTAAGTTATACAGCGCATTTCACTTATTAAAACAGGAAGCTACTATTAAGCACCAAACGATCACACAAATAAAACAGCTGCTAAAAGAACAGTTTCTCACGGAAAAATCGCTTCCCTGTGAAATACTCACAATTGCGTACGTCATTTGTATTGTAATTAGCGTTTAATGGTCCACCGGTACAGTTGTAATGGGAAAATTGTAGTTCTTAGGTAGTCGTGTGAGGTTCCACTTGAATAATACAAAATTTTAACAAAAAAACAACCAACTTCAAGAACGATCAAATTGAAATGGGCCCATACGAGAATATTGAGTTATTCGTTAATTTGTCGCGCACATACTTAATGCAAATTGAAGACTTATATGGTTTTCTCAGGGATGACATGTCAGAACTGGACAAAATTAGCACCAGCTTTCAAATAAAAAAAGAATCATCAAAATCGGTTCACCCAGTCGAAAGTTTAAACTGTTGCCCGCGGCTCCGCCCGCGTGTATGTCGATAAATGAAGAACCACTCGACCGATTTTGTGAAAACTTTACATAAACCATCTACTAAATAGTCCGAACAAAGCCTAAACATTTGGTTTGGATAGGTGAACCCGTTCTTGAGTTATGAAATTACAACGAAAAGTGGCATTGATTTTTATATATATAGATAAAAAGATTGTATACACTAGTTGACAGATTGTGTGACTGTGATGAACTTGTGATATGATCAGGCAATTATTTAGTGGATAACTATAAGTCAACTAGGTTTTGCCCGCTGCTCCGCCGGCGCCGCCTGTATATTGGTTATTACAACAACAGGTAGCCTGTCCTTCTCCAAGGTGCAATCTATCTCTACCGGTTCAGCAGACAGACAGACAGAGTTACTTTTAAATTATATATAGTTACTTAATAAATATTTTTAAGTACTGTGGCGACTTCCACATACAGCGCAACAAGAAAACATACTACAGCGCCATCTGCCGAAGATACACTTAACTACGGAGTAACGTACTACACAACACGACTAATCCTGAATCGCGCAATAGAAGTTCACGCGCCGATTAGCATATAATTATACAACATCCCAACATCAACCGTTGGGTAGTGGCCCGCCAGGTATGATCACCTCACCACCTCATACCTACACTACATACATATTACAAATAAATTACACCCGACCCAACATAAATAATAATGTCCATCATACAATTATTTATATTGGGTAAATAAATCCATGACGTCTAGCTGATCAGTCGGAAGCAGATTTCAGATTTGCTTATGTTTGACCCTGCCTGCCAAAATGACTCTACTCTGCCTGATGGAAAGCATAAGAAGAATCCAAAAGCGGTGGTCACCATACTCACTGCCCTGAAAATGCAGACAATGCAACAATGCAGCATGGTGACCCACACCATGGCGGGCTAGTGATGCTTGCATGTATGCCGTGGCTCTCCCATGGTTATAAGTGCCGTCATTAGCAACTCATTATGTAGTCTACTGGGTGTCAAGGTTGGTTAGCTCGAAGTTATAGTAATTCTTTCTAACAAAGACCCTATACCTCGACTTTGTTGTGGCGTTCTCACAAAGTTATTCACCAATTCAATAACTCATCAACGTGTAAAAGTGTCTGAAAAGATTGATGTGAATAATAAGTTTTTATCGTTTATCAACATACAGTTTGTTCCGTTGATATATTATGTATAATCTATAAGTATTTACGAGTATAACGTACTTTACGAGTTAATTAGTAGTTAACAGAATTTTGCTTTATACTATGTTTGTACTTTGTATGTTTTGTACTACTGTCTGTCTGTACTGTCACTATGCTTTGTACAAACATCGAACATCTCGAGTAGATTTGTCGTCAAGTAGATGGCAGACTGTAAAATAAAAAGCTAAAGTTATTTTTCAATGAAAAGAAAGAGTACGCGTAAGACATTGACTTATAGAAGAAAATGAAAGAAGCAACTCATTATACTGACCTCAATTATGTGTGTTATTTGAAAGACTTTAAAATCTATTGATATTGAAAGATTTATTGGAAATTGTTTGCAACTGTTCAGAAAATCGCCAACTTTTGTTTCCATTGTGTCTACACCGAATCACCAACAATTTGAAAAACATTCGAACTAAGCGCCTCCACAGAGCCAATAAATATTTGCAACAAGCGTATTCTTTTGATGTTTACCGCCAAAAACAGAAACACGGTTCCCAACATTTGTTTTTCTACTTCTAGTGTCTTCATTTCTTTGCTCGTAAATATTTTGATACAGTTTCTCTCTTTGTATAATCAGCTGTTAGTACATACAATCACTGTACTTGTATGCACCAAAA
The DNA here is from genome assembly GCA_949125395.1 of Diaphora mendica. Classification (NCBI taxonomy): domain Eukaryota; kingdom Metazoa; phylum Arthropoda; class Insecta; order Lepidoptera; family Erebidae; genus Diaphora; species Diaphora mendica. Next base: position 27,568,519 of record OX421318.1, on the reverse strand, counting down.
GTACTTCAGTAAATATGAAAATAAACTGCACATTTACATCCGACTCATTAGCTTCTGTTTGACGTCACAAGTTTAGATTAAAGCTAATTATAAACCTTTTAAATGTGCTGCCATTGTTTACCTCGCGTGCATCCCAATGATACTAATTAGCCTCATATTACAAAACAGATCGGTCATAAAATCAGATGCAGTTAATCGAATATCAACTTATTACAGTTCTGTAAGCATACAAGGAAAAACGCACTGTTGAACCCAACAGTACTGTTTCTAAACATAGATTTTTTAAATATGTTTTGAATGAATTGGTTGGATCGGAATAATACCACACCCTATCTAGATAAACAGTTTAATCAATTCTTTTATTGCCTTTCATGGAGTGACTTGAGATTCTCGAACCCAAAACCCCACAAAAATAATTACAAATTTTAACAACAAAAAAACCGACTTCAATCTGGACCAAATTTAAATGGGAACATTCGGGAAGCTTTCAAATAAAAAAAGAATCATCAAAATCGGTTCACCCAGTCGAAAGATATGAGGAAACAAAAATTTAAAAAAAGACAATACAGTCGAATTGAGAACCTCCTCCTTTTTTTGAAGTCGGTAAAAAAGGTTTTGTTTCTAGTCGTCGTCGTACGTGCCCATTGGCAACGGTATTCAGGTGACCCATCTGCTCCTTCCTATGCAGCTTATGCATGTGACGCCTGACACTATCTGGTACTGAATAGTATAGGTACTGAAATCAAAGCGCCCTCTTGTTAACATACCTAACTTCTATTTCTTAATCTGTCATACCTTAAGTTCTCAATCAATATCGATATAATTTCGCATATTATTTGTCCAAAGTACAGAATATAAGTAAACCCTTCGACATGGAAACTAAAAAAAAATTATTTATCTCGTTCCTGGGGCGTAGAAAAAATGTGATACGATCAAAGCCGCATACTATAGGTTGGTTCTTAATAAGTTTGCCAATTGACCTCGTTTGACACCAGAGCTTTGACTTTAATAATGTCCTAAATACCGACATTAAATAGAGGAGATTCGTTTATCTCGCCTTTATCGAGTTCAAGGACAGTTGGGTAACTTTTCTGGTCTTCCACGCATCCGTCAAACAGGTAAAAACTTCGAGTATAAACCATGACAAATTAAACGGATTGATGCTGCAACTTTGTCAAAACCTTAAGCACTTGTTCCGGCAGCGGTGGCATTTCTATTATATCGTAAATATTACTATATACAGTCGTATTTGTCGTCAGAAACTAGACATTAAGATTGTAGTTGGTATTACTTCTGTACATAATGTTGTTTGTAAAGGAAATGTAACTTCCGTTTTCAAAGAAAACTAAGGTGTTATCAAAATAAATACAGATCAAACAGTCACACAGATAAGAGGAATGAGTCACAAAAGACAGACAGTGATAAACAGTCCTTCAGTAGCCTAACCAAAATATTAAGCAGTTCTAGAATGTTCCTTGATTTGAAACATATAAATATTTATGTACAAAACTCGTGGAGAGATTATTCTCGTCGAGAGTTGACAAACAGTGTTTTTAAGACCAGAAAGTGCACATACTAATAATTAATAAACACGTTTGACTACGCATGACTGAGCTACGATCAGAGTAGAACGATGCGGGAGAATCATCATATTAAAGAATTCTAATTATTTGCTAACCACCATTTAAATATCTCTTAAAATACAATTTAGTTCCACTAGACTTATTGACTGAATCAAAATGAACGAATCATTGAATGAATTAAGTGGTTAGTCAAGTTTTTGTACTAAACTGTAAAGTTCTAGAATTTTATGAAGGCAATTGTAAATAATTTAGCTTTGTGACCTTTCTTAAAGTCAAAATATTTTATTTGCCTACAAATTAACGATAAATTAGTGAGTATTTTTTGATGATTTATTCCATTTGTTTTATTTTATTTGTTAACACCGTCCTAAATGTTTTGATTGCTCTTTCATGCGGTCATTTTGGATTCAAACCAATTCTTGGTAGTCGGGAAACTAAGTACTCTAGAAAGTAAATCCCTCGGTTTGCAGAAATATGAGAAACCTAAAATTATTTGTTGAACTGAATTAACGTTCAATGGCGGTCCACAACAAAGTGTACTTTTACTACTTCTGCTTAAGTAATAAAATGCAATATTTTTGGCAATTTTTAGTAATGAGTTACAGCACTTACTGATGTGTATTTTCAGTTTAATTTATCGCGTGCGTCAATGGTGTCATAACATAATCACGTGACTTTTACATGAAAATTATATAGGGTTGTCAATTCCCTGTAAATTATAGGTATCTATGCAAATGATTATATTCAATTCGACTGTATATTTTTTTTATGTTTGTTGCAACATAACTTTCGACTGGGTGAACCGATTTTGATGATTCTTTTTATTTGAAAGTTGGTGCTTCCCGTGTGGTCCCATTTAAATTTGGTCCAGATCGAAGTCGACTTTTTTTGTTGAAATTTTTTATTATAAATGAAGTGAATAATGAACAAGGCATACAAAAATTTGCCATTGGTGAAAATATTAGGTAATATTTACACAAAAAACACATCACTATATTAAAGGTTATTTTCTTATCTTATTATTTACACATAGAGCAGACCATTTATTCTTATATTTCATTTATTATTTTCATCATCTGCAAAGTTTTTCATTATTAACATTAATGAGCTATTAATGTATTTTAAGTTGATTCAGTGCGTTACTAAGATACATACAGCTTATCGAGCGAGCTACTCACATAATACATTACGGTACCAGTATTAATGTATAACCAGTCCATTGTACTAACAATAATACAACTACAACAATGTATATACAAAAAAATTACTGTATTTTTTTTTAATAAAGACAACTCCCGCACTAGGAATAAATCCTGTGTCGCGGGGGACTTTACAAACATACATGAAACTGACACAAAGAACACCCAGACTCAGAACAACGATTTGTGGATCACAGAAAGTGTTGTCCTACGTGGGATTTGAACCCACGACACTTAGCGAAGTAGGAACCGGCGTGGTGACCGTCAAACCGCTAGGCCAAACGTACAGTCGGCAGTATTATTGTGTTTATATTATTGTGTACAGTCAGCGTTACCAGATTTTTTTAGTCAAATCGGTATTAATTTTATTGACGATAAAACACTATGGCTAACTAACTTCACTTTGGACGTCTTGCCAGTTATCCCCAAAAAAGCGGGACAAAACCTGTCCCGCGCGGGACATTATAATTTTGATTCAAAAAGCGGGACATTCCGCCAAAATCAAAACGTCTGGCAACGCTGTACAGTAGACACTGTGACAGTGACAACCCTACTACATAATAGTCGAATCTGCGATGGAACAGATCAAAACAAACAAATTAAGACCAATAGGTCACAAAGTTGAGACCAGAGGGTTACGACCTCAGAATATCAACAGAATACCTAGGAATACCAATTTTTAAACCGACTTCAAAAAAGGAGGATTCGACTGTATTTTTGTTATGTTCGTTACCTTAAAACTTTCGACTGGGTGAACCGACTTTGATGATTCTTTTTTATTTAAAAGTTGGTGCTTTCAAACAAACAACAACGTGTTGTCCCATTTCAATTTAGTCCAGTTCTTGAATTTAGTTAGTTTAGTTTTAAAACTAATCTATAGGTATGTTAGTACCAAGAAAATATTCACATTTGAATGATAATATAGTGCTTAATATATGACACGACGGGCCACCTACTGATAAGTCTTACCGTCACCCAAAATCTGTAACTTAGAGATACAAGTGCGATGCAACCTTCTCTGCCTCCCCCACCTCCCGTAGTAGTACGCGTCGTGACCGCACTCTTTTGGGGAAAAACAGCGAGATAGCATAACATCGGTTATCACTCCGGTCGGAAATGGTTATATCGACGACGGTTATCAGCCAAGACCTCTTAACTGATATGAGCTAATACACATACTTAAAGGCCTGTATTCACTTTGCATAGTGCGAGTGCAGGTGCTTAGTGCGGGTGATCGGTGATTGGTGGAAAGTATTTTCTACCAATCGTCGATCTCCTGCGCTTCACACCTGCACTCGCACTAATCAAAGTGAATACGGGCCTTAAGAAGTCTTGGCGCTTAATCGCTGATACTATATATCTCTTCCACGGTCTAAAAGCTCATTTAGAAAGTATATCATTTTATTTAAAAGTTTTTTGCATTATATAAAACTGTTATGGGCGACAAATTAATTCAGGTTGCGTGTTTTACTAAAGAGTTAATATTTTAAAAGCATTATTTTAATAAGATTGTAATGACTGAAAAGTTAATCAAAATAAAGTGGTATTACTTAATTAAAATCTGCTACAATTTTGTAATCATAGATTATGACTTCACACACAATAATTAGATTGCGAAAAGATAAATTGGTAATAGGAAGTGTAAGTACTACTTATATAGTTACTGGCCTGAGGCTTGAATTAACCAGCACTAGGTAGTTAAAGTTTTATGTAAGCGATGTGTCAATTTGTATTAAATTTCTCCCGGTCCACGATAGTTTAATCCATAATTGACCAAGAATAATAATTGACGTTCAATGGTTGTAAGTACTACTTATACGTAGACAGCTAGACTGTCTCGTTGATATAGCGGTTATCGTCAATGTCGGACCGCCTCAGGGAAGTGTTGGACGCTAGCCTGGCGTCCGGACGCTTCCCTGAGTGCTGGAAATGCGGGAAGCTGGTCCTGTTGAGGAAGCCGGGACGGCCTACCGATTCGGTCGCATCCTATAGGCCCATCGTGTTGCTGGACGAGGCGGGTAAACTTTTTGAGAGGATACTCTCTGCCCGCATCGTCCGGCACCTCTGCGAGGTGGGGCCCGACCTGTCGGACGCCCAATTCGGATTCCGAGAGGGGCGTTCGACGGTCGATGCCGTGATGCGCCTTAGGGCCGTGACCGAAGAGGCAGTGAGCTGTGGCGGCGTGGTGTTGGCGGTGTCCTTGGACATCGCCAACGCCTTCAATAGTCTGCCATTTAGCTGCATCAGGGAAGCACTCCACTATCACGGGGTGCCAGAGTACCTGAGGCGGCTAGTGGCAGACTATCTAGAGGAGCGTACCGTCGTGTACGAGGACCGAGAGGGTGTCTTGAGACGGCGACCCATGTCGTGCGGCGTTCCGCAGGGGTCTGTCCTTGGACCACTCCTGTGGAACGTGGGGTACGACTGGGTCCTTCGAAGTCGTCTGCCCCCCGGGCTGGGCGTAATTTGTTACGCCGATGACACATTGGTCACAGCCCGGGGAGCGAACTTCCAAGAGGCGGCGTGCCTGGCCACCAGGGGAGTTTCTCTGGTGGTCGGGCGCATCGAGGCGCTGGGCTTACGGGTGGCCCTGGACAAGATGGAGGCCCTATTGTTCCATGGGCCCCGTCGTGGTCCACCCGCCGGCGCCTCCATAGAGGTCAACTCGGTCCTCGTACCGGTTCGGGCCCAGATGAGGTATCTGGGCCTGATACTCGACGGTAGGTGGCTCTTCGACGAGCACTTCCGACAGCTTGGTCCGAAGCTGGTCGACGCTGCCTCCGCCCTTGGGCGACTTTTGCCCAATTTGGGTGGAGCCAGCGTCGCAACGCGACTCCTGTACACGGGGGTTGTCCGGTCGATGGCGCTGTATGGTGCACCGGTGTGGGTGGCGGCTCTGACTGCCCTAAATAAGGCCCGCCTCTGGCGGCCTCAGAGGGTATTGGCAGTCAGAGCCATACGCGGATACCGCACGGTGTCGACCGAGGCGGCGAGCGCCCTGGCCGGGACCCCCCCGTGGGATTTGGAGGCGGAAGTGCTCGCCGAAGTTTATCGACGGGTGGCTGAATATCGGGCGGAGTATGGCTATCGCCCTCCGCCCGAAGAGGTACGCGAGTGGCGTGAAGCCGCCCGTCGAGCCACGATGGCTCGCTGGTCGTTCCGGCTGGAGACTCCACGCGCTGGCTTTGCCGCCGTGGAGGCTCTCCAGCCGGTCATCCTCGAGTGGGCAGGGCGGCAGCACGGGACCCTTTCCTTCCGACTGACGCAGGTCCTTTCCGGGCATGGTTGCTTCGGGAAGTACCTGCACTCGGTCGCTAGGAGGGAATTGAGTCCCGCCTGCCACCACTGCGACTGCAGTGAGGACTCGGCCCAGCATACGCTGGCGATCTGCCCTGCATGGGCGTCGCAGCGCCGGGCCCTCACTGCAGTCATCGGAGGAGATCTCTCGCTACCGGCCGTCATACGCTCCATGGCCGGTAGCGATAGCAGTTTTACCGCGGTCGCAACCTTCTGCGAAGATGTAATCTCGCAGAAGGAGGTGGCGGAGAAGGCCCGGGAGGACGATGTCCACTCGGACCCAATCCGCCGCCGGCGAACCGGGCGGCGGAGGCGCGCCTATCAGCGCCTCATGCCGCCCTGAGTGTGGCCGCGGATGGTCGGGACGGGCTTTCCCCTCCATCCGCTCTAGTGGCCTCCCGCGAGGGGGCGACGTACGCGTGTGCCGTACGTCGCCTAATTGAGAGGATACCAGCAGACGGTGCCCGCTTCTGTGCGGGCAGGCGCTGGGAGGGGTCCGGATGTGTTAATAACTGCAGTTCCCGGACTCCTCCCTTCACAGGCGCAGAATGGCACACCGTGTGGTTTTAGTCGGTTCGAGTCCGACACACCGCCCCGCCGCAAGCCCCGGTGGGGTGACGGTCCGAGGGGATTTCCACACGTTAAAAAAAAAAAAAAAAAAAAAGCGGTTATCGTCAGCGACTGCCTTTTTTTTTGTGGCATAGGGTGTCAACGAGCTGACGTATCGCCTATCAAGAAAAGCTTAATACATAGATAGATAAAACACTATCTAATTACTTATTACTTACATCGGTAATTACTGTCTACCTAGTTGATGCTTATAGGCTCCTCGTTGGTCTAACTCTAAAGGTTGGCGTAACTACTGTTGTTCATGTGGTCTCAAGCGCAGACAATAAACGAATTCAAGAAATTGGTTCATGAACATTATCATAATTAAAACAGGCACGAATTAAGGTATGATGTGGATTTATATATTTATTCATACGTGATTTAGTTATCTATATATGTATGAGTATCTATTAGTATGTATAAGTATGTGATATATGAGTATGTGTATATATATATGTATGTGTATATATAACAATATGTTTTACGTTATATTTATTAGCAAATAATATAATTAATTAAAAACTCACTGCACCGTCAACTACCACTGTCTCTCCTACACATTTTGATCCATTCTAAGGTTGCCTGGAAGAGATTGCTTTTGGCAATAAGGCCGCCCTTTGTACACTACAACTCACATTTTATGTACTCTTGTAACTGTGTAATATTATGGTGTACAAATAAAGAGTTTTCTATCTATCTATCTATCTATCTCTGGTTCGAATTCCGGGTCGGGCCAAAAAGTGTTATTGAATTTTTCTAATTGTAGAAATGCTTAATAACAGCTCGGAGTTTGGAAGTTGGGGTCTTAAACCCCGTGCCTTGGAGAGCACGTAAGATCTTCAGTCTGCACCTGATCTCTCCCAGGTAGTGTCAGATAGCCGTTCCATCGGATTATAAGAATGAGGGAACAGAGAATGCACCTGTGTTTACGCACACACTTATACACTATACCTAATGTCTTCTGTGTAGAGTTAGCTGGTCTCCCTTGACAATGAATGCGGTGGCTATAATCGGCTAGGAATACATCAAACAGCTATTGTATGACACTATATTACTAACGTATATCGACCTCACTTAGAAACCTCATCAAACGTAATAATAGTAATTCAGAGATAGTTGGTCGTTGTGAAGTATGTTTTATAAGGCAAATATCATCCTTTAGATACTTCGATAGACTCTTTTAACATTCCTATTGACACTAGCGAATACCAAAATCTTTCTGATAGTGTCAGTTGTAAATAGCTCAACAAAGTGTTCCCTTAAATAATTATGTTCCAACAATAGCATTCTATGGTAGTAGCTTCAAAATTTTTACAGACGGAAGAAATTTTTGATTTACACAACTGGAATGTGATTCTTTTGCATGATATTCGCGGTTGGCGTGTGTGACTGCTGATCATAGGTCTCGGGTTCGATTCCCGGGTCGGACAAAATGTTTGTATGATGAATTAAATTTTATTTTTGGTTGCAATGGACTGGAGATTGTCATGACTTAGAGACCGGATTATATGCAACATAAAAAGCTTGTTATATGCATGCAAATGTGCATGGAAAATTGAAATATACACGAATATTGGCAAAATATGCAAAACTAAATGACTACTTTTAGAAACAAAAAACTCTCTGCCAAAAAACACTAAAAAGCATAAAATAAACTGGTTCTTCATAAATTGCGTATACCTAATTCTTTATTCATTTCAATAGTAGTATTAAAATGTGTGCTGGTACCTAAAATCTGTTTGAAGTCGGTCTGCGACTGAAGGTCTTTAGATACGTATGAAATTGAAAGAATTATCCTCCAACTCCTAACCGTTGAGCAGTTGTACCTTCCACCTTCCATCATCAGCTTACCTAAATAATTTGAAAGAATACGACTAAAGGTAACAATCATACATATAATATTTAAAGACTTATTCTCCAACTCCTAACCGTTAAGGAGTTTTACCTTACATCATCAGCTCATTATCATAAAATGATGACTATCAGACGCAAATACCGGTGTAACGTCAGAAAATATACGAATAACATAGTATGTGCCTATAAAAAATGAGAGTTTCCCTCGATTTCCCTGGGATCCCATAATCAGATCCTGATATGGTGGCAATGGGACCACCTCGGATGCATACCCTTTTGAATACAAAAATAATTTTCAAAATCAGTCCAGAATTGACGGAGTAATCGGTGAACATACATAAAAAAAAATACATACAGTGGGACATAGAACCTCCTCCTTTTTGGAAATCGGTTAAAAATAAGAAAACCTAGTTTTTTTTTATTACAATATCAACATACAATTAGTAAATTATCCTTTGATAGGCGATATTATAATAGGTACAGCAACATTACATGACATTAAAATTATTTAATATTGTTGTAAACGTAAACAATCAAGTATTGTTCCAAATATGCTGTGGTAAGACTGTGTCTCCGATCAATTCTTCAAAATAATGGACATGCGCAGCTACTGACCGAAATGCGATCCGATGCGATGCGAATCCGAATAGTCACAATTATTAACCACTCAATAACCCTTATATTTTGTGACTATATTTGGTCGGATTCTGGACATTATAACTTTTATCGCATTTCGGAATGTAGGGTACTTGTACAGCACTCGTAAAAAAATTGAAAATGTACCCATAATATATGCATTATAACCAGATTTTAGGTAAAATATGCTATTATACTGCTAAGGATGGCTTAAATATATGCAAATGCATATGCCAATATGAAAATGCATATAATCCGGTCTCTCATGACATTTCTTGATGAGGGGAAAGGTCTTCTTGTTGTTTTGCAGAGCTTGAATCACAAATGCACTGTCAGTGTCAGTCTGATGTATGAGTCTCTCACATCTCTGGCTGCAACTGCTTGCGCTGCTTTGATTATGCCAACACATTCTAGTTGGAAGATCGTGTTAAGCTTGTCCAAAGTAGTTGATATCTTGATATTGAAGTCATTCAAAAATATTTTAATACGCCATCTTGTTGACAATAATGACAACTCATTTGCGATCCGTGTATTTCATTGTAATCTAAAAACTAAATTAACTTTTTAACGCAATGATGTATAAATCTGGGAATTTAAAATGGTATTGTCGGTGATATTAGCAGCCAAATAAGTACAAAAACAATCTCTCGCCAGTCGGTACAAAAGTCCCATACAAACCTGCCATTGTCTTTTGACACAGTTTAAGTTTATATATATATTTATGGAGAATGAGGGTAGAAAGCTAAAATTATAAAAAAAAAATATTAGTACCTACATACTTTATGGGAAAACACATAATATACATATTTATAATAATCTATCAGATGGATAAGGATATAGAGTGTCAGAGTGCATTAACTCTACATTATTGTTATTATGTAAATATAGGGCTATGGAGGAACGGGTTCTATGTCCCTCCAACACAAAGGGAGGATCCTCCGACCAGGTGAGGTGATCATGCCTGGCGGTGCCCAACGGTTGATGTTGGTATGTTGTATATTATATGATTATCGGCGCGAAAACTTCTATTGCGCGATGCAGGATTGGTAGTTTCTTCGTATTGTATGTTACTCCGTAGTTCAGTGTATCTTCGGTAGATGGCGCTGTCATAAATGTTTTATTGATGCGCTGTATGTGGAAGTCGCCACAGGGCAATCAACGCAATCCAGTAATGGGTACCACATATCTTGGAATTTTCCAATATTTCTACGACGCTTTCCGTAATAAAAATTTGGTCTTTATTCAGAACTACATAGATACAATGTTCTTGTAATTATTGTTGTTGTAATTTAAGTTACTTCTTTTATCATCAGCTATCTGCCAGTGAAAGTCCCGTCAAAATCAGTGCAGCCGTTCCAGAGATTAGCCGGAAAAACAGACAGACACCAACAAATAAAAGTAGATTTTTACTGTAAGTATTTTTATAATATACTTGCATATGCATTTAGTGGCGCGCAATTGGAGAGGCCATAGGTCTATACTTACATCCTACCTATACATATTTACACGTGTATAGATGTACTTATAGATTAACTTTCGATCTCAAAACTGTCATAAAATTATGATAAAATTATATTTACATAGTAAAGTATTAAACATCCAATGTTGACTATAATGTTATTGTATCGTATTGTAACCGAAAACTGAATTAGGTAGTAATCTGCAAGGACTAGGGCCAATTTCATCACTTGCTGATAAAGTCACTAATAGACTAATAGCAATCTATCTGTAAAATAACTACAGATATCGGTTCCACAAGTCTTGGATAGTGACAAAAGGCCGGAAGTTGCGTAGCCGCTGCAGACGGAAATCTATAATTATGAATGAATATTGACACAAAATGATTTTATAATTACGATGTTTATTTTTCTGCTTGACTTGTAGAAATGAGGGTTTCTCAAAAAAATATACAGTATTATAGTTAGTCTTTAAATGTGATTTTAATCTAACAATGCAATTAACTCTACAAGTCTCATTTTCATGACAGAAATAAATAATGTACATTATTTGAGATTCAAGGTAGTGGAGCCACGCTGATTTCAGCACGAACAGGCCCGGTGATGCAGAAGCAGCACTAGGCCGCCATGGTGTGGGTCAACATGCTGCATTGGTGTATTGCCTGCATTCGCAATGTATACGCTAAATCGCGGGTGACGCCGCGGGGCGAAGTTAGTTTAAAAAAAGTAGCCTAAGTTACTCCTTATATCATCAGCTACCATCAGTGAAAGTCCCGTCAAAATCGGTCCAGCCGTTCCAGAGATTAGCCGGAACAGACAGACAGACAAAAATTGTAAAAAATGTTATTTTGGTTCATGTAATGTGTAGACATACATATGCATTTATTAAAAAGCGGTTATTTTAATATTACAAACAGACACTCTAATTTTATTTATTTGTATGTATATAGATGTATATATTGGTTGAATATGCTTACTTCTGTAACGTGATTTGGTTTGATAGATATATTTGCGTGCAATTGGAGAGGCTTATATCCAATATTGGACAGTGAAAGGTTGATAATGAATGATGATGACGTGCAAAATTTTCTTACCCTCTTTAATATTAGTGTGACCTGATTTTATAACAAAACACTATGTAAGTAATTTTAAGGCGCGTCTACACCGAAATTGTTGGCAATTTAAGTGTCCAAGTGTGTAAATTCCAACTTTTTGCAACCCTTCAGGAAATCGCCAACTTTTGTTTCCATTGTGTCTACACCGAGTCGCCTACAATTTGAAAAACATTCGAATTAAGCGTCACCATAGAGCCAATAAATATTTGCAACAAGCGTTTTCTTTTGATATTTACCGCCAACTGAAAAACCCGGTTCCCAACTGTTAACAATTTTTGATGCCAACACAAGGAAATTACAGAAACTTTTGTCATAACACTTTTTGTTCGGTGGAGATTTGGCTTTAGTCGCAACAAGTCCTTGTTTGAAACCTACTTCAGATAAGTGACAGTCGGATGTTCGTTATGCGTTGAATAGTGGTTCAATTTTTAGAGAGGAAATGTTTAGAAGTATATATTAAAAATATTTAAATCCAGGCAAATTTCTTTTACCTGGTTTGAGTTAAATACACATTTGGAATATGACATAACCTTGATCGGTAGAAATACCCAGAATTTCATTCATTCATGCCCCCTATCTAGTAACATATATCTAATCTCTATCTATACGACCTTAAAATACACACATCAAAAGTGTCTAGGGAATTTTTGCAATAACTTTTCTCCTGATTGATATTAATTAAAATTTTCTTTAAGGATTCATCAAATAAAGTGTTTTCGTTTGTCACAGTAACGATAAACCAAGTCACCTTTGCATTAATAAAGAAATTTGCCATTTTCCTAATAAAGGGATTTTTGACATTTGAACCACTAACATTAAAGTTCGAAAAAAAGACTGAAATAACAGTTTTCTTTAAAATTTTATTAGGTAACTTAAACAATTAATAATCCGTGTTTCTACCGCGAACACTAACAACACAAGAATCGGTTTGGCATACTCAAAATGAGTTCATCCAAATCACGCTGTGGAATGGCCGCCCATGTTCGTTGCAACAACAAAAAAAGGTCTTCTTGCGACTGGATACCCTCCATATTCGGCAGAGCTCTTCTCTGTAGCATATCCCATGCATGCTCAATCGGGTTCAAGTCTGGCGACTGAGCAGGCCAAGGCCAAAGCCACATCTCAATCTCAAGAAAGCCGCATAAAAATGCTTGATCCCTAGACACTTTTGATGTGTGTATTTGCGATGAAAATTTTTGTTTTAGCCAATTTATCCTCTCACCATCATCTTAGAAGAAATTAATCTACACAAGAGTCCTTTTTTACAAACGATTGTAATTAATTTAAACACATAATACTATTACACTATTCTTTAAACTTGCTTGAGTGACACACACGGGGTTAAAAAACATATATACACGAACGCACACACATATTTTGACATGTATCATTTTAGTATCATAAAATTTCCAGTTAACTTTTTTCTGCTACAAACACATCAAAAAAGATTTCGAAGACAACCTTGTTTCCAATTATTTTTTTTACAAAAGGCTACGGGAGTTGCATTAGATATATACATCCTGTGTCGCGGGGGACTTTACAAACATATATGAAACGGACACGGAGAACGCCCAAGACTAAGAACAACAATTTATGGATCACACAAAGTGTTGTCCCATGTGGGATTTAAACCCACATGGGACAACACTTTGTACGCAGTAGAATGCGGTGTGGCGACCGCTTAAACCACTAGGCCAAGCGTGCAGTCGAATTATTTTACATAGAACATTTTAAATGTAGTTTAATATACGCTTTGGCATATACAAATTCACAACTTGAGTGTTTAGTTTAGTGAAACGAATATAACATGTTACATCTAACTACAGATAAGCAAATTACTTCATTTTGGAAGGCTCACACATGATTCATAATAACCGATGGTATTGTTATCATAAACAAATATAATTAGACGGAGACCAATGTTGTAACAGATTATACGAGTATGAAACATGGATGCTTTTGCAATACGTTGGTTATACCTTGATTTCGTAGTATTTACCTGACTGCGACATAAATAAGATTTTATTTTCGTATGTGTGTACGTGGTTTTTTTTTTAAAAACACCGTTTTGAAAAATTCAAGTACCCATCTTCATTTCCACGCATTTGGGTTTTCTGCGTTATAAGACAAGCCTAGGACTTTTAAATACATAATTAGGGGCTGATAACTTTATGACCTCTGACGGCAGATTAATTGTTGCGGTCAGCGGTAGGAGGGCGGCCTGATCGCGAAAATGCATCCAGGCTGCAACACATAATGATTTGACCGATAAGCAGGGGGAAGCCTAGGCTTCCCCCTGCCTATCGGTATAGAGTCTGAGTAGGCGCGGCGTCGATCCTGAGGGGTCCTGAAATAACATGGCCTGGGTCCTCCTCAGAGCAGGGCGCCTGATCCCGGCCGCCGGGGTGGTTTTTAGTGGAATCACCACATACCTGGCTCCTCAGTCCCCGAGGAGCCGGAGATACAAAGGGATTTTTCACTTCGTCAACAAAAAAAAAGAAGGGGCTGTTTTGAAATACGTTGAGTAGTTTTTTACTATGGAAAGATAAAATTTCCTGGTTTTAGACACTAATATAGTAAATACTGTACATATTTCATTGATTTCAAAAAAAAAACTTATTTCTACACCTCTACCTATATTATCTCTATACTACTACTTTAATGTAAATTTTCTAAAAGATTATATGAAAGCTTATATTTTGTACTATCAGTTAGATTGGAACGATTAGTTTTCTATCGGCAATATAAATTAAACGCAAGTAAAACTTCGAAAAACACCTAGTGTAAGTACATCATGTATATTTCACGTTACAATGTTAATAGTACATGATTAGACAACCAAACTGTTTGTATTCCAAATATATCAACATAGCATATTTAAGGAGGAAAATATTGTATCAATTTACTTGTCGGATAATAATTGGTGCTCCGACCTAACTTGTAACGTTTCTCATATACATATTTACGTACACAAATATGGGAATGTGCTGTTACAAATACCATCAACTGTATAATCGAGTGTCGAACACACGGTTAATATATTTTAAACATTTATATGTCACAATTCGTCACAGAGAGACAATCTTAAACGACATTTCTATATTTTTTTAAAGACAACTTCCCCATTAGAAATATACATGAAACGGACACAAAGAACACCCTGAGTCAGAACAACAATTCGTGTATCACAAAAAGTATTGTCCTGTGTGGAATTTCCCGCAGATTGTAATAATAATAGCTTGAACAGCTAATAAACATGCAGGTTATCCTTTTTTTTAATCTGAATTAAATCTGATTTTTATAATAAGAATAACTAAAATACACATGCATACATGCGAAATCATTTTTAATGCCTTCTAAATAAACTAATACATAAAACAGACGGAAATTGGCTAACCGCGTAGTTTCACCGACAGCAATGTTACTCAAAATAAACAAATAATTGTTTTCCCGTACGTAACTATTTTAATAATCAAAAACAACAAATATTCGTGCCTATACTAGTTTATTAGTTCATTAATTCTTTGCATAATCAAACATGGAATAAATAAGTATTTTTAAAATCCTATGAATAACTGAGGATATAGCACATGAAATCACCTTAATGGTGTATATCCTGGCACATTCTAGGTAACCAATTTCACTGTCTCCTTCATCATCAACAGCTTTGAACAGTCAACCGTTGGACTTAGGAAGAAGGTTTTAGACTTCTATAAAACGCTGGCGAAGGCATCGTTTCACGAAGACCGATGCAATCGCCATATACTCGGTATATTCTGGCCCGAGAGAATATCCAACGCTCACTTGTGGAATCGCTGCGATGAAGTCCGCAAACAGATCAAGCGACGCAAATGGGGCTGGATAGGCCACGCCCTCCGAAGAGATTCCAACCACATCCCGAGGCAATCCCTACACTGGAATCCCCAAGGAAAACGCAAGCGTGGCCGTCCAAAACAAACCTGGCGGCGCACTATCATCGATGAAGCGAAGGCCATTGGCAAGACCTGGCCCCCTAGCCAAGTTGCAAGCGTTCTTCGTTCTGCAATCGTTAACGCCTAAATTCTCGTGTGTCATTGCCTAATACTTTTGAATTTAGGCGTTAAGGATTGCAGAACGAGGAACACTTGCATCTTGGCTAGGGGGGCTGGAGCGAAATCAAGCGCTCAAGACAGAACGGGATGGCGATGCACTGTGGACGCCCTCTGCCCCACCTAGAGGACATAGGACCTTAAATCAAGTAAGTCGTAAAACGCTGGCCAAGCAGGGTGGTACAGAATTAGTTCCAAGTTTTCCTTCTATTTACATAAATGTTATTCTGCATAGTTTACTCTCTTAGTCGCCTCTGACGACATTCATGAGAAGAGGGGTGGTGAAACACTCTATAATATAAAAAGTAAAAAAAAAATGTTAATGTAAAAAAATGGTAAAAATAAAAAAGTATAAATTAAAGGAAACAAAGTATGAACAGTATAAATAGAAGATAGCTGAGATAAAACAATACATAAGAATTGTATAATACTAGAAATATAAACGCAGAACCAAAAGACCTATTTCTTAGCGTTCCATGGATTCACCGTGCGGGTGCCGGGTCCATCGCGTGATAGATGGGGGCAACACATGCGACTTCGACAGTGCCTGGGAATTGCGACCCAGGTTTAGGTTTGAGGAGCACTCCTTACGACGCGTCAACGCTCACCTCCACTGTCCGCCGTGTTACCCCCTCTACCTAACCATATTTGAAGTGCATATACTATACTATACTATAGTAAAATAGAAGAAAAGAAATTAATATAATCCATTGATAATTAATAAAAAATTTAGAACACTATTAACTAATCTAAAAATAAAGCCTGCAACGTAAAATTCCTTTGCTTTGTATTAGAATTAAAGATAGAAAACGGAAATCAATACCACAAATGAACAAAAAAAAAATTAGAATAAAAATTTTAGAAATCAATGTTGCATTGTATAAATCTTGTATAGTAATCAAACAATAAATAGCAAAATCAATTAAAACAAAGAGACGAACGGGAGGCACTTGGTGCGAGACACACCAATGAACGGCAAAATATATGATTAGTAGAAAAGGTCCTGTCGTTAATATGTACGGGGGAAAGCAGCGTTATCCCAAGGGATAACATAAAAAAAAAAAAACAAAAAACACTATAATCAATCCTTCACCACGCGGAGATAGTCTATTTTATACCCTCTATTAATGGAATGGAGAAGCATCTGTGGTATATTTTTATTTTAACCAGACTACGGCAAAACCAAAAAGAAGGTAAACAAATTTGGAGGTCTATGTAAGTTTTTTTTATGTACTAGGCGGGCAAACGAGCAGACGTATCGCCTGATGGTAAGCGATCACCACCGCCCATGGACGCAACACCAGAGGCGTCACAAGTGCGTTGCCGGCCTTTGGGGGATGGGGAGGGGGATGAGGAGGGGGATAAGTAGGGGTATAGGGAGTGGTTGGGGTATGGGCCTCCAGTATCCTCACTCACTCGGTGAAACACAGCGCAAGCGCTATTTCACACCGGTTTTCTGTGAGGCCATGGTATCACTCCGGCCGAGCCGGCTCATTCCTGCCGAAGCGTGGCTTTATACATTCAACTGTAGCGCCAAAACTACTGAAGCGATTTCAATTAATGGGGTGTAAATAGATTCGTAGTGATTATCAAAAGTTTCAACGAATTCGGTTTATAGTTTTTAAAACTGTTTCTTATTAATTACTAAAGAACACAAAGGAGGAATCAACAGAAACGATCACCATTTGTTCTTGAATCATATCAGAAAAGTTGTCTATCATAATATTAACAAGCAAATCAATAACGTTCAAAGATAAAAAAGATCGGGTTAGCTCTCTCATTCATTCGCTTTAATCTAAAGTTTTTATCTGAAATAACTTAATCAATTATGTTGAGTGACATTTATCTAACTATGGTAATGAATTAAACCCATTTCCTGTTGCACTAAATAATTAACAATATTTTGTGAGTATGTATTGTATATAATAATATGTATAAAATAATTATGTAAGTAATGTACAAATATACAATTTAATTCAGAAATTATTCATGACGAGTCGTCATTGACGACTTTGGTTTATCTTGTGACATACAAGTGAATATACACACATCAAAAGTCTCTAGGGATCAACATATGTGTCTAGGGATCAACATATATTTTTGCAATAACTTTTCTCCTGATTGATATTAATTAAAATTTTCTTTAAGGATTCATCAAATAAAGTGTTTTCGTTTGTCACAGTAACGATAAACCAAGTCACCTTTGCATTAATAAAGAAATTTGCCATTTTCCTAATAAAAGGATTTTTGACATTTGAACCACTAACATTAAAGTTCGAAAAAAAGACTGAAATAACAGTTTTCTTTAAAATTTTATTAGGTAACTTAAACAATTAATAATCCGTGTTTCTACCGCGAACACTAACAACACAAGAATCGGTTTGGCATACTCAAAATGAGTGCATCCAAATCACGCTGTGGAATGGCCGCCCATGTTCGTTGCAACAACAAAAAAAGGTCTTCTTGCGACTGGATACCCTCCATATTCGGCAGAGCTCTTCTCTGTAGCATATCCCATGCATGCTCAATCGGGTTCAAGTCTGGCGACTGAGCAGGCCAGGGCCAAAGCCACATCTCAATCTCAAGAAATCCGCATAAAAATGCTTGATCCCTAGACACTTTTGATGTGTGTATATACTTTTACGACAAAAGCTCATCATAATACTACTTTGAAGACAGAATAAATCCTATGTCGCGGGGGAGTTTACAAACATACATGAAACAAAACTACATCCGCT
Source organism: Diaphora mendica (assembly GCA_949125395.1). NCBI lineage: Eukaryota > Metazoa > Arthropoda > Insecta > Lepidoptera > Erebidae > Diaphora > Diaphora mendica. Next base: position 27,549,943 of record OX421318.1, on the reverse strand, counting down.
TAAAACATTACACCATCCGTGCAATTAATATACCTACATACATACTAAGTATATTTACTTGTATCTTTTATAGGTATACAGAATTAAAATCCATTTTGCTGCATTTAATTGTTTCCAACGTTATCTAAGGTAGTTAATTAAAAATGAATCACCAAATGTGTTGGCAAGCGCCAAACTCGAGAACTGCTCGACCAATTCGGTTCATTTTTTTCCTAAGGGTACAAGGAAAGTTCTTATAGAGAGAAAAAACTTAAAAATTGCGACGAAAACAGTAAGAGCAACACATTTTCGAAGTGAAAACTTCTTTGGCTGCGTTGAGCACTTTTTGGTAGGACATGCTAATGTTTGATGTTGATAATTTTAATTTAAACATTATGAAATTTCTAATTTTGCACATTAATTTTACAAATAACATTTTAAGTTATAAGTTTTCACTTCTATCGGCAGACCTTATGACCGCCAATTTTTTGTTGTTGGACTACGACAGACCAATAACTTTTTTCAGAACAAAGTCTGTCGGGGCATTTATAACACATGTCATTTTAAATAGTCAATATTAGATCACCCAGGTATAATACACGTACATGACATACAAGTTCATTACAAGCCTCGTTAGAGCACAAATGGCTCGGACGTGCTTACCTTCTCATAGTTTTTAACCGACTTCCAAAAGGAGGAGGTTCTCAATTTCATCGCTTTTTTTTTATGTACGTACATCGATTACTCCGTCAATTGTGGACCGATTTTGTAAATTCTTTTTGTATTCGAAAGGGTATGGTACCGGTACCTACTATTACATTTTGGCTTGGCACTGACTTCTAACCTATGAATAGGTAGCACATACAAATTAAGTTATTTTATACTTTTTAGTTTTTGAAGTCGGTTTTTTTAAACGAAGTTTTTTTTATGTTAAGAATACAGTTGCTACTGGTTTGTTGTCAAAGTCAAGATGTAAAAAGAAAATTATGTTTGCAAAGTTAACAGTAACAGATAAACATCAACAGCAGAATCGTGAACATTATAAATAAGTCGCTTTATTTAAGGTAAAGGCCGCCTAAAGGTCGAAATTCGACCGTCACGACACAAGTTACATAAAAAAAGTGCTTCTTTTTTATAGGCAATAGTAAAAACAGTCAAAAATACTACAATTGAACAAATAAAAAATGTCGATTGATGAATAGTCCAAAAACCGTAACTGAATTGTTGTTTGCACAGAGCTAATTATTCTCTGTTACCTTATTCTCTGAACCTTAAACCTTATTCTCTGTCCTGTGGGTTTTCATGACTATTTACATAATATTAACACACTAACCAACCCGAAAAATTTTGTCTGCGTCTCTCAACATTTTTCATTGATGCTGGGCTCCTATTGGTCTTAGCGTACTGTTTTAGAGCCTTTATCCTTCATTGATAAATGGGCTATCTAATGCTGAAAGAAGTAGCAAAATTGATCCAGTTATTTACACATGATTCCGAGACCAAGTGAATTAGTGATTAATTTTTATATACTAAAAATGTATAATTTTTAAAAAGAGCAACAATGGAGTTTCTTGCCAGATTCTTCTCCATGAAGGGTAGGCTTGGAACTGGTGACTAGAATCACTCGATTTTTTAATATTAAATATTGAATATTCATAAGTGCCTGTAAAATAAGTGTCTATTTGAATAAAATCTTTTCGACTTTGACTATTTAATATTTTTGTCAATATTCGTTCGTAGTCGCAGTGATAACGTAAGCGACTGCTATGCTAGAGGTCTCGAGATCGATTCCCGGTTCGGACCAATTGCTTCTATGATCAGAAAATATTTGGCTGTCTGTAAAGTAAAGGATGGCCAATAGGTTCATGTGTCACCAAATTATTTTTTTCAGAATAGATAATACATAACTGACTATGTACTTCATTGTACAAGCTGAAGTTTATCTGACATTATCAGTACGGGAGGGACTTCAACGATATCTTACAATAGTCATGTCAATGAATAATGCTGTGACTAATCCCAAATTCATGTAAAAGGCAAACCTTTACCAATAATATCAGAGGAAAGTAGTACATGAGGTAAATAAATAGTTTTTTCACTCCTCCTCGATATCTCAGATATCTGAGAGCAAAAGCCATTTTTATCCGCTAGAGGATAAAGTAAATTGAATGTAGAACATCGTGTGCACTAACTTCGTGAATTCAAAACATCATTTAACCTATTTACTTCTACCTCCATGGTGCCGAATTTATCATACAACCTTTTTTAATTTGTTAAAAACTCAGACTCGGAACCTTCTTGGTGTAGTTTTTTTTTAATTTGCTCTGCCCGCACCATTTTCTTAAGTAACTATAGCAACATAACTTTCATTTTTATCTTAATTTATCTATACATCCATACAAATAAATAAAATTGAAATGTCTGTTTGTAATATTAAAATAACCGCTTTTTACTAAATGCATATGTATGTATACACGGTACATATACTAAAATATATTTTTTTTATAATTTCTGTTACATTGTCTGTCTCTCAGTCGGTCTGTCTGTCTGTTTGTTTCTCTGGAACGGCTGGACTGATTTCGACGGGACTTTCACTGGCAGATAGTTGATAATCTAAGGAGTAGTTAAGCTACTTTTTTTAGACTATCTTTGTCCCGCGGTGTTACTCGCGGTACGACAAAAACCGCGGGTGACAACACACTAAATATTTTTGAAATAATTTAAAAATTAATCTGTAATACTTACCTATCATAATGTAGTACCTAATAAATATTAATACCTAAACTGAAATAAAAGTATCTTGTGATTGTTAATGTTTTTTTTTTTGCATTTAGTTGTTTCCTCGCTGAGGTGGAATGAACAGTTACGTGTTGCACTCGAGTGCAAAGATTTTTCACCTCGTGCTCTTTTGATTCCCTCGCTGACGCTCAGGATTCTAATTTTTGAATTAATAATTTTAGAATCCTTCGCTTGCTCGGTCATCAAAATTGAGCACGCGGTTAAAAAGCAACTTTGCACTCTTGTATAACAAATAACTATTGCACTCTTTTATAACAAATAACTATTAGGACATAGCGAGCTAAAGAGTAGCTTGATAAAAAGTGACTGACACCTATGAACGTCTTCAACTCAGCCCCCTTAGTCAATATTATGCGTTGATTCTCTTTCTACAATCGCTTACTACACCTCTGTTCTCGTGTATTATTGGCTAATATTTTGTTTTGGCTCGAGTGACTTAGCGTTGAGATAACGTCATTTCCATATATTTGTTAGTTTTTTAATAAAGTTTACGTTTGTAGAAAGTCAACTTGGCTAGGGTGGCAGGAGTCACAGGACTCACAAGTGTATTGATGGCCTTTGAGCAAGGACACACTCTTGTTTTGCTGTACTTGTATGTTTTGAATATGTCTTTATCACTTACTAGTGGTTGCCATATGTATAGTTATGTAAAGTTTCATCCATTACGTTCAGTAGTTTTTGCGTGAAAGAATAACAAACACCCATCCATCCATCTATCCATCCATCCATCCATCCATCCATCCATCCATCCATCTATCCATCCATCCATCCATCCATACTTACAAACTTTCGCGTTTATAATATTAGTATAGATCTATTGTTTTGCTCTATGTCCATGATCATTTGACCCAACATTTGGAAGTTACGACCTATGCGTCAATAAACTAAAATTTATCTAAAATTATTGTATTTTAATTTTTAAAGGCCCCGTAAATAAGTACAGCCTATAAAATGTAAACTACCGGTAGGTACTTTACATTTTTTTCAAAATAAAATTACGTTTTCTGCCTTATCTTTCTAATGTTCAGCTTCGTAGTTTTTTACTTTCATCAACTTTAAAATACTGTAGCCAGATGGCTACAGTATTTTAAAGTTGATGAAAGTAATAAAGTAATATAGATATTATAAACAAAAACCAATTCATTTGATTAAAAAAAATACAATTTAATTTTATAAAGAACACTAAAACACTATCTGGTTATTTAACTCTAATACATAATTAAAATATAAGGGCTAAGTAATCAACTATAGTTTACGTTATACACTACACTCAGAGGCACCGCTTTTTAACTTTATACTTAAACAAAATATCAAGGTTATGTAATCAACGTTAAACACTACACAGTGATGCACCCGTCCGCACACCGCGAGGTCCCGAGGAAAAGAGGGCGAGCTTCACAATACTACTTCTCACTCGATAGTCTCATTCGAATGACGACACATTGTAAAGTTAGGTACAGACCACCATTGGAGTACCTCACTCTATTCGTTTATTCCTTACACGGCCTCTCCTGACACCCTGACGTCCTCGTCAGGTTCAGGTAACTGCACCTCTTCATTGTTCTCATTTGCAGTGGCTTGAACATCTAATAAAAGTTCATTAGGATCCTCTGTAGGTACATCGTCGTCTGATTTGTCAGTTGCTGAAAACAGTTATCCAATTTAGTGTAAACAGTTAACAAATAGCTATCATGATAATAACAGTTAACAGGAATAGGAAAAGGTCTGAACCCCCAAGGAAAAGAGTGAAAGATTGTTTATAATCCGTTCTAGACTACAAACAAACAGTCACTGTTACAAGCATCTAAAACTTAACAACCAGAAGTTTAGTACCATGACAAGAGTAGACCTACAGCATGAAGATCTACTGTTACCATAAAAAGACCATGAGTTCGGGGCTGGTTACCCTGTCCATAGGCCTTAAAGTTCACTCAGGAAGACCATGAGTTTGGGGCTGGTTACCCGGTCCATAGGTCTTATAGTTCTCTCAGGAAGACCACGAGTTTGGGGCTGGATACCCGGTCCATAGGTCTTATAGTTCTCTCAGGAAGACCACGAGTTTGGGGCTGGATACCCGGTCCATGAGTCTTATTGGTTTTCTAAGGAGGACCATGAGTTTGGGGCTGGTTACCCTGTCCATAGGTCTTAGGACACACTGTAAAATCTCAAGATCTACTGTCGCAGTGACTTACTCGCAAAGAAGGCTGCACATTCTTCAGGCGTCCATTCACCTTTCCAAGGTACCATGAATTGAGCTGCGGCATAACTCACTTTGCCATAAGCTCCGGCCAGTAATTTTAACTCATAACGACCATTTTCGAGGACTCTAGTTATCTTATATGGGCCGCGCATACCAGGATCCAATTTTCCTTTGGATTGTGCATATTTAATAACAAATACAAGATCGTTCATCTGGAAAACACGAGGCGGGCGTCGACCTTTATTGACATATTCATCTTGTCGCTCTTGATTTTCTTTAAGACGTTCGGCCGTCCTTTGTCTGTCAAGCTCTCGAAGGGATTGCCTTTCAGAACTTGAGCAGTCTTGAGTGACATCACGAACTAGAGCTTGTATTACGGGAGTGACTCCCTCAGTGCCTATTAAAAGATGTAACGGAGACGCCCGTGTGGTTTTTTGTTGAGTAATGTTGAGAATGAGCTGTAAACGCCATTACTCTTCAGACCATTTACTTTTTTTATGATTGATCTCTATACGTAACATGTTAAGTAGAGTGCGAATATATCTTTCAACCTGACCATTAGAACGATGCATTTCTGGAGTGATATGATGTATTGAACATCCTAAATCGTTAATCCACTTAACAAATCGTGCAGATTCAAACATACGGCCTCTGTCAGTGACCAAAAGACGTGGAGTACCGAATAAGGACATGACATTTTGAAATACTTGTTGTAACTCATCCAAATCTTGTTTATAAATAGGATACAGTAGACAGTATTTAGAGAAAGCATCTACTACTACCATAATATGTTTATATCCATTGGACTCTGGCAACGGACCGAGAGCATCCATATGGAGGGTGTGAAAAGCTATATCTGGCTTAGGCCACGATGTGATAGGCTGTAAAGCAGCCCGTATCCTTTTATTGGCTATACAGGTTAAACAATGTCCTATGTATTTTTTAACAAACGTTTGTAAGCTAGGAAACCAGAAATGTTTTAATATCAACGCTATTGTTTTATCTACCCCTACATGACAATGTTCATCGTGAAAAATCCTAAGTAGGCTAAGCCTATGTCCCTTTGGTATATAACATAACAGGCGTGATTGTTCTCCTACCGGCGAGTACCGGTAGTAAAGAATGTCGTTGTTTTTTACATAACGACTGGCGTCTAATTGTCCATCGTCTAATTGACTAATTAGTTTTAGAGTTTCTTCGTCGCCTGACTGTGCGATTTGCGCCCAATTACGTGGTTTGTCTATGCTATTTACAAAACGAATAGGGTTGCGACTAAGGTAATCGGCATGAGGCATTAAAACGCCTTTACGGTAAACAATGGTGAATGTAAAATCTTGTAAATACACCCACCATCGGGCCACCCGAGGTAAGAGATCCTTCTTATTTTGTGTAGCTTTTAAAGCGTTGCAATCGGTAATACCTTTGAATTCAATGCCAATAAGGTAGTGACGAAAATGACGTAAGGTCCGTACAGCCAACGTTTCTAATTCATAGGAGTGATATCGTACTTCCGCTCCACTAGTTACCTGACTGTAGTAGGCAATTACACACTTACGACCATCCCTATGAATTTGAACTAAAACAGCTCCGTATCCTTGACTGCTGGCGTCCGTATGGACCTCTATTTAAATTAGGGTTAAATATAGTGAGAACCGGTTCACTAGTTAAACACTTAATAATATCGGCACGAGCTCGTTCCTGTTCTTCACCCCAATTAAATTCTACATCCTTTTTAGTTAAACGTGCGATACATGAAGTTTTGAAAGCGTAATTCTCTATGTATCTTCTAAAATAGCCCGCAAGTCCTAAGAATTGCCTAACTTGACGCACATTTTTGGGTGCAGTTGAGTTTATTAATGCCGTTATTTTAGATTTTGAAGGACGAATTTCACCGTTAGTGATTACACGTCCTAAATACTCTATTTCAGTGTTCAAAAAAGAACACTTATTCATATTCAACGAAAACCCAGCCTCGTCGCGTACGCTGACTCCGATTCACGTATTATTCTTTCAGATAAAAGATCTGCAATAACTTCACGAACCTTCAACTTTTCATTAAAAGATAAGCGGTACGGTCTGTAATGTATGGGTGCATCACTGTTTAAACGGATGTGCATGCTACCAGTAGTCACGCTTGAAGTAGCCGTTCCGGTAATCATAAACTTTGAAAACTGATTTAAAATCTCTAAAAGTTTTTTGTGGTCATCTCCTACAAGTGAGGTCTTAATAGCGTGCTCATCCGCTTCTACCGTCGAAACTTTTGTCGGGACCGAATTGTAAATTAATCGTTGACAACCCTTAGTACGTACATAAGTTACTCCCTCACGATTTAAAACATCTGTACCGATTATGATAGGTGCGTTCATACTCTCACTGGGCACAACCAATAAATCAACCTCAAGAGTGATTTCTTCAAACTCTATGGTAAGCGTTACATAAGAGAACACTCGAGTGATATTATGACCGACACCTTTCAACTCGCGATAAGTGGGTTTCGAAAAACACGACAAATAGCTCACGACATAAGTGGAGATAAGTGAAACGTCTAAAGCACCACTATCTATCAAGATGTCAATAGGAATTCCCTGAATCACTCCCACCATAACGTCTCTAGAATGATTAAATTTAGGTAATGAGCAAAAATTTACGTTTGCTCTCCTCTGATCAGAACGTTACTTAGCAAAACAATCCTTAATATGATGACCTATCTTTTTACAATACACGCAGGTTGACTTCGATTCCAGTTTTATATCACTATTACTTGGCTTTACAGTAGTAGACGGCATAACTGTCGCACTAGTGGAAGGTACTTGATTCGTGTTTACTGATAGTTTGTGCTTGGAGCGACAGTTAACTTGTTTGTGGCCCATCAGTCCACATGAAAAACATTGAATCGGAATGTTTGATAAATACCGTTTGCCAACATGCGGTTTAACAAATCGTTTACTAATACCGCGGTCAGAACTAGAAAGCTTTTCGGCTTTATTAAGCGCGGGCTTAAGGAAAGTAGCTAGATAATTAACTAATTCACAGGGCTTCAGATTACGATTTGTAGCAGATGCCTTAATATGCGGGTCATTAATACCACGTATGACGATCGCACTAATAAGCTCATCACTAAGCCCCTTCACTATTTTCAAGCGCAATAAAGATCTACGCGCGTATTCAGCATACGTTGCATAATCGTCGGAACTCGTACTCATCACATCGTACAAAATATTCGCTACATCAATATTTTTCACGCACAAAGACCTAAAATCTTTTTTAAAGTTGCTCCATGACCGGTCTGTTGTGACCCAATCATCTAACCATGACTTAGCATCACCCTTAAGACAGTGCCCAATACGCGACAAGCACTCAGCATCACACCATTTGTTAAGAATTTGTGCTCTGTCTACCTCTTCAAACCAAGAATCAATATCATTCACGTTAGGATCAAAATTCGAAACGTAATAATCACGAGAACTACCCCACCTTAAAGACTGAATAGCTTCTACGATTTTTTCTGAAGAATCATTAGGTTGCGTACGCGCTTCGATATTAGAAGACGGCGTAATGGTAGACCTATCCTCTAACGCGTTTAACCGCGTTATGATAACTTGTAACGATTCACGTATATCCGAACCATGAGAAGAACCGTGAGTAGAACGACTACGATGCCGGCGGCGGTAACGTTTAGAATTATTATCTTCACTCGAGTCAGATCGACTGCATGAACGTTTATGCTTACCCATTGTAATAGATCAATATACACCGAAGCAAATTACACGATACGATTACAGAACAACACAATATTAGCAGTTAAACACCAGATATTAATAACACAAGCAACAAAAGAAAAAGTTAAATCAATTGTGGGTTAAAGGATAACTTAATCCCACTTCTGATATAAACAAAAACCAATTCATTTGATTAAAAAAAATACAATTTAATTTTATAAAGAACACTAAAACACTATCTGGTTATTTAACTCTAATACATAATTAAAATATAAGGGCTAAGTAATCAACTATAGTTTACGTTATACACTACACTCAGAGGCACCGCTTTTTAACTTTATACTTAAACAAAATATCAAGGTTATGTAATCAACGTTAAACACTACACAGTGATGCACCCGTCCGCACACCGCGAGGTCCCGAGGAAAAGAGGGCGAGCTTCACAATACTACTTCTCACTCGATAGTCTCATTCGAATGACGACACATTGTAAAGTTAGGTACAGACCACCATTGGAGTACCTCACTCTATTCGTTTATTCCTTACAATATATTATATACGCGGTACTAATATTATTTTATACTGCACGCGTCTTATACTCGGTCGGGGAATTCCCGTCTTAGCGGGGAATCCCTGAACGAATGAACGAAGTGTATTTTTTATTCTCGTAGTTCTCGTACGCCTAAATATGTACGTCGTATAAACACACTTTTTTTAAATTAAAATAATTTTGTAGTCAAAAGAGTTTTAATAGTTTAATGGTCATATTCATCCGAAGAAACAATAAGTAATATCCTCATATAATTAACTAGCTGACCCGTGTCCGCTTCGCTGGGATTCCGACATTTCTTAGTTTTTTTTGTGGTTTATGGAGAAAGAAAAATAGGAAGATGGATTGCCGTTCCCTCCCGTAGTGAAAATTTTCTACCAATTTTTAGGGTTCCGTAGTCAATAAGGAACCCTCACAGTTTCTCCATGGTCGTCTGTCCATCCGTCTGTCCGCGGTTTAGATAAAAAAACTATCGGCTCTAAGTGTGACATATAAAATTTTAGTCTCTGAAATTTCAGAGCGTTCGTTTGACAGGACGAAACTTAATTCAAGAGATTTTTCTCATTTAGAGTTTTCGAAGAACATAATTAGCACCAATGTCAATCGGATATTACAGAACTATTTGGACACCGCTTGTAGTTTCTACACAAAACACCATGTTTAAGTTGTCGAATAAAATACATACCTGTTCCATTCATTGTCAATAATATTTCTTCAATACTACCTTTAAGTCCAATGAAGAAATAATTATGCAAAAATTTTCTATAGAGATAAAAACGAGCGTAATACAATAGTAATTTAGAGGTGGGACCTTACTTTGCATATAATGGACATACTTTTACAACCGAGGCTAACTACTTACAACTTGAACCACTTCGCAATTGCATTCGTATAATCAAATAATTTACTGATTTATATTGGCTCAAGAAAAAAATACAAGACAACTCCTGGACTAGGAATATTTCTGTGTCGCAGCCCGCAGCTAAGATTACCAACATACATGAATTTTAAATTCGATAATGTAAGTATGTACTTAAATCACTTAGCCACACTAATAAAAGTGATGCGTTATATACGTGACCTCTTTGATTACGTATGTAAAGATTCAGTTAATTCAGGTTTAAAGTATTTTAAATCCTGCATAGTGTATACTTAAATATAAAGTGCCACTTATAATCTCATGTATTTAAGTCTGCGGTGTATGCATTTTTATAAATATTGTAAAATAAGTATCTTAGTTTTAACAACTTTAAAACTAAGAAAGTGCTCAATTCAACGGAACTTTTACACGAAAACAACTGTTAAGAGAATGAGTCAAACAAATACTACCCATATTGACAGACTCATGTGTCATGAGGTCATGCCGATAACATGCAGGGAGGGGTCTAAGCCCATGATTATTCATTATAAGCGCCAGTCTTTATAGCCCATGACATAGTACAGCTAATCTAAAAGACAAAGGAGAGGTTGTGGAGAGAGAAAATAGTACTTATGCTGTTACATATCGAAAAAAAATATTAGCCAAATTAACCTTAAATACTGGCAACTGCCTCGTTGGTTTATCTATCAATCAAGAGGACTCGGGTTCTATTCCTGGGAGGGCCGAAAGTATGCAAAGGTGGTGTCTCACGCCCGTGTACGGGGAACCGTACGGGGATCCGATGCCAGTCGCTCCATGTAAAAACTGATATTCCGGTAAAATCTGTTGAACTTATTAGTTCAACTGAATTTACCGGAATATCAGTATAAGATAAGTAGACTTATATTAGTATTTAGTTATATTACTATAATACATAGTATTTAGATAAATAGTATAAGATATATTTGGGGTTGGCAATAGCAATAAATAATCTTAGGAGTAATAAAGACTAGAAAGATATGTATTAATCTTAATGTTTTATTGTTTACTCAAACAGTGCAGTTTTCATTCGTGTTATGATGATTCCTTTATGCGTATCGGTATAGGTCCATGTATCAATGACTGTATATTACAAAATAGGTACATATCAACTTACAAGGAAAAGATTTGATATTACCATTGGTATTTTTATCTAATATGTGGTACAAAACGTACATAATATATTTCATTGTTCAGTGTGTTGCTTTGTATAGCCCTAAGGAATTTGACGGTAATATTATAAACTTTGAATATGATGTGGTTTAACCTATTAACTGCAGTTAGACTAGACTTGAATGCTTTTATGATTTATGATAAATAAGTTAAAAATAGTACGGGTACCTACTCGTATATCTACTAAAAGAAGCTATGCTGTTTCACTACTACTGACAGCATTAGTTAAATGCATTATTTTTGTCACCGATAACATATTTATCTACCTTTTTGTACTACTAAAAACATGTAGTCGCTACTAAGTGAGGCATACTTAACAACAGATGTGATTATTGTTGGTAAGTAGTAGTCCCGGCCAAGACAATGTATATACACTATTGACATGTCGACGACGTCAACGAACCATAATGTAATGTCCCACTGCCTTGCGCGGGTCTCCTCTCAGGAGAGGGTTAAGGCCATACGTCCCCCTCACGCTGCGCTGGCCGAGAGCGGGTTGTATGTTTTTAAGCCACCTAAAGCACAGAATAACTAATAGTAGTAAGCTTCACGACTGTTATCCTACGATAACAACCTTGACCGACTGCTTAAGGTGACCTCCGAATCACGGAGACGCTCATAGTATCATGCCACCAGCGGTCACCCATCCAGGTAGTAACCGCGCCATCGTTGCTTACCCTTGGTTATTGTTTCGAATCACCGAGTACAATTACTGGGCTATGAGCGAATATTGACACACTTGTTCGTAGACATAAAAACTAGTTTTTTCCCACGGTACCACCCGCGTTAATCGCATTAAGAGTAGCCTATGTCTTTCCTCGGAAATCAAAGTAGGTTTATCTGTGAAAGCATAATAGTCCGACAGACAGAGTTACTTCCTTTAAAATATTGGTATAGAAATGCTGATGGAGCACGTAAAGCCGTCGGTCTTGCGACTGATCTCTCCCCAGTCGTGTTCGGATTATGAGAGTGATGGACCAGAGAGTGCACTTATGTGAGCGTATACACTTGTGCACAATAATGTCTCGTGCTTAGTTGGCTGGTCTCCGTTGAGACTGGCCGCCGTGGCCGACATCGGCTAGAACAACATCGTCATAGAAATGTACTTGTATTTTTAACTGAAAAAGAAAGAATGAAGTAAGAGAAGAAATGCTTAACACTAGTTTTCTGCCATTCCCATATATGCCAAAGCATGACTCGCTGACGTGAATATAACATTAGGTCTCAGATCAAATAAAAAAAAGGTTTTTATTTTTTATTTCATCTGAGCATTAGGTATATCACGATTGTAACTATCTTACTACGACATCTATGATATATAATAAAATTTTAAGAGGTCGATGTCTGTACATTAAAGACATTAAATAGAAATTACTTATTTTAACAAAAAAGAACCGACTTCAATCTGGACCAAATTTAAATGGGACCATTCAGGAAGCACCAGCTTTCAAATAAAAAAGAATCATCAAAATCGGTTCACCCAGTCGAAAGTTATGAGGTAACAAAAATGAATTGAGAACCTCCTCCCTTTTTTGAAAGGCGGTTAAAAATGAATAAAAGGATAAATAAAAGAACTCAAAACAACAGTTTTTAGAATTTTTGTCTGTGTGTTTGTGAGCGCTAATCTCAGAAGTTACTTTAAAATTTTGTATTTTGGTAAAGTTCACTTAATATTTATTGTTCTTTTTATTTCAAACGGCTGTCAATTAAAATAGTTACTTATATTACTTGAAAGTATCACCGCGATAACCAACATACACGCGGGCGGAGCTACAGGCAAATGCTATACAAATACATAAAATTGGAGTGTCTGTTTGTAATATTAAAATAACCGCTTTTTACTAAATGCATAATTATGTATACAGTACACTACATAACAATTTTTTTTTAAATATAATTTTTTTAAAATTTGTCCGTCTGCCTGTCTGTTTTGGCTAAACTATGGAACGGCTGTATAGATTTGGATGGAAACTTCACTGGCAAATAGCTGATGTAATAAGAAGTAACTTAGGTAGGTAACTTAGGTTTTTTTGACTAGCTTTGCGCCGCGGTGCTACCAGTGGTTGTAAAGGTACAATAACGACAGCTAGCACCAGCGCTAGTACATAATAAATATTAAGAAGATGTTTTATAACTATTCATAGTTGAGAAAACTGCGATAGAGCGTGTACGTAGTACTAACGTAGTTTTATCATGGATTTTCTTATCAGGCCTCAGAACTAACAGCCATAGAACCAACATTAATGTTGGTTTTGTTCAGTCGCTGAACACAATATTGACATAGAGACTGTCATTATGGTATCAGTTCTACATTATATGTCACACTAGCTGAACTCCGCGGTATTACCCGCGGTTATTGTCGCACCGCGGGTAACGCCGCTGGACAAAGCTAGTCTAAAAAAGTAGCCTAACTTACTCCTTAGATCATAAGCTATCTGCCAGTGAAAGTCCCGTCAAAATCGTTCCAGCCGTTCCAGAGATTACCCAGAACAAACAGACAGTCAGACCGACAGACAAAAATTGTAAAAAAATATATTTTGGTACATGTATCGTGTGTAGGTATACATACATACATTAAATTTATTAAAAAGCAGTTATTTTAATATTACAAACAGACACTCCAATTTTATTTATTTGTATAGATGTATGGATGAACTCACATCGCTCTTTATAAATGAACTAGCTGACTTACGTAACATCGTCTGGGTCTCTATTCAGTTATGCTCGGCTCCTATTTGTCTAAGTGTTATGTTATTTATCATATCTAACTTATCTTTGGCGCGCCAACAAAACATAAATTTTATAAAAAAACTTGACAATTGGTTAGATAGTTTCGTAGTTCATCGTTGGCAACAACGTGACACGAGAATTATCTATACAAATAAATAACATTGAAGTGTCAATTGAATACTAAAATAGCATTTTTTACAATTTTTGTCTGTCTGTCTGTCTGTTTGTTCCGGCTAATCTCTGGAACGGCTAGACCGATTTTGGCGGGACTTTCACTGGGTAAGGAAGGTAGCTGATGATATAAGGAGTAACTTAGGCTACTTTTTTAGACTAAATTCGCCCCGCGTGTTGCTCGTGATTATTGTCGTACCGCGGGTAACACCGCAGGGTTCAGCTAGTTTATAACATAGTCAAAGAAAAACATAGTTAATGTGGTCAAAAGATTGTTACGTATCGGTGTTAAAAATCTAACAACAGACAGTATTTCCATACAGACTTCACGCCACGCCATAAATGTGTGCAGAACCTTTCAAGTCTTGATGTAACAAGTAAAATTTTAACAAAAAAAAAAAAAAACCGACTTCCAAAAACATCCAACGAAAACTCTCTGTCAAAAAACACTTAAAAGCGTAAAATAAACTGGTTCTTCATAAATTGCCTATACCTAATTCTTTATTCATTTAAATAGTAGTATTATAATGGGTGCTAGGTACCTAAAATCTGTTTGAAGTCGGTGCCAAGTGACTATCGCTTAGACTTTTGTAATTGTTCGTTTGTATTCTTTTTGGCTTAGAACCGACTTCAAACAGATTTAGGTACCTAGCACCCATTATAATACTACTATTTAAATGAATAAAGAATTAGGTATAGGCAATTTATGAAGAACCAGTTTATTTTACGCTTTTAAGTGTTTTTTGACAGAGAGTTTTCGTTGGATGATTTTGGAAGTCGGTTTTTTTTTTATAAAAAGTTTTTATTTTACAGTTTTTAGTGCAAACAATCGTAGGTAAGTAGTAAGTTGAATTGTTTCATCAAATTTCATCATCAAGAATAAAAATTAAGGTACGTGTAATATTAAAATCATTCTCTAATCCCTAACTGTTGAAGAGTTTAATCTTCTATCATCAGCTCACCTAAATAGCTTGAAAGTATACGACTGAAGGTCTTTAGATACGTATGAAATTGAAAGAATTATTCTCCAACTCCTAACCGTTGAGGAGTTGTACCTTCCACCTTCCATCATCAGCTTACCTAAATAATTTGTAAGAATACGGCTAAAGGTAACTTATATACATATGATATTTAATGATTTATTCTCCAACTTCTAACCGTTAAGGAGTGGTACCTTACATCATCAGCTCATCATCATAAAATGATGACTACCAGACGCAAATACCGGTGTAACTTCACAAAATATACGAAAAACATAGTATGTGCCTATAAAAAATGAGGGTTTCCCTCGATTTCCCTGGGATCCCATCATCAGATCCTGATATGCTGGCAATGGGACCACCACGGAAGCATACCCTGTCGAATACAAAAAAAAAATTCAAAATCGGTCCACAACTGACGGAGTAATCAGGTAACATACATAAAAAAAAAAAAAAAAAAAAAAACATACAGTGGAACATAGAACCTCCTCCTTTTTGGAAGTCGGTTAAAAACCGACTTAAAGGTTCGACTCGATTTCTCTTGGATGCCATCATCAGATCTTAATGTCCTTATCATCGTACCACCGTTGGGACATTTCCTTTCCATTAAAAAAAGAATCATCAAAATCGGTTCATAAACGAAAAAAAACATACGGTCGAATTGAGAACCTCCTCCTTTTTTGAAGTCGGTTAAAAACCGTTCTTCGTTCCAATAACTGTCTTTCATAAAAAGATGCCTGCAAAATATCATTATGACAAATATACAGAATATTTATCAATGATGAAAAAAAATCTACTTATGATTCTTACCGGCTGCTCAAATAAGCATGATTTGCACTTTCATTGTCACATTCAATTTGTTGAGTCTACAACGCCTAAACGCAAACAAAGTTGACAAATTACGATGACTTCGATTAACATGAACAAAAATATTTCTGATGTTAATAACTATAAAAATTCAAAATTTAATAAACCCCCTACTCAAGCACTTAATCGAGTAATCATACGCCAATGATATTTTTGCAGACATTCTCTTATTCTTCCCCACTTTCACCCCCATAACTTTTAAACGACTTAACCGATTTTCATGAAACATGTGAAGAACACTCGCACGTAACTCACCTTTCATACAAAAAAAACTAAATTGAAATCGCTTCATCCGTTCGCAAGCTTTGGTGCCACAGACAGACAGACAGACACGTCAAACTTATAACACCCCTCTTTTTGCGTCGGGGGTTAAGAATTACCTAAGACAGTAACAACTTTGTAGTTAAAAAATAGTCACATGTCAGTTATAACTGGTATAATTCGGTCGAAATTTCGAATTCCTCTGAAAGAACTAAAGATAAAATTATTCATAATACATGATACAACATATCGTGGAAGTATCTTCCTCTAAAGTTACAATTGTAGCCTAATCCCTTTGCACCCTAAAGGCGTGTCTCCTGCGGCTAAAAATAACAAAACAAACTAACAAAACTTATTAACTAAACATGTTAGCGAAAAGTCGCAGGAGACGGACTTTTAAACAAAGATCAAACACGATTACACGAAAAGCAAAAATCTTTTATCTACTCGACAAAATGACTTATAGTACACTTACTTACTTTTATAGTATAAATATGAATAATATAAGTATCAATGTTAGTTCAGTTTCATTATACGAGAAGTATACGCTGGGATGTTTTCAGTCCGCTTTGGATAACATGTTTGCTTGTTAAAATTAACAAAACAGTTAAGCCACGCCCATATTTTGATAAATATGTGATGTTTTGTGTTTAAAAACATAAAACTGCGTCGCAGGAGACCCGGCTTAATCACTTAATACGAGCAATAAAGAAAAAAGGGGCAGCTAATGATCGCGAGGGATATGCTGACCTCCAAACTTTAAAGATGATACACGAGACGAAGAAAACACTATTTTTTATTTAAAAGAATAACACTCAGTAACAATTTATGAAATGAGCAAAGGTATCAATAATAAAAGAAAATCTCTAACAAACTATTATTTAACCTGTTAATTACCTCTGACAACCCTCTACTGAAATAATGAAGTATAGTTTACCAGTTGTTTTAGTAGAACATTGAGTGCCAAACTGCCAAGTAGGAAAATACTCCTATAGGTATTTTCCTACTAAGTGTTCAACAAGAGCGAGCTCTTCTATGAGTCAGTTGTACTTCTGCTAGCTGCCAGGCACTCAAAAACTGCATGTTTTTTTTTTCAACCAACGAAAATGTATGTATATGTATGTAAAAAGAATTAGAGCTAGTGCAAATAGTAAAATTAGAAAATAAAACACTCCATTTTAATTAACACTGTTTCACTCTCAATTATTAAACCCACTCTAATTCCAAAACTATTGGAGATCACGTTTTAATTTTTTTTTTTAAGAATTACTACATATAAAACTTTAATTCAAGTTAAAAAAATAAAAATAAAAAATGTCGAAGTTACTCCAAAATTGATTTGAAATGTTCACTTCCGTTTCACTATACGTAAAAAAAATCAAATTTAGAATTTGATTAAAAAAAACAAAATTTCAACTATTTAACTATAAGAAACAATACTTTTTTTTTACAAATAAATACATTTATTACATAATATAGAAACCTATGTACATAACCATAATTTATAAAAAAAATAACAATATTTACATACAAGCGTCAAAAAACTCCACATCTTCGCCTACTGGTAGCGTTCCCAAAAGACTGGCAGCATTACCACGTTGAATGGCATTGCTGATTCTCTGTGCTAGAAAAAGGCCAGCCTTCTGGTCGCGAGAAGCGTCAATCAGTTGCTTGGCTAGTTGTTTAAACATAGCGCGAGCACTCGGACCCCATGAACCTAGCGTCTCTACCCCAAACGGTTCAAAAATGTAATTACCTATTAAATTTTGGTACTTACGCCGTTTGAGGCTTTCCGCAAAAATTAATTGTTGTTAATTGTTTTACAAATTAATTGTTGTTGCATATAATAATTATCCAAAAATAAAAGACTTCATTTTTAGTAAATTTTTAACCGACTTCCAAAAAGGAGGAGGTTCTACGTTCCACTGTATGTATGTTTTTTTTTAATGTATATTCACCGATTACTCCGTCAGTTGTGGACCGATTTTGAATTTTTTTTTGTATTGGAAAGGGTGTGCTTCCGAGGTGGTCCCATTCCCAGCATATCAGGATCTGATGATGGGATCCCAGGGAAATCGAGGGAAATCCTCATTTTTAATAGGCACATACTATGTTTTTCGTATATTTTCTGAAGTTAAACCGGTATTTGCGTGTGGTAGTCATCATTTTATGATGATGAGCTGATGATGTAAGGTACAACTCCTTAACGGTTAGGAGTTGGAGGATAAATCTTTAAATATCATATGTATATATGTTACCTTTAGTCGTATTCTTTCAAATTATTTAGGTAAGCTGATGATGGAAGGTGGAAGGTACAATTCCTCAACGGTTAGGAGTTGGAGGATAATTCTTTCAATTTCATACGTATCTAAAGACCTTCAGTCGTATACTTTCAAGTTATTTAGGTGAGCTGATGATAGAAGGTTAAACTCTCCAACAGTAGAGATTAGAGTATGATTTTAATGTTACACGTACGTATAGACCTTAATTTGTATGATGATGAAATTTGATGAAATAGTTCAACTTGCTACTTACCTACGATTGTTTGCACTAAAAACTGAAAAATAAAAACTTTTTATAAAAAAAAACCGCCTTCCAAAAAACATCCAATGAAAACTCTCTGCCGAAAAAACACTTAAAAGCGTAAAATAAACTGGTTCTTCATAAATTGCCTATACCTAATTCTTTATTCATTTAAATAGTAGTATTATATTGTGTGCTAGGTACCTAAAATCTGTTTGAAGTCGGTGCTAAGCCAAAAAGAATATAAACGAACAATTACAAAAGTCTAAGCGATAGTCACTTGGCACCGACTTCAAACAGATTCTAGGTACCTAGCACCCAATATAATACTACTATTTAAATGAATAAAGAATTAGGTATAGGCAATTTATGAAGAACCAGTTTATTTTACGCTTTTAAGTGTTTTTTTGGCAGAGAGTTTTCGTAGGATGTTTTTTTTAAAAGCTCATAACTCAGCAATAAAGCATGATACCTAGTGTCTCCTAGAAATATAACTGACCAGAATATAAAGAAAATTCACGACCTCATTTTTTTTCTTTGTCCGCTAGACGTCAAATGCCCCATGTACCTATGTATTTACAAAAAAAAAGTATACATGTATTTGTATCAGTTGTCTAGTACCCATAACACAAGTTCTGCTTAGCTTGGGACTAGATGGCGTTGTGTGTTAGATGTCCGAAATATTTATTTTTTATTATTATTATTTGGAAATGTATGAGCCCTGTTGAGGGATGAGCCCTTGCCTCAAGTATACTCGACCTTTGGGGGCTTTAGAACGCCGCTGTCTATTTAAACACCTGAGTGTGTGTACATTGTTAACAAATGTATGTAGTTGCATGCACATAATGCGTGTTTAAACATAATTACCGCAAATTGTAAGCAAAATTTCTTCAAACGAAAGTGTAAATCCACGGCATAATGATCAATTAAATGAACATAACTTACGACTTACAGGATTGCATTATAACGGACAAGATGACTTAACTTAGCAATCATCACTCAATTACTCAATATGAAAGTATATATATATATAATATATATATCAAATTTACTTGATTTCTAAAGTAACACTCTTTCTCGGTTTCGATTCGGCCAAAATAATATTAATATCAAATAACAACTCGGAGATTTTAAGTTAACTGCTTATTCCTCGTGCCTTAGAGAGTCTCCAATTCTCCATGGTCGTGTCGGATATCCGTCCGATCCATCCATCCCTTCGTATGGTGCGAGTAAGTAATTGAGTAATCAGCGAGTGAACCTGTATTTGTGTTCACACTAAATTGTGTTTTATAATATCCAGTTAGTTGGTTTAAACATATCATGATTAATTTAACAGCTGAAGTGTGAAAGCTAAAATAAAAACATACTCACTTCCGAAATATAAACAGCGTTGGTCGTTGGTCTAGCGGTTAACGTGTACGACTTCTGATCATGAGGTCTTGGGTTCGATTCCTGGGTCGGACCAAATGTTTGTATGATCTACAAATATTTGTTTCGGAGTTTGGGTGTTTTCTATGTATAATATGTATGTATTTACAAAAAAAAGTATATGTATTTGTATCAGTTGTCTAGTACCCATAACACAAGCTCTGCTTAGCATGGGACTAGATGGCGATGTGTGTTAGATGTCCGAAATATTTATTTATTTATTTAAGTAGGTACTTATAATATTTCTGTTTTATATAGCAATAAAATTTATTTATAATTAAGTGATAGGCATTAATAACATGAATACTAATTAAGGATAAAATATTAGTAACGAAAAGGTTTAATAATCACTATGCACAGTGTACCTAATACGTGTTGTTGGAAATCATTTTTCATTGCAGCCATTTTCCTGTTTATCTAAGCAAGCACTCTTATAATACCTAATTCTCTTAAAGAAATAGTTTAGTTTACGGTACTTTAACAAAGTCCAAATATGCTTGATAGAATTTAATTCATTCATTTAAAAAATACTGCTTAAAATAATGACAATCGATATTGTGAAAACCCTTCAGGTGAGCATTTATAATCAAGAAAAATGTAATTTGACGTATGAAATTGCTCTAATAAGTGACACACCTCACTGATTAAGGCCTCCTGAAAGCCAGGGAACTATAATCTGAAGGTTTTCAAAATTCTACTAGTACTACCCGATTTCACTTATTTCCTATAGATATTTATTTACTAAAGGTATTTTCGTAGTACGATAACACAGAAAATATAAAATTTTCTATTTAAGTAATAATAGGTATTAGTTTTAATGAAGGAGACATCATTTTCGTAAAAAGAGGTAGGTACATAGTTTTTGCTTCACGTATTAATATACAGATTAAAAAAAATACTTAGGTAAATATTTAAACACATTGATGCATTCATTAATTTACATTCATTTTCGCACAGTAAATAATTATTATTTGGAGATACGTAAAAACGCGTATAAACATTGGTATATACGCGTTTTTACGTTAATTTAAAAATAGAAATATCTATAAGGTATACTTAGGTAAATATAACACATTTATGCATTCATAATTTACATTCATTTTCACACTATAAATATTATTTCGTGGACATTGATGTTTACGCGTTTTTACCTTAATTTGAAAATAGATAGGTATAACCGTCAAATTTTAACACAAAATAAAATTTAAAAAAATATTGATTCGGATTATTTCAAGCTCAAAAACAGTTTCTTTTATTTTATCTATCTGAGAATAGTGCCTAAAAAGATAGTTTGCGGTGTCACTGTGTCGTGAGTACACTAAAAACAATTGCTTGATATCTTAGCAATAATTAGCGGCCCCATTCTGCTCAGTGAGAACGAAAAATTGATGACTATCGCACCCGCCTCACTGCGGTCATGATGCATGACAGCATACCTTTTACTTTTCAAACTTTCCAACTATATACTACTTTTTACCAACCTTCATGATATGCCCTTAAATCATTGGCCATGCAATAGAAGAGATGTTAGGATTTATTGGAAAATCCAAAGTTAGATTATACATTTAAGTATTCATTAAATACTTACACTGTGTAGGCTTTAGTCATATCAAGCCTATTGATAAAAAATATATAAGTACTGTATACTTTCACTATCGAGATATCGAGAATAACCAGAATGTTTAATGGTTACTGACGCAGTTATATTTGAGACTAATATTCACATGAGTAATTAGATATTTGTAACGCTGTTAATCCATACTCCTTACACAAACCCTTTTTAAACACAACATCTATTTCTATAATACGAGTATATAATTATTATCTATATAAAAATTAATCGCTGAAATATAGTACGCGCATAACTTTCGATCGGCTGCACCAAATTAAATCATTCTTTTTATATGTGTTCGTTACTGTTAGTACAAGGTTTGTGTACAAGAAAAATCAAAGATAACGGCAAAAGTCAATTTTTTTTATTCCGCGTCTGTCACTGCCTGTGGGAAGCTGAGACAGATATGTAAAGTACTAGTTGTGTTACGAGTATTCTGATGTATAAGCTACATTACTGTAAAGTTTCATCCAAATCAGTTCAGTAGTTTTTGCGTGAAAGAGTAACAAAAATCAATCCATCCATCCATCCATACTTACAAACTTTCGCGTTTATAATACACCAGCTGTTGCCCGCGGCTCCGCCCGCGTATAAGTCGGTTATCGCGGCAAATAGTAGCCTATGGGTTATTCTGATGTATAAGCTATATTACTGTAAAGTTTCATCAAAATCCATCCAATAGTTTTTGCGTGAAGAAGTAACAAACATACACACAAACTTTCGCCTTTATATATTAGTGTGATTAGTAGGATAGCGCTACGAAGTTCGCCGGGTCAGCTAGTATATTATGAAAAAGCATATATGTTTTAGTTGCGAAGCATTTCTGGACACTAGAACGACCCTCTCTGTATTCAAAACTTTTACTTGTACATTCTTGAAATTAAACTTGCTTGTACTGGTATCCATTTTTTATTAATTTACTAGCGACCCGCCCCGGCTTCGCACGGGTGGATTTCAGTTGCCCCCGCCGACGAAACGATTCGTGTATTTTAAATCTATAATATCTTCGAATATATTCATTTAAATTAGATACTGTAAAGGGCCATTTTGATCTATATTAAATGAACAATGTATTTAATTTACTAAATTGTATAAGGATTCATTCTGTATTGCTTAAAATCACTTCGTAAATAAGCCATTATTTCTCGTAAAAAGAAAGGAATAAAAAATGGTTGCTGTGGGTTATCCCTAAGAGATAGACATATGTCATCGCGGATTTTTTTGTAGTACTTTTTAAGGTGTACAATACTGTAGTACATTATTTTGATCTATTTCGTAGGGTGCAACCAGCGTTTGCAATGTAAGCGCAAAAAAATGTGTTTATTTGCTACATCACATTAAAAACTTCGAAAACTAACAGTGTTTCCATACTATATTATGCATTTATCATACATAAAAACCTTCCTCTTGAATCACTCTATCTATTAAAGAAACCCGCATCAAAATCCGTTGCGTAGTTTTAAAGATTTAAACAAACAAAGGGATATAGGGACAGAGAAAGCGACTTTGTTTTATACTATGTAGTGAATATGTAGTGAATAGTGAATACAATCCGTTTAAATCAGTATCAGTATATAGTACCCTTGCATTAGACTGCCTCGTTGGTCTAGTGGTTTGATTAACGCTTCGGACTGCTGTTGTGTTGTTCTTACAAAAAATTCTTAATAGTAGCCCGGAGTTTGGAAGATGGCGGGGTGTTTCCCGCCCGAGTAGAATGTAGCATCACACAGGCCGAGCCACTGCATTTCTGCTGAAGTATGGTTCTGGTACGAGCTTGCCCTACCTCCTTGGCACTATCAGTTTTCCTATTTTATATTTCCGTATTTTAACTACATGAAAGATATAGCCTAAAACCATTTACAATATAATAAATAGGTAGTATGACTGTCATCAACTGAAATCAAATCAGGACAGGAAAATTACGATTATTACAGGAAAATACTGCAAATATTTTATGTCATTGTACATAATGTAAGGCCTATTTAAATATTTTGATGTCGATGAACTTTTTCCTCGCTATCTGCATCGGATGAAAGTGGTAAATTTTCACTTGTATATTAAATTTCACTGCTAAACATTGTCATGAATGTCTTTATGTGAAGTCGCTTTTAAATGCTTATTTTGCATATGCGTATACAATTATACATTGTAGCAACACCTATAAAACCTGTTTAGTTCAAGCGGCTTTACCTGAATATCAGTTATTCCACAGAGCGACTGGCATGTGACCTCCGCAACCCTGAAGGTGAACTAAATTCGAAGGTTGAACTATTTGTCAGTTTATTTGAGAGCACCTACTTCCCAATAACGATTGCCATAGATGTTCAGGACACTCCGAAGCTTTCTCTCTACTGAACCGATTTGGAAAAAAAAAAGACTAATAGAAAGCCACATTATTAGTGAGTTTATATATACATAGGCTATAGTAACCGGAAAAATGAAAAGACTTACGTGGTAGTTGGATTTGCTTGAAAATGTTTTGTTAACGGCCAATGAAGTGGGCAAGAGTCAGCTGGTATAATCTAAGGACAGTTATGTAAGGGTAGGCCATTAGTCTAGTTAAAGTTATTTGACTGCCTCTGTGGCGCAGTGGTAGCGTATGCGACTGCTGCTCCTGAGGTCTCAGGTTCGATTCCCGAGTCGGACCAAATGTTTGTATGATTTGCAAATATTTGTTTCGGGGTTTGGGTGTGTTTTATGTATAATATGTATGTATTTACAAAAACAAAGTATATATGTATTTATATCAATTGTCTAGTACCCATAACACAAGCTCTGCTTAACTTGGGACTTGACGTTGTGTGAAAAAAATAGTTTTACAAATGGCGGCCTTATCGCGATATGCGATCTCTTCCAGTCAGCCGCTGGATAGAGAAGGAGATTAGATAGATATCTTACATTACTTGTGTGATAGGAGAATTATGTTTTTCGAGTTGCATGTGTGTATGTATGTAGGTTTTTTTTTGGAACGCTCGGCTCTGTAATTTAAACTGCCTGATGGAAAATCTCTCATTCCGTTGAGACTACAGAACGTAGGGTAGTGAAGGCTCGGGAGATGTCCGTAGATTCGTCTAAATTTATCAAGTAAAATGAAAAGCTTCTGTTTGTATATTTTAAGTAAGGTACCTTTATATTTACACCTCGTGATTTACACACATTCTGGGGTTTTTTTGCAATGATTAGCTTCTAAATTAGGTATTTTTTTAGCCAACGATAAAACTGAACCTGATTAACGTTTACATATTTGGACTCCATGGTACTCCTAAAATGAGTCTCGCGAAATAACATACCCGACCTATACAAATAAATAAAAATTAAAGTGTCTGTATGTAATCATCTATACTTATAATAAAAATGTAACAGGTCAAATTCTGTACATTGAAGAAAATTTTTTTTGGAGGGCACTCTGTTATCGATACTGAAACCAAATTTTTTTTTTTATTTTTGTCTGTCTGTCTGTCTGTCTGTCTGTCTGTATCTTGGCCGCGCATCACGCCGAAACTACTGAATGGATTCAAATGAAACTTGGCATGATTTGAGATCATACTCCGAGGTAGGACATAGGATACTTTTTATTCCGAAATTCCGGACGGTTTCCCTGTGAGGGGGGATGAAAGTCAAAATGTGTAATTAATTGTAATTCATTAACGAGTAGTCCGATTGCAATAATTCTTTTTTTGTTAGAAAGGAGATACTCTGAAGATTGTAGCATTAATCATTTAATTTATCACAATCTCTCTATCTATTGGAAAAAAAAATATAAAGAATTTATCATTACGAAAAACAACACGTAGTGACATCTTTTGGAAGCCATGCGTAATTAATAACACTTTGATTAATATATCGTGGAATAATCGTAGAACGTATTACGTATAATTCGGTGTAGCATTAAGTATTTGATTTATCGCAATCTCTCTATCCATAGGAAAAATAATATCTATATCTCTCTGTAGACGTCGAATCTGGGTGTTTGGTTGTGCCCGCATGACTTAAATATTCAAAATAATCGTGGGAACGTTTTATGCACAAGCACTGTGATTAATGTGGTATGTAGTTAGTATTTCATAGGTAGGTATTTGTTTTATGTTCTCTCTTTCCATAGAAAGGGTTGTTTAAAATTTTCTTGAAAAATTTATTTGCTTAAAACAGCGACATCTTTTGGAATCAAGTAACTAACTTTACAATAGGTACGTAATATGATTACTCTTTTTAACGTATAATAAAAATGTAACAGTTCAGTTCTGTACATTAAAGAAATTTAGATGATTTTTTGGGAGGGCTCTCTAATCGATACTGAAGCAATTACATTTTCTTGAAAATAGTTTCTGTGCTTAAAACAGCGACATCTTTTGGAATCAAGTAACTAACTTTACAATAGGTACGTAATATGATTACTTTTAAACGCATAAGAAAAGTGTATAAGATCAATTCTGTACATTAAAGAAATTTAGATTTTTTTGGGAGGATGCTCTTATTGATACTGAACCAAAAACTAGAATGCCATAAACGTTAAATGGTCATTTATATTCATGATATTTATTTTAAGTTTAAAATACTTGAAAGAGGAGTAAACATATAACATAATAGTTCATCATAATTTACCAGAAAATGATACAAAACATCTTTATGATAGGTACCCGAAAGGCAGCGCGGGCGCGTGGCCTGCGTAGGTTACCACTTTACCAGACACGTCCAAATTGTTTAAAAAGCAGTACCCGCGTGGTCGGTCGGCTCCCTATGCGACACACGCACCCAAATCGACTTAAAAACTCAGTAGTAGTTCTTGAATGTAAATTCGGATAAAAAGTTATTTTTGTAACTATTTACTTGATTTTTGTTCCACCTACTATAAAATTACTTGGTATTATAATATTCCTTCTGTATTTTTAACCGACTTCCAAAAGGAGGAGGTTCTCAATTTCATCGGTATATTTTTTTTAACCGACTGCCAAAAGGATGAGGTTCTCAATTTCATCGGTATATTTTTTTTATGTATGTACACGGATTATTCCGTCAATTTGTGGACCGATTTATGAAATTCTTTTTGTATTCGAAAGGGTATGCTCCCCATGTGGTCCCATGGCCACCATATCAGGATCTGATGATGGGATCATAAGGAAATCGAAGGAAACCCTCAAATTTATGTAAGCGCCTGCAAAGAAGTTAAAGCAATTGTCTGCATGCCTTCATATTCTGTAGACATCATTTAATTTCATAATATATAAAACGGGTCTTAACGACATCAGAGTTAACCTCAGATAGTCAGTTTACCTCAAATCACTTGAATTATAGTAACCTATAGAAGATAGTCCATTTGAGATTTTATTACAAAAAAATACCTGAAGTCCTTTCGATTTTATACAGCATGTATGTTACCTTTAGTCGTATTCTTTCAAGTTATTTAGGTGAAATGATGACGAGAGACTTGAGAAAGACTAAAAAGTGAAAAAAAAAAACTTCGTTAAAAAAAACCGAACCGAAAAAACTGAAAAGTACCAAATAACTTAATTTGTATGTGCTACCTATGCATAGGTTTGAAGTCGGTGCCAAGCCAAAATGTAATAGTAGGTACCGCACTCGCCGCGCGTGACCTTTAGCGGGATAGCTGCTCTTCGCGTAGAACAAAACAACTGAAGCGTCGCTGACGTCGTTGACGTTCGTCTCGAAATGTAGCGAGTGTGATACCTACTATTACATTTGGCTTGGCACTAACTTCAAACCCAGGTAGCACATGCAAATTAAGTTAACTGATACTTTTTAGTTTTTGAAGTCGGTTTTTTTTAACGAAGTTTTTTTTTAGGATTTTGTCAGGTTATACCATAGGTATAAGCAGGCGATTTTTGTTGTACCTAAATAATTAGCAAATAGTCTTTTGTAGATACTAATTGGTTTTCTCGATATTTTTAGAATTTTGTGAGGTTATAGCATAGGTACCTAGGTACCTATAATTTACTTTTTTATAGGATTTTGTTAGGTTATTGGTATAGGCATAGGTAAGCAGATGTTTTTCGTTGCAAATATTTAATTACTTAGCCTTATTTGTTGGTGTTTTAATTTCTTTTAGTAAGTTGTAGATACCTTCCATTTTTTTCGTTGAATTAGTTATTTACGCTTTGAAAATAAGCTTCATTCGTTATGTCTAATTTTTCATTTAACTGTAGTGATAAATTTAACATTGTTTTTCGTATTCGATTTTATCACATCACACTAATTTATAAAAGCTAATGTTTGTGAGGGTGTATGTTTGTTACTTCATTACGCAAAAAGCACTGGACGGAATTGGATGAAACTTTACAGTAAAATAGCTTACTAGCTGTTGCCCGCAGCTTTGCTCGCGTGGAAGTTGATTATTTGCAATATATTTAATTAAAACTGTGTAAGTATGTATGAATAATTTATTCATGTTTTTAAACGTACCTATTTATTTATTTTTAATCAATAGCCCATTAAAAAGGATTTCATACTAACGTTCGACCCTTATTTTTACCCCTTTAGAAATAGAATTCCCATAAATGATGATATAGGTATTAATTACTTTTTTAATTTTTAACTTCAAAAATGACGGACTTCCAGACTAACCTACATACAAAACGTCAACCCCTATTTCACCCTTAAGGAGTAGAATATCCGCTCTATCTATCAGAAACGCTTAAATACGTGTTTACTCATTTTTTATCAGTAGCCCAAAAATAAAGTTTCATGTTTCTAACTTAAAAAATGACGGACTTCCATACAAACTTTCAACCCCTATTTCACCCCCTTGGGGGTAGAAATTCCGAAATTCCTTCCTTAATGGGTATCTACTTAATGAAACGATCATACTCACCAAATTTTGTATTCCCAAGTTTAATAGTTTCCGCTCGGCGATGATGAATCAGTCAGTCAGTCAGTCAGGACATGTTAATTTATAAGTATAGAAGATACATCAGATTAACACATAGGTTACTGTTTGCCGCGATAACCGACATACACGCGGGCGGAGCCGCGGGCAACAGCTAGTATCAAATAAAGGCTAAGCGCGCAGTACGATTAAAAATCGGTGCGAAATAATATCGCAAATCTGTGAACAATAGAAAAACACTACAATCCGCGCACTACGAAAATAAATCGTTTGCGATTTTAAATCGCAGATGCGAAATCGTATGTAAATGTTGTACCGTATGGAGTGGTATCAAATCTCGCGCATTGCGGAAAAAATCGCAAACGATTTATTTTCGTAGTGCGCGGATTGTAGTGTTTTTTAGACAACCCATTTTTAATATGTTTTCTAATATACTAAATTTATTATAAACTAAGTTTTATTCTATTATTAGCTCGGGGAAGCTTGTTCTTGGGTCGCATCTTAGACCATAACTATATTTTGCCTCCGCTATTCCGCAAGCGAAAATAAATCGTAGTGCGCGTAGGAACTATTGTCATTTGCGATATTATTTCGCATTTTAAAAATCGCAACGAATAAAAATCGTAGTGCGCGCTTAGCCTAACAGCTTTTCATTAAACTCTTATGAAAGTATTACGGTACTGAAATTTTTTTATTTTTTTTTATTTTGTCTGTCTGTCTGATACATATCATAACGATTAAAGAATCAAAATTGCAATAATAAAATTCAGGGTTTTGTTAAAAAATATACTTTCCTCTTGAACAATTGATAAGGTTAATCTTTGATATAGGAATAACTACTTAAAATATCAATATTATACCACCGGACAAGCTATTTGCATAATATAATTATAAATATTGGTAAAAAAACAAATGAAAGGCCACTATCACTAGTTTTATTGTCTATTAAAAGATATAAACATTACCTACTCACCTGAAAATAAATCAACTGCAAATATCGTAAATCCAAAAACTGATAAACCTAGTAATCCGTAAATCACTATGAAACACTTTTTATCACTAATTTATGTTTATAAAACACTCGCAAAAGTATAATAGATCGATTAAAATTACGAAAGTAAAATTAACAAGTTTCCCGCTTCGCGCGTTCTGCCAAGCGTGCGTTCAACGATAACACTTTCCATAGACTAATTTATTTTTTCCCAGTCGACTGTATACAATCCGGCCAAGACAAATACTTGTGAGCCGCGAGCAAACTTTGCTACACATATTTACTCTTACAAATAGTTGTGTAACAATGCGTGTGATTAGTTGATTTGTCAACGTAGCCGTTGTATTTTAATTAAATCTTTTTATTTTATAGTTAAATTTTCACTCTATGTACCTTAGTGCATAGAGTGAAAATTTAACTAGAATTAAAAAGGTTAGATTCGATACGGCTACGGAAGCCGTTTATCATAATTGAAAACACAAAATACTATTTAAATATTTTAATTTGCTTTACCTACATTAATTAAATTTCAAAGGAAACATCATAAAATCCTGAAATGGAATGGAGACGATGATCCAGATGACATCTGTAAAATCTCGAATAATGAAGTTCAAGGATCCACTGGTTTATAGATCTGTTAAACTGTTATAATAGTTGCATCATTACATCAGTCCATGAAGTAACAGATTAGGAATACCGAATAGAAACACATCTATTCATCCTTTGGGTGTCGAGAGGCCCAAGTAAGCCAGCAGGAAAACACCACTACAAAGAGAAAAGGCAAACACTATGCCTACCCGTCTGGCAAGCGTGTTATATATTATTCCAAAATCTACGTCCTAGGAAACGACCTATGACCAGGAGTGGGTTATTAAAGGTTGTTGATGTTGAAAATAATGTAATAAGTACAGAGATATAAAATTCACATCCCATGTGCTGAATAGTGGTATTTGATGGACACTTAACACCGTGACCAAGATTAATACGCACTTATCTACGAATCATCGTTCCCACGCCAGGAAGACGTTATCTGACGTATGTGTGTTTGTTTGTTTTACCGGGCCATTTCCGCACTTAGCCTCTTGATTGGGCCGTTGTACGTAAGTTTGGCATCTTCCTACTCAGCAGCCTTTTCAGGTCACTACATGCTTCCGGGAGTGAGGTTCATTGGAGGATGTCCGCTCGTTGATCTGCCACACTTCTACATTCTGTAAGAACGTGCTGCGGCGTTTCTTCTGCCTCCATGCATCCCCTGCACAGAGGGCTGTCTGTTGCGCCTATAGTGAATAGGTGCTTGTTTAGGGGACAATGCCATGTCAGGATACCTGTGACCTTCCTGAGATCGTCCCTTTTTAGTGTAATCAGGTTGCGGGCTAGTCTTTATAGTTATCTAAAGTATTTGAATTATTATACTTTATTTTTTAACTTTTCACGTATCTCGCAAATATTGTTTTTAAAAAAGTTTTCATATTAGATGATTCAAAATATAACAAATATATTTATGTTAGACAGCACACAGCATAGTGGTTTAAGAGGACACCTTGCTACTTTCTACTGCACTGAGTACTGTGGATTCAAACCCCACATAGGACAATACTTTGTGTGATCCACAAATTGTTCATTGAAAAGTCTCCCGCTACACATGACTATTTCTAGTGCTGAGGATTTAAAAAAAAATTAAAAATGTTAAGTACTTAACAAACTAGCAATACATTTCTAAATACCTTTCCAAAGATATTCTTAGACATTTTGCGAGAGTGGTCTTCAAATTTGCTTTTTAGATCCGCAGTGTTTAAAACACGAATTACTTACCCCGCGTAAAAAAAAAAGTTTGACCTAACCAAACTTCGGCATGCAGGTGGCTCTTGAAGAAGAAAGATAGGCTTTAGAACAAAGAATATTATTAAGTCCGCCAATGCACAAAATGCGCATGATGTATAATAAAATAAAATAATAAATAAATAATATTATCGAAACAAACTGGAACGCTAATTTAGTTTTTTTTACAAGAAAAAGTTTAAAAAGCTATAACCGGTTTTCACACCGGTTTTCTGCGAGGCCGTGGTATCTCTCCGGTCGAGCCGGCCCATTCATGCCGAAGCGTGGCTCTCCCACGATTCACCTATTTGACATAGCAGAAAAGAAGCCGGATCTTCCTTACGAACATGACTTCCAGCTTTCTCTTCGAAATGATTGAGAGCATTTTCCCGCATAGCGTGGTACAAACATCCCTGTCGATAACCTAATGTAGTCGCTTATAAACATAACGGCTTTTATCAAAAAAAGGAACGACTGCGTACTTAAAAATATAGGCTCTACCTCTTGACACTTGCCACTAGTATCATTTTAGGGTTCACGAAGTACATTTTAGGTGTCACGAACTGGCACGTAAAAATGAAACTTCAGGTGATCACTACATAGTATAAAACAAAGTCGCTTTTTCTGTCCCTATGTCCCTTTGTTTGCTTAAATCTTTAAAACTACGCAACGGATTTTGATGCGGGTTTCTTTAATAGATAGAGTGATTCAAGAGGAAGGTTTTTATGTATAATAAATGCATAATATAGTATGGGAACACTGTTAATTTTCGAGGTTTCTAATGTGATGTAGCAAATAAACACATTTTTTTGCGCTTACATTGCAAACGCTGGTTGCACCCTACGAGATAGATCAAAATAATGTACTACAGTATTGTACACCTTAAAAAGTACTACAAAAAAGTCCGCGACGGTATATGTCTATCTCTTAGGAATAACCCACAACAACCATTTTTTATTCCTTTCTTTTTACGAGAAATAATGGCTTATTTACGAAGTGATTTTAAGCAATACAGAATGAATCCTTATACAACTAAGTAAATTAAATACATTGTGCATTTAATATAGATCAAAATGGCTCTTTACAGTATCTAATTTAAATGAATATATTCGAAGATATTACAGATTTAAAATGCACGAATCGTGTCGTCGGCGGAGGCATCTGAAATTCACCCGGGCGAAGCCGGGGCGGGTCGCTAGTACAAAACAAAATTATATACATTAAGTTCGTCGCTTTCTTAGCCGCTTTCTCACAGAGATCAAAGTATATTTTAAGGACTGTAAATTCTATACTGGTGTGATTATAGACTATTGCCTTTATAACGACTGCCTCGGTGGCGCAGTGGTAGCGTATGAGACTGCTGCGGTCTCGGGTTCGATTTCCAGGTCAGACTAAATTATATGTGTATGATCTGCAAATATTTGTTTCGGAGTTTGGGTGTGTTCTATGTATAATATGTATGTTTTTACAAAAAAAATATAAATGTATTTATATCAGTTGGATAGTACCCATAATACAAAGTTCTGCTTAGTTTTTTTTTTTTTATGGAATAGGAGGGCAAACGAGCAGACGTATCGCCTGATGGTAAGCGATTACCGCCGCCCATGGACACCTGCAACACCAGAAGCGTCACAAGTGCGTTGCCGACCTTTGGGGGATGGGGAGGGGATGGGGCATGGGCCTCCGGTATCCTCACTCACTCGGTGAAACACAGCGCAAGCACTATTTCACACCGGTTTTCTGTGAGGCCGTGGTATCACTCCGGTCGAGCCGACCCATTCATGCCAAAGCGTGGCTCTCCCACGGTAACTAGATGGCGTTGTGTGTTAGATGTGCAAAATATTTATTTACCTTAATAGGTTAATTAATATTTTGCACATCTAACACTTTACACGTTAAATAATTTTAACTAAAGGAAATTCCCAACGGTAAAGAAATCTGACAAAATAAGCAAAACTACTTAGAACCGTCGAGTCGTAGGTATATTTATGTGATACTTTAATTAAAAAATCCCGTCTCTGTGTTCCCATTTTCAAAGAGAACTACGTCTGATTCATGGGCAAATCGCAATAAACTAGACGGCCACGGATGGTGCGTATCACTTAACAGGGCCAGGATTTCAAAATGCCCTCTTTTTGTCGGTACTCCTGCCTTTCCCCTCCCTTTCTTTCTAATAAACCTACTTTCATGGATGGTACAAAGCAGCTGTTGCTTAATATTGCAATTTAATTAAAAAGAAAAAACTGACTGTGAGGAGTATTGACTGCCTAACGTTATTCCGTAAAGCTGTAATAAAAATCGTAAGTCATGGTCAACATAAATTATTGTTTTGTAAGCCAAACTGACCGTAATTTTATTCAATCATCGCTCTTTGAAACACATTACTTCAACATTAAACTGTGGTCGGAATATAAAACTACTTAGGGCTTGGAATTCACCTCACGTTTAAATAGTAAAAGGGCGTGACACAACACCATACATCTAAAATTACCAATTTTGTAACAAAGGCGAAATTTCGCCACCGCTATCGGAACAGAATCTTGAGACATGATTTCGTGATAGACTTATCAATAGATAATACGGACTTATTTTAGAGCATTGACGATAAAGAAGATGTATTTTTGTAAAATATCTCAATTCTATCATATATTTATCATCTTAGGGCGCGTTTATTTGAGACGATTTCGAATGCGTCTGGTAAACTTCGGTTCAAAGTCAAGTCAGCGTATCGAAAAATAGCGACCGCGCGTTTTAAGCGCCATGCTTTTTTTTCTTAACTTATAGATATAATAACTTTATTGTCTAGTTAATAGAATTCACACTCGCCATTGATATCATAAGACAAGACAACAGAAACACCGCGATGGTCGTAAGAAAACTGTTACCGCGTCTAACCAAACCCTTATAAAATCGTAGATACCTATTGTACGGAAAACATTCATGTTGAAGTTGAGAATAACACTTTTATCTTAGATATCTATTGGTGCTAATTTTCTTGTTCACGTTCCCAAAATAAGAAATTGTATTATTTTAGTTAATTAATTCTGAAGTCTGATCGTACTGGTGGTCATATTACGAAAAATACCAGAATACTACTTAAAAAATAGATATTAATGACAAGAAGTTTTTTTTTAATTATAAAAACAAAAACTCGACGGCTTAAAAGTAATGACATTTTATATAAGCCTAAGCCACTACCACGACTCTGATTAATATAACGACACCTTATAATGTCGAAAACCGTCCAGTCGTTTGGGCTGTAGGGCGGGCGGCGGCGTGCCAAAGAAATGGACTTAGGTACAATACCATGAATATGTACCTACATAAAAACGCTCGAAAAACATTACCCTCCTTCTGACGCAGTCGGGTAAAAAGAAATGAAGAGAAAGAAAGGAAATAATAATACAATTTCTTTAAACAACACTTTTATGTTGATAAAATGTCTACAAAACATGTATGAGATACGACCTAATAAGGATTAGTTGCGATTCGGGGAGCACCTGAAATGACACGATACGGGTCCTCACTTTCTTTATTATTATTTTTGTGCCGAATCCCCCTAGCATACCACCAACTGGTTGCTATGTCGGACTCGAACCAACTAAAATCCGGGGAACCAGGGGCACCCTCGAAAGGAAATCCCTGGAACCACGACGTACCTCGGGCCGCCTACGGTTTGTAGATGGCCCCCTCCTGTGTAGGAATCCTGATGCTCCTTTTCTATTTAGAAAAGGGCGCGAAAAATTTGTAGAGCTCGCGCCGCCACCCGGCCTACTTTTTCTAGGGTGACTATTGGCCTCACGTGTCACCTCCAAGCTTGTGCTTATGGAGGACGGAGATCGTTTTGCGATCTCCGGCGCCTGAGTCGTCTGCGGTACCTGACCCGTTCCCGGGTCTGGCAGACAGGGAGAGTTCTAAACCTCTCCCGGTCCCGGTCCGCCGTCTCCTTCGCAACCATAACTTGCTTGGAAAAAGAGATGGCAGAGTTCGACGCGCTTTAGCTCCGCAACATGGCCGCAATCATGTTACCGAGCGAGAGAACCCCACTCCGATGGCCGCCACGAGATCACGCCTCGGCTCGCCCCACGCCACACATTCTGCCAGCGTGTGAAATACCGTGTCCACGGTCTGGCCATCGCAGTGGTGGCACTCAGGCGTTGGCTGCTTGCGGATCAGATAC
This sequence comes from Diaphora mendica, assembly GCA_949125395.1. NCBI lineage: Eukaryota > Metazoa > Arthropoda > Insecta > Lepidoptera > Erebidae > Diaphora > Diaphora mendica. The sequence continues at coordinate 27,514,223 of OX421318.1, read as the reverse complement.
AGGTGCTCTCCGAAGTATCCTTCCCCAGTAATCACATGCGTCAGCCGGTATGAGAGGCTCCCGTGATGCCTCTCGAGCCAATCCTCCAAAACGGGTCTTACGGAGGCATAACGGCGTGATACGGGTCTCCCCTGCCCATAGAGTAAAGCGCCTGAGGGGTGGAGTGGAAAGAGCTGGAGATACAAAGGGATTTGCCACCCTGTCAATAAAAACAAGAGATACCTACTTTAAAAAAAAATTGGATACAAAATAATGCTAGGCTTTGTTAACCACTATAAGGCCAGGCCATTGACCCGACAATACTTTATTATTACATTATATGTATATAATTAATCAACAATTGCATTCAGTTCATACAACAACATTAAATCAGTATTTAGGTATTGTTTTTTTCCTTATCGATCATTTTCAATATTAGAATAATAATTGTTTTTTGCATTTCACTTTGTACATAATATACCTATATTAATATTATTGATAATTAGGAGAATTTAATTATAAAGAGAAAATGTTTCATTGCCCCAGTACCTAATTTAAAATCCTGCAATAATAAAGATAAATAAAACTGTTTACACAGTTATAAAAATTTAAAAAAAAAACCAGTACAAAGGGGCGCGTCCCTAAAAACGCGCGAAAAGGCACTTGCAGTTTTCAAAACACAAACAACTCAATTCATTATTTGACACAAAAAAAAATCTCAGTAGTATAATAAATCAGTCTACCAATCTACCGAGTGACATTTATAAAATAATTCTTTATTTTTGTGAAAAAAAGCCTTAACAAAGATCAAAATCATCGAAATCGACCTTTTTAATTAGCACACTGTCCTATTTCGTGCTCTATTTTAAATGTTTTTTTTCTTATTTCGCTAGAAAAAAGTATGGAGAAAAGATTTACCGTTTTAGTTTTTTATTAATTCTCACCAAAAAGCCATAATCTAAGGCTAAACATCATTCATTTTTAGCGACAAAAGTTCCATACATTTTATTACTTAGATATCGTCTCCCGTAAATTGCAATAAATAAGTTTTTCATCCCACCAGCTCGTAAAGACTGCAAGTTTGGCCTAGTGGTTTAACGGTCACCACGCCGTTTCCTACTTCGCCAAGTGTCGTGGGTTCAAATCCCACGTAGGACAACACTTTGTGTGATCCACAAATTGTTGTTCTGAGTCTGGATGTTCTTTGTGTCCGTTTCATATATGTTTGTAAAGTCCCCCGCGACACAGGATTTATTCCTAGTGCGGGAGTTGTCTTTTAGAGTATTTTTGCCCTTCGATATCTGAGTGTAAAAGCCGTTTTTATCCTCTAGAGAATAAAGTAAATTGAATTTAGAACATCGCTCGGGTGCACTAAGTTTGCGAATTCAAAACATCATAAACCTATTTACTTCACCTCCATGGTGCCGAATTAATCATACAATATTTTTTAAAACTTAGACTCGGAACCTTCTTGGTGTAGTTTTTTATTATTTGCTCTGGCCGCACCAAGTAACTATTGCAACGTAACTTTAAATTTTTCGTAATTTATCTATAATAGGTCTTTACCTATGAAATTGCCGTTTTGTATGCAATAAGTGAAAGTACTTATTTTTTCAAACTTTTTTATTTCTGTTATTCGAAGTAATCACCCATGCAATCGACGCATCTTTGCCAACGCATTGGCAGTTTATTGATGCCCTTCTTGTAAAAATCAGCTGGACGGGAGGGAACAAACTCTTCAAAGGCATTTTGTACTGCCTCTCGGGAATTGAAATTTTTACCCACTAAAAAGTTGTCTAAATTTTGGAAAAGTAATAGTCGGTAGGTGCAAGGTCTGGTGAGTATGGCGGATGACGGAGAGCTTCCAACCCCAGCTCTTGCAGCTTGGAGACTGTCTGTTGCGCAGTAGGAGTTCGCGCGTTGTCGTGAAGCAGCTGCAAGAGCTGGGGTTGGAAGCTCTCCGTCATCCGCCATACTCACCAGACCTTGCACCTACCGACTATTACTTTTTCCAAAATTTAGACAACTTTTTAGTGGGTAAAAATTTCAATTCCCGAGAGGCAGTACAAAATGCCTTTGAAGAGTTTGTTGCCTCCCGTCCAGCTGATTTTTACAGGAAGGGCATCAATAAACTACCAATGCGTTGGCAAAGATGCGTCGATTGCATGGGTGATTACTTCGAATAACAGAAATAAAAAAGTTTGAAAAAATAAGTACTTTCACTTATTGCATACAAAACGGCAATTTCATAGGTAAAGACCTATTACATCCATACAAATAAATAAAATTGAAATGTCTCTTTGTAATATTAAAATAATCGCTTTTCACGAAATGCATATGTATGTATACACGGCACATATACTAAAATATATTTTTTTACAATTTCTGTTACATTGTCTGTCTGTTTGTTCCGGGTAATCTCTGGGACGGCTGGACTGATTTTGACGGGAATTTCACTGGCAGATAGCTGATAATCTAAGGATTAACTTAGGCTACTTTTTTAGACTAGCTTTGTCCCGCGGTGTAACTCGCGGTACGACAAAAGTCGCGGGTAACACCGCGGGGTTGAGTGAGTACCTAAGTATTTTTGAAATAATTTAAAAATAAATCTGTAATACTTACCTATCATAATGTAGTACCTAATAAGTATTAATACTTAAACTGAAATAAAAGTATCTTGTGATTGTTTTGTTAATGCTTTTTTTGCATTTAGTTGTTTCCTCGCTGAGGTGGAATGAAAAGCTACGCTCGAGATTCAATTTTAGAATCCTTCGCTTGCTCGGTCATCAAAATTGAGCACGCGGTTAAAAAGCAACTTTGTACTCTTGTATAACAAATAACTATTATCGCGCTCAAAAAATTCAGTACCCTCCGAATATTCAAGGTGACACCACGTCCGTTTGTAGTTCGCACTGAGCTCCATAATACGTAAATGACAAGTTTTAGGGTGGGTTGCTAGTGAGTGTCGAATTGTAACTGTTAATTTGTTGTGTTGAATTTAATTTCTTTTTTTTAAAGAGTAATTTCAAAGAAAAATATTAGTATTTTTTATTAACACTGAACTTATTTTTATAAGTTTTTTTTTCATTGCTATGTATGTATATATCTAACTATATTTGTTAAGACGGAATCTTGCAACTCAATTTTGCAGATATCTTCAACCGATTATGTTGAATTTTTGTAGGCATATGTATATAGCGTGACAATGCTATATTATGATGACATGGAGCTGATCTGATGTTGGAGCTGGAAGGTGGTCATAGGAACTTTGTAACGACGGAACCTATCGAGTTTGGAGTCGTTTGATTTGTCTTGACGAGTACTTTGAAGACACTTTGGAAGGACTTTAGAATCTATACAATCGATTTCGGGGGCGGGGGTAGGGGGCGGGGGTGGGGGAGGGGTTGTAGATAGCCCCCCTTGAAGGGGGGGTTGCGATTCCTCATAGTTTTTTTAATATGAATTTTCGAAAATTTTATAGGTTAGGACGCATTTCGCAATATGTACAATAGATTTTGGGGGAGGGGGTGGGGGATACCCCTTACTTGGGGGGTCCTCCTCACCATTTTCACCCGCCGGAAATACTTGGTTCCCTTAGAAAAAATAGAAATTTGTACAAAAATTGTTTGTTTATTCCACTTAATAAACATGTTTTATCGCTGTTATTTATTATATAAATATGTATATAAAAACTGGCTTCAATTATGAGTCGACGGAGCCCCGCTGGGCGGGGCTCCTATTTCTGGGTGGTTTATAAAAAAAATAACCACGATGGCTAAGGCGGGAGCTTCGCTGCGCTGCGCTCCCGCCTTAGCCATCTAACCTAAACCAATAAAGTCGGATTGTGCCAACTCGGAGTAATACATTGCTATTAATTACCTAAGAATTATATCCTGTTCTTATACATTTCCTATAACACATAATATTATAATTCACAACTCTTTTTTTTTTTTTTTTTTTTTAACGTGTGGAAATCCCCTCGGACCGTCACCCCACCGGGGCTTGCGGCGGGGCGGTGTGTCGGACTCGAACCGACTAAAACCACACGGTGTGCCACTCTGCGCCTGTGAAGGGAGGAGTCCGGGAACTGCAGTTATTAACACATCCGGACCCCACCCAGCGCCTGCCCGCACAGAAGCGGGCACCGTCTGCTGGTATCCTCTCAATTAGGCGACGTACGGCACACGCGTACGTCGCCCCCTCGCGGGAGGCCACTAGAGCGGATGGAGGGGAAAGCCCGTCCCGACCATCCGCGGCCACACTCAGGGCGGCATGAGGCGCTGATAGGCGCGCCTCCGCCGCCCGGTTCGCCGGCGGCGGATTGGGTCCGAGTGGACATCGTCCTCCCGGGCCTTCTCCGCCACCTCCTTCTGCGAGATTACATCTTCGCAGAAGGTTGCGACCGCGGTAAAACTGCTATCGCTACCGGCCATGGAGCGTATGACGGCCGGTAGCGAGAGATCTCCTCCGATGACTGCAGTGAGAGCCTCCACGGCGGCAAAGCCAGCGCGTGGAGTCTCCAGCCGGAACGACCAGCGAGCCATCGTGGCTCGACGGGCGGCTTCACGCCACTCGCGTACCTCTTCGGGCGGAGGGCGATAGCCATACTCCGCCCGATATTCAGCCACCCGTCGATAAACTTCGGCGAGCACTTCCGCCTCCAAATCCCACGGGGGTGTTCCGGCCAGGGCGCACGCCGCCTCGGTCGACACCGTGCGGTATCCGCGTATGGCTCTGACTGACAATACCCTCTGAGGCCGCCAGAGGCGGGCCTATAATTCACAACTCTAACCTAACCTACAAGGAGACTAACAAAAACATTAGGGTGTTGCTAAATTGTTGTAGTTTTATAATTGAAATGGCGTCGCGTCATTAGTGTTGCGTTTTGGTTCTCCTTTTTTAAGAAAATATGTCCTTTATTAAAAGTGAATATCAAAACGTAATATATAAAAAAATACTCGAAAAGTATTTTTTCGTATATTACGGTGTGTATTACAATAAAAACTAAATTATTTAGCAAAAAATTACACAAAAACAATTTTGAGAGTTTGAAAAAAGTTTGAAACGAATAACGTAAGGAATAACAAAACGCTTAGAAGATGTCAAAATTATTTTCACGTATTTTATTTATAATTTCAAAAATTTATATCTCAAAAACTACGACTTTCCGCAAGTTGAAATTTTAGGAGTAGACTAACAAAAGCAAGAACTATCAAACATAAAATTGTCAACTCTCAAATCGATTGTATAGATTCTAAAGGTTAGCCGACACTTTGACAGACTGAGACACTTTGAGAAATTGTTTTTAAAAAGTATTTTTTTTTTTTGTGATTTCTGTTAGAATTGAATAACTACTACTGAAATAATGAAAGACCATTCAGTTTTATTTTTGACTACATGGTTGGTCTAGTCGTTTAAGCGGTTGCCTCGCCGCTTCCTACTGTATCAGGTGTTGTGGGTTCAAATCCCACATGGGACAATACTTAGTGATCCACGAATTGTTGTTCTGAGTCTGGGTGTCCATTGTGTCTGTTTCATGTACGTTTGTAAAGTCCCCCGCGACACAGGATTTATTGGATATATACGGGAGTTGTCTTTTTTGAAAAAAAAAACTAGCTGAGCCCCACGGTCTTACCCGCGATACTACACCAACCGCGATTACTCCTTATATCATCAGCTACCTATCAGTAAAAATCCCGTCAAAATCGCTCCAGCCGTTCCAGAGATAAGCCGGCACAAACAAACAGACAGACAGACAAAAATTGTAAAAAAGGGTCCCATCTACACTTTACGTCATTTCCATTATTATTCATCGCTTAAGTTCGAATTTAATCAATTGGTGAATTGTAAAACAATAGATGCCCTATCCCTTACATTATCTGATATCTGTAATCTATATAAATAAAAGAGGAAGGTGACTGACTGACTGACATACCCAGAGATCAACGCACAGCCCAAACCGCTGAAGCCAGAATCCTGAAATTTTGCATGTAGGTTCTTTATATAACGTAAGTGAGCACTAAGAAAGGAATTTTTGAAATTCCACCCCTAAGGGGGTAAATCAGGGGATGAAAGTCTGCGTGGGCGAAGCCGCGTGTAAAAGCTAGTATTATATATTTAAGGAAGTTTCTATTTCAAAGTTTTACACTCTTAATATTAATTTTAAGACAAATAGTTTGTTTTTTAACCGTCTTAAAAAAAGAAGGAGTTTATAAATAAACTGTATTTTTTTTTACCCGACCACGGCAAAGCTAAAGGAGGGTTATGATTTTGACAGGCTATGTATGTATGTTCATCTGTTCCCTCATAGCTCCTTAACTACTAATTAGAACTGGATAAATGAGGTATCGTTAGAAGCGTCTTGATCGTCCGCTGCTTATAGGCTATATGACGCGTCACTCAATTTAATGTGGCGCCCTCTAGCCGACATAAAGTACTGTATTAAAAAAATAATTTGAGATAAATATGCCGTGTTTGGTATCATTGGAAAGGGTGTTACTTGTACATTTCAAATATATATATAGGTATTATTAGCATTTGCTGGTGACTTTGTTCGTATTTATTCTTTTTTTTATATTTCTATGTTAGGTATTCAAAATATAGTTTGCATATAAATCATTATTATCACTACACCAAAACATTTTAAATAAAAAAAAGTAAAAACTTAAATTAAAATAGAAACGTACCATAACTCTTAAAAACGCGTGACTACGGCTTTTCAAAACTTGTTTCATACTTTTTCAGCGTCGTTTTTTGGCAAAAAGTGAAAAAAGTGGGGCGTACATCTATGTAGTAAAATTTAGTCAATATGAGCAATAAAAGCGATCAAACATTATATTTTTAAGAAACATTAACATTATGTTCCATTAATATAACCACTGACGAAATATATACTAGACCAACACTCTACTAGGCGAGACCTGTACGCGGATTTATAGTAAGCTTAATGTTCCCTAGATGTCACTAAGTGCATCAAATCGTGAATTACAACGATATTTTCTGACCCCGAACACCAATACGAACCCAACAGTCAACTGTCAAGTTTATTGTCATTGTATTATTGCGAAATGTACCACTAGATGTCGTTTTTTAAATAATTAATTATCTTAGTACCTACATAATTTATGTAATATTTTATCGTCAGAGAGATCTACACAAATAAATAAAATTGAAATGTCTGTTTTTAATTTTAAAATAACCGCTTTTCTCTTTACAATCTTTTTTTATTATTAATTGTTTGAAACTTTATTTATTTTCATTGGATTCACTTTAAACTTTGTATGTATGTTTCTCAATTGACATAGGTAAGGAACTAAGGACTGACATTTTATTTTTTTAATGGATTCAAAAAACAAAATAAAAATTGATGAATTAATATATTATTAAATATTATATATAATATTAATACAGTTGCATGTTGCAGTTGCAATTCCCGTCCTTAATGACACATGTCTAAAAACAGTTTTTGGCGTTTATAAATGTTGTTGATCGTGAATGTATGCAAATAAAAAACTTGATAATTATGAGTTGATAATGACGAGAATTGCTTGCACATATTAATTAACAACTGTAGATGACAAAAAGGTGTAATTAAGGATTTTCTTTCGGTTTGTGTCTTATAAATAATCCTAATGTTAAAAATGCGAACGTAAGTTCCTTTGTTACGCTTTCCGGCGAAAACTACTTAGCTGATCAATCTGATCATCATGAAACACATATTCTTGTAGAGGTATTAGAAGTAACATAGGATACTTTTTATTAAATGCGAACGAAGTCGCGGACGAACGAAGTCGCAGGCGAAACCTAGTTATTAATAAAACAATCAGAAATGTTTTTGGAACGAAGTTCCCTAACGCGCTTTTCGCGCCAAAAGTTGTAGCGACACTTAACATTGAGTTGACGTCATAGTGCTGGATACTCAACGTTAAATATAACAAACTGATTGCCAACGTCCATACCGTGTTGAATGCACCGGTTCTCGTCCGATCACCGAAGTTAAGCCACATCGGGCGTGGTTAGTAATTGGATGGGTGACCGCCTGGGAATACCACGCGTGTTTGACTTTTTGCATTTATTTACAGAAAATAATATATTGTTTTATAGTATATTTTGTAAAGTTTGATTATTTCTAAAATAATTTGACAAATGCGTTACCGGCCTTTGGGGCATAGTGGAGTGGGATGGGGGGAGAGGTTGGGGTATGAGCCTCCGGTATCCTCACTCACTCGGTGAAACACAGCGCAAGCACTTTTTCACATCGGTTTTCTGTGAGGCCGTGGTATTACCAGGGGCAGGGGTCATATTACGTCGCGTCGCGCGTAACCAAGTAAAATAATATCCAGAAACGGCTAAATACGTATCTACTCATTTTTAATCAGTAGCCCAAAGTTAAAGTTTCATGTTTCTAACTTAAAAATGACGGACTTTCGTCCACAGTTTCAACCCGTATTTCACCCCCTTAGGGGTAGAAATTCCAAAATACCTTCCTTAGTGGATGTCTACTCAATAAAACGATCCATATGAATAACTGAAAGAATACAACTTAAGGTATATACGTACGTGTAATATTAAAATCATCATCTTATCCCTAACTGTTGAAGAGTTTAACCTTCAATCATCAGCTCACCTAAATAACTTGAAAGTATACGACTAAAGGTCTATAGATACGTATGAAATTGAAAGAATTATCCTCCAACTCCTAACCGTTGAGGAGTTGTACCTTCGATCATCAGCTTACCTAAATAATTTGAAAGAATACGACTAAAGGTAACATACATACATATGATATTTAAAGATTTATCCTCCAACTCCTAACCGTTAAGGAGTTGTACCTTACACCATCAGCTCATCATCATAAAATGATGACTACCAGACGCAAATACCGGGTTAACTTCAGAAAATATACGAAAACATAATATGTGCCTAAAAAAATGAGGGTTTCCCTCGATTTCCCTGGGATCCCATCATCAGTTCCTGATATGGTGACAATGAGACCACCTCGGGAGCATACCCTTTCGAATACAAAAAGAATTTTCAAAATCGGTCCACAATTGATGCAGTAATCGGTGAACATACATAAAAAAAACACAGTGGAACATAGAACCTCCTCCTTTTTGGAAGTCGGTTAAAAATAAAAATACAGTCGAATTGATAACTACCTTCTTTTTTTGAAGTCGGTTAAAATAAACATTCATATTAATTAAATTTTTGAACTGAGTACGCGGCTCAAGCGACGTTGCCGTTCCGTATTAACTACTGGAAGATATGAACGATTTTTGCAATGTTGCCATTCATGAGTGCATTGTTTCTCTGATTCAACCAAATAACTTATAAATGTGACATCTAGCGTAATAAATAGGTCATTATTTTCAAGTTTATTTAAATCGATTGCAACGACATCTCCTAAACATAGGTGATAACTTTTAGTTATGCAATTGAAAATCATTTTTTTAAAGCAAGCAATACAAAGCAAGTTTTATATTTGAAAAATAATAATATAGTTACTAGAATTGAAGCAGATCAATAAAATACTGTTAAACTTTGTTAAACTGCTTTTTAGAGCTTATTTTGAGCGCCATCTAGATTTAGTTGAACTTTTCTAGCTTTTTACGGCGTACAGTATTGGCCAAGGGAGGGACGGTCTATAGTATATTGTGTCATTGATATAACATATATCATACAAATTGTATTTCATAACATAGCATTAAAATCCGTTGATTACTTTAAAAGATCTAAGCTGACAGATAGCGCGAGCGACTTAATTTTATACTGTGTAAAAATATATTATTTGTCCATGAAATGAATTAAAAATGAATACACTTGAACCCCATTCTCGGCCGTTGACGAGTTACTTAAAGCCCGCGGGCTTTCCGATATGACTAAGATACATTGCGTGCTTTGTAGGACATTCTAAACATTCTTCAAAGGCGAACAGTTAATGAATATGTAACTAGAAGAAAAAACCGAAAGTAAATTTATTAGTTGCCAGGGTTAGTATGCAACAGTGCCCGATGCGTTTGTGTGCATGTAAAATATGAATGTGGGTGTTCAATCACAAATTCCCACGCTCAAGGACTACAGTCTTAAAAAGTAAAAAATAATGAAAGAAACTCAATCTTAAAGTACCTAAGTAGGTACGTACCGTATTAATAATTCTAAAAGAAATACATCGCGTTGGGGGACGCTCCTACTTATTTAAAGTCAAGTTAGTCAAGGTAAGTAGGAGCGGTGCTTATCAAGAATCAATATTATTTTCAGTCTACTAAGGATACATTATGAAGGATTATAAAATTATACGATAACAGACAATATTAAATTACGCTGTCGTGGTTTTTATTAATTGTATCTTTCATGTGAATGTGTACCAAAGCCAATAGGTACCTACCATTTTATTTAACACTTAGCTGATAATATTAAAGACCTTCCTTTCTCTTGTTTCAACGTAAAACGTTACAAAATCATATAATGCTTGGCGATAATGTTGTAATTGTCATTGGAACAATACCTAAAATAATCGGAAAGTCGAAAATTAAACGACATAACAACAACATAGATGGCTCTTTTGGGTCGAAATTTAAGTGTTTTAAATGTCTTGTTTCATTTTATTGAGCACTAGCTGTTGCCAGCGGCTTTGCTCGCGTGGAAGTTGATTATATGTATTTAATTAAAACTGTGTAAGTATCTATGAATACTGTGTTCATGTTTTAAACGTTAGTCCATTAAAATTGACTTTCATACACACCTTCGACCCTTATTTTAACCCCTTTAGGAATAGAATTCCCATAAATGCTGATACAAGTATTCATTTATTTGTAATCAAAAGCCTGAAGACAAAGTTTCAGGCTACTAAATAAAAAAATGACAGACTTCCAGTCTAGCCTAGGTATAGAATATCCAGAAACGCTTAAATACGTATCTCATCATCATCATCGCAGTTCACTGCTGGACATAGGCATCTCCAATTGCACGCTACTTGGTTCGATCCTCAGCTTCTCATCTCATCCAGCTCCTGCCAGCCGTCTTGGGCAGATCATTATTCCACCTGGCCTGTGGACGTTCCACGCTACGTTTGCCGAGACGCGGTCACCACTCAAGAACCCGTTTACCCCAACGGTTATCAGTTCTGCGGCTAATATGGCCAGCCCACTGTCACTTCAGCTTGCTTATCCTGTGGGCTATGTCAATGACTTTGGTTCTCTACCGGATCACCTCATTCTTGATGCGATCCCTTAGAGAAACGTTGAGCTTTTGTGATGAGAAAAATAAATCATTAGTATTATTATAGCCCTCTCCATAACACGCTGAGCGACTTTGAACTTGTGGACCAGCCGTGTCGTAAGTGTCCACGTTTCGGCACCGTATGTCATGACAGGTAGGACGTATTGATTGACGACTTTCGTATTCAGGCACTGTGGGATTGACAATGAAAAGACCCGACGAAGTTTCACAAACGCTGCCCAACCCGGCTGAATTCTGCTGTTCACCTCGTCCTCGAAGTTGTTTCTACTTAACTACAAAGTCTGCCCGAGGTACCACACATATTTTTGTACAACTTCGAGAACGGCACCGTGAACCACAACCGGTTCCGGTAGAACATGTTCGTACATACGTATGTACTCATTTTTAATCAGTAGCCATAATTAAAGTTGCATGTTTCTAACTTCAAGAATGACGGACTTCCAGAATAATGGACTTCCAGAATAACCTATATACGAAATTTCAACCCCTATTTAACCCCCTCGGGGGTGGAATATCCAGAAACGTTTAAATATGTATCTACTCATTTTTAATCAGCCAAAACACAAATTTTCATGTTTCTCACTTAAAGCATGACGGATTTCCTTACAAACTTTCAACCCCTATTTCACCCCTTAGGGGTAGAATATCCAGAAACGCTTCAATACGTATCTACTCATTTTTAATCATTAGCCCAAAACTTAATTTTCATGTTTCTCACTTAAAAAATGACGGACTTCCTTACAAACTTTCAACCCCTATTTCACCCCTTTAGGGGTAGAATATCCAGAAACGCTTCAATACGTATCTATTCATTTTTAATCAGTAGCCATAAATAAAGTTACATGTTTCTAACTTCAAGAATGACGGACTTATACGAAATTTCAACCCCTATTTCACCCCCTCAGGGGTGGAATATACAGAAACGTTTAAATATGTATCTACTCATTTTTAATCAGCCAAAACACAAATTTTCATGTTTCTTACTTAAAAAATGACGAACTTCCATACAAACTTTCAACCCCTATTTCACCCCCTTAGGGGTAGAATATTCAGAAACGCTTCAATACGTATCTACTCATTTTTAATCAGTAGCCCAAAACTAAATTTTCATGTTTCTCACTTAAAAAATTACGGACTTCTTACAAACTTTCAACCCCTATTTCACCCCTTTAGGGGCATAATATCCAAAAACTCCTAAATACGTATCTAATCATTTTTAATCAGTAGCCCAAAAATAAAGTTTCATATTTCTTATTTAAAAAATTACGGACTTCCATACAAACTTTCAACCCCTATTTCACCGCCTTAAGGGTAGAATATCCAGAAACGCTTAAATACGTTTCTACTCTTTTTTAATCAGTATCCTTTAAATAAAGTTTCATGATTCTAACTTAAAAAATGACGAACTTCCATACAAACTTTCAACCCCTATTTCACCCCTTTAGGGGTAGAATATTTAGAAACACTGAAACACGTGTCAATTCATTTTTAATCAGCAGCCCAAAAATAAAGTTTCATGTTTCTAGCTTCAAAAATGACGGACTTCCAGACTGACCTACATACGAAATAACAACCCCTTTTTAACCCCTTAGGGGTAGAATATCCAGAAACGCTTAAATACGTATTTTCTCTTTTTTAATCAGTAGCCCAAAAGTAAAGTTTCATGTTTCTTACTTAAAAAATTACGAACTTCCATACAAACTTTCAACCCCTATTTAACCCCCTTAGGGGTGGAATTTCAAAAATTCCTTTCTTAGTGCTCACTTACGTCATAAAAAGAACACAATGTTAATGTGTCTTTAAAAGATAATTTTTGATCGCTTTTATTGCTCATATTGACTAAATTTTACTACATAGATGTACGCCCCACTTTTTATTCTACATTCATCACAGGGGCTTTTTATTACTGTCAGTTCTTGATTGATCATGACTTATGAAATCCATATACTCTATACAAATAAATAAAAAGTAAAAACTAAAACCCAACTACGACAAAAAACGACGCTGAAAAAGTATGAAACAAGTTTTGATAAGCCGTAGTCACGCGTTGTTAAAGAGTTATGGTACGTTTCTATTTAAAATTAAGTTTTTACTTTTTTTTTGTTTAAAATGTTTTGGTGTACTTATAATAATAATTTATATGCAAAGTATATTTTAAACACTTATCATAGAAATATATCAATTTTTGAATAAATACGGACAAGGTCACGAGCAAATGCTAATAATATATATATATATAATATATTTGAAATATACAAGTAACGCCCTTTCCAATGATACCAAACACGGCATATTTATCTCAAATTTTTTTTTAATACAATACTTTATGTCGGCTAGAGGTCGCCACATTAAATTGAGTGACACGTCATACAGCCTCGCAAACCAGCGGGCGATCAAGACGCTTCTAACCATACCTCATTTATCCAGTTCTAATTAGTAGTTCAGGAGCTATGAGGGAACAGATGAACATTCATACATACATACATAGCCTGTCAAACCAAAACCCTCCTTCGTCTTTGCCGTAGTCAGGTAAAAAAATAAAAAATTACAGTTAATTTATAAACTCCCTCTTTTTTTAAGTCGGTTAAAAAACAAACTATTTGTCTTAAAATTAATATTAAGAGTGTAAAACTTTGAAATGGAAACTTTCATAAATATATAATATTACAGATAATGTATCTATTGTTTTACTATGCACCAATTGATTAAATTCAAACTTAAGGGATGAATAGTAATGGAAATGAAGTAAAGTGTAGATGGGACCCTTTTTTACAATTTTTGTCTGTCTGTCTGTTTGTTTGTGCCGGTTAATCTCTGGAACGGCTGGACCGATTTTGACGGGACTTTTACTGGTAGGTGGCTGATGATATAAGGAGTAACCGCGTTTGGTATAGTATCGTGGGTAAGACCGTGGGGCTCAGCTAGATTTTTTTTTCAAAAAAGACTACGCCCATATATATCCAATAAATCCGGTGTCACGGGGGTCTACAAACATACATGAAACGGACACAATGAACACCCAGACTCAGAACAAAAATTCGTGGATCACACAGTGTTGTCCCATGTGAGATTTGAACCCACAACACCTGATACAGTAGGAAGCGGCGAGGCAACCGCTTAAACCACTAGACCAACCATGCAGTCAAAAATAAAACTGTAATTTTAAGGTCTTTCATTATTTCAGTAGTAGTTATTCAATTCTAACAGAAATCATTAAAAAAATTTTTTTTTACTTTTTTAAAAACAATTTCTCAAAGTGTCTCGGTCTGTCAAAGTGTATTCAAAGTACTCGTCAAGACAAATCAAACGACTCCAAACTCGATAGGTTCCGTCGTTACAAAGTTCCTATGACCACCTTCCAGCTCCAACATCAGATCAGCTCCATGTCATCATAATATTGCATTGTCACGCTATATACATATGCCTACAAAAATGCAACACAATCGGTTGAAGATATCTGCAAAATTGAGTTGCAAGATTCCATCTTAACAAATATAGTTAGATACTTACCTACATAGCAACTTAAAAAAAGTCATAAAAATAAGTTGTGTTAATAAAAAAATATAATATTTTTTTTACATTATTCTTAAAAAATACGTAGGTATAGTGACAATTCGACACTCACTAGTAACCCACCCTAAAATTTGTCATTTACGTATTATGGAGCTCGGTGCGAACTACAAACGGACGTGATGTCACCTTGATTATTCGGAGGGCACAAAATTTTTTGAGCTCGACAAAACTTATTTATTGCAATTTACGGGAGACGATATCTACGTACTAAAATGTATGGAACTTTTGTCGCTAAAAATGAATGATGTCATGCCTTAGATTATGGCTTTTTCATGAGAATTAATAAAAAACTAAAACGGTAAATCTTTTCTCCATACTTTTTTCTCGCGAAATAAGAAAAAAAACATTTCAAATGGAGCACGAAATAGGACAGAGCGTGCTAATTAAAAAGGTCGATTTCGATGATTTTGATCTTTGTTAATGATTTTTTTTTACAAAAATAAAGAATTATTTTATAAATGTCACTCGGTAGATTTGTAGACTGATTTGCTAAGCTACTGAGATTTTTTTTAGTGTCAAATAATGAATAGAGTTGTTTATGTTTTGGAAAACTGCAAGTGCCTTTTCGCGCGTTTTTAAACCTACATAAAAAAAACTTCGTTTAAAAAACCCGACTTCAAAAACTAAAAAGTATCAAATAACTTAATTTGTATGTGCTACCTATTCATAGGTTTGAAGTCGGTGCCAAGCCAAATGTAATAGTAGGTACCACACTCGCTATATTTCAAGACGAACGTCAATGCGTCACCGACGCTTCGGTTGTTTTGTTCTACGCGAAGAGCAGCTATCCCAACTAACAAACCATTGTTAGTTGAAAGTAATGCGTGACGATTATTATAGTAATTTAATTAGTAGTGATTTTTATCAGTATCTCGACTATGGTTTGGCATGCTCACTAAAATGTCATTGCTTGCGGTGTCGTCGTGGGGCGGGTCGTTTCTTTCCCTCTGATATGGCGAAGGAGATAATGGCTGGTCCATGCGTCATACTCGTGAAAGGGTGCTGCTTGGGGTGACTGGTCGGCCTAGTCAGCGATGCTTTAGACAATACCATTATTTTTGTTCGTTCAACTGCAACTCTAGCATCTTAATCCAGTCACGAATAATTTTAACGAATAGTTTTAACGTACACCTTTAGTTTTTCACTACACTACACTTTTTTTAGGGAGTTAATCCCTAATTAATAACATATTTTGACAAAAAAAAACGACTTCAATCTGGACCAAATTTAAATGGGACCACACGGGAAGCACCAGCTTTCAAATAAAAAAAGAATCATCAAAATCGGTTCACCGGTTCGGTTCAAAAACGGTTAAAAATATATTAATACATTTCAGTAATTTCAGTCCCTTTCAATTTTTTAATTTCCTTTTTAATATAACGTTGTTTTACAGGGCACAAAATGCTTTGTAAAAGTATAAAGGGTACAATAGCCAGTTTTTGTCGTGGACCTGTAAGAATTCTGGACAACGTAACCTAACGTGTGAACCAGTGTTAAGCAATTAATGAAGATCCTTTCCTGTACTAAACCTTTTTGAAAAGACCATTCTTGTTTACGGCACTTGTGCTGACAGCTTTGTTTCACTAGGGCCAATATTTTACACAATACACGCTAGACACACCTTGATGAACTCCAACCAAAGTGTCCCTGACATCGCTGCAATTTCAATCTTGGATACTGAGAATCTGAGATACATCACTAACAATGAAGTTCGTGCTCTTTAATAATAAATCAAAGCTTTTTAAATTAGATAAAGGAATAATTTACCGAGACTACAACTGAAACCACTAAATACGAGGCGAGGTGTGTGAGAGCCACGCTTCGGCATGCGCCGAGAAACCCCATACGCTCACAGAAAACCGGTGTGAAACAGCGCTCGTGCTGTTTCACCGAGTGAGTGAGGATACCGGAGACCCATACCCCAACCCCACCCACATGATACGAAATTTTTATTGAGTATAGCACCAGATTTTATCGTTTTTGCTTGCAATCATCCCTGTAGACCCTCCTGCATCCCGTAGGAGTATTAAAACCTGTAAAACAGTTGAAAAATTCGTTATTTTAACTTGGATTTTGAATTTTTTAAAATTTTTGAGGTTTTTATCGAATTACTCGATAACCCTTTATTCTAAAGTCCTTATAATTACAGATTTAGATAGCGCTCATTTAGCTCTATCTAACAATACCATATTTATATACATTCGGCACATAAAACTTTAAAAAATTCAACTTGAAACTGAAATTATTGTAATTCTTGGAAATTCTTGACATCTTTGCTGAATTTTACAGCAATCCTCTATTCCAAATTTATTTTTGTTACATATCCAGATAGGGCTCGTCTAGTTCTATCTACTGACACCTTGTTCACATAGCTCCGACACATAGAAGTTTGAAAAATTCTATCTTCAAACTTAATTTTTTGAAATTTTTGAGGTTCCGAACAGGGATCATCAACCTGTGGTTGTTACCAAAAATTTATTCAGAAAATTTTTATCTCTATTTTTGCAAGAAATTTGTAATTTCGTAATTTTAATTCTTGACCGACACCATTTACACCTCGCCAAACAATTTGAACGGTTCATATAGAGCAAAATTTTTAAACATTTTAAATTTATTTTGAACTGATAGAACTGTATACGCATATTTTAAATTTTAACCACTTTGACACAGACACACCCCCCTATACACATTTATACACCAGACAACTTTCCTTGTTCACACGCATTACACATTACATCATACTCTCTCTCACACATACACACAATGCTCCAGACACCACCAACGTCTGTCGCTGCCAAGAAATCCGCCACTCCCGACGCCTCTACCTCACCTTCCATAGTGCTAGACGCTGCTAAGACGTTCATCCAAAGACCCAGAACAAAGAGAAGGTCGCTCGACAACATGGACCGATACATGAAGCAGCAAACCACCTACGCTGAGCAGTCGAGCGACCAGCTACTCCAGGAGGTCATGAGGACCTTTGAGGACATACCCGCAAAGGTCCTCCAGTACCCTCAAATGTGGAAGGACATTAAGACCTTCCTGGAGGTACAGTCGGACAAGGGTCTTCGGGTCCTGTTTGAACTTAGCAAGCGAGTAAAGAGCTTGGAGGCTGAGGTGTCCAGGGTTGCTGGTGCGGTTGCGGTCGTTGTGTTCCCTAAGCCCGCTGAAAGGGATGAGGAGGTCCTGGACAAAACTGCAGGTCTGAAGGACCAAATAGGGGACTGGTTCATCGAGTTGCATCACACGCTCAGACGGTTGATCCAAGATGTAGATAGGAAGCTGGATAGCCGGAGCGCCGAAATAGTCGATAGGGTCTCCGAAAAGATCGAGGAGACCCAGGTAGACATCGACAAGGCGACCGAGCTCATGATTGTGCGTGCGCAGTTCCAACTTGAAGACCTGGTTGAGACTGTCGCCAAAGACATTGTTGTCGAGACGCAAACGCACATCAGCGCAACCGTCAAGAGCCAAACACCTGAGAGCGACCCGGTCCCAAAGACCTATGCCAGCGTAGCTGCAACCAGACCCGGGTGCCGACCGGCGCTTCACTCTGTGGCGGTTACCTCAACGGACAGCATGGAGACTGCCGATGAGGTACTCGCCAGGGTGAAGAAGGCGGTCGACGCCAGGGGTACTGGGAATGGAGGACCAGTCTCCGCTTATACAGTGCACGAAGTGCCTGGCGTTCGGACATGGCCGCAAGTTCTGCACCGAAAGTGTGGACAGGTGCAGCCACTGCGGAGGCTCGCATTTACGCAAGAAATGCCCCGAATACACGGCGGGAGCTGAACCGCGGTGCTGCAACTGTTCGCAGAACGTCGGCCACAACGCCTTTAATGCCGAATGCCCAACCCGCTCTAAATGGGTGTGCGTGTGAACTGAGGGACCATAGTGATATTTTTGTTTGAATTTTTTATAAGATTTAGTAGTAGGCTCAAAACAATTGTAGAACAAATATGAGAATTTGTAAAAAGATATGTTAAAAACTACAGCCCTTTAAGTGTGGTCCCTCAATCCTCACATACCATCAGCCAGATCTCGGCAAGTATGTAAAAAACTAAGGTATTGTGACTGCAGACATTTAGTAGAGAATTTGTAAAGATATATACTAAATAACTGAGCACAAATCATCAACGATTAAAAAAATACAACGACTATACTGTGGTCCCTCAGTCCACACACGAAAGATTTTGTTATACTGAATATTATCACATCAACGGAATAAAATCTTTATTTTCTTACATAATGTTTTAGAACAAGTCTTATAGCAATTTGTAAAAAATAAATTTTAAAAAAATATCGACGCACTTTGAAGATATTTATAATTAAAGCTGGTCCCTCAATCCTCACGTTCTCAAACATACTTGCATGTCTAGCTGCTAGACGACTAAAGTATCACAAAGTGTAGTGTATTAAACTTTTTGTAGAAAGTTTCTACAAAATAATAGGTATCTTTAATTGTGTGTATCTTACCTCTAAAATGAGATTATAGCATTTCAGTGTTCTTATGAACAGATATACGAGTAGTGTGACCACACAATGAAAAAAAAATATAGACTACCAATATATTTTTTATTGTAATAGTCGAAACCCAAGGTTGTACGGTTGATTTAGTGTTATGTTACATTACGTATCTTTACAAAGCATGAAATAAAGTAGCTTTTAGACGCTTATCACCATTTAGGCTATGTTTCAAGGAAGCTTTATGTACTTATAATACCCCAGTATTTTACAAACCATTATGGTAACATAGTGGTATTATTTATACAGCTCAGTTTTATACGTTCTATTAACACATAAAATTGAACATTTAAAAACACAGGATTTTGTAAAATATTTACCAAAAGTCCGCGATAGTACCTATCGCGATCTATATTAATATTATAAATTTGAAAGTGGCTTAGTCTGTTTCTCTATTACGCTTTCACGGCTAAACCAATAACAGTGCCTGCACTTGGTAAGGCATATTGTAATACTTTTGTTTAAGTATGTGAAAAAAAAGCTAGATAGAACTTTTTTTCACAAAACAGAGTCATTCGCATTTTTTGCCAGGGCGTTACAGTACGGACCAACAAATCTTCTTACATTCATTAAGATATAACCAAATTTTACGTACTTGGTAGTAGTATTACAATAAGTTATATGCCTTACCAAGAGCAGGCACTGTTATTGGTTTAGCCGTGAAAGCGTAATAGAGAAACAGACTAAGCCACTTTCAAATTTATAATATTAATATAGATCGCGATAGGTACTATCGCGGACTTTTTGTAAATATTTTACAAAATCCTGTGTTTTTAAATGTTCAATTTTATGTGTTAATAGAACGTATAAAACTGAGCTGTATAAATAATACCACTATGTTACCATAATGGTTTGTAGAATACTGGGGTATTATAGTACATAAAGCTTCCTTGAAACATAGCCTAAATGGTGATAAGCGTCTAAAAGCTACTTTATTTCATGCTTTGTAAAGATACGTAATGTAACACAACACTAAATCAACCGTACCACCTTGGGTTTCGACTATTACAATAAAAATTATATTGGTAGTCTACATTTTTTTCATTGTGTGGTCACACTACTCATATATCTGTTCATAAGATCACTGAAATGCTATAATCTCATTTTAGAGGTAAGATACACACAATTAAAGATACCTATTATTTTGTAGAAACTTTCTACAAAAAGTTTAATACACTACACTTTGTGATACTTTAGTCGTCTAGCAGCTAGACATGCAAGTATGTTTGAGAACGTGAGGATTGAGGGACCAGCTTTAATTATAAATATCTTCAAAGTGCGTGGATATTTTTTTAAAATTTATTTTTTACAAATTGCTAAAAGACTAGTTCTAAAACATTATGTAAGAAAATAAAGATTTTATTCCGTTGATGTGATAATATTCAGTATAACAAAATCTTTCGTGTGTGGACTGAGGGACCACAGTATAGTCGTTGTATTTTTTTAATCATTGATGATTTGTGCTCAGTTATTTAGTATATATCTTTACAAATTCTCTACTAAATGTCTGCAGTCACAATACCTAATTTTTTGACATACTTGCCGAGATCTGGCTGATGGTATGTGAGGATTGAGGGACCACACTTAAAGGGCTGTAGTTTTTAACATATCTTTTTACAAATTCTCATATTTGTTCTACAATTGTTTTGAGCCTACTACTAAATCTTATAAAAATTTCAAACAAAAATATCACTATGGTCCCTCAGTTCACACGCACACTCTAAATGGGACTACTTGGCGAGACAAAACACGTCGTACTTATGACTCATTCACTCACGCACATACACGACACAGAACACACACACACGCAGACATTGATTTAGGAGTTAAATAATGAGAATATGAGCACGCACACAAACACTGACACGTACACGTAAACAAATAAAACAGAAAGAAAATAATTCACAATAAAGATTGCAACAAATATATATATTTGAATATATATATATTTTGCTGACAAGAACGACAGAAATTGAAATGTGTGAATTAGGAAAAGTTACATGCACATAAACACTGGACAGTACACAAAACAAATACACGAGTCATAATTATTACGAGCTACATGTTGGAACATAAGAACCGAATGAGACGTCTTGGTGAGACGTGAGACAAATTGGACAAAATTAAAAAAGTACACCCACTGGAAAAAAAAAGTCGAAAAATATACGTCTGAACAGGAAACAAAATTGTAGTATTGTAGTAATTGTAGAAATTGTAGTAATTGAAGTAGATAACAATTGAAAGTAAAAAAAAAAACCAACTGTAATATTAGAATAGAAACATATAATTGGATTTAGAAAATATTTGAGAATTAAGAAAGTAATCATGCATAATATAAGTATAGTTAAGATGGACACAGAATTTGTAAAAATAATATAAATAAATATAATAAAGATAAAGTAAAAACAGATAACTACCGGGAACTTTACCCGACGACACTACATAAATAAATAATAATATAAATAGCATTTAGAACGACAAGGTCCTGTCGTATCCTTGTATCGTGTCGTATCGACGGGGAAAAGCTGAGAGGTCAAACAGACCTCTCAGCTTTTCAAAAAAAAACCATACCCCCATCCCCCTAAGGCCGGCAACGCACTTGTGACGTCTCTGGTGTTGCGGGTGTCCATGGGCGGCGGTAATTACCATCAGGCGATACGTCTGCTCGTTAGCCCCTATTCTATAAAAAAAAATGTATCCGAGTAGTAAAATAGAGATCTTCACCAAGATGCCTTAAAAATGTAAAATTAAATTTCAGATTCTTAAATTTCACGCGTAATTTGGCGGAGATGTTGGCTGCAGTGGACATCATATTGCTCTATGTTTATGGCCATGACGTCAGTTGGCAGTGTAAACAAAATGTTGCGATCAGTTGACATTCATTTTAGTAAGTCGCGTTTTAAGATATATTATTAAAATATTCCCTTAATTAAATAGTCATTATTTGTCATTAACATACAATGAAGGTATTTCTTAGCTTTAACGTTTTCCCAATATCATAAAACAAAACGACCTTTGACCTTACTTTTATGTAATGTATAACAAAACAAAAGAGAAATGATTAAACTAATGAAAAATAGTTATTGTAAAAAATTGCATGATATATTTTTATTAAATTTATAAAGAAGTACCCGTAAGAAAACCGTATCAGCTGGTCTATATAATTTTAGTCTATGATATGACATCACGGATCATGGTGCTGTCATGTCAATCGTGAGTTTTGTTCGATTGGCCGTCATCGAATCGAGTTTTACTACAAATTTTGTCCTTTTGTGATGAACTAGAACATTCGCAGTAAATTGATTTTTATTTATACAAAACCAACTGATTCGATATGCGTTAAATTATAATTAGTTTAACAGCACAACTACTTTTACTAATCGTCCTAAATCCTACGGAGAATAAGTTCACAAATCACGTCGCACATACTAAATAACATTGGCCTCAAGACCTGTGATGGAAGCTTACTTCGTCGCAACCTCTAGACGAAAAGATTCAGCTGTAGAAGGCTACAAATGAATTAACCAAGTGGTAACTTTTGTTAACAACGGTGTGAAGTGTTTGTGATCGTCGACAGACGGGTTTTATGTGTGCGTGACGGTGACATGAGCACAAACAACAAACGGCGTGGAGCTAGCGGTTCCAGTTGTTCTGTCCCCGGGGTGCCAGCCCTCGTGAACGCCCCGACCGCCATGTCCGCTGACTTAGCATCCCTGTTCGAATGCCCTGTGTGTTTCGAATATGTACTCCCACCTATACTACAGTGCCAGAGCGGGCACTTGGTGTGCTCGAGCTGCCGACCAAAGCTGTCGTGCTGTCCGACATGTCGCGGCCCGCTCGGCAACATCCGCAACCTGGCTATGGAGAAAGTTGCTAGTAACGTCATGTTCCCTTGTAAACACTCCAATACTGGCTGTACAGTTACCCTCGTCCACACAGAGAAGGCAGAACACGAAGAAGCCTGTGAGTTCAGGCCTTACTCGTGCCCTTGTCCTGGCGCATCTTGCAAGTGGCAGGGAGGCCTCGATCAAGTTATGCCACACCTCATGATGTCACATAAAAGTATCACTACTCTTCAAGGTGAAGATATAGTTTTCCTTGCAACAGACATAAATCTTCCTGGGGCTGTAGATTGGGTTATGATGCAGTCTTGTTTTAATCATCATTTTATGTTAGTTCTTGAAAAACAAGAGAAATATGATGGACATCAACAATTTTTTGCCATAGTGCAACTTATAGGATCTCGTAAGGAAGCAGAGAACTTTGCCTACAGGCTGGAGTTGAACGGCCATCGCCGACGACTGACATGGGAAGCGATGCCGCGATCCATTCACGAAGGAGTGTCATCTGCTATCATGAACTCGGATTGTCTTGTGTTTGACACATCTCTCGCACAACTGTTTGCAGATAATGGAAACCTTGGAATTAATGTCACAATATACCTGCCAAATTAAGAGATTTGCAGATAAGATTCTATAACATTTGTATTCCTCTAACTTCTAGTGATACAAACATTGTAAGTACTATATTTCGTTTTTTTAGGAAATTCCAGGCCACTGTCTTCATAACATAAATAACAATTCCCAATTTTATTTTGTACTTTACAAGTATTTTAAATATTATGTTGACCTTAAATTCTTTTACAAACTCATATCTACTTAAAAACAATAGAAGCAAAAAAAATCACATTCGAAAGGTGTGCCATTTTGAAATGAATATAAAATATTTCTTGTATATGTAAATATGTAAGAGGTCACTACAAACGGATGTACCACTGTATTATGTATCTATATGTATTTAATGTAAATGTATTATATTTGCCTTATATTAATCACCATTTTGTGAAAAAAATCCAAAGTTGTGTAACATAATCTTGTAAATAAGAATTTTCATTATTAAATTCTACACTGTTTGCCCGATATTCAACATAAGACTATTTTGCAGTATGCGGACAGTATTGCTCTTTCTTACATTCATTAAAATATTAGATCTGAAGAAATGAACTAAAGCCTATGTATATTTATTGATACAGTTTTTAAATGCATGCTTAAAAATGTATGTTTTTCAATGTAAGTGAACTGTATCATTATTTTTAGATGAAATAAATGTCTTTAAACAGAATATCTTCTGCTTAATCCACAGGTACCATAATTTAAAGTACTTCTACAAGTGACTGAGATAACATTGAATATCACTATTGTAAAAATATGTAGATATTTTTGTTGCACAATGTGGTATATACCAGTAATATATCACATGTTTTATAATGAATTTATGTAATAATCAACATCAAAGTAAGCCAAAAATATTTCTTTTTACTGTCAATACTTTGTAAATGTGTGTTCAACCTTAGAATTTAAGTAGTCGAAAGTTTAAATTCTCAGAGTGAATAAAGAAGTATTCACTTCAGAATTGCCTTGTGAAAATAGTATATAAAAATTGTGACAGCTCAGAAGAGAATGTGATTCATTTATTCCAAACATTGAACAAATTTGAACTAACATATTATATGTATATAGACATTTGATGTTAAGAGTTTTGAGTGATATTTTTATTTTGAGGACTTGTGTGCTGGTTTCAACTGGGATGGATAAGAGTCGCGATGAGTCGACTGATGTACGCTTATCAGATTTACTGCAAGATAACTTATCTTACAACACAAAGAATGGCAAAATACATGTTTTGACATGATGCTGTATAAAAGTGTGCATCTACATTGCGAGATATATTTCGCAGCTTGTGCTAATGTACATGAAGTCGAAAGGACAATGTTGCTAATAACCCCCATTTGCAGCTCCTTGCGTTAAGAATGACGAATGCTAAAACAAAGTCTGAAAAGCAATAAACACGATAAATTAATTTGACTATATTTGTAGGTGCAAACAAGATCAAGGAAATTGTTTTCGTCTACTTATTTTTGCCAAGTTTAGTAAATTTTATTTGCTAATTCTTCGCGATTTTTTATCAAAACGATTACCTTAGTGCTAGTCGATGTTCCTCATGTAAACCCATTACAGCGGGTAATTGCGGCCCAAACCGCGACAAAACCAATATAACTTGCGTTAATAAGTAAATGTTTTTGACGCAAATAATAAGATTATGAACCATTAGCCAATTTAGTTCGGACATTTTGTGTGATGTCTGTAAGTATATAGTTTCGAAACTTCCAATACTTTAAGTACATTATGAAGATTTAGTGTCAGCGCCGAGAGACGGAGTGACGGCTAAGAGACTAATTCAGTTCTTTAGAATATAACTATTTGATGCAACGAAATAAAATTAGGTTTGGATTTATTTCGTTGCATCAAATGTAGTTGTATTCTGAAGAAGTTTAGGTTGAATTTAAATTGTTAATGAATTAATCTCTTCGCTGTTACTCCGTCCATCGGCGCTGACCCATAAATACATAGGCGCCCTTCTGCCCTTGGAAGTAGGAATGAAATGGTCAGTATGGCATTGGAAGTGTTAACCCGTCACCATTATCTCTGATTTTATGTATAAGTTGTGATTAGTCTATACGTTATATTTATAGTGGCAAGCAAATAAACAGCATCCCCTTGATGATGTAAGTTTTTCATTGTACCTGTTTTAATCTGTCATACTGAACTGTAAGAATTGTTAGACATTCTTTTGCTAAGTGGAAATAGAGTTTACTACAAAACTTCAAAATATAAATTAAAAATTTGTCTGTCATGAAATAGTATTCATTTTCTTATATATAGGTATATATACGGATTACAAAATAATAGATAAGCAAAGAAATACCAAAATCTATTTGTTACATGTTTACATTCGCTGCCGTGATTGCAACGACAATTACGACAAAGTGTACTTTACAGTTTACAGACCAGACCGTCTTGGGCTATTTTTTTTTTATCCAGAGACAAACCGCAACAGACTATGAACTCTGTTCGTCCTTACAAAAGAAACACATCATTCAGTTTGCTATGCCGAATAAAGATTACATTCCTATAAAAGTATTGCGATACCTAACCTTTCAAGAGCTTGCCAAGTTTTACCGCCAAAAGATAAACTTAAAACCAAAAGCCGATTAATTCGCTCGCCAGTGTACTAATAGCTTGTTGTCTAAGAACAGTAGCTCAATATTACCATAATTTGTTTTCTACATGTGAACTGTTGTGTTTATACATATGTTAGGCACATATACTTCGTAAGATATAACTCCATTTATTTAATACATTACCGTTACATAATCTAGTTTTAATTCTCTCATTTAATACTTCAGCCGTTTATAACTAGGAACATTGGCGTTGTTTTATTTAAATCATCTGTATCTAAGAATAATCTGATAATTTTTTATGAGAAGTTCTAGTTGAAATAAATTTTGTATGTAAATTTTATTTTTTTATTTAAACACTGTTTTGATTCACATGATTATGTACATATTATTGAGGTGCTTGTAAAATCTGATACACGGATACCATAACGGTTAAATGATAAGAATATTGTGGTCTCGATACCCACGTAACTTTTTAGGGTTCCGTAATTCACGTCTCGGAACCCTTATAGTTTCGTCATGCCCGTCCGTCCTTGACTTACCTTCCAACCGGTTACTGCTAAAAGATATTTTTTTTCATGGATAGGTATGTCAATTTACCACGTCGACAAAGTGCAAAATAAAGTCAAGCTAAACGGCTGGCGCAAAAAATCTGAAATGTTTCCTGATTTTAGTCCATGTAATGAACTTTGAAGGAAAACTATGACGGCTTAGATAACTTTGTTAGTTCAGGAGTTATAGAGGCATCACTTGTAAAATGCGCTTACTTAGAAAACTTCGTACAAAAATAACAAAATAAGTAAGTAAACTTGTAAAATATTCAAAACTATAATTATAACAAGTGGTGAATACGGAACCCTATTCTTTGCGTGGCCTGACACGCGTTTGGTCGATTTTTTGTTTTCTAATTATTTAGTCACATGAGTAATAATATTTTCACCACCAGTCCCTAACGGGAGTTCTCTCATATGGACGTTGAACGAGCTTGTGTTTAAGGTTTACCGATTATCCTAATCATACTCATATTATTTTATTTTACAATTTTAAGGAAACTTACAGCTAGAAATACAACTCAAATAAAAGGAATAACATGGTGATGGCCAATTAAAAGTTTCCACAAATATCATTCCCCACACATTACAAGAAAAAATACCATCCCAAGGTAGTCGACAATGTCGTGTGCGTGACTATCCGGCTATTCGCGAAAATAATGGTTACACAATATTGTTTTAACTTGTGATAAATTGGTGCAAAACAGATCCACATCAACTTCCCGACATGCAGCATTGTAAGCACGACAAGCCCGTATTCTATATGAATTTTGTCTATACGCAGTTCCAACCACAGGAACGTGTAATAAATTTGGCTTGCGTAGAAATACTGTGGGTGTCCACATAGGCCTACTTTGGTAAGCAATTCCGGTACTTCTACTGATCCGTTGAGAATTTTCCATAAAAACGCTATATCCGCAATTTTTTGTCGCTGTTTAAGTGGAAGAATGTTAATTTTTTTACGAGTGTTGTAATCAGGCAGATAACAATTGAAACGGAATTGAATGTACCTCAAGAATTTACGTTGAATGCCTTCTAGCCGATCAATATAAGTATTAAACATAGGGTCCCACACTTGTGACGCATATTCGAGGTGACTTCGAACGAAAGAGCAATATAAGATTTTGATGGTTTTTATATTTTTGAAATCAGACGAGAGTCTTAAGACGAAACCCAAGGCTTATGTCGCCATGTTGATTATAGTGTCTATATGATCGTCAAAGAGAAGCTTCGAGTCAAAGGTAACTCCCAAGGTCCCTAACAGAATTAACTTTGGTCAACGGGGTATCGTGCAGCATATAGATGTAGTTGATAGCGTGTATTATAAATTTGAATATACGTTTGTTTGTTATGCTTTCACGAGAAAACTACTGAAACTTTGCACACCACATAGGATACTTTTTTTTAATTGCGAGCGAAACCGCGGGTAGTAGCTAGTATAATTATTAACTGGCGGGAAAATGTTTAGTCTTCGATCTCTCTACCCTACCTGTATCTTTATTCTGCTCAGACAAAAGAACGTTCTTTTTAATCCCTCCTGTTTACTTTAGCTGGTTTTCAGTGACTAATAACAATGACATTTTGAGCAAGGAATTTAGACATTAGTAGGTAACTGTTTCCTGTAGTGTAGTAGTATGAAATTGCCGCTTTGTATGCAATAAGTGTACTTATTTTTTCAAACTTTTTTCTTTCTGTTATTCGAAGTAATCACCCATGCAATCGACGCATTTTTGCCTGTCTGAACTGACAACATCATTTGGTACAGTTCGCAACAGACAGTCTCCAAGCTGCAAGAGCTGGGGTTGGAAGCTCTCCCTCATCCGCCATACTCACCAGACCTTGCACCTACCGACTATTACTTTTTCCAAAATTTAGAAAACTTTTTAGTGGGTAAAAACTCAATTCCCGAGAGGCAGTACAAAATGCCTTTGAAGAGTTTGTTGCCTCCCGTCCAGCTGATTTTTACAAGAAGGGCATCAATAAACTGCCAATTCGTTGGCAAAGATGCGTCGATTGCATGGGTGATTACTTCGAATAACAGAAATAAAAAAGTTTGAAAAAATAAGTACTTTCACTTATTGCATACAAAACGGCAACCACATAGGTAAAGACCTATTATTATTTTGTTATCTTAGCACTGTCAGTCGTTATATGCTTTTGTTTTATATGATTATGTTTTAAGTTGTGACTTGTTATAATATAAAAAAAGAAAAGAGCGTTCTGCCAGACCATTGCTGGTTATAGTCAAAATTTATGAGACCGCATACTTCCGAAAATTTTAATGGTTAGACCACATTGTAAGTTAGGGAGGTAAAACCAAAAAAAAAGAAGCCTCATAAATTGGTAACATCGGGTAAGTTCTATTCTGGGCAATGGCTATAACCGTTCGTCAATAAAACAATTTGAAAACTAAATAATTCGGATTCTCGAATCTCAAATAAGTGGTATCAGCAGGTTATAGACTTAAAATGAAATAAAACTCCAAATTTCTGTCATGACATTTAATAATTCGACTGGGACGCTTTATATTACTGTATTGAATAAATAAGAACATGAAATAAATTCATCATTGACATGCAACTTAGCACCAACCTTATAACACCTAAATCGACTAAATACTAACCAACTAAGTTGATTTCTTGCTACTCTGTGGTTGTAAAGGCGACGGTAAGAGGCAAGCGGATGTGGGTGAATCGTTATCATCTAAAATGGAGGTTGATTTTTTCTGGGGAGTGAACGGGTCGTTTTCTAAGTCTGCTCTCATATCTACAGGACTAAATGGGTTGTTCCCTCTATGTACTACTTCGAACGGATCTGTCTCTTGGTTTTTAAGAACAAAACTGAATTCGTCAAAGGACTCTAGGGCTGCATAGTCTTTTGAGGTTTGTGGCGCGAATGGATCGAAGGGAACATTTTTCCTCAAAGCATCTGGACTGAAAGGGTCTTTGTTTTCTGTTTTAGGTGCATCTTCAGCTATACTGTTATCTCCGCTAAAGTCTGACAGATCTATGTCGTAGTTTATGTTACTTAGTCCCGGAGGCAGGTGGTCGGTGACGAATTCATCCGGCGTCATCAGTTCGTCGATGGAACGTGAATCGAACGGCGTGAAACCGAGTGGAGACGGAGTCAACAGCTCTGTGGAGTTCGTTTTCTTTAGGTCCCAATTCTGGGGGGATTTTGAAGGAGATTGTTGTTCTATGACTTCGAAACCTAGAATGTTTAGTTTGGGTTCCTCAGAGACTATGACGCTTGGATCTGGTTTATTGTGGGTTATGTTTACTGAATCCGTTGTTGAGTAAAGAGGTTCTGTTAATTGTGAGGCTGTCGTTTGGGGTTGTGGTTGTTTGGTGGTTATTTTTGACTCTTCTGTGTCGTTCGGTCCGAGGTCGATGAGAGATGCGGTGTTGATTTCTTTGAACTTGCCAAAGCGAGGTAGTTCGCGTCGGGGCGTTATCTCTAACGGTGTTTTCGCGAGAACGTCTTGAACTTTTTTAGATATTTGTTCCTGTGAAAGAATACATATTATATTAACATTACTTCTTATAAACTTGAATTGTTAATGAATAAATATCTAAGAACACAGATTGAATGCCTTGGTGGCGCAGTGGTAGCGTATGCGACTGCTGTGCTTGAGGTCTCGGGTTCGATTCCCGGGTTGGATCAAATGTTTGTATGATCTGCAAATATTTGTTTCGGAGTTTGGGTGCTTTCTATGTATAATATGTATGTATTTACAAAAAAAAGTATAATATAGACGAACTTATCCGCGAATAAAGAGAAAAAAACATATATGGGGTCGAATTGAGAACCTCCTCCTTTTTTGAAGTCGGTTAAAAAGTGTTGTTTTGTGGAGAGTCTGCTTTGTGTATGTTACCTGGAAGCTGAGCGCGTTGTCTGCGAGCGAGTCGGCGCGCTCCTGCAGCTGCTGCACGTGCGACAGCAGCTGCGCCGCCGCCTCTCGCTGTTCCTCCGCCTCGCGCGCCGCCCCGCACAGGGACAGTGCTGCCGCCTGCAGGTGCGGAACAGAACATTTAACTATATCATATTACAAGTTATGGAATCAGGCGTTACTTTGCGGAAATCCATGACATTAAATGCTATGAAATATACACACATCAAAAGTGTCTAGGGATCAACATATATTTTTGCAATAACTTTTCTCCTGATTGATATTAATTAAAATTTTCTTTAAGGATTCATCAAATAAAGTGTTTTCGTTTGTCACAGTAACGATAAACCAAGTCACCTTTGCATTAATAAAGAAATTTGCCATTTTCCTAATAAAGGGATTTTTGACATTTGAACCACTAACATTAAAGTTCGAAAAAAAGACTGAAATAACAGTTTTCTTTAAAATGTTATTAGGTAACTTAAACAATTAATAATCCGTGTTTCTACCGCGAACACTAACAACACAAGAATCGGTTTGGCATACTCAAAATGAGTTCATCCAAATCACGCTGTGGAATGGCCGCCCATGTTCGTTGCAACAACAAAAAAAGGTCTTCTTGCGACTGGATACCCTCCATATTCGGCAGAGCTCTTCTCTGTAGCATATCCCATGCATGCTCAATCGGGTTCAAGTCTGGCGACTGAGCAGGCCAGGGCAGGACATTGATGTTAGCTGCGGCGAGAGTCTGTCTTACAACTCTTGCGGTGTGCGGTCGTGCATTATCATGCATTAACTGAAATAAGGGACCGATTTGCACTTGTAGAGGAACGATGACGTCTGATACAATCGTCTCAGCATAAATTTGAGCGTTGAGGTTGCCTCTGATCCAAATCAACTCAGTTCTTCCGCCGATCCAAATACCCGCCCATACCATGATGGTTCCACCAATATAAGGATGGACTTCCTGGCAGGATTTTAATCGCTGTTGGCGTCCAGGGGTTCTCCAGTGTCGTATACGTCTTGTATCCGGTCTCATACCAAAACGAGACTCATCAGAAAAGCACACGAAACGCCATTGTTCTTCTGCCCAATTTGTGTTCAAGAGCCCATTGATATCGAATCCTACGATTGTGCATTGCTATAGGTGGTACCCGTAGCGGTCTTCGGGAATGAAGGTTCACTTCATGCAAGCAGTTTCTGACTGTTTGGTCGCTAATTAAGTTGCCTGAAGAGTGATGAAGCCTCACGGCTAACATCATGGCGGTTATTGTTGGAGCTCTTCGAGTTAAGATTTGAATGTATCGGTCTTGTCTCCGTGTGGTGCAGCGATAACGTCCTCCATGGCGCTCAGCCACGGTACCAGTGCTTCGGTAACGTGTCCAAAGTCGACTGATAACACTCTGACTTGTATTCAGAGCTAAAGCCACAGTACGTTGCCGGGAACCAGCTTCTATGATTCCCACGGCTCTGAGCATTTCTTCCCTGCTTAAATGACGTCGCCGCTCCATAATAACGTTGGTTTTAATCAGTAGTAGGGAAACAGTAGCACTAATAATGTCTTCAATGCGTTGTATGTTTTTATAGGGAAAATATTGACAGCTGATTTTCATCTTTTACTCGAATTTGATTGACAGTTCCTGATTCAAATTATGAAATGCACCAAAAAGGATCCATATAAATTTATAAAATCATAAATTTATTACCAAGCCACATCTCAATCTCAAGAAATCCTCATAAAAATGCTTGATCCCTAGACACTTTTGATGTGTGTATTTAGCTTTAATTCCATATATAAAAAGTTATAAAATAAATAAAAAGTTAATTCGAGCTCAAACGCTCGCAGCCCCGTGGAGGGGCGAAACACGTGTCGAGTATAGGTTTGGTTGCATGGCATGCTAATTATTTCTCACTTGTTTTGTATGTGTACATATGCATGATACCCATATCCATGATACCCGTATAAATGTAACTCCAGCGATCTACTGTACGAACAGAGATGTCAGAGACACCATATACTTCCTTTAATTAAGAGACGGGACATAGCGGATATTGTGTGTTTAGTCAAAATAGCTCAAAGTCAATTAGATTAACCCCATCTACTTTCCAAAATTAAATTACGTGTGCCAAACAGGACTTTAAGGCAACCAATTTATCTTTCAATCCCTATATGCTCAACAAATTATAGGCAAAATTCATTTTTAATTAGATCTGCCAACGAATTGAATGCGCTGACTGACTTTCCGAACCTTGACTTATTCACAACCAAACCTAACAAGTTCAAAGATGTCTTGTCGCATTCGTGGTTTAATGGTTCTACGACGGATTAACGATTTTTTGTGTTTATTTTTATTTTTGTTCACTCTCTAAAAATTGTTTTGTTATTAGTTTATTACATCCCTAAAGTAAGCTTTAGACATTTATATGTGAAAACGTTTAAATGGTGTTTAGCTGTTTATATAGTTGTAATCGATCGAATATATATCACTGTATGTTTTCCTTACATAAATAAAATAAAATAAATAAAATAAAATATGTGCATGTGAGCATGCATGACGGTGGGATTTGTGCTCTGCTTTCAGACCTGGATATTTGTCTCGCGGAATTAAAGCTAAATATATTTCATAGCATTTAATTTATATCATATTACGTTAAACTATCTATACAACAATCTATACAAATAAATAAAATTGAAGTGTCTGTTTCACTTTTTACTGCATGCAAATTTTACAATTTTTGTCTGTTTGTTTCGACTAATCTCTGGAACGACTGGACCGATTTTGACTTGACTTTCACTGATAGGTAGCTGATGATTTAAGGAATAACTTAAGCTACTTTTTTAGACTTGCTTACCGCCGCGGCGTTATCTGCGGTACGACAATAACCGCGGGTAACACCGCGGGGTTCAGCTAGTAAATAAATACAATTAATTATTTGGGACATCTAACACACAACGCCATCTAGTCCAAAACTAAGTAGAGCTTGTGTTATAAGTACTAGACAACTGATATAAATACATCTTGACTTCTATTATCTAATCATACTTCTTTATGTCCTAAAAACACCCACACTTCGTAACAAATATTTACTTCGACCCGGGAATCGAACCCAAGACCTCGAGCACAGCATTCGCATACGCTACCACACCGCTACCAAGGCAGTGAAAAATCAATTTTTTATTATTTCTTTTTACGAATTATGCGAACGGAGGATGAAACTTGACACAATTGAAGTTTATTTGGAGGAAAACTGCAAAAATTAGAAAAAAAAAATGGTCGATTTTCAACCACTAATTTGACATGGTATCATCATTGGAAATGAAGTGAAGAACGGTAAATGCAGTCAGCTAACTGCTGATAATTATGTATTGATGTAGCTACATAAATATAAATAAACTTGTTAAACCTTACGGGGTTCGGGTACGGGAACGGCTGGACCGATTTTGACGGGACTTTCACTGATAGGTAGCTGATGATACAAGGAGTAATTTACGACAATAATTTAAATTTAATTTTAGACTAGTTAGTCTAAAAAAATTAGCCTAAATTACTCCTTGTAACATCAGCTACCTATCAGTAAAAGTCCCGTCAAAATCGGTCCAGCCGTTCCAGAAATTAGCCGGAACAAACAGACAGACAGACAAAAATTGTAAAAAATGTTATTTTGGTATATGTATACATATGTACCTACATATGCATTTAGTAAAAAGCGGTTGTTTTAATATTACAAACAGACACTCCAATTTTATTTATTTGAATAGATGTAGAATGTAGGCGTTATTCGACTCTGCTTACTCCTTCAATGACATTTGAACTAGTAATTTCTCTCATACACTTAATTATTTCTTATTTCGTGGTTTAAATATCGAACTTCCATACTTCTTTCATTCACCCTTTATTTTACTCTTTCAAAGATTACATTGCCAAAATCCTTTCCTAGTGACTCCTTCCTGCTGAAAAAGCATTGGTCCCCAAAAGTACAAGTGTGTGCAACACAGCGATTCCAACTATTAGACGTGGATGAATCAGTCGGAGTTAATAATTTCATGTGTATTATATGTTACCGTAAGATTGTCAAAACCGTTAGATTGTAATCTATCGTCAGTCGAAAGATTGTGAAATGGTCTCGACGAATCGCAAGTCGCACGCTGATTGGTTGAATAGCATTATGTCCCAGCCGCCATATTTGTTTGTTAATTCGTCTATGTTGTTTGTAACAACATAGACGTTGCACCTACCACTATTACTTTTTCCAAAATTTAGACAACTTTTTAGTGGGTAAAAAAATCAATTCCCGAGAGGCAGTACAAAATGCCTTTGAAGAGTTTGTTGCCTCCCGTCCAGCTGATTTTTACAAGAAGGGCATCAATAAACTGCCAATGCGTTGGCAAAGATGCGTCGATTGCATGGGTGATTACTTCGAATAACAGAAATAAAAAAGTTTGAAAAAATAAGTACTTTCACTTATTGCATACAAAACGGCAATTTCATAGGTAAAGACCTAATATAAAATTGTTGTGACAGTAAAAAATTAGTGATTAATTAAAG
Source organism: Diaphora mendica (assembly GCA_949125395.1). Classification (NCBI taxonomy): domain Eukaryota; kingdom Metazoa; phylum Arthropoda; class Insecta; order Lepidoptera; family Erebidae; genus Diaphora; species Diaphora mendica. The sequence continues at coordinate 27,478,904 of OX421318.1, read as the reverse complement.
AAGTTCTAACCTAATTCTATGGGCATTGAACGGCCTCCTGTAAAACCGACCAATCAGGGAAAGTTGACAATATAACGCCCGTAAGTAGTATATCACAGTTGACAATCTATCGATAGTTTGCAATCTCGCTAGGTAGATTATAATATAACGTTTTTCACAATCTTACGGTGCCATATATAAACGTAAGCGGTTGTTATCATAGGATAACTGTTGTGAAGCTTAGTTGCGAGGTCTTTGGGCGGCTTGAAAGCATCCAACGGCAAGATTACATAGCCACAATGTTGTGTTGCCAGTCTTCAACTCGCACTTGGCCAGCGTGGGGACATATGGCCTTAGACCCTCTCCTGACAGGAGACCCGAGCCCAGCAGTGGGACATTATGGGTTGTTGATGATAAACGTAAGTATGTTAATTATATCTTACCCAAGAACTACCGCCGATAGACGCAGGCATCGCCATATAACTGTCAAACTCCTTCTTATCCATATTCAACGATTCCGCTGTTAGGTTTTCGATAAACGATACGGCACAACACTGGAATTAAATTAGAAAATAAGTTTTGTAAAATATGCAGACAATAATAGTGAATCAGATACAATAAGCGGAAACGGAACTGCCTTTTTAGGGTTCCGTGCCAAGCAAAAAACGGAACCCTTATAGATTCGTCATGTCTGTCTGCCTGTCTGTCTGTCCGTCTGTCTGTCCGTCCGTATGTCACAGCCACTTTATTCCGAAACTGTAAGACCTATAATGTTGAAACTTGGTAGGTAGATGTATTCTGTGAACCGCATTAAGATTTTCACACAAAAATAGAAAAAAAACAATTAATTTTGGGGGTCTCCATATTTAGAACTGAAACTCAAAAAAAATTTTTTCATCCAACCCATACGTGTGGGGTATCTATAGATAGGTCTTCAAAAATGATATTGAGGTTTCTAACATTATTTTTTTCTAAGCTGAATATTTTGCGCGAGAGACACTTCCAAAGTGGTAAAACGTGTCCCCCCCCCTCTAACTTCTAAAATAAGGGAATGATAAATCTAAAAAAAATATATGACGTACATTACCAGGCAAACTTCCAACGAAAATTGGTTTGAACGAAATCTAGTAAGTAGTTTTTTTTTAATACGTCATAAATCGTGAACTGCAATTTACCTTTCATTCAATCAACACAAATGTAAAAATATAAAATAAAAATTATATTATGTTACTTGCTGCTGCGGAACCCTTAATGGGCGAGTCCGACTCGCACTTGGCCGCTTTTTTGGTCTAGCGGTTGGCATATGCGACTGCTGATCATGAGGTCTCGGGTTCGAATCCCCGGTCGGGTCAAAAGGTGTTATTAAGTTTTTCTAATTGTAGAAATGCTTAATAACAGCTCGGAGTTTGGAAGTTGGGGTTTTAGCCCCCGTGACTCGGAGAGCACGTAAACCGTCGGTCCTGCGCCTGATCAGATAACCATCCCATCGGATTATGAGAGTGAGGGAACAGAGAGTGCACCTGAGTTTGCGCACACACTTGTGCACTATAATATCTCCTGCGTAGTTGGCTGGTCTCCGCTGAGACTGGCCGCCGAGGCCGAAATCGGCTAAAAGAACATCATCATCATATTTATCAGCAGTTTGTTTCGTAGTACAAGGTTAACCCACTTTGGGAACAGCCGTTTATGATATTTGTTTGGTTATTATTTATTTATTTAACTCTTTTCCAATATTTTGACTTGACTGCATGAATGTGTAAGCGGTCGCCCCACCGCTTTCTACAGCGCCGAGTGTTATAGATTCAAACCCTACATGGGATAACACTTTGAGTGATACACAAATTGTTGTCCCGAGTCTGGGTGTTCCTTGTGTCTGTTACATATATATTTATAAAGTTCTCCGTGATACAGTAATATTCCTTATGCGTGAATTGTCTTCTTTTAAGTATTTCTCTGAACGATAACTCACCAAGTTGGTGAAATAGTATCCACCTTCTCCAGTCATGAGCCTCTGTGCGTTGCAGAACCGCGTCACGAAGTTTATGTTGCTCACCAACCGAGGAGGGTTCGCTTTTAACACCTGGTGATGAGATTTATTAACAAATATATAAATATTTCATACATCATCTATACAAATAAATAAAACTGGAGTGTCTGTTTTGTAATATTAAAATAACTGTTTTTTAATAAATGCATATATTATGTATGTATACACGGCACATGTACAGAAATAACATTTTTTTTTTAAAATTTTGTGTATCTGTTTGTTACGGGTAACCTCTGGAACGGCTGGACCGATTTTGACGGGACTTTCACTGGCAGATAGCTGATGATCTAAGGAATAACTTAGGCTACTTTAGACTAGCTTTGTCCCGCGGCTTTACCCGCGGCACGACAATAACCGCGGGTAACACCGCGGGGTTCAGCTATATAAATATTGATGTGTGTTTGACATCTAACACACAACGCCATCTAGTCCCAAGCTAAGCAGAGCTTGTGTTATGGGTACTAGACAACTGACACAAATACATGAATACTTTATTTTATTTTTTGTAAATACATACATATTGTACATAGAAAACACCTAAACTCCAAAAAAAATATTTGCAGATCATACAAGCATTTGATCCGAACTGGGAATCGAACCCGCGACCTCAACCACAGCAGTCGCATACGCTACCACTGCGCCATCGAGGCAGTCATTTTTGCATTAGATAGGTAATTTAACAAATGCTATATATTTAGAAAAGTAAATTAAAGATTTTATTTCTTTGTCGGCTTGATTAGTAGATATATTCATGCGAAATTATAGATTTCTAGCACTAATCATCTGTTAGATGTAGTGTAGATAGATGGACACACGGACATGACGAAACTATAATGGTTCCGTTTTTTAACCGACTTCAAAAAAAGGAGGAGGTTTCGCAATTCGACTGTATATTTTTTTGTCATTTCAGCTCCATAGCATATCATCCTATCGACCCTAAGATATTCTTATATTATTATACTCCTAGGATATTATTTTTATAAAAATAAAATAATTATAATTCAAAATCAACAGTGAAGCTATGAAATCTAAAATACTTTGCAATTAAAAACATTCAAATGAGTTTTCTTTAAAACATTTATTATTTACTAGTGGTTGCCCGCGGCTCCGCCCGCGTATATGTCGGTTATCGCGGCAAATAGAAGCCTATGTGTTATTCTGATGTATAAGCTAAATTACTGTAAGGTTTCATCCAAATCCGTTCAGTAGTTTTTTGCGTGGTAGAGTAACAAACATCCATCCATCCATCCAAACTTTCGCGTTTATAATATTAGTATAGATGTAGATGTTATAAAGTAATTTTTGTCTATAACCTCGCTCAAACTTTTAAGTGAAAGAAATATGATAATTTTGGTTCTGAGGTCAGAGCAATCCAACCGTAAATTACAGAAACACTTTAGTTTCAAGTCGTGTGAGTTCCTTTTAGATTATAAAATGATGAACAAATAGATTCTTGCGGAAATCATTCGATTTCCCAGCCGTGCATAGGTTTTATTTTAATATCAAATCAGCACTAGGTGTATTGCGTCATTGGAGTATTAGCTCAGATTTTTTTTTCACTAGGTTTTACGGCTCTGGGTTCTAGCCCTTTTAAGCCAGATTAGCGCTAATCCCAACGACGCAGTGTTACCAGGTTATTGTAGAGGAGTGTGTCTGTATAAAAGTGAAGTCGAATTACTTACAGTGAATATAAGTGCGGGTAGCAAGTCATCAGCGGAAGCGGGAGCGGCGTGCGAACACAGCCGTAACACGTGGCGACACGCTCGACGCACGCGAGACAACTTGCCGCCCGGAGACAGCGCGCTGTCCATGCCCAGCAACTCTGCGGACAATCACCACTATGTCAACACACATCGTTGGCTACATGACGATGATGATGATATGCTCCACGCCACGGTGTTCAGTCTCAACGGAGATCAACCAGCTATGCAGGACATATATTTTACTAGATACTTTTTTAAACTTTTTTTTTAAAAGGCAACTCCCGTTTTTGGGATATAAATCCTGTGTCGCGGGGGACTTTACATCTATGTATGTAACACGACATGGGAAAGTTCAGGCGCAAGACCAACTGCTTCACGGCTTCGGGTTGTTATTAATCATTTCTCTAATAATTAAAACTCAATTAAAGTAAATTGATATGTAAATATATGTAAGTGCAGTAAGTATGTTTTAAATCTATGTTTATCTATATATATAAATGCGAAATACCACTCACTTATTAATCACGAAATCTCAGAAACTATAACACCTACAAACTTGAAATATGGCAGATAGGTTCCTTATAGGGTGTAGACATCAGCTAAGAACGGATTTTACTAAACTCCACCCCTAAGGGGGTAAATCAGGGGATGAAAGTCTGCGTGAGCGAAGCTGCGTGCAAAAGCTAGTGTATGTATATATGTATGTTACTTATTTATGTATGTCTAATGTATATTTTAGATCCGAAGTTAAATAACCTATGTGCGACTACATCACAAGATTTCTACACCACCCCAAGGTTGACTGGTAGAGAATGCCCTGGGCATTAAGTCCGCCGATGTACAAAAGTGCATAAAGTTATAAATAAAAATAAATAAAAAATAATGCTTTTTCTTCCTTGGCAAGCACACTTAAAACATATAGACACCAAATTATTGAGAAAAAAAAACTAAAACAAGCCGATTTCTTGGAGCTACAATCTTGCAGTATGCTTTACCCTCGCCTTATCAGTTTAATTACGCCAATTTACATTCTAATTTTGAAAACAAGAAAAATAAATTTGGCATGGAGATACTTCGATTCCTGAGGAAGGGCATAGGCTTCTCATTAATGCGATAACCGACAAACACGTGGGCGGAGCGGCGGGCAAAAACTAGTATGAAAATATATATTGAAAATTGAAATAACGTTTAGCGCCCCTGATATCTTATTTCACTCTAAAAAAATCGTGTCCAATGACGTCACTCACCACTAATAGCCTTGTACAACAGCTGTCTACACTCGGCGTTGGCTCGGTCTAATTTACATTCTAGATGCTTCTCGCCAACCCAGCTCAACTGCTGGATGCGTTCAGACATCGCGCGATCCAGCCGCTCATCATCTGTACCCGTGGGAGAGAATACTATTGATGGTAACCTACAAAATAATACATGAGTTTATATTTAGGTAGCTGTACCAAGGCTTTGATGTGCCATTTTGTTGTTGGGTTAAGGAAAAATGAGGAACAAAATTGTTGTAAAATAGATAAAAAAACTGTTTGAAGGGGTTGTATATCTGTGTACAACGTCACATCTTTTTGAGTTTATTAAGTGCAGAATTAATATTCACTGCCTCGGTAGCAACTGCTGTGCTTGAGGTCTCGGGTTCGATTCCGGGTCGGACCAAATGTTTGTATGACCTGCAAGCATTTGTTTCGGTTTTTTTTAAAAAAAAAAGGACATCTCCCGCACTAGGAATAAATCCTGTGTCGCGGGGGACTTTACAAACATACATGAAACGGACACAAAGAACACCCAGACTCAGAACAACATTTTGTGGATTACACAAAGTGTTGTCCTACGTGGGATTTGAACCCACGACACTTAGCTAAGTAGGAAACGGCGTGGTGACCGTTAAACCACTAAGCCAAACGTGCAGTCTGGGTGTTTTCAATGTATAATGTATGTGTATTCACAAAAATCAGTTGTCTAGTACTCATAATACAAGCTCTGCTTAGTTAAGAACTAGATGGCGTTGTGTGTTAGATGTTCAAAATATTTATTTATTATTTTAATACATATAAGCCGATCCACGCAACATAGTCTGCAGTACTCTCGCGTTCAACTAAACAAACTTTTCAGCCTTATCTATAGGTACTTAATATTGCGGGAGAGCCACGATTCGGCATGAATGAGCCGGCTCGACCGGAGTGATACCACGGCCTCACAGAAAACCGGTGTGAAATAGTGCTTGCGCTGTGTTTCACCGAGTGAGTGAGGATACCGGAGGCCCATACCCCAATCCCCTACCTCCCCCCCATCCCCAAAAGGCCGGCGACGCACTTGTGACGCTTCTGGTGTTTCAGTTGTCCATAGGCGGCGGTAATCGCTTACCATCAGGTGATACGTCTGCCCGTTTGCCCGCCAATTCCATAAATAAAAAAAAGCTATAGAGCTTGAACGCGATAATCTCATGAACTAATGGTCCGATAAAAAAAAATCTTTCAGTGTTTAGATAGCCCATTTATCGAGGAAGGCTATTTATGATCACGCTAAGACCAATAGGAGCGGAGCAGCAATGAAGAAAGTTTAAAAAACGGGAGAAAATTACCATGCTACGGGCAGTAGGAGACGGAAACGAGGTTGCGTGGACCACCAACGTGGTGGAGGTACCAATATTAAAAGTATGGAAAAATATACTCACTCATGTAAATATGTCATGGCATGTTTCTCGACGAAATCCATAAGCAGTTCCTTGGTGTCCGAGTCCACATTCGTGAAGTGTGACGAGGTATCCATGTGTCTCATGAAACGCTGGAAATAATCATACATTTAGACAACTTACTAGCGAGTAATTGCAGTAACGAATCAAACTCATACGGGCTTTTTACTTAAGTAAAATATCTTTAGATAGTGCTAGCTGAACGCCGCGGTGTTTCACGCGGTTGTTGTCATACCGCGGGTAATGCGGCGAGGCGAAGCTAGTCTAAAAAAAGTACTCCTTATATCATCAGCTCCCTATAAGTGAAAGGCCCATCAAAATAGGATCCTAGGTCCTAGAGGTTAGCCGGAACAAACAGACAGACAAAAATTGAAAAAAATGATACTTGGTATATGTACAGTGTATACATACATATGCATTTAGTAAAAAGCGGTTATTTTAATATTACAAACAGACACTCCCAATTTTATTTATTTGTATAGAGTATAGATAAAATGATGACGCTTCCGCTGTCTGTTCGCTTAGATCTTTTAAACTACTCGACGGATTTCAATGCAGTTTTCAGCAATAGGTAGACTGATTCAAGAGAAATGTTTATACGTGTAATACAAACATAATATACAAGACTTTTTTTTTGGGTTGGGGGCAAACGAGCACACACATCGCTTGATGGTAAGAGATTACCACCGCCCACGGACACCCGCAACACCAGAAGCGTCACAAGTGCGTTGCCGGCATTTTAAGAAGATGTACGCCTTTTTCTTGAAAGATCGAGGGTTCGGGAATACCACAGACAGTTCATTCCACAGTTTTGTTGTGCGATACAGAAAGTTTCTAGAAAACCGCACAGTTGTAGACTAACAACCATCCAAATGATAATATAATGATGTCTTTGTTTCACAATTCGATAAAGTACTATCAGATGCGTCGTTATCGTCCAGTAGTGGCTATTTATTGTGTCAACTCCAAGTTTACGCACCGATAGTATTAAAGCTGGATTTACTATCAAGTTACTGTAGGTTTGATCCCACCTAATATACTATGAACTACTTCCAAGCAAGCATTTACATTAGGTGAAGGCAACAGGAATTTATTGTAGTACATTTATGTGCCATATTATGTTCTAAACTAAAGTTAAAATTTTTGTTAGTTTTATTTTACACTAGCCTTTGACCGTGGTTCCGCCTGTGTGTATGTCAGTTATCGCGGTAAAAAGTTGCATATATTCTTTGTCAAGAAGTTTCTCAAAGCCGTCCGTGAAAGCATATTACATATTATACAGGGTGGATATGAAAAAACGACATTTGACGAAACCGCGGGCCATTCAAATATGTCTGTTGACTTTGGGATTGTCAAATTTATTTGAAAATTGAAATTAAAAAAATGAAATTTTCACTAATTTTTAACAAATAGCTTTGCAAATAAGTAATAACAAAAAGTATGTCTTACGGGCAACGTCTTACAAAAAGAATATCTCGTTTTTTTAGAACTTTGTGAATAGATCTATGGCTTACTTACTTGAAAATGATGAGCAGCTGTACGCAAACTACATATCAGTGTAGGTACGTAAAGCCAGAGCGGCGTTTCCTCGACATTCTCCATAAATTAATATCATATCCGAGTATTCACTAGCCGTATAACCAAATCGAGGCATTGTTTCATTTACACTCACACAAAGTAATTGTTAAATAACAACTAAGTACTAACAAACCTAACTAATGCGTCCTGTCACTACAAAAGCAGTTTTTCGCACTTATCACTTTAAAATACCTATTACTAATAATCAAAACAAACAGGACAGAGGGCTTTAGCGCCGGCTACTTCAAACGTGCAACGACGCGATCGACTGCCAAAATGTGCAACACGTCACAGGTTCGCGTACTGCGACACACTGACCCACTAATCAAATGCAGTTTTTTACGTTTGAAATTAGAAAAGGATAGAAAAGATATTTTCGGTTGACCCTTTTACTCTCCCGGGTGATTCCTTCCAGCAATACCTACCTATTGTTTTTAACTATTTTGTGATTACGTGTGTGAGGGTCTTATTGCTCAGACATAAGGTATATTTTAGAGTGACAATTATTTGAGTAGTTAGACCTAAACTCGTTAACCCGTTGATAATCGCGTTGCATTGAACACATCGTGTAGTAAATTTCAAAAACGAAAAGTAGTGTCCTGTGGCTAAACTACTGAACCGATTTTATTGAAACTTTGTAGGTGAACTTGTAACGTGTGTAGGTATACCTAGTTAAAAAAACACTTGCTTTGTGGTATCCACCTTGTATAAGACAGTCAGAGTTTTTATTGCATATATAATATTACCAGGGGGTCTTTAACCGTCTCCTACACGATTTTATTCATAAACTAGCATTCACCCGCGGCTCCGCTCGCATTTAAAAAAAGTATCCTATGTTACTTCTAATACCTCCAAGAATATGAGTACCAAGTTTCAAGTAGTTTTCGCGGAAATACTAAACTTTATGTATCTATTATTTACTTCCATTCAAGGCTGCCCAGTATATACAGTCAGCCGATGAAGTAATCAGCCTATTGATAAAAGTAATTAAACAAAGGCAAAACTATGATTTTACATTATATTTTTAGAAACACTTCACAAAACGGCATGCGTAAAACAATGTTACTGTTACGAGGAAAGATTATTCCAGAATAAACATTACACGCACACAACACGCACACACACGCTGAAACATCCGAAAGTTTTTGTTGATTTCCGAGGCACGAAATGATAAACCTTACTTCGATATACATAGCGTCAAATATAGATTGATCGTTGCGCCGTTGTTTCTAGCGCTTTCGCCGGCGGGCGCGTTCTTGGTACCGTGAACGACCTTGTATATACGATTAGTTACTACAATGCTCTAGTAATAATAATATGGGTATAAGAAGGACGTCTCGCGGGCCGCAGTTCAGTTAAGTTTGAGATACAGTGCGATTAATATCTGAGTGATATCAGTGATTAACCTAGTGAACTCGGCGACAATTAAGGATTGTTTTTCTAAGTTATATTAGAGTGTTTGATTTTAAAAGTGTTTTAATAAAGTCTATTTTACATGTCAGAAGGTTTATTTCTTAAATCCATCGAATCCTAACACGTAACATTATATTAGAGCACTTAAGGCAACAGTTACACGTAAACGTACTTCATACAGATCGTGTTAACGCTAAGTTTCAAGTACATTTCATCATTATAAACCGAGAGCTAGTGAACCCTCCAAGTAACTTTATGTCTGTAAGGTTAGAAATAGTTATAGTGATGAGTCAGCTCTATGTACAGCACTCAGCAGGCTATGTACGGTAACCATCATCTGTCACGCATCATTCCTGAACGTCATCTACGCCTATATTTTTGAAAGTGTACATAAAATTTGAAAGAAACTTTCTGTACATTTTCAGCGGGGTTTGGGCAGAGGGTTCACTAGCTCTTGGACTATAGGTATTATTAATCAAGTTTTTTTTTTGTGTCTGTTTGTAATATTAAAATAAAAATAACCGCTTTTTACTAAATGCATGTACTGTACATATACCAAAATAACATTTTTTTTAAATTTTGTCTGTCTATTTCGGCTAATCTCAGACCAACCTCTCAGTCGGTGCTCAGCTAGTATAAAGTCGCTGCCGTTATCTTTTCACTTCCGTCTTTTAAACTACTTAACGGATTTAGAATAAACTTTATTGTACATTGCATACCAATTGAATCACCATGTACAAATGGCGGCCTTATCGTTAAAAAGCAATTGCTTTAATAGAAAACACCCAAACTCCGAAACAAATATTTGCAGATCATACAAACCTTTGGATCGTTTGGGAATCGAACCCGATACCTCAGGCACAGTAATAAAAAGTTATTAGTAGAATCGATATTTATCTTACCTGATACTGTCTTTGCACCCGTTCGGAGAGCTCATCCACTGTGAGTACGTTGGCGCACTTGATTACATCCATGATGAAACTGTGGACGAACACCCTGGCATCGCGGTCCATAGACGGTGACAGCTGAGAGAACCTCATGCGGAAATCTGACTTCATACCCTCGTTCACCATCGCCGGGATCTTGAATTCTGGATGGCGTTTCTCTGCATTGTGGTCATGATCGTCTATAGGACAAAAAAGTTATAAAAAATCAGATTTTTCCACATGTGTGATGTGTTGCCCACGGCACAAAAAAGCGGCGGGTAACGCCGGCGGGCGAAGCAAGTCTACACCAGCTATCTGCCAGTGAAAGTCCTGTCAAAATCGGTCCAGCCGTCCCAGAGATTAGTCGGAACAAACAGAGACAAAAATTGTAAAAAACGTTATTTTTAACCGACTTCGAAAAAGGAGGAGGTTCTATGTTCCACTGTATGTATTTTTTTTTTTTTTTATGTATTTTACCCGATTACTCCGTCAGTTGTGGACCGATTTAAAAAAAAAATATTTGTATTCGAAAGGGTATGCTTCCGAGGTGGTCCCATTGCCAGCATATCAGGATCTGATGATGGGATCCCAGGGAAACTCTCATTTTTTATAGGCACATACTATGTTTTTCGTATATTTTCTGAAGTTACACCCGTATTTGCGTCTGGTAGTCATCATTTTATGATGATGAGCTGATGATGTAAGGTACAACTCCTTAACGGTTAGGAGTTGGAGGATAAATCTATAAATATCAGATGTATATATGTTACCTTTAGTCGTATTCTTTCAAATTATTTAGGTAAGCTGATGATGGAAGGTGGAAGGTACAACTCCTCAACGGTTAGGAGTTGGAGGATAATTCTTTCAATTTTATACGTATCTAAAGACCTTCAGTCGTATACTTTCAAGTTATTTAGGTGAACTAATGATAGAAGGTTAAACTCTTCAACAGTTAGGAATTAGAGGATGATTTCAATATTACACGTACGTTTAGCAGGGATATTCCGGTTAGGGTTAACCTAACCGAAATAATCTGTTATTAACCCTTTTGAAAATGGGTTAACCTAAATTTAGGATTAACCTAAATATGTGTTACCGAATTATAACTGTTAACAGGAATAATCTAATACACGATAATTACGGTTAACCTTAACCGAATTTGATATAGGTTTCTGGATATTTGTAGGTCCGTGATTCATTTTTCGTTACAGTCGTCGGTGACGTTCATTATTTGCGTGGAATGGGAAAAGGGGATAACAAGTTAATTTTTTTTCACAAGAGATCAAGTAAAATTGATTAATTTTCGAATCGCGTCACGTCGTAAAATAACCGAAATCTTGGGTTAACATCTATCATTTGGGTTAACAATTTCAAAAACATAAACCCTTTAATTTGGGTTAACCCTTATTGTTTGGGTTAAAACAATAACATATATAATCTGTGTCACGCGGCACTCACATGCCCGCTTCCACGCCCTCCAAGCCTCACCCCGCGCGCGCCTACGAGGACCGTCTACTGCCGAGAACACCCCGCACCTCAAGCCTCATGGGGACATAAAAGCAAGCGCGCGGCGTCACAGAGCTTTTTTCTCATCGCTGCGAACGGACAGTTAAGTGCTCCTTGTCTGGAGGCACTGACTGGTCGAATCTCTTAAATCCACACCCTGTCTGTACATCTATCTGTTTGTGTTATACTTCAGTAAATAAATAACGTTTAAATTGTTGTTGTGAAGCGTCTGATTTCACCATCTTCAGAACCTCGTGGCCTCACCACCACCTCAAGGGCTCCTAAAGCCACTACGTGACACATGGCGCCCGGCTGAACTAAGAGATTCGACCACGATTTACCTCGTATTTCTTTTTGCTTTTATTGTGCATAATTTATGTATTTTTCTCGTGTTCTGTGTTGAATCCCATCCAGGTTAGTGTTTTTTTGCCTTTTTTCTCGCTGTGAGCACATGCTAGACGAGACCGCATGTACGATCACATATTGCTAGCCGCTTTTCCTATAATTTTTTCGCGAACGTATACCGCGTGGACCAAAACCACGTGCGCATCACGGGTTAATTAACCGCTTTTTTTCTTTAATCGCTTTAGATACATACCGGCTACTACCACGTGCATTTTTACACGTTGCTTATTACTTTTAATATCAATTTTGTTCGCTTCCAGCTTCCATAAATAACATTTTCACATATGCGTCGCTGGCGTACGTTAGATTAGCATCGTAGTAAAACCGGTTTCACCGCAATCAACACTGCGCCACTCTCGGCGGCTCGCTTAATCTTATCTTTATAACAACCTGGATGCAATTCAATTCATTCCATTTTTCTTTGAAAATACGTCTAATAGCAATAACTAACGTATCTTCACTTCATTTCTTTTACTTTTAAAACTATTAACTTACATCGAACATTTATTCTACAAAATGGCCTACGATATTAAATTCTCGTGTTTACAAAAACCAGAATTAGAATACGAGGTCTATCTGAGGGGTGGCGTAAAGTCTAACACCGTAGAAGATTTACGCAAACAAATTTCCAAACTCGCGTCAAGTTCTCCTTCCGAGGACGTAGCGGAGTCCCATTTACCCCCCGAGGAAGATTTCAATGCTTTAAAATTATCGCTCTTTAAAGTTGATAATAACATTAAAATGTTAAAATCTAACTTCGATAAAAATCTATTTAATAGAACGGAGTCTCTTTTACATCACGTCTACCACAGATTGAATCGTGTGAGAATAGACTCACTGCCGGATATAAACCCCATTAAAACCACGTGGAACGAATTCCACACTCTTTACGCATCGCTTAAACGGTTAACTTCTCAGCCCAGCGGAAATGAATCGCGGACGGAAGACTCGATCGGGGGTGACCAGAGCTCACCTGTTAGCTCGTTAACCTATGAACGAAAACTTTTTTCGGAACTAGCTAAGTTTAAATATAACGGTAGGACGTGTGTGCGTGCCTTTATTCAAAGAATAAATGAATTCATGTCAAGTAGGGATATACCTCAGGATAGGATTCTTTCTTTCGCTTTTGAAATATTCTCAGAAGACGCTTTAACGTGGTATCGTAGCATAAAGGATAGTGTCTCATCTTGGAGTCAACTATGTAAATTACTAAAAGGAGATTTTAGCCCTCATAATTACGACTACAAATTGTTATCGGAAATAAGGTTTCGCTCGCAGGGCGAGAACGAGAACATAACACTATATGTTGCAAAAATGCAAGGATTATTTTCTCGCCTCGACGTACCTATTAGCGAACCGGATAAATTAGAAATACTTTTGAATAATATTCGGCCGTGTTACCCAAATTCTTTTCTAACAGCAAATGTTGTAGACATTCCTAGTCTAATTAGTGTGTGTAAAAATTTCGAAAAATACGATAGTCGTAATAAAGATTTCCGCGAACCCCCTAGGACGTCTGCTAATACCCTAGCACCGGAATTCGCCTATAATTACCCTTCTTCTAGTAATTCTAACCCCTTTAAAGGTAATTTCTATAACAAAAACTCGTACAATAATTTTCCCAACTATAAGGGTAAACATTTTTTTAAACCTACTGGTACAACTGCACAGGTAAATGTCGTACAGGCCACTTCTAATATTACTAGTAAATTCTGTCCTCGTTGTAGAAATACAACACATTCACTTTTTGATTGTCGACAGCCTAGATATTTGATTTGTTTTAAATGCGGTTTAAAAGGTTTTCGTAGTACCGATTGTCCTAAATGCAATAATAAACAAAACACATCGGTTCCAAAAAACTAAATAATAAGGATTGGAGAACTACCAACCATCCAAATTTTAATAAAATTCAATGGAATAATTGGTTGAGTTACATTTCAATTTTTTTTAACCGTCATCACCTATCTCCAATCCGTAATTCTAAGAATATATGTACTCCTCATGTTTGTCTCTCAGTGAACGGCAGAAAGACCACTGGTCCTCTTGACTCTGGTTCTTGCGTGACAGTCCTAGGAAACAATTCTCATAAACATTTTCTAAACAAAAATTATCGACTCGACAGTTCTAACAAAATAAAATTAATTACCGCTAGTGGAGAACATTTACATTCGTTAGGTTCCGTTTCTCTTCCTTTTGAATTTCAAAATAAATCAATCAACCTTAATGTCCATGTCGTACCTAATATGAAAAATCCTTTAATTCTTGGTATAGACTTCTGGAAGGGTTTTGATCTGTTTCCTAGCCACTTAGAATCTGTTTCGCTTTTAAAGTCTGACGCGCACGTCGCTGCACTACAGGCGGACGCCCGCGGTGACCTTGTATCTGATAATTTGATTTCGCCAGGCTCCACTAACGATCCTAGGTACTCTAATTTAAACTTTCTAGGTTCTACTAACGATCCTAGGAACTCTAATAAAAATCTACCATTTTCTACTAAAGATAGGTACTATAACAAAAATCTGCCAGATTCCACTAACGATTCTAGGCACTCTAATCTATTACTGTCAGGCTCCCCTAACGAGTTCCGACACTCTAATTTAAATATACCAACATCTACTAAGGATGCGTGGTACCTAAACTTTTACAACCGGTGTAAAAACTCACCGAACTCCTGTTTAGATTATCAAATAATAAATAACAAACTTTATCGCTTTATAAAGACTTTGAATCCACGCGCTAAACATTTTCAATGGAAAGAAGTCGTTCCGTCTGAACAGAGACTAAAAATCATAGCGGAGGGCCACTCAGCGTACACTACCGGCCATTTCGGTATTTTTAAAACATTTAAACGATTAGCGTTAAATTACTTCTGGCCCGGAATGTACGCAGACGTAGTTAAAGCTGTGAACTCGTGTGTCAATTGTATCGCTCATAAACAAAATTGTTTTTTCTTTCCTCTAAAACGGGCTACGCCGGATATAATATCAAAAATTTCAAAAGAAAACGTCTTCCTTGTCCATGGCGTCCCGCTTTCCTTAGCATTTGTTAACGGAAAACAATTCAGCAGCGCATCTCGTAAAAACTTAATAAACAAATACAAAATTCCAATCGTACATTACACACCGCTGTATACACCTCGCGTAGGCACGGTGAAGCGATATAACTATAGCTACTAAAATCTACTAAAAACTAAACAGCTATTTCTTTTTTATTTTACTCTTAAATACTACTTTGGACGTTGTTGAACAGTAGTATAGTAATTGTATAGTCTGGCGTATTTTTTTTCTATCTTAGCGACAAAAACAAATATTTTTTGCGTCTCGTTTGATCGGCAAATTAGCCAAAGATAGTTAACCAAATTAATAAACAGTAAATTTTGTTTCGCTCATTCCATAACTAACATTTTTTACAGATGGGTTTCTGTTTTATATATCTCTAAAAATTATTTCCTGCGTCGTAAATCAACATTTCTCGTTCTTACACATCTTAATTTTTCGAAAAAAATGCTAAATCATCGAATAAACGTCGCATTTCTAATAAACATAAATAATTTACAAATATTACTTTTCCTAACCCATGGTTCAAAAGTTAAAAACTCGAGTCAAACCTGACTCACAGGTTCGATTCCCGGCCGTTTCTTTTTCTTTCGTACGCACACGCATCCTATCCGATATATATATAAATAATGTAAATTTTTTTTTTTCCATCACCTTTACACGTCACGATTAAATAAAAAAAAAAAAATGGAAAATCTCTTAACAAATTTAAATGTAAAATCTTTTCGAACAAACATCGGAATGCGGATGACTCATCCGCAAGCCATTAACTCTTATCTTGTTTACGTTCGTATGAATGAGTCGTCGTCTGCCGGTCGAGTTTTTCATTCACAATTCCTATTCAGTTTTTTTCTTAACCCTTCTACTTTGCCTAATTTTTTTTAAAAAAGTTCTGATCCTTTCTAAACTTCTTTACAGGGTGCCTGCGAGGACTTCAAGGAGTTTCTAAGAAGATCAAGGCGAATTTCTCTACGCAAAATTCTGCCCTAATGGGGGGAGTGTCACGCGGCACTCACATGCCCGCTTCCACGCCCTCCAAGCCTCACCCCGCGCGCGCCTACGAGGACCGTCTACTGCCGAGAACACCCCGCACCTCAAGCCTCATGGGGACATAAAAGCAAGCGCGCGGCGTCACAGAGCTTTTTTCTCATCGCTGCGAACGGACAGTTAAGTGCTCCTTGTCTGGAGGCACTGACTGGTCGAATCTCTTAAATCCACACCCTGTCTGTACATCTATCTGTTTGTGTTATACTTCAGTAAATAAATAACGTTTAAATTGTTGTTGTGAAGCGTCTGATTTCACCATCTTCAGAACCTCGTGGCCTCACCACCACCTCAAGGGCTCCTAAAGCCACTACGTGACATCTGTTAACCGAATCGATGAGTAACACTTTGAAACGGTTACAGATTGATTCGGTAACCGTTTATAACGAATACCGTTATGCATGGGTTTTCCGTTTAGACCTTCATTTGTATTCTAGATGATGAAATTTGATGAAATAGTTCAACTTACTACTTACCTACGATTGTTTGCACTAAAAACTGAAAAATAAAAACTTTTTATAAAAAAAAAAACCGACTTCCAAAAAACATCCAACATAACTCTCTGCCAAAAAAACACTTAAAAGAGTAAAATAAACTGGTTCTTCATAAATTGCCTATACCTAATTCTTTATTCATTTAAATAGTAGTATTATAATGTGTGCTAGGTACCTAAAATCTGTTTGAAGTCGGTGCTAAGCCAAAAAGAATACAAACGAACAATTACAAAAGTCTAAGCGATAGTCACTTGGCACCGACTTCAAACAGATTCTAGGTACCTCGCACACATTATAAAACTACTATTTAAATGAATAAAGAATTAGGTATAGGCAATTTATGAAGAACCAGTTTATTTTACGCTTAGTGTTTTTTTGGCAGAGAGTTTTCGTTGGATGTTTTTTGGAAGTCGGTTTTTTTTATTTATAAAAAGTTTTTTGGTATAATATGTACCGTGTTTACATAAATGCATTTAGTAGTAGTAAAAGGTGGTATTTTTAATGTTACAAACAGACACTCCAATTGGATTTGTTTAGATTTATTTGTTATGTGAACATAAGTTATTGGTATTGTTGCGCCATAGAGTTAAATGGGTCTCGTATAATCTAGATAATTCGAGAGGACAGCGCCATCTAGTATCGCACGACTGTAGAGATTACGATTAATAAATCCGATATTTTCAACGTTAGATGGGGCTGCAATTAATGGATTACTGATTCTAGGAGATTCTATTTGGGTCAGAATGGTTTATCGAATACTAGGGATCATTCCAGATATTTCGATAACCCTATAAAAGCGGAGCGTGTTAGCCGTACGGGCCAGTATTGTTTCACGATGCAGTGGATTAACATCGAAGCGATTTTCTATTGCGTCTAACTAGCGATTAAGTGAATAATTGTTAAAAAAGTGTTGTCATTAATAAATATTGTGTTATTTTTTGGTAATCAACCGACTACTTTTATTTAATCAATGCCTGGCTCGTAACAGTATGATGTAATTTACAAGAAAAAACAAACAGTAAAGTGGGTACAGGAACTTTAAACTTCCAAACTAATTGTCAATATTTTGATCTTGTTTATTTTATACTAGCGACCCGCCCCAGCTTCGCCAGGGTGGATTTCAGATGCCTCCGCCGATGACACGATTCGTGCATTTTAAATCTGTAATATCTTCGAATATATTCATTTAAATTAGATACTATAAAGGCCCTTTTTGATCTATATTAAATGCACAATGTATTTAATTTACTTAATTGTATAAAAATTCATTCTTTATTGCTTAAAATCACTTCGTAAATAAGCCATTATTTCTCGTAAAAAGAAAGGAATAAAAAATGGTTGTTGGGGGTTATCCCTAAGAGATAGACATATACCGTCGCGGACTTTTTTGTAGTACTTTTTAAGGTGTACAATACTGTAGTACATTAATTTGATCTATCTCGTAGGGTGCAACCAGCGTTTGCAATGTAAGCGCAAAAAAATGAGTTTATTTGCTACATCACATTAGAAACCTCGAAAATTAACAGTGTTCCCATACTATATTATGCATTTATTATACATAAAAACCTTCCTCTTGAATCACTCTATCTGTTAAAGCAACCCGCATCAATATCCGTTGCGTAGTTTTAAAGATTTAAGCAAACAAAGGGATCTAGGGACAGAAAAAGCGACTTTGTTTTATACTATGTTGTAGTGATAGTGATAAACTAATATTATAAAGCTGCAGAGTTTGTTTGTTTGTTTGAACGCGCTAATCTCAGGAACTACTGGTCCGATTTAAAAAATTATTTCAGTGTTGGATAGTCCATTTATCGAGGAAGGCTATAGGCTATATTTTATTTTCAAAAAAATTAGGAATCCGTAAGTAAATTGCTATTTCGTAACCCAAGGTGTGAAATCGAAAACCTATTTTTGCGTGAGCTGCAAAAAGTATTGACAATAGAACAAAATAATGTATTACGGGTTTGTAGGTCCCATTAAGATCTACAAAAAAGTCCGCGAGAGCATATATCTAACTATCATGGTTTAGTCACAATAACCACTTTTGTGTTCAAAAATATTATTAAATCGTCTGAAGAAAGAAACTACGTTAAATGTGTATCGTAATATTAATCCTTATCCATATAAAGCATTATGTTATCAAGGGTATTTATGTAGAAGTAAAATACTTTTTGTTTCATCCCAATCGGACATTTCGTTTAGAAGTTATCACGAGTTTAGGACGCTAAGAGTTGGTACCTAATAAAATGAGTTATTTGCCAAAGAGTTTTTTTCAACATAATACCTAATCTTAATCTTTATCCAAATAAAGGTGTTGTTGATTATGAGTATTAGATCTTAGAAGAGTATAATAAATACATCTATACTAATATATAAAGCTGAATAGTTTGTTTGTTTGAACGCGCTAATCTCAGGAACTACTGGTCCAATTTGAAAAATTCTTTCAGTGTTAGATAGCCCATTTATCGAGGAAGGCTATAATATGTCATCACGCTAAGACCAATAGGAGCGGAGCACCAATGAAGAATTGTATAGAACCCGCATCAAAATCCGTTGTGTTGTTTTAAAGATTTAAGCAAACAAAGGGACATAGGGACAGAGAAAGCGACTTTGTTTTATACTATGTAGTGATGATGATGCAACATAAATATAGAAATCTACATTATGTATACAATATATGGTTTTCAACGTTGCATTGATAATAACATCGATTTACTATCGTTAACGTAAACCTAAGGCAAAATAATAGCTGAATTTTATCTGCCGCTTGTTCATTAATATTTGTACTTGATTTGAGCACATATCGTATTGAACCTGTTATCATTCCTTATCACCGACTATGAAATAATGATTTAGTTTAATAAAGTTGCATATATATTGTATAGTTCGCGGGAAGTTTAGAGCGAAATGAACATTGAACCTATCGATTGCAGAAGTATAGGCACAAATGGTTGCGATGAGTCATGTACTTTCCAGAAAATGATTACACAATAATGTAATTCAATTAAGATTTTTGCATCGTCATATTGCAACATATGGACTGCGGAGTTCACCGAATTACGAGGATTTTCCCATGAAACATATCGAATTTTTAGAACATTTTTAACCGACTTCGAAATAGGAGGAGGTTATCAATTTGCTGTTTTTATATGTTTGTTACCTTATAACTTTCGACTGCGTGAACCGATTTTGATGTTTTTTTTTTCTTTTCTTTCTTTTTTCTTTTCTTTCGTGTGGTCCCATTTAAATTTAGTCTAGTTCTTGAAGTCGGTTTTTTTGTTAAAATTTGTAGTTTATTTGAGACAAACCCAGCATATGACTGCACGGATGACGTATTGGTTTAACCAGTCGCCATGCCGTTTTCTACTGCGTGGAGTGTTGTGGGTCCAAAGCCACAACACTTTGTGTGATCCACAAATGTTGTTCCGAATCTGGGTGTTCTTTGTATTCATTTCATGTATGTTTGTAAAGTCTCCCGCGACACATGATTTATTCCTAAAGCGAGAGTTGTATTTTTAGAGAAATTACTGTAACATTAATACATACTTGCCGTGCTACGGTGTTTCATAGTTCTACTGCTGCGATACGAGGGACAGATAAATGCAAAGAATAGCGAAAAGTACCAAGAATTTGTGAGTTAGTCCGTTTTTTTTTTCTGAAGGACTGCGCTCCTGCTCTAGGAATAAATCCTGTGTCGCGTGGGACTTTACAAACATACATGAAACGGACAAAAAGAACACCCAGGCTCATAACAACAATTTGTGGATCACACAAAGTGTTGTCCTACGTGGGATTTGAACCCACGACACTTGGCGAAGTAGGAAACGGCGTGGTGACCGTTAAACCACTAGGCCAAACGTGCAGTCAAAAATTTAAAAATCAATGTACGAGTATACTCTTATTGCCAACTCCATCTCATAACAGTATTAACTCTTCTAACTATGCTCAATATTACTGCTAATACTTGAAGTTTAACAAGTAAAATTTTAACAAAATAAAAACAGACTTCAAGGTTCGACTCGATTTCACGTGGATGCCAGACCTTAGTGTCCTTATCATGGTACCACCGTTGGGATATCTCCTTTCCATCAAAAAAAGAATCATCAAAATCGGTTCATAAACGACGAAATTATCCGCGAACACACATAAAAAAAAACAGTCGAATTGAGAAACCTCCTCCTTTTTTTGAAGTCGGTTAAAAAGAGTGGCCATGAGTATCTTTGCCAGTATTCATCTCATAAGGCTCTACGCATTTTGGAAACTGGAAGTTATGGATCGACACAAGCAGGCAGTGGATTTTGTGTTTTCACCTAATTTACCTTGACAAACCAGCACATTCTGTGGCGTCTGTTTGTGTCGATCTATGATTTTTAACTATAGCTTCAATTTAACGTTTATAAATGTCACTTAGTGTCTTAATTCAATAAATGATTTGAATTGAATACTCATTGTTTCGGCTACTCTGTGAAATGGGCCCCCAGGGTACTTTTGGTTAAGACACATTAAAGATTAACCCAAAGAAATATGTTTATGCGAGCGGACACACTGTATAGAATAAAAACCGAATGTATTTATATTTCCTGAATAACATATAAATCAGTATCACTTACAAAAAGGGAACTTTAATGAGTAATATGACTAACGGATATCCAGGGGAATAACTGCATGTGTTATTTTTATTTCTTGCACTTGATTTAGTACCTATATTAATTGCACTATACCTAGTACAGACAGACATAAAACTGTTGTTACCTCATTGTATATAGGACAGTTATTATAAAATCCGTTTTTGTGTGTTTTGACTTTTTTTATGGAATAGGGGGCAAACGAGCTGTCGCATCGCCTGGTGGTAAGCGACTACCACCGCCCATGGACACCCGCAACACCAGAGGCGTCACAAGTGCGTTGCCGGCCTTTGGGGGATGGGGGGGAGGGTTTGGTGTATGGGCCTCCGGTATCTTCACTCACTCGGTGAAACACAGCGCGAGCGCTGTTTCACACCGATTTTCTGTGAGGCCATGGTATCACTCCGGTCGAGCCGGCCCATTCATGCCGAATCGTGGCTCTCCCACGGTATCTCTCCGGCAATCTCCGGAAACTTTTGATACCGGTTTTTTAAAGCCCTGGTATCTAGTGGAGCACCATTTGTGTCAAAGGATGTCTCTCCCACGGTTAAGTAGTTCACAGAATAAGCTCACGGACCACCCGACGTTTATCGATGACTGAAATCCTTGAACCACAGCTCTAAGTACATCAATATCTTTGTGGTGCCGGATAAGGTGTCGCTATTCATCCCGTAGGTGTCGTAAAAGCCGTCTAGGAGAGCAAACTACCCAGGACATCATCACAGAATACAGAGGGAAAAATTGAAACAAACTCTATCCCATCCCATACAACAAGGTAGTAGAGCCACGCTGTTGCCAATGCCCAATGATGCAGAAGCATCACTAGCCCGCCATGGTGTGGGTCACCATGCTGCATTGTTGCATTGTCTGCATTGGCAGTAAGTATGGTGACCACTACTCATGGATTCTACTTATGCTTTCCATCAGGCAGAGTAGAGTCATTTTGGCAGGGCCATACATAGAAAAAAACGCAATCCGCCTAGTCATCGTGGCTAAAATCTCTTTCGAAAGACAGGATCTGCAGTGGTTTTTATAAATAAAATTTTAACAAAAACCGACTTCAAGGTTCTCTTCGATTTCTCTTGGATGCCATCATCAGATCTTAGTGTTCTTATCATGGTACCACCGTTGGGATATCTCCTTTCCATTAAAAAAAACATCATCAAAATTGGTTCATAAACGCCGAAGTTATCCGCGAACACACATAAAAAATACGGTCGAATTGAGAACCTCGTCCTTTTTTTGAAGTCGGTTAAAAATGTCAAGACTTGTGTGCTTACCTGTACTGCTCTTCTTGAAAACGCTGAACTTTAACAGGTTCGCCTTCTTTAGTGTCTCGCTCTGACGGAGGCGCTTTTCCTCGAACTTGCTGAACGACGAGTGAGAGGTGATCTTTAGTCCACGATCTGACTTCCTCTGTTCTGGTTTAGGTAACGTCGCTGACGACTCTTTCTCTGTTTTACAAAAGGATATTAACATTATTAATTAAAACTACTTATAATATAATTTGCCAGCTGCCTAATTCGTTTTGGCGGAAATTATGGGGGCGGATTTAAAAAGATTTGCACCTTTAACAAAAAAAAACTCTATAGATACATCTATATTCCTAAGAGTTAACTAAGCTGATGCTATGACAGAACAACATGTAGGAGTAGTTATATAATACTAGCAACCCACCCCGGCTTCGCACGGGTTCTTTACGCAAAATATAATATAGCTATAATATATATATAATAACTATATATATATAACTATATAATATATATATGGGCGTGTGTGGGACTCCCGACGAATCGGTCTACCCACTAAACCCCGCGGCGGCCTACCTCGGCAGTCTGGAGGAGCTCCAGGAACGCATCAGCGGCTTCTGGAGTCCCCCCTGCCGCACCTCACGTTTGAGGTACATCCCGGGGTAACCAGCGTCACCCCCGGGGCGGGTCGCTTTCGCGCCCCTCACTGTTCTACACAGCAAGAGTCGGAACACCGACCCGCCTTAGACGACACCCCCCGGCCGCACCGGGGTGTCACCGGTCTCGGGCCGTTTGCAGCGGCCACATCTCCCCTAGATGTGGCCACAACGACCCTTAGCCTTGGTTACCCTGGGAAGATGTGCGGCTTAATTTTTGCCGACGTCTTCAACAAATATCGTTATATTTTATTTAGCCAATACACTCAAATATGTTACAAATTATAAACGAAAACCTTACTCAAGAATCACACTATCTATTTTTAAAAACCGCATCAAAATTCGTGTAGTAGCTTTGGAGTTTATCGCGAACAGACAGACAAACGCGGCGGAGGACTTTGTTTTATAATATGAAGTGATAGTAATACACTACCACCTGAACGAAACAGGGACGGATCGCTAGTAGGTACATTGGTATTTGGGATCGAAGCCCATCTAGAACAAATAATTGTGTAATGATCATTATTTGTTCTGCGACTGCGTATAATTAATCTTTAATGTTTAGAAATATATACGGAGGTGGAATTGATAGTGTCGAGTAGAGCAACGGCCCGCTGAATCTCTTATACAGGGGCCTCGTGCAGTCGCGTACAATGGTATAGTCCATTCGTTTAGATAGTGTCGGTGCACCCGCGCGCAATTGTAGTTATTGTTGTGAAATACGAATATATATTATCAATTTATACAACGGCGTAAACTGACAGATCATACTTGCTTGTGGGTGTACGCCACAGGTGGGCCCTTTGATTTTGTGGCAACTTGCCGCACGTGCGACGGATTCACGATCAATGTGACTGTATCAAAGCGAATGGACTATAATTACCAGTGTGTCATTTTGACAGACTTTCAGTGTCGACTGTCGTCGGCTAATGGTTTTATGTTAGAGCAGTAGTATGTATTGCGTTGCATTTTTTGCTTCAAGTATCATGATTATAACTAGGTCTAAAAAGTAAGGGCCTTGCATTGAACTACCTATCCGAGGCCTCGCAAGGAACTACCCGTCCGGGGGCCTCGCAATGATCTACCCGCCCGAGGCCGCGCAATGGCTAACTAAAGAGTCAGCGCCAACGGACGAAGTGTCGGTAAAGATAATAATTCAACATCAATTTAAATTCAACCTAAACTTCTTCAGAATACAACTGTATTTGATGCAACGAAATAAAACGACGGCGAGAAACGGTTGATTTTGTTTCATTACTAATCAGCCCCCCTAACCAAGTTGCAAACGTTCCTCTTTCTGCATCGTTAACGCTTAAATTCTCATGTGTCATTTCATTGGCTATTACTTCGTCTAAGATTAGGTACTTTGTATATGGTTAGCGCATGACACACGAGAATTTAGGCGTCAACCATGCGTCAACGATTGCAGAAAGAAGAATGCTTGCAACTTGGGGGCAGACGGTCGTGTCAAGTCGTGTGTGATTTGTACGAAAATATAATTTCTGTTACATTACATAATCTTATTAAATAGTTCTAGGTGTTGTCTCATGAATCATTTGAGTATTGTATTGCCGTATTGCGCAATTGTACTGAAGCACCCTTGCGTTTGATTAGGATTTAAGGACAGCTCCGTCATGACTTCATGAGTGAAATGTTCGAGTGGAAGTTCTCAAATGATATTAAAATACGCAGATTTATATAAAAGTGAAGAAAATTAATATATCGTTTATTCAAGTTCTGTCACATAACTTTAAAAAGAATTACATAGAGCATTTATAAGCTTTCGAAAAGAGCGTTTTCTTCTTAGAACCATAAATTGTCTAAAAACAAAACGTCTGTGCTATTTAAAATAGGCCTATGTTCAGCAGTGGACTATTAAAGGCTGTTAATCTATACTTATATATAAAACTGAAGAGTTTGTTGGTTTGTTTGAACGCGCTAATCTCACGAACTACTGGTCCGATTTGAAAAAATCTTTCAGTTTTAGATAGCCCATTTATCGAGAAAGGGTACATACTACATATCATCACTCTAAAGCCAATAGGTGCGGTGTACCAATGAAGAATGTTTAAAAAACGATAGAAAATTATCACGCTACGGGCAATAGGAGACGCAAACGAGGTTACGTGGATGTGTCAACTAGCGTGATATTGTAAAGTGTTAAATCACTATTAACACAAAAAATAATTCACCTCTTATATTGAACCCACGCAACCTCGTTTGCGTCTCCTATTACCCGTAGCGTGATAATTTTCCCCGGTTTTTTAAACATTCGTCATTGGTGCTCCTTTCCTATTGGTCGTAGCGTGACGATATAATAGCCTATAGCCTTCCTCCAGAAATGGGCTATCCAACATTGAAAAAAAAATTCTATTTTTTTTTTTTTGTTATGTTTGGCCCGCCAAAATGACTCTACTCTGCCTGATGGAAAGCATAAGCAGAATCCAAGAGTGGTGGTCACCATACTCATTGCGAATGCAGACAATGCAGTATGGAGACCCACACTATGGCGGCCTAGTGATACTGCTGCATCTTTTAGTCTAGTCAACAAGTATGGTACTTGTTGACTAGACTAATTGGGCCTCCGGTCTCGCACTCACCAACGAAACACGACAGCACGAACGCTGTCATTTTACGTTGATTTTCTGTGCGAGGGTAGTACCGCCCCGGTCGAGCCGGCCCATTCGTGCTGAAATCAGCGTGGCTCTACTACCTTTAAAATCGGACCAGCGGTTCCTGAGATTAGCGCGTTCAAACAAACAAACAAAATCTTGAGCTTTATATGTATAATAGTATAGATTGGGGTTTGTTCCCCATATGGGATTTATGTGTAGAACATCTTCTGTGTCGACTAAACGATTGGGAGACAAAGCGGAGCTTGGGAGATTGGGGAGATTGGCGGAGATTGGGGAGCTCATTTGAAAGTAAAAGAGTCCGTCTGTAAGAAAACGCGCGAAACATCTCTGGCCTTGCAACCTTCACAGTAAACAGGAACCTCTCACTGGTAAACAGACCGAATAATTGACACCTTGGCCTAGTAATGTTAATCTAGTAATTCATACCAATACTATAATTTAAAAGTAACTCTGTCTGTCTATTAATTGTTCAAAATCACAGCTCCCAATTACAATGATATTTGTCATGGAGATATATATTTTGATTGTTAGGCTACTTTTTACGGCGATAACCGATAGGTATCCAATAGAAGAAAAAGCTATTTGAAAACAATGTTAAAAATTGTACCTGACACAGTACGTAATATCTCGATGACCTGACACTATCATTTCAGCATTATGTTATTCGTACGTCATATCTTGTTGAATATATTACTTTTAGATTAATAGTAAGTACGTGCGACCGGTCAGTTGTGACGATGATCACATATGTATTGTGATTGGGTTTTTTTATATGTAAGGATTACTAGTTACTATATGAATATTTAAATTCAATTACCTTTAAAAAAAAAAGATCCAATGACAAACTGTACTCTACATAACTCAGTTACCACCGTTAGTGCTGACATTTTTAATTATAATTTCAAATGAACTAACTAAATGAAAAATAGGCAAATTAATTCGAAAATTAAGTGGTTCTGCAGTAACAAACATAAAAGAAACTATAAATTACATTTTTAAAAGAAAAAAACCCCTGGCAGTTGTAAAATGTATAGGTAATAGTTTTAAACACCAAATTTCATCAAGGCGCTTTAGGCTACAGCAAGTGCGAGTGCCAAGCGAATAACATAACCCCCTTCTGTCGACATCAAGTAAAAATGCAGCCTTATTAAGAACCAAATTTTTTTATTCCAGAAATTGGTTAAATACACAAGCATTTTCGACATCAAGACAATAACATATAATTACCACCACAATCAAATGAGTTACCTTGAGTTTTCCATTATCATGTCTGAAAACTGTGAAATTATCTCCGTGATAAGTTATGGCAAGGTGAAGTTCATATTATCAACGATTTAACCAAATATTATTTTTATTAACTTAATCAGTTATCAGATCTATATATTACACAACTAGCTGAGCGCCGCGGTATTACCCGCGGTACATAAACCACTGCGATTAACGCCGTAGCGAAAAGTAAAAAAAAAAAAAAACTTTGTAAAAAGTATCCTATGTCCGTCTCCTGGTTCTAAGCTACCTCCCCACCAATTTTCAGCCAAATCGGTTCAGCCGTTCTGGAGTTAGAATAGTTCTAACACGACTTTCTTGTATTACACAATCTAACTATGACAACACAAAATAATAATATTTGTTTTCTGTTTTTGTGTTTTATATTTTCTTCCTCGACTTTTGTTTAACATTGTCCGTGTCATCTGTGTGGTGGCCGATTAAGAATAGAGATAGCCAACTAAAGCTATGCAAGACAAACAACAGCACAGCAAAGACAAGGAAAACTTCAAACAGTTCAACTGTCGCCTGCGTTATTCCCCGACCAATGCAACCTTTTACCGTGGGTGAGCCACGTTTCGGCATGAATGCGGCTCGACCGGAGTAATACCCCGGCCTCACAGAAAACCGGTGTTTCACCGAGTGAGTGAGGATACCAGAGGCCCATACCTTTCCCCATCCCTTAAACGCACTTGTAAGACCTCTGGTGTTGCAGGTGTCCATGGGCGGCGGTAATCGCTTACCATCAGGCGATACGTCTGCTCGTTTACCCCTATTACATAAAAAAACCTTCGAACTTTCAAAAACTCTTTTTTAAAAGGCCGGCAACGCACGCCTCTGGTGTCGTGGGTGTCCATGGGCGGCGGTAATCGCTTACCATCAGGCGATACGTCTGCTCATTTGCCCCCTATCCCATACAAAAAAAAACCCATACATAGAGGCCTATGTCCAACACTGAACTATTCAGAATGTCAATTCAAATATTTTAATCTGTACCAAACTTATACAGACCATTCTATTAAAATCGGTATTAAATATTAAGCTATGGCATCATACCTTACTATGGCCAATTAATTATGTAAAAAAGCGGCCAAGTGCGAGTCGGACTCGCCCATGAAGGGTTCCGAAGCAGCAAGTAACATAATATAAACGTTCTTGTAGTTCGTTGTAACTTTGATCGCTGTTTTAATTAGTGTTTTTTTTAGCGGTTTACCATTTATGACGTATTAAAAAAAAACTACTTACTAGATCTCGTTCAAACCAATTTTCGGTGGAAGTTTGCATGGTAATGTATATCATATTTTTTTTTTAGTTTTATCATTCTGTTAGTTTAGAAGTTACAGGGGGGGGGACACACATTTTGCCACTTTGGAAGAGACTCTCGCGCAAACTTTTCAGTTTAGAAAAACATGATATTAGAAACCTCAATATCATTTTTGAAGACCTATCCATAGATACCCCACACGTATAGGTTTGATGAATTTCCCCCCCCCCCCCCAAAAATTCATTGTTTTTTTTTATTTTTGTGTGAAAATCTTAATGCGGTTCACAGAATACATATACTTACCAAGTTTCAACAGTATAGTTCGTATAGTTTCGGAATAAAGTGGCTGTGACAGACAGACAGACATGACGAATCTATAAGGGTTCCGTTTTTTGCCTTTGGCACGGAACCCTAAAAAGGTAAATTTATACTTATTAGACACTTGTGTGGAAATCCCCTCGGACCGTCACCCCACCGGGGTTTGCGGAGCGGGGCGGTGTGTCGGACTCGAACCGACTAAAACCACACGGTGTGCCACTCTGCGCCTGTGAAGGGAGGAATCTGGGAACTGCAGTTATTAACACGTCCGGACCCCTCCCAGCGTCTGCCCGCACAGAAGCGGGCACCGTCACCTGTTGGACTCTCAATGTAGGCGACGTACGGCACACGCGTACGTCGCCCCCTCGCGGGTGGCCACTAGAGCGGATGTACCACGACCGCGGTAAAACTGCTTTCGCTACCGGCCATGGAGCGTATGACGGCCATGGAGCGTATGACGGCCGGTAGCGAGAGATCTCCTCCGATGACTGCAGTGAGGGCCCGACGCTGCAGCGCCTAAGCGGGGCAAACCGCCAGCGTGTGCTGGGCCGAGTCCTCACTGCAGTCGCAGTGGTGGCAGGCGGGACTCAATTCCCTCCTGGCGACCGAGTGCAGATACTTCCCGAAGCAACCGTGCCCGGAAAGCACCTGCGTCAGTCGGAAGGAAAGGGTCCCGTGCTGCCGCCCTGCCCACTCGAGGATGACCGGCTGGAGACTGCCTGCTGCCTCTTCGGTCACGGCCCTAAGGCGCATCACGGCATCGACCGTCGAACGCCCCTCTCGGAATTCAAATTGGGCGTCCGACAGGTCGGGCCCCACCTCGCAGAGGTGCCGGACGATGCAGGCAGAGAGTATCCTCTCGAACAACTTGCCCGCCTCGTCCAGCAACACGATGGGCCTATAGGCCGCGACCGAATCGGCAGGCCGTCCCGGCTTCCTCAACAGGACCAGTTTCCCGCATTTCTAGCACTCAGGGAAGCGTCCGGAAGCCAGGCTAGCGTCCAACACCTCCCTGAGATGGTCCGACATATGGTCGAGGGCTCGGGCCATCACTCGGGCTGGAACCCCGTCCGGTCCGGGGGTGGTGTTCATGGAACGGATCCGAAGAACAGCCGCCCCAACCTCCGATTCCCTAACGGGCGGCACATCGTCCTCTCTACCCCCGTCGTCTATGACCGCATAGGCCATCGACGGGGGTGTGTGCTCCGCCCGCTCAGGGAAAAGGCCCTCGACCACTTCCTGAGGGAAGTTGGGCTGGAGAGTCTCGGTAAGGGGGGGGGCCGACGTGCGGAGCTTCTGACGCACCGCACGGTATGGGCGACCCCAGGGTCACGGTCTAGACTCTCCAGCATCTCCTTTCTTTTTACCTCTTTGGCGCGGCAAATGGCCAGCTTCAGAGTTTTCCGCGCCTCGCGGTACTCCTCATGAAGCTGGTCCCCGCCACCGTCTCCACGGTAACGTCGCCGGCTGCGGGTGTAGGACCTCCGGGCACGAGTACAAGCCGCACGGAGGTCCGCCAACTCCTGGATACTTATTAGACACTAGCTGAACCCCGCGGTGTTACCCGCGGTTATTTTCGTACCGCGGGTAACGCCGCGGGGCGAACCTTGTCTAAAAAAAAGTAGCCTAAGTTACTCCTTATATCATTAGCTACCTATCAGTGAAAGTCCCGTCAAAATCGGTTCAGCCGTTCCAGAGATTAACCGGGACAAACAGACAGACAAAATTTAAAAAAATGTTTTTTTGGTGTATGCTCCGTGTATACATGTACATATTGTACATATGCATTTGGTAAAAAGCAGTTATTTAATTAAAAAGTAATTAATATTACAAACACACTCCAATTTTAACTATTTGTATAGATAAATTAATAATTCTCAAGGCGAGGTCAGTTACCGCATCAAAATAACAATACCACACCTGTTTTAAGTACAGACAGTTTAACAAAAGTTTAAAGGCAAGACAAGGACAAAACTAGGTAGTAGAGCCATGCTGATTTCAGTACGAACCGGGGCGGTACTCCCCTTGAGCAGAAAATCAACGTAAAATGACAGCGTTCATGCTGTCTTATTTTGTTAGTGAGTGGAGACCGGAGTCCCAATGATGCAGAAGCATCACTAGCCCGCCATGGTGTGGGTCACCATGCTGCATTGTCTGCATTCGCAGTGAGTATGGTGACCATTACTCTTGGATTCTGCTTATGCTTTCCATCAGGCAGAGTAAAGTCATTTTGGCAGGGTCAAACATAAAAATTTATTACCAAAAGACATCTTTTGGATTCTGCTCATGCTTTCTATCAGGCAGAGTAGAGTCACTTTGGCAAGCTTATGTATAAAAAAAAAAAATATGCAGATATACATTTAGATAACAGCCAGTGTCTATACTGTGTTATTATTTATGTATAAAGACATGTATATTGGTTCTCCTTCCTTAGGAGAGGTCTTTGTCCACAATTTAACTGTTAAAAACTTTTGATGATGGTGATATTGGTTCCACCAAGGACTTTTCTAGCAGTAAATGTACATAAATAAAAAAGTTATAAAAATATATAAAACACTGGCTTTAGTCATTAGATTTGCTCAAGTAATGTGTTTCTTTTTTTAAGATAGAATTGAACATATATCTATTAACATTGTCTATACAGAAAGACAGACATGATAGTTCTACTAAAAAAAAAACTAAGCAGAGCTTGTATTGTGGGTACCAGAAAATTGATATAAATACATATTTATATATATATATTTTGTAAATACTTACATATTATACATAGGAAACACCCAAACTCTGAAAGAAATATTTTCAGATCATACAAACATTTGGTCCAACCGGAATCGAACCCAAGACCTCAAGCACAGCAGTCGCAAACTCTACCACTGTGCCACTGAGGCAGTTGAAATGACACCAAATTAAACAATAGTCATAATTTATGCATCAAAACATTGCTGGATTGTTAAATAAAGTAGATTTGTTAACACTGTACAACCACGAGCTGATGATGAATGGTAAAGAATTGGATGTTATCTGCGTTACAGAACATTTTATTGAGTCTGGTCACGAACAATTATTGAACATTAATAACTATAAATTGGCTGCATACTATTCCAGACCGGGCCAAAAACGAGGTGGTGCTTGTATCCTCGTAAAAACCGGTTACCAATATAATGAACTACCTGAAATTTCTAAATGTTCGATTGCAGGTGTAATGGAATGTTGTGGTGTTCAAATGATAGAATTAAACATTGTTATATTGTGTATATACAGACCGCCTAAAATGTGTAATATAGATGTTTTTTATGACAAATTAAATTATGTTTTAGAAAAACTATGTAGAAAATATCATAATAAAATTGTTTTATGTGGAGACTTCAACATAGATGTCTTAAAACGCAATAAATATACTTTGGACTTTGAATGCTTCCTTTTGGGCTTTAATTTAAAGTTAGCAATCTCACAGCCCACTAGACCGGCTAGTAAAAGTTGTTTAGATAATTTTGCTCATAACTTTCGAGACAAGTGTAAAACAGAAGTTATTGACTTTGCATTATCAGACCACTCAGCACAAATTCTCCAAATTCCTATTAAAAAACCACGACAGCTAACTTCTTGGCGCGTAAAAAAACGTGATTTATCTAATGAAAATTTAATTAAATTTCATGAATGCATTCGGTCTCTATCTTTTTCAGATACTTACTGTTCTGAGGAACCTAATGAAGCGTACGATAGCTTTCTCGAACTATTTAGTTTATTTTACAATTTGTGCTTCCCACTAAAATCGATAAAAATAAAATCAAACAAAAAGCGAAAATGGATTTCGAAAGGAATAAGACTCTGCAGCAGGAGACAAAGGCAGTTGCTGTGGAAGTACAGGCTTACACCGACTGTAAAAAATCGTCTAAAATTTAAAACATACTCACAAAGATTTAAAAAAATTATAAAGCTCACTCAGCGATCACAAAATGACAATGCCATTTATAGATCTGAAAATAAATCAAAAACCGCTTGGCAAATAATAAAAAACCAAAATGCAATAAGAGATCCTATCTTGCAAATTGACAATCACGGTACAGTAATTAAAGACCCTAAAGATATGGCTGACTCTTTGAATAATTTCTTTATCGATGAAGTACTAGATAAATCTAAGAACATCACAACAACAACAACAACAACTGACAGACAAACAAAACCCGTAGTCAATCCTCATTCCATGTTTATGCTACCAGTATTACCACAAGACATAATAAAGGTAATTAAACAACTCAAAAATAAAAAAAGTGTAGGTTACGATGAAATATCAACACAAGTAATTAAATTTGTAGCTAATGATATTGCAGCACCCCTTAGCCATATTTTAAATTTAAGTATAACCTCTGGGATTTTTCCTAGTAGTCTTAAAACTGTGATAGTGAAACCGCTTCACAAAAAGAATAGTAAGGAAAACATGGGCAATTACAGACCTATCGCTCTAACTTCAGTATTCTCTAAAATTATGGAAAAGATAATTTACCAGGGACTTTATTCTTTCTTGACTAAATATAATATACTATGTGACGAACAAAAGGGATTTAGAAAAAATAAAAATA
The DNA here is from genome assembly GCA_949125395.1 of Diaphora mendica. NCBI lineage: Eukaryota > Metazoa > Arthropoda > Insecta > Lepidoptera > Erebidae > Diaphora > Diaphora mendica. The sequence continues at coordinate 27,445,460 of OX421318.1, read as the reverse complement.
TTAATATGGCTATATTTGATTTTTTAAACATCGTTATGAAAAATGTTGATAAGAAATTACCGATATGCGCACTTCTCACAGATATGTCGAAAGCTTTCGATTTTGTGAAACATGACATTCTTTTGGAAAAACTTTATGGCTACGGCGTAAGAGGTAACATTTTAAATTTGATAAAATCATACTTGACTGATCGTCGACAATACACGGTGGTATCGAGAATAAATAGGAACAATAAAAATGAAGAGCACTTTAAATCAAGCTGTAGATTAATAAAGTATGGTGTCCCCCAGGGAAGCGTTCTTGGACCACTCCTATTCTTAGTGTACATCAACGATCTCCCTCGACACACAAAACAGCCGATGATACTGTTTGCAGATGATAGTACTGCCATAATTCAATGTCGAGATCCCAAACTCTTTGAAAATGACGTAAATAATACTTTAGAGGACATAATACATTGGATGAATATAAATAATCTGATTATAAATTTTGAAAAAACCAATGTAATGCATTTCTATCAGCGTATTCAAAACGAAACCTTAAATATTAGCTACAATGGCAAAGTAATAAATGAAGTAAAGGATACAAAGTTCTTAGGCTTAAAAATAGACAGCCAATTAACATGGAAACAGCAATCGGAGGTCATATGTAAAAAATTAAGCACGTCTGCCTTTGTTCTTTACAGTCTCTCAAAAAAAGTGAATACAAACACTCTTTTGATGGCATATCATGGTCTGGTATCGTCAATTTTAAGATTTGGCATTGTATTCTGGGGTAACTGTAACCAACGAGAAAGTATATTTAAGGCTCAAAAACGTTGCATAAGATCTATGTTCGGATTAAAAATGACTGACAGTTGTGTGCCAGTATTTAGGTCCCTAAAAATATGAACATTTCCTTGTTTATATATTTTGGAAGTAGCTGTTTTTGTTAAAACAAATATGAACTTGTTTTCCACTATGTCAGAGACTAGCAAACGCTCAGCACAGTTAAGAAGTAAATATAAAAATGTACTTAACCATGGAGGATATAAAACGGCTTTATTAACAAAAAGCATCATGTGTATGGGTCCTATGATTTATAATAAAATACCAGAGATTATTAAAAATCAAAATATATTTAAATTTAAAAAGTGTTTGACTATGTTATTACTTGACAAATGTTATTATTCCGTTATATGTTATCTTAATGACAAATTGTGACTTATTTAACTATTTAACGCTCTGACATATTTAATAATGGTATTGGACTCGCATTAATTTAATTTTTATATATCAATCACTATGTATGATTTTGAATTCTTTTAATTCAATTGTATATTAGTATTAATTATTTAATGTTGACATGACTAATTTTATATGACATTAATTTTTGCATGCTTATATGGCAGAATGTATTGAAACTAACACAGTACTAAAGACCTTATTTATGTAACTACATGCATTCGAAGCAAATAAATGATTTGATTTGATTTGATTTGATTTACAATTGAAATTTTACTTCCAGATTATCTCCAGTATGTATAAATATTGCAAATAATGCTAGATAGGATGAAACTCAACAATATTATTTCATAATCTCATCTCACCTGCTTTTCTCTGTCGCTGCATTTGTTCTCGGTGGCACTTGGAGCAGTACCCTTGCCACTGCGGGTTGCCGAAGTAATCACAGCCATTCTTGCACTTCAGATCGCTCTTGTCTATCCGCAATGATGGCATCTTAGATGCAAACATCATATATTTGTAAGATCTCTGCAGATTCGGGCCGTACCACATATTAACAATTATAAACTTCTATCTAAACTTTATAATTGGTTACCAGATACTTGATTTTTCAAATCAAAGTGGGTACTCATCAACTTTTAGTATTTGGCCGCACTACGCACCAACACTATCGTATAATTTTAGAATTCTAGTGTTCTAAATCCAAACAGTTTGCCATACCTAACAAATGCAATATTTTCAACCCATTTCTGATAAGTTAAAGCTGAAAATTGTGGCTTACTGCGGGAAATAATGTACATTGCAATGTAGAGAAATAACGGTGACCGTTCAACGATTTCCTACGTTATATACTGCTCTCTTATCGTTATATCAAGTATCTGATAACCAAATACATCCAAAGAAAGGGAGACAAAGAAATATATTTAGTTAAGATAAAAAACCAGTAGTGCTAAAAGATGCTTACCTTTAATTATCTGTGAATATTAGAATTCTAATAAAAGTGAATTAATATTATTTGTAATTATTACCGAATTTATCACCAGAGCACAAAACAAATCATATTTGACAAATGATCATTTCACTTGACAATTTGACATTTGTTTTTTTTTTGTAACAGATTAACAACAGCATTGACAAAGAAATCCAACATCCGGCGTAATGAAAAATAAATATTTAGACACTACAATTCAAATCGTTTATTGTGTTTAGCTGTATTTTTTTATCATTGTTTTTGATTTCGCATTTTCCTAAAAGTCAAATTTATTCTAGCACCCCATAATTTCTTTCGCATTGGCAATGAGTGATACCAGACTTCATTTGTTGGTGGGTTCATCAGTAATACGCTCCCGTGTTCCAATTCGATTTTTATTGCAAACAAGCATAGTAGATACTGTAAATATTTTGATTTAAATGTACTTCAAAATACAAATGAAAATATTTGTTTGAGCTGATGTAGAAGTAAGACGACGATAACGATACCTATTTAAGCAATTTTATTAATAGTTCGTCATTTTAATATGATTTGAAGAGAATATAGAAGGACCCCAAGATATAATACGATTAACGGAATAAAAGGTATATACTTTGTGCATGACGCCAACAGAATTAAAGTTGCTATGACAACCAATTAGGAAAACAAATATTAACAGGAATCGGCAGAGGGGTTTTGTTAAATAGTTTACGAGAACAATGGATTATATGCAGATAAAAGATGGACAATACACTAAAACTATTTATACCATGGTAAGGAGATATTCTAGAACTAGTTTATTGTTTGCATAGTTTAGTTAGTTAGATTTATGTTTCGATTCAAATTCAAAATAATAATATTTATGAAGTGTAAAGTATATTGTGATGGGCTTAGGGTAAGGGCTTATATACAGCACCACGTCACAATTTTAGCAATGTGGAATGTTGCGGTATCGCTGCACGGCACATTGTCGTGACGTGCAAATTTAATTGTATATTAAAAACGTATATCACGATGACGAAATGTTACACGTTATCCTATATTGCCAAATTCCCGTAAATTTTAAGTCACGAATCTGTGAAATACCGGTCTCTTTCTAGATATGGATCGTAGAAGACATTCTGTTCCTGCTACTGTTGCCAAAAAAATACTGGGTGCACTCATATCTTTCAATGTTGAACATTGATGGATGTCATTCTTACAAAAAGTTACTCTGCTCTGATGGAAAGCATGAGCAGAATCCAAGAGTGGTGGTTACCATCCTCATTGCAAATAAGGACAACTATGGCGGCCTAGTGAGATTCTTTTTCCGCCCCGCTTAAAGGTCCCGGGATCATAGTGGGACGGAAACACGTGCGCTGGTTGTGAGTTCCAGGTTTTGACCGCTCAGCACAGGAAGGAAGAACCAAAGCGATGAGTACGAGAGCGTTTATCTACTGCTCTGAAGCTGTGAGTTCCAAGGCCGGCACGTGTTGTCCTGTAGAGGAAGGGAGAAGGAGGGACCAATTGGAAGAGCTCTTCAGAACACTCTCCATGATAAAGGTGATAGAGGACTGCCATAGAAGTGATATCTCTGAGGTGACAAGAGTGTCATCGGCGTAACAAATTACGCCCAGCCCGGGGGGGAGACGACCTCCTAGGACCCAGTCGTATCCCACGTTCCACAGGAGTGGTCCAAGGACAGACCCCTGCGGAACGCCGCACGACATGGGTCGCCGTCTCAAGACGCCCTCTCGGTCCTCGTACACGACGGTACGCTCCTCTAAATAGTCTGCCACTAGCCGCCTCAGGTACTCTGGCACCCCGTGGTAATGGAGTGCTTCTCTGATGCAGCTAAATGGCAGACTATTGAAGGCGTTGGCGATGTCCAAGGACACCGCCAACACCACGCTGCCACAGCTCACTGCCTCTCCGGTCACGGCCCTAAGGCGCATCACGGCATCGACCGTCGAACGCCCCTCTCGGAATCCGAATTGGGCGTCCGACAGGTCCGGCCCCACCTCGCAGAGGTGCCGGACGATGCGGGCAGAGAGTATCCTCTCAAAAAGTTTACCCAATAGCCGGCGAACCAGGTGCAACCCGTGCAACCTAGGAAGGCAATCCCTGTTACCTCCATTGACCTCGGTCGATATACGGCTCATAGATGGCTAACTCATGTGTCTGGACCAGTGTCCCCAAAAGGGAGGCACGCACTTCAGAGAACTTCACATGGTTACCTCGGCCTGCCTCTAGGGTACAGATGATCAAAGTGCGCACCTAGCCTTACAATATAACGCAAGGAAAGAATTTGTCTCACCTACCTACTTATGTTTATGTTTGAACATTGTCGGCATATGTTCAAATGGTCAAATACTACACATAGCTGCCTAAGTGCTAATATCCTTAAAGTATTTGAATTATTAGCACGATTGAAGTCGATAATTAACACATTCATCAGTTATTATATTAATATTTTCTTTGTGTCGTGATCGTGACACGTGCCATTCATATTCGATGAAAATAAAATAAACGTAACTGATTAAAGAAACTTCTAGATTTCTAGATGCTCCAATGCCGAGATATATGGCCGCGAGCGTAAAAGTACATATATTACTTACTAGTGGTTGCCCGCGGCTCCACCCGCGTATATGTCTGTTATCGCGGCAAATAGTAGCCTATGTGTAATTCTGATGTATAAGCTATATTACTGTAAAGTTTCATCCAAATCCGTTCAGTAGTTTTTGCGTGAAAAACAAACAACCATCCATCCATCCTACAAGGATGATTTACCTACAAGGTTAATATTCGCGAGTGTTGGATCATTTGTAACATAGGTAACGTTATCGATAACAAAATCCAACTTCGTTAAACGAAAACCGCTCGTTAATCTAATCCAAGATTAACGAATGAATTTATGACTCTCAACCTTAATTCAATGTAGGTACCAGCCACTTACTAATCATCAATCACTTTATTGCAAAGATATAGTTGCTGGGGCAGGGCAGGATATAATGTTGTATAGACGCGGTGAATAAGCATGGAAGTTGGAACAGTATATGTACTTACAGTTTTTTAGATCTATCGCCATTTAGATTAGCGCCAAATGTGGTGACGTCAAAAGTACGTACGGAAGAATTACGTAAGAAATTCCTTCGACTAATGGAACCAATCATAACAAACAAGGGCCTTTCTTTAAGTATGAACAGTTCGTAATCTGTTTATTACAGGAGCCAATAGGAGGTACCCATAAAATAATACTATCAAAGGAGTTTATAGCACCAAGTCTGGGATAAAATAGGGACTGGAGCTGTTGTTCTATGAGGTAGCAAAATATGAAATGAGGAAAAGAAATTCAAGAAATGAATAAAAATATAATAGCATTTGTTAGGACACACTCCAAAGCTACATGATTAGATATTGTTCCGATATATCTTTTATAATCTAATGATACTCTTAAGTTTTAGACTACTGTCTAAATATTACTTATAGATATATAAATACTACGATATATATGTAGGTACATTATGTATGTAGTTAGAGTTATCAATATTTCTATACGATCGATAAAAGCTTACAGTAACACTCAGCCGCAACATGTATTGATTGTCCTTTTATGACCTACTTGTAATTTAAATAATCTACTTGATAATCTAGAAGTCGTTATTGCGTTAGGACCTAATTTTATTATCGTTTTGAAACAGTTGATGACCTTTGAATTGGTTCCAGATAAAAGAAGCGAGATATGATGATGCAATCAAGGCTCTCAACGATGCTGTTAATTTCAGCCCGAACAGAGCTGGACTGTCTCTATTAGGATTCTGCTATTTTAGAACACAATCGTTTATCGAAGCTGCCAATTGCTATGAGCAGTTATCATCGATGCATCCTGACATACCAGAGTATAAACTCTATTTCGCTCAAGCATTATATCAAGCATCTATGTTCGACGAATCTTACAAAATATCAATGCAGATTCAAGCTCCTGAATTAGAGAGAAAAGTAATTAAATTACAATCTGCTATCAAGTATGGAGAAGAAGATACAATAACAGCAAAGGGACTTGTCGATTCTTATCCTCAAGAAGACCCAGACAAAGATATCAATCTTGGCTGTTTACTATTTAAGGAAAACCAGTTCGAGGAAGCTTTACAAAAATTTTCCAGGAGTCTCAACGTAGTTGGATTCAATGCCCACCTTCACTACAATATCGCATTGTGTTATTTTAAACTAAAGGAATATCCACAAGCATTAAAACACATAACTCTTGTCATTGAAAAGGGCATCCGTGATCACCCTGAGTTAGCTGTGGGTATGCAAGCAGAGACATCAGAGGTGAAATCCGTGGGAAATACTCTGACATTGCATGAAACAGCCCTTACTGAGGTATTTAATCTCAAAGCGGCCATTGAATATCAACTGAAGAACATAGAAGCTTCGCGTGAAGCTTTAAATGATATGCCTCCCCGCCATGAACATGAACTAGACGCAGTGACTTTACACAACATAGCCTTAACGTCTATAGATTTAAAACCCACTGATGGCTTCGAAAAACTCCACTTTTTGCTTCAACAGGATCCATTCCCGGCGGAAACGTTTGCCAATCTACTGCTTTTGTATTGTAAATTTGAATATTATGATCTCGCAGCGGACGTGTTAGCTGAAAATGCTCAATTTACGTATAAATATTTGACTCCGTATTTGTACGATTTTTTGGATGCTATAATCACAAGCCAAACATCACCAGAAGAAGCATTCCAAAAGTACGAAGATATTGCTTCAAAACACGCCGAACAGCTTAGAAAGCTTACAAAAGTTGTACAAGAAAGTCGATCTCAAGGCGATAACGACCAAGTGAAGAAAGCCGTTGTCGAGTACGAGGAGGCATTGGAAAGATACATACCAGTGGTAATGGCTCAAGCTAAAATTTATTGGGATATGGAAAACTATGGACAAGTTGAAAAGATATTTCGTAAATCTGTTGAGTTTTGTAACGAATCTGACGTTTGGCGATTGAACGTAGCTCATGTGCTGTTCATGCAAGAAAACAAATATAAAGAAGCTGCAAGTTTCTATGAACCGATTGTCAAGAAACAATATGATAATATTTTAGATGTAAGCGCAGTCGTACTAGCTAATTTGTGTGTATCCTATATAATGACATCTCAAAACGAAGAGGCTGAAGACATCATGCGAAAAATAGAAAAAGAAGAGGAGCAACAAATATTCGAAGATCCACAGAAGAAATTCTATCACTTATGCATAGTGAATTTGGTTATCGGCACATTGTATTGCGCTAAGGGGAACTATGAATTTGGAATATCACGAGTTATCAAATCCCTTGAACCATTTAATAAGCGTCTGGGTACAGACACATGGTTTTATGCTAAGCGTTGCTTTTTGTCATTCCTGGAGAACTTAGCTAAACATTTGATTGTCGTTAAAGATAATACTATAAAAGAATGCATGCTGTTCCTTGAAGGCTGCGAGACGTATGGTAGGCGAGTGAGTACGGTCATCGAGAACCCTTTCCAGGAAGAAGATGCTCACACAAAGGCTAAGCAGACGGTAACTTATGAAGCACGTTTATTGAGATATATGTTTTATAAGCTAAAGAATATTGATGACTCCGTTACTATAAATAAATATGAAGATTTAAAGTAAATTCTTACTTGGAGGTATGGGCTTTTTATCGTTACCAGGTTTTCGAGCATCTCTGTGTTTGAGCACGAAAGTACGTTCCTGACCTAACGATACCGAGGCTATAGGATAATTGGGATCCAATTCTGGTTCATTATCCCTATGCTCACCCATGTGATCATTCCCGTTTCTGTACCTAAGAGATAAATATAAATAATACATATGATATTTTAGAAAAAGAACCACCGCAGACATGCAGCAAATATCTTGAGAGTTTGATAACATTACCGTTTTCAAAACCGAAGGTTTTTCCTGTGCAACTTTAAAAAAGTCAAATGTCCCCTTTTGCACTCTAACAAAAAAACTAGGTTCTGGCAAAAGTAGTAGATTTCAAGGAAAACAGAAATTCTCTTAAGGCTAAAACCGGCTCTGGCCATGGTAAAGCTGGAACTGTGAGCCCAGAATATTTATAAGTTATACCTGGATCACCATAAGCAACCTGCTGTCGTGGTAAAGGATGCTCTTTACCGAATACCCTAGAATTAAATCATATTTTTAATCAAACAATAATTTTGTAATGTACTAAGTTTGCACAACATTATTAACTGCCTCGTTGGTCTCGCGGTCGGCGTGTGCGACTGTTGATCATGAGGTCTCGGGTTCGATTCCCGGGTCGGACCAAATGTTTGTATGATCTACAAATATTTGTTTCGGAATTTTGGGTGTTTTCTATGTATAATATGTATGTATTTACAAAAAAAAAAAAAAGTATTTATGTATTTGTATCAGTTGTCTAGTACCCATAACACAAGCTCTGCTTAGCTTGGGACTAGATGGCGTTGTGTGTTAAGATGTCCGAAATATTTATTATTATTATTAACATTATTATTTTTCAGACAATATTTGGTTTTTTAGCTGTTCTTGTTGACGTATTGATAAGCTTTTAACGAAAAGGTTACGAGAAAGCAAACACACTACTTACTTTATTTTTGACAAGTCTCCAGTGAAATATTCCAATGTTTCTTCTAACTCTTGAAATAGATTATCAGCTATACTAGCTGATAATCTATTTCAGCATTTCTAGCTGTGCGGCAGCTATCTGACCTTGTTTTGCGCTCGGTACGGGGGGTGTTTTACTAGGATCCCGTGAAGTTAGGAAAAAGACAACTATATATCCAATATTCTCGCTTCATTTAGTATCACTTACAATAGAAAAATAATACGGGAAGCATTTTATTGTAACGCACAGAAGTGTTTTTTTTGTTTGGTGCGGTACGGGAACTATTCTGTCGTATTTGCAACCCCGTATAGTACCGAGGTGTGTGCGCGCTGCGCTTCATATTGCCATAGTGTTGTGCGAAGTTCGATTGTTTAATGTAATAAAATAAATAATGGGGTTTATTATCACTTAAATTTCCCATATAATTTTCACTAAGCCCTATATCAGTAGTTTACCAAAGTAAAGATTTAATGTGAATACTTATTTGTCAAAAAATACTCGTTTAATTATTAATAAAAAAATAAAAAAAAGTAGGTAGTAGAGCCACGCTGATTTCAGCACGAATGGGCCGGCTCGACCGGGGCGGTACTACCCTCGCACAGAAAATCAACGTAAAATGACAGCAGCAGTGCTGTCGTGTTTCGTTGGTGAGTGCGAGACCGGAGGCCCAAATAGTCTAGTCAACAAGTTCCATACTTGTTGACTAGACTAAAAGATGCAGCAGCATCACAAGGCCGCCATGGTGTGGGTCACTATACTGCATTCGCAGTGAGCAGTGGCGGATTTAAATATTTGCCGCCAGTAGGCTATTAAATTTTTGCCGCCCCTTTTAACTCATGCAATTTAATATTCATTTTTTACGAGTGGAAACCACTTCAAGCTATCATTCTAAAAGGGATTGCGTGTAGTGTGTCGAAATCATAAAGCAACACGGTGTTTAGAGGAAGGGGGGGGGGGGGGGTTGTCTTAATTGTGACTCGGTCACCGTTACTCAGCCCACATGCAATGCCAACAAAGCTGGTCTTTTTCTACCGTGTAGGATTGTAATACATTCAGATATCTGACGATCGGTGATGTAGTTATGTCATCCTGAGACCTATTAAAACCACACTCTTGTCTCCTAGGCCTAGAAAGAAAACCTCTGATACCCTGACAGATCTTGATCTATCTACGGTTTAAAGATGGCCCCCTCGTAAATGGTGACCATAATCTCTCCTTCATTGCTCTAAAGATCTAACCCAGGCTTGCTTCTGATATCGCGACAATTGGCGTCACCTGTAACACCCCAGGCCTCCGCGTATCATTTGTCTGAGCCGTGTGCATTGGTCGGTTTCTAGACCTTTTCATGACAATAAAATATAGTGTATTACTTCCAAACCGCACCTGCCGCTGTTGTTGAACACTGCCACGCATTTATTAGCCTTCACTACAACGGGATGCCAGAGTGCCTGACGCGACTAGTGGTATCCACGCCAGATCCATGATGAATATCTGAGGCGTCGATCTATGTCATGCAGTGTTCCACGAGGGCTGCTTCCGGCCTCTTGGTACTGTTGCCATGCAAAACACTTCCCGCTTGGACTGGGCCTAATCTGTTCTACCATTGACAGTTTGATTACAGCCCTAGGGGCAACCTTTAAAGAGGTGGCCACCAGGGATGTCTCTATGATGATTGGGCGGTGGAATTAATGGTGGTGACTCTCTACAAAAACGTGAGTATCTTCATTTTATAAGTCCCGTCGTGATCCACCTTATAGCGCCTCAATCGTGTTCAATTCGGTTCTCGTACCAGATCAATTCTTCTCTTTCCTTTTCTTTAACTTGCTCAAAAGCTGGTTGGCACAACGCTGCCCTTCGGCGACTTTTGCCCATCTTTTTTTATGTATTGGCCTGCCAAAATGACTCTACTCTGCCTGATGAATAGCATAAGTAGAATCCAAGAGCGGTGGTCACCATACTCATTACGAATGCAATGCAACAATGCAGCATGGTGACCCATACCATGGCGGCCTATTGATGATTCTGCATCATTGGGTCTCCAGTCTCGCACTTACCAACAAAACACGACAGCACGAATGCTGTCATTTTATGTTGATCTTCTGTGCGAGGGTAGTACCGCCCCGGTCGAGCCGGCCCGTTCGTGCTGAAATCAGCGTGGCTCTACTACCTTTCAATTTATGTAAATTGAGCGTCGCGATGCAACGGCAACTATACGGCACCCCGGCGTGGACGGTAGCTCTGATCGCCCAGAGTAGGGATCGTCTCTGGCACCCTTGGAGAGTATTGTTGGTTACAGCTTAGAACCATACGCGGTTATCACATCGTGTCTAAGGATGCGGCGTGCACGTTGGCTAAAATATCGGTAGGGATTCTCTCACTCAGGTGGAACTCGTGAAGAAGAGGGCAGAGTGGGACTGAGAAAGATCTAGTCTTCGTCTGGCAGGTCCGGGAACTGGTCAGGCTCTGCACGTGGCGCGGTTTAGACAGATGATAGGCGCAGGCACGGGGATTATATGTGGGATTTTTTCCGCGTAACGTAGGTTCTTTCCGGGCACGGTTGCTTCGGAAATTACCTGCACGCGGTTACTAAAAGTGAGTTGATTCCCGCCTGACCAATATACTGGGCCGATTCGCTGTGCCAGTGCTTGGGCATCGCAGCGTTTGATACTTATTTCAGTTATCGGAGAGCAGTTCTCTCTGCAAACCGTGTTACGCACCATGGCCGGTTGCGGCAGATGTTTTAACTCCTTCTGCGAAGATGACTAGCGCAGAAAGAGGCGGCGGAAAGGAACAAGAATGAAACTTTCTATACGAACCTTATTCGCCGCCGCCCGATAAAACAGGCGGTGCGGTGCATTCTGCCACTCTCAGTAGTAATTAATAAAAGTGTTAGTCAAAATTGTTATTTTAAATTATAATATTACACTGCTACTGAGATGTTTCAAACCCATATTTACAATGGAAGATGACTAGCGCAGAAAGAGGCGGCGGAAATGATTAAGGATGAAAATTTCTACGCGAACCTAATTCGCCACCGCCCTCTGTAGTAATTAATAAAAATGTTAGTCAAAATTATTATTTAAAATTTTAATATTACACTGCTACTGAGATGTTTCAAACCCATATTTGCCAAGATATATTTTCCAAGCGTTTAGTAATTTTCTAAACAGTCGTCAAGTTGAAAGTATTCATTATCGTTTCTTTTTAGTTAAACTGTCAAGACTTCATTTCTCCGTTAATATTAGAATAATATTTAAAAAACTGTACGAAAAAAAAACCTCTAAATTTGCCGCCCTAGGCTCCAGTCTACTCAGCCTACTGGTAAATCCACCACTGGCAGTGAGTATGGTGACCACCACTCTTTGATTCTGCTTATGCTTTCCATCAGGCAGAGTAGAGTCATGGCGGGCCATACATAAAAATAAAAAAATATCATAGTTTAAAAGTAAAGATCTCAAGTGAACTCATTTGTCAAAAAAAATGTTTTATTTTATATCATAGTTTATAAGTAAAGATCTCGTGTGAATTGTTAACTATTTTGTTATGGTAAGAAGGGAGAAAGAACAGTTTCTACAGAATGAGTGTACTTGTTCAATGTTATGTACCATTTGTTGATGAATATGATGTTAATTAATCTTCTATTCTTTGTTATGTTTCGTATGAAAATCGACAAAAGTTGGTTTCAGTTTTTAAACTTTACTCCATCCCTAGCACTTTACGTTCTATGCGGGACGGGAAGCAACACAGATTACCTACCTCCTAGAAGCAAATTCCCGTAAAATGTCCGATTTTGAAAAAAATAAAATAACTTTTAGTCTATTGCGAAAATCCCCGTGCTGCTATGCCCTATCATCTATCGATTAGTATAAAAAATGTAAAATAATGACATTCCACACCTAGGACCTGATACGGAAAAAGACAGCCGTACATTTTGGCAGATTGGCATTCTTCATACGGGAACTTTAAAAGGCCGAGGCCGCACTACGGCTAAAGCCCCGCGGTTTTTAACAGCCTGATTTTGTGACAAAAGGAAATGTATGGAAGCGGCCACACTGGCGGTTTTTTACCGCGACTGATTTTAAAACCGCGACAACCGCGGGCGGTTCTGTACAGTGTTGCCAGAAGTTACTTTTAACGTTACACAAATAAGTTTTTTTTTTAATACACTCCCCTATCTGCCTCTGCCAAAATTGGAATACTTGGTGTCGACATATCGAGCGAAGTCCAGTTCAGATAATTGCATTCTTGCAGATTCCTCCGTAGAGACGTTACTGAACTGAGGGACCTATACTCGTACTATACCGCCATAAATCTGTTATGTCGTATTCTAAAGTTTTAGGATTTTCATAAAACTTTTAAGAAATTCTTAAATAAATTCAATAATAAGCATTGACCTAGAGATAGGGCCATCTCAAAAATTTAGAAACCAGGACAACAAGCGTAAAATCCCCGGATATTTGCGGTCATAATCTGAACACTTTTATATTTTTTATTTTATTTAGTCGAAATAAAAAGAATACATAGTTCAATTAGTCGAAATAGTTCTTTTATTTATTTTCATAGGTATTCAGTTTAATTAAATTTAGTTATTTTTCATCGAAATCAGTGATAGAAAAGTAAAATCTCACAGTTGTGAAAATGCTTTTCAAACAGTAGTATATTTATCATAACCTTTTTTTTAAACCAGACTAATTTGACAAAGATATCTTTAAGTTGAAACTCTATGATATCATTCCAGTATTCAAGCTCTAAGTTTTTTAGTCTTATCTTCTTATTATATAAAAATCAATTGCTGTTCGTTTGTCTCGCTAAAACTCGAGAACGGCTGGGCTGATTTAGCTGTTTTTGGTTTTGAAATGTTTGTCGTAGTACAGGAAAGGTTTAAACTGTAAAAAAATTAAAATAACTTGAGAATCCAAATCTCACGTGTACGAATTAGCGGGGACAGCTAGTAACAAATAAAAAACAAATCTGCTTATAATTTTTATCAGCAGTCTTATTAAGTTTTTTTTGTGTTTTCATCTTTTTTTTTAGAATATGTACTCTGAACATTCAATGGCAAGAAACTTTCTCTATTTCGATCATCCAAGCTTTTTGAAATGGTTGCAAGTAGGTATCCTTCTGGTTTTAAATACTGAATTATATTTTTTTTCTAATGCTTTTATTTTTGAGTAAATGATGTGCATGATTGAATGCATGAAAAACAGGTATGCCTCCGATTTAAAAAAATCAGATCAGGGGGCTTTTTTAAGCTTTTGAAATAATCCACATTCAGGACTCACTCGATAGCTGGAAACAGATTTCGCCAACGCGTCTTTGAATGATAGAGAAGCTGTTTATACTAGGTTTATACTCAACCTCGACTGTGTCAGAGAGTTCTTTAAGAACTTTTTAGACTGTAGCCTTTATTATTCCCAATTTTATTTGGGGTCGGCTTGTTTAAGTGGCAAAATCTTTTTTTTTTGTTGTTGAATCAACGTACACTGGCAAACAATCACATGCTTGGTGCAGTGCGTTATTGCTAATGTGCGCAGAGCATCCCACACCAACTATTTTCGAATTCAGATTTTGTTTTAACTTATGGAATTCTAAAACATTGTTGGTGCCATGGCGCTCTATTCCACCGAAGTTCGTATTACAATTATCTCCAGAAAATGCAACACATTTAGTTAAAAGATCATGCTGTTGAAGTTGCTTTCTTATAAGCTCAGTAATTATCTCAGATCTGTCATTTCATTTCGATTTGGTTTTCTGGTGGTTTTAAAAGTTCAATCTAAAGGAGAGCTAGTTTATCTGTTGGCAACACTGTTTGCGGTTTTACCGTAGTGTGTGCGCTTCGGGCGGTTTTGCGGTTTAACCGCTGGCTGGAAAAAACCGTAGTGCGGCCTCAGCCTAAGACTCGTATAGCACTTGTAGTAAAACTGGGTTCAGGTACTGCCGCAGCGAATGTGATAAATACAATCTATTAATTAAATTACTCGACAAATTCGTACTCAATAGCTTTTTTAGAATTATTGGCTGATTGATAGACAAAGGTCGTCGATACAAGAGTCTAAATAAATGCACTTATTAAAAGGAAGTGAAATAACTCAAATATGTCAAATCAAAATTTATTATCAAACAATATGTGTTTGAAAACGCACTCTTATAACTCTTACAAAGTTAGAAAGATGTTGGCGAGACTGGTAACATGGACGTTGATACAATATTCTTATTATTTTTCATAAACCTTTGAAATGCTTCAGACCCCGTTAAAAACTTTTGTCTAGTTATAGGAAAATCTAACGTTGCTTTAGAAACGAATGCGCCAGAATGTGTCGATCTTGTATCATTAACAACAGTAGTTGAACTGGAAATAAAAACCGAATTTAATTAACTAATGAATAATAGTAACCCTTTTAAATATTGTAGAAGAACATACTTAGAAAAATCTAATAAGCAATCCTTATCGAAATATACCGAATACTCTCTGATCCTTCTAATGGTGTCACCATTTTCGAAATCCGGTTCGCAGTCATATTCATACAACTTTTCGATTAAACCATCTTTATCTTTAACAGTCCAGACATATTCACCCGGCAGTCCTTTCAACTTGGGTGCTTCGGTACAGAAAGGTAATAAAGAAGTATCCATAATTTGCGTGCAACTTGAACAACTCCGACTATCACTATGAAGTTCGTGAGCAGTTACATCAGGCAACCCGCAGGAAGACGCTTTAGCTTTTGCCATTTGAGTCTTCCTATTCAAAAAAGTATTAATCTCTGCTCCTACATCAGAATTTAGTAGATTGTCTTTACTCTTCACAATGAAACGACTGCAGTATGCTCTGAGATCATTATTTTTGGACTTGTAAACTTCATTTACTAATTCCAGGAGATTTGTTGAAGCCTCTTCTTTTTCCTGGGTGAGCTTCTTTATGCGAGACTTCAAAAATACATTTTCTTGATGTGTAACTAGATACAGTTGTTGGAAACTGACGTATCTGGACCGATTTTCTTTTATTGCTTTTTGAGTGGACTCTATATGTCGCACGAGTCTATTTTTTGCCAAACTTTCTAACTGGTACTGCATTCTAATATTTTTGTTTTCCTGTATAGCCGCAATCAAGAGCTGTGCTAAATTTTTTCTTTCTTCACCGAGTTCTTTTATTTTTTTTAGTAATAAATGATTAACCCTTGGTTTTTCTGTAAGTTTTAAGATCATTGCTCTACTTGTATTTATCGATTTACGTACAGTACCATTTAAATATTTCCACGCAATTTCGTACATCAATATTGAAATTCTGTTGGCTTCTGCGAGTGCTATTTTGGAATATTCCTGAATCTTTCTACTATTGGCAGTGATGAAGATAGTAGCTAATTCCCGTCTCGTTAGGGAATATAATTTGGTCATTCTTTTGTAACATGACACGACTAGAGCACCAGCAAGGAACATAACACCGTGTAAATACATCATACCAATTTGCTTATCACGTACGCGGTGAATAAAACTTAGGGGCGTTTGTGTCTGAAAGTGAAATTTATTCTTTTGCGGTACTGTTCTATTTTTTATATTGTATTGTACCAATGGTCTCATTAGGGAATCTGAAACAAATGCGATTGATAAGATGATAAAATTAAAAAATACTCAAATAAGTTTATCAACATCTACATTTTCGAAGTCAATGATAAAAATAGGGCTCAAGTTTACACAATCCTCATTAATACCTATTATACGTAAGAAAGCAGGCGCTTATTTTGCTTTCACGCCTAAACTACCACACTGGTAACTGTATGTCTACGGATAGGTTAAAATCCGGCTATTTATATTTCCCCTAAAAATAGCATTGTATTCGAAGGATAAAAAGTTAGTAGTTTATGGTAAGTCACCGTGCACGCATCGAATCGCAAGTCCTCGCGCGGAGGAAAATGAAATAAATATTTTCAAAACATGTAACACTTCATGTCCATGAAGTGTTACATGTTTTGAAAATATTTAGTGTGTTGGCCAATTAAAAAAACGGATGAGAGACGCCTGCACGTAGCTGAAATACGAATGTTAAGATGCATGTGTACTGTGACCAGAATGGATAAGGTGAAGAATGACGACATTAGAGGAAGCCTGGAAGTAGCACCAGTGGATGAAAAGTTGAGGAGCAACAGGTTATCCTGGTATGGACCAGTAATGCGTAGAGATGAGCAAAATGTAGTTAAGAAAGTTTAAGTATGGATACAAGAGTAGAGGACGAGCAAAGAAAAAATGGATGGACAGCGTGAAAGAGGATATGACCAGAAAGGGAGTAAGCAGTGAACTGGAGAGTGATAGAGGAGAATGGAGGGAAAAAACTCATTGCACCGAGACCCCAAATAAAATTGAGAAAAGGGTAGGAAGATGATGATGTAACACACAACGCCATCTAGTCCCAAACTAGGCAGGCTATTATAGCATATATATTTGGTTACAAAAAATTTGTCCGACTCGGGAATCAAACCCGAGACCTCATGCACAGCAGTCGCGTACGCTACCACTGCGCCAACGAGGCAATCAAGCAGGAAGTATTGTATTTATAATAACATAATGTACAATGATTTTAGTTTGCAGTTATTTCAACTTAGCCTTATACATATTAGTCTGCTCTGCCCGAAGTTTATTTACAACCCAAACCTTATGTATTATTAAAAGTATTAGTAGTTGCCACTCACTCACCTCCACCTGTAACATCTTTGTTTTTCTTGATAAGTAAATCGATGCTACACATTGCGACCCACATGACGAAAGTCAAACCAAGTAGCCACTTGAAGGCAATATACATTTTAAAAATACGACACACCTTTGGAATCCGGATATTTTTCGACATGTAAAATTAAAGAATGGTACCACTTTTACTGTAAATTTATAATAATCTAAACAAAGCATATTTTGAAAATGATGAAACCTCTGACAAGATGTGGCATTCTCACAATGCACGCGTTGTCATTTTTATTTTCTTTTTTATTACTTGTCAACTCGGTGCGTGAAAATTACAATAGACTGCAACGAGGTCATTATATCATTGTAATCGTAGCCAATCGTTAGGTATATCCAATATCACTACATGAACAGCAAGACGAATCTTTTTTTTATGAGCCTGCCAAAGTATGTAACTACTATGCCTGATGGAAAACGTGAGTAAAATTCAATAGTAGTGGTCACCATACTTATTGCAAATGCATAATTTTTTATTATGTAATAAAAAAAGTCCGAACAAGTTATCACCTGATCGGAGCAGAAATGGCATGCCACACTCGGCCCTATTAAAATCAAAAGTTGTTGTAATTTATGTGAGGACATTTAAGAAATATGGTTTTGAAAAGGCTTGCAGGGTTTGGGAGCTTAATCTGCTGGCTATCAAACCGTAGATTTGTGGCGATGAGCGTAACTGCGCGCCACATCTCGAACTACACACTCCAACCCGTTTACCTTTAGGCCACCTCTCATGGAAGTCGGAGACCGCTTTGCGTTTGTGAGCTCCCGCTTGTTGCGAGACGTGGGTGTTTATCCACTCCGGTACTAGTTCAGCTACATCTATCTTTCATGTTCTAGTACACCAGGCTGTATCTCATAAACAGTGAGGCGCTATTTACTGCGACGCGGACCGTCCGCGCGCGGATTTGGGCATGCGTCCGTCGCGGATGAAAGCGTCGTTCAGTGCTGTGCGGACCATGATTGAGTTGTATAGTCAAGGAAAATAAAAATATGACGACGCCGCCGCGCTGATAGGACTTCACATCCGCCTAGCCCGATCGTCTGTCGAGCACTGAACAACAACGTTACTAACAATAGGGGACAGCGAGCGGACGTCCGCGGCGCGAAGGAGTGGCGCGGATAGGGATGGCGTCCGCACGCGGAGTTCTCGGCCACGCGGACGCTCCGTGTAGCACTGAACGCGCTGTATAGGCTTTATACATTGTCGGTATACTTTATACGCCACGGACATCCGGGTAGATAATCCGCGTCGCACTGAATAGCGCCTGATAGTTAGGCAGTTGAAATTTTCCTGTTGCCGCTACAACAGCAAATACAAAAAAATTGAATAAAGTACATATTTAAGGGGGCTCCCAAATGAAAAACGAGATTTTTATGCAGTTTTTATACTGGTACGGAACCCTTCGTGCGCGAGTCCGATTCGCACTTAGCCGGTTTTATTACTTATGGAGTAAACCTTTTGGTCGCAATTTGAATTTCAAGCAAATTCATTTTATTAGACGACTGTTCCTCAAACTATTAGGTAGAAAAGGCTTTGCGTCTATCATTGATGACAGAAGCTGTAAGCAATCACATTCGTACTACAAGAGTTGGCAAGCCCAGTGCAGTGGGCGACAATGCTACAAAGGAGCCTAAACGAGCGACGAAACAAAATTCGCATTTTGAGTGTAAATTTGAACCTCTCAGAAGTCTCAGATAAAAGTCTAGTTTAAAATAACATTTTTATTTTTCAAAAATAAACAATAACTACCTAATAAATAGCATCTAATCTTTTAATCTCAGTAGTTTCATTACATTTATTCTCAATGCTAATTTTAGGAGTGTGAAATTCTTTTTGTACCATTCCACATTATAGTGTAAGTGTAACTTCCAGTTTTTGTCCAGGAAAGCTTTGTAAAACACACTCATTTCATCTGCTGTTAAGTTCTGTTTGTCAGCTGGCAAGTTTTTCTTCACATAATCTTCTCGCTCCTGAAATTACAATCTATATAAATAAAAATGAATCGCCGAAATGTAGGTATGTACGCGCATAACTTCCGATCGGCTGCAGCAAATTAATAATTATATTTTTGTGTCTTCGTTATTGTTAGAACAAGGTTTTTGTACAAGAAAAAGAGTTATCGCTCATCGTAGTTTCACACCCGCTTATTAACCCAGCGATAAAACTATCGAAACCACACTCGCTTCCCGTTGATCGCCAAAAAAAAGAAAAAACTCGTTTAAGGCCGCCATACACGTTCAAGTATACTTGCGCAAATCCAGACTGTTATTCAGACAGACAGACGGACTTGCGCAAGTATATTTGAACGTGTGTGTCGGCCTTTATAGTGTCTAGTTTTACTCGTTTCCCGTTCATCGTCGGCAGTCGGACAAATGCCTTAAGACTGTAGTCCTTGAGCGTGGGAATTTGTGATTGAACACCCACATTCATATTTTACATGCACACAAACGCATCGGCCACTGTTGCATACTAACCCTGGCAACTAATAAATTTACTTTCGGTTTTTTTCTTCTAGTTACATATTCATTAACTGTTCGCCTTTGAAGAATGTTTAGAATGTCCTACAAAGCACGCAATGTATCTTAGTCATATCGGAAAGCCCGCGGGCTGTAAGTAACTCGTCAACGGCCGAGAATGGGGTTCAAGTGTACCGATTCATTTTTAATAAATTTCATGGACAAATAATATATTTTTACACAGTATAAAATTAAGTCGCTCGCGCTATCTGTCAGCTTAGATCTTTTACAGTAATCAACGGATTTTAATGCTATGTTATGAAATAAAATTTGTATGATATATGTTATATTAATGGAACATAATGTTTCTTAAAATTATAAATTTTGAACGCTTTTATTGCTCATATTGACTAAATTTTACTACATAAATCTTACTTACGTACTTTTTTTTTACAGATTTTACAGATATCAGATAATATAAGGGATAGGGCATCTATTATTTTACAATTCACCAATTGATTAAATTCGAACATAAGGGATGAATAATAATGGAAATGACATGTATGAATGAAATGTAGATGGGACCCTTTTTTACAATTTTTGTCTGTCTGTCTGTTTGTTTGTACCGGCTAATCTCTGGAACGGCTGGAGCGATTTTGACGGGATTTTTACTGATAGGTAGCTGATGATATAAGGAGTAACCGCGGTTGGTGTAGTATCGCGGGTAAGACCGTGGGGCTCAGCTAGTTTTTTTTTCAAAAAAGACAACTTCCGTATATATCCAATAAATCCTGTGTCGCGGGGGACTTTACAAACATACATGAAACGGACACAATGGACACCCAGACTCAGAACAACAATTCGTGGATCACACAGTGTTGTCCCATGTGGGATTTGAACCCACAACACCTGATACAGTAGGAAGCGGCGAGGCAACCGCTTAAACCACTAGACCAACCATGCAGTCAAAAATAAAACTGTAATTTTAAGGTCTTTCATTATTTCAGTAGTAATTATTCAATTCTAACAGAAATCATTAAAAATGTTTTTTTTTTACTTTTTTAAAAACAATTTCTCAAAGTGTTTCGGTCTGTCAAAGTGCATTCAAAGAACTCGTCAAGACAAATCAAACGACTCCAAACTCGATAGGTTCCGTCGTTACAAAGTTCCTATGACCACCTTCCAGTTTCAACATCAGATCAGCTCCATGTCATCATATTAAAGCATTGTCACGCTATATACATATGCCTACAAAAATTCAACACAATCGGTTGAAGATATCTGCAAAATTGAGTTGCAAGATTCCGTCTTAACAAATATAGTTAGATATATACATACATAGCAAGTTAAAAAAAACATAAAAATAAGTTCTGTGTTAATAAAAAATACTAATATTTTTCTTTGAAATTATTCTTTAAAAAAATTAAATTAAATTCAAGAATACAAATTAACAGTTACAATTCGACACTCACTGGCAACCCACCCTAAAACTTGTCATTTACGTATTATGGAGCTCAGTGCGAACTACAAACGGACGTGGTGTCACCTTGAATATTCGGCGGGCACTGAATTTTTTGAGCGCGATAAAACTTATTTATTGCAATTTACGGGAGACGATTTCTACGTACTAAAATGTATGGAACTTTTGTCGCTTAAAATGAATGATGTTTAGCCTTAGATTATGGCTTTTTGGTGAGAATTAATAAAAAACTAAACCGGTAAATCTTTTCTCCATAGTTTTTTCTCGCGAAATAACAAAAAAAACATTTAAAATAGAGCACGAAATAGGGCAGAGTGTGCTAATTAAAAAGGTCGATTTCGATGATTTTGATCTTTGTTACGGCTTTTTTTCACAAAAATAAAGAATTATTTCATAAATGTCACTCGGTAGATCCGTAGACTGATTTATTAAACTACTGAGATATTTTTTTTAGTGTCAAATATGAATTGAGTTGTTTGTGTTTTGCAAAACTGCAAGTGCCTTTTCGCGCGTTTTTAGGGACGCGCCCCTTAATGTGTTCTAAAGACTAAAGTGCAATTTCAATTTTTTTTATAAACCATACTAATATTATAAATTCGAAAGTAACTATGTCTGTCTGTTACTCTTTAATAGCTAAACAGTTTCAATCAAATTTAGAATTATGATACTTTGATTCTTGAGGAAGGGCATAGACTACTCTTTATCACGATAAGTGGCACATATGAAACTGATATTTTGGGTTATTGGCCTCCGGTACCCTCACTCACTTGGTGAAACACAGCGCAGGTGCTGTTTCACATCAGGTTTGTTTTTTCTGTGAGGCTGTGGTATCACTCCGGTCAAGACGGGCGAGCCGGCCCATTTATGCCAAAGCATGGCTCTCCCACGGAAAATCTTTTCCTTTAAGGATTTTGTAGTTTGTTTAAGAGTAATACAATCAAACCAACTGGTTCAGTAGTAAAGATCACTAAATCAACCTGCCATGGAATAAAATTATAATATATTTTTGTTGAATTCAATTTTATAGTAACTATTTAAGTTATGAGATGTCCATTCTCTGCCACATATAGGTAGGCTCAACAGGAGTCATACCTCTCCTTTCATTGCTTTCCAGCAAATCGCTAACAGCCATTAATAATTTAATAGTCCACTGTTGGATATAAGTTTCAAGTTTTTCTAGTGATGATGATCTGTGTAGTTTGTTCGACACTCATGGGGTGTTTAGGGGGGATGACATTCTGTATTCTCTATTCTTCTTCACATGGATTATTATTTACATCAATTATGTATGCTTAACAGAGGTAATCTGTTAAAACTGCCTCGTTGGTCTCGCGGTTGAAGTGTGCGACTGCTGATCATGAGGTTTCGGGTTCAATTCCCGGACCAAATGTTTGTATGATCTACAAATATTTGTTTCGGAGTTTGGGTGTTTTCTATGTATAATATGTATGTATTTACAACAAAAAAAAAAAGTATATTTGTATCAGTTGTCTAGTACCCATAACACAAGCTCTGCTTAGCTTGGGACTTGATGGCGTTGTGTGTTAGATGTCCGAAATATTTATTTATTATAATCCCTGCAAGGGAACAAATAGGCAGGTAGCAAAGGAATATTGAGGTGGTAAAGATAGGTGTGCATGTTCCGTGTCAGTGTATTACTAACAGGTGACCACAGGTGTCGTATGTGTATAAAAAAAAAAAGACGTGTGGCACTTATGCAATTATAATTATTTATTTATTTTTTATTTATGCAGTAGTGCATGGCTACCATGAATAATTTTATATATTACATTTTATGACATTACAAATCTTTGTGTCCAAAGCAACAAATGTTCCTTGACGTATTTCAATACGCCTGCACGGCTGTTGACATATTCATGGTCTAAGAAAACAAGATCTCGCATTTGATCAAGAGTGGCTTGATTTGACGTCACTATCCAGTTACCACTTTATAGTTACATAACACGAAATGAACCAACTACAATGTTATTTTATAATATCATTGACCAACCACAACCAGCGACAGAGACAGACAGATTCGTTGATTCGTCGTTCAGAGCAGCTCTTCTCGATCCGTGCGAGCTTTGGGTGTCAGGTTTTATTTGTGTTACGTTACAGAATTCCTTAATTCGGTCGCCGCACTCAAAGGCCTCAAAGCTCGCGATAAGAGCTATGCTAATAGCTTATCAACTTCAAGAACTGGACCAAATTTAAATGGGACCACACGGGCAGTGGCGTAGCTACCTAGCGGCTAGGCGGTGCAATGCTCCGGGGCCCTGGGTTACCTAGCTACGCCACTGCACACGGGAAGCACCAACTTTCAAATAAAAAAGAATCATCAAAATCGGTTCACCCTGTCGAAAGCTCTAAAACAACAAACTCAAAAAAAAACATACATTCAAATTGAGAACCTCCTCCGTTTTTGAAGTCAGTTAAAACATAGGAAGCACTATTGCCTCTTAGATATACATAAATCTAGATAAACATAAATAAAATACCTGGTAAAATCTTGAGTTGTGTTGGGTCCAAAATTTCTGATTCCATTCTTGTACATCTGCTCTCAACTCTCTGTATTTTTTTTCCAAATGACTTTCATTTAATGGTTCCTTAAATATTATAGTTCTCAAATTTGAAACAGGATCAGGCGGCCCCACCATATCACTGCAAATTCTTTTCGGATTCGGCGGTTGTATTGATTTCGTGTCTTTCGTAGTGCTCGTATACCTCGCAGTCAGAATACATGGTCTATTTATATTTAAAGCGAGTCTCCTGGTCGAAATCATGTTAGATAATTATTGTAACTTATCACATTTTCCAAACAACCATCACTGATCACAATATTCGCAATCACAAAAGAATAATTAACTGTTAACTGTCAAAATCAGCTGTGCTGTGCGCCTCTGTAGAAATTAGAGACGATTTTTTCTTACACCTTAGAGCATATATACCTTACAGCATATATATCTAGAAGGACCGCCGAATGGGTGGAAAGCGTGATCGGAGTAGAGAGAGACACTAAGTTTGGGTAGCGTCTGTCTCTCTTACTCAAGCTTCTGATTGGGTTTCTGATTGGTTGGCGCATTTCCCGTCAAATCAGTTAAGCAAATTGGTATGTGCGTCCACCAATCAGTAGCTTGCGTGAGAGAGCTCTATTCCGATCACGCTTTCCGCCCGTTGCTCTAAGGTATCGTAAGGCAAATGCATGCATGGCAAATGCAGCGGAATGCGGTCTCTCCCTCTCCCTCAGACTCCCTCTCTCTGTCTGATAGCTGTCAATCTATAATATATACATTGTACTCTGTGCTGTCAATTTTTTCAATGTCGAATTATGTAAAGGTGACGGTGTAAAAATAATTTCTATTTAGATTTAAAATTGAACATTTGGTGACCACGTGAGGATTTGAGATTACATTTTAAGGCAGGCTGATCAATCACTATATATAAAATGGCCAAAGAAAAGGAAAAGAGTCCTGAAGAAATATACGCCGCGAAGTTAGACATGTGTATTACCGATGGGATTGTAAAAACAGGTAAGTTTCTATTTACAAGGCAAATCAAATGTGTATGAGAACTCTATTGCATCTTTTGTTTAACGAGTTATACATGGAGACATATATACTTACTAGTTATCCCACGCAACCTCGTTTACGTCTCCCATTGCCCGTAGCGTAATAATTTTCCCCTGTTTCTGTAACATTGCACCTTGGTGCGCCGCTCCTATTAGTCTTAGCATGATATATAGCTATAGCCTTCCTCAATAAATGGGCTATCCAACATTGCAAGAATTTACAAATCGGACCAGTACTTTATAAAACTAGCGCGTTCAAGCAAGCAAACAAACTCTTAAGCTTTATATATTAAGTATAGATTACATGGAGACCTACATTCTACCATGGTCCTGTACTCTCTTTATACAAAAAATTTAGATTATGCTAAACGGTAGTAAAAAACACATTTCTTGAATTTATCTTTTCTTTCAAACGGCATGTGGTAAACCTTTGTTTTTGGTAATAAACCACTACCATGAATGCTGTCTATTAATTTATTCACTTCTTGACTGAATATATATACTAACTAGTGGTTGCCCGCCTCTCCGCTCGCGTATATGTCGGTTATTGCGACAAATAGTAGCCTATGTGTTATTCTGATGTATAAGCTACATTACTGTAAAGTTCCATCCTAATCCGTTCAGTAGTTTTTGCGTGAAAGAGTAACAAACATCCATCCATCCATCCATACTTACAAACTTTCACGTTTATAATATTTGTAGGATATTATAAAGCTGAAGAGTTTGTTTGTTTGAATGCACTAATCTCAGGAACCGCTGGTCCGATTTGAAAAAGTCTTTCAGTGTTAGATAGTACATTTATGGAGGAAGGCTATAGGCTATATATCATCACGCTAAGGAGCATTACCAATAGGAGCGGAGCACCAAAGAAGAATGTTACAAAAATGGGGGAAATTTTTTACACAACTGGCAATAGGAGACGTAAACGACGTTGCGTGGGTCAGCTAGTGTTATTATATTTGTAATATCGCCTGTGGCCAATTTAAAGTTTAAAATATCTAATATTTTGGTTATCAAGGTAAATAGTCGCTTATGTTCTTCCGCAAGAATCAATGCATGTCTATGTCAAATTTCATGGAAATTGTTGCAGTGGCTTAGCTGCCAAAGTGTAACAGTTACTTTCGAATTAATAATATTAGTTTGGATTTCTGTTGCCAGTAGTAATTAATCATATTTTTTTCGTTCTAGAAGTAATAGTACTAATAAAATCTATATATCCACCCTTGAAAAGCAACTTTTACTAAGCGACACTTACTAAATTTTACAGGATAGAAGTTTAAAGTTTAAAAAAAAACATGTCGATGCTTGAAAAACAACTTTTACTAAGCGACACTTACAAAATTTTACAGGAAAGAAGTTTAATGTTTAAAAAATAAGAAAAAATCATAAAATTGGACTGGGTTAACATTTGTAATGCGATATTGGAATTTCTGTCGCTTAGTAAAAGTTGCCTTTCAAGCCTCGATATATAAAAATGAATCACCAAAATGTATTATATATATTATCTATTTCCTGCAGGAGGTGGTGTTCTACTCGGTGCTTTGACATCAGTTCTATTCCTTGGCCGACGAAGATGGCCCGTGATAGCTGGTATGGGAGTCGGTATTGGACTTGCCTACGCCAACTGCGAGTATGAGTTAAATCCTAAAAAAGACAATACCCTATGAACATCATTAATGTAGTAATCAGGTAGGAATTATATTTAGAGTATTGTAAACGCTACACTTGTTATGAGGTGGCTTTTTTTTTCTAATAAATGTCTTCTTGATTTTGGAGAAACTGTAGTTATTCAGAATTTCATATCCTTTTGGATATAACTTAATTACAAAATAACCTTGTATGCTGGCTCACTGCTGTAATGCTATGACGTTAAATGTACTAGTTGTTCGAAATCATACTAGATTTACTTGATATTATTTTGTATTAGAATTAAAAAGCAACAGTAATAACAAGTAATGTAATGGTATGTAATATAGCACATTAGTTATGATCAGTGTAAAAATTAATTTAAATTTATTATTTATTTTCAACCTCATGTACAATTTTGCATTTATTCTCCGTCAATAGAGTTCATATAAGTGTATTTGCAGTATCTGTATATTATTGATGTGAATGTGCAATTGTTATGTATAGTTTCTCATTTATTTACATTATTCTAAATATACCTAAAATATAGTTGTTGATTGAATTACACAGATTTGCATAAATTTGGTTGTATTTATTATTATTGGAATAAAACTTTCTCATTTAATTCATTGTCAGTCTATTGTAATTCATTGGACATAGGCCAGTTAAAAACACGGAATTATAAAAAAAACATTACGATTGAAAACACTGTGGCCCTTTCATATTCTCACAAAAATAGCATCAAACTTTGACTTCTCTAACAATAATTTTGTCTTAACTGTCACTTTTACGGGGTCTGCCACATCGTCGGCGTCCACCCTAAGGCGCACCTTGGCCCACCGGTCTGGATTCATCCAACATACGTGTCCGACCCAATCCCATTTTAATCTGGCAGTCTTCTTGCCCACATCTGCGACTTTAGTTTTGGAACGCAGCTCTGTGTTTCTAATATGATCCGGTCGCTTGACACCCAACATACTGCGTTCCATTGCTCTTTGGCAAACCTTGACCTTTGACTTCTGACCCTCTGTTAAAGACCAAGTTTGGGCGCCATATGTAAGCATGGGCAGGAGACACATGTCGAAGAGTCGGTGTTTCGAAACGCAAACGAAACGGCGAAACTGTAGGTACATGTACTGTTTCATGGACCAGTAGCTCTTCAAGGCGTTATCGATTCGGCGATCGATTTCATTTCTTGCCTGTTCTCGAAGGATGCTAACTGGCTTAGGTACAAGTATTCTTCGACATATTGTATCTCCTGCGCGTCGACCTCCACCTTACATTTTCTGCCGTTGGTCCCCGTAAAAGATTGCGCGACGATCTTGATGCCTATCGCATAGACTGGTCGAAAGTGGCTTGTTGCAGGTGAGGCCTTTGCCGAGCAGTGAGACACAAAAGGCTCAAAAAAAAACTGTCACTTTCTATTCTTCTCATGTTCCCATAGTTTCAGAAAATGTATGTTGTGAATAAAAATACTTGTCAATATAATGTTACATACCTTTGACACATCACATCAACTACCTTTAACAATCCACTGCTAGATAAATCCTCTCCTAACAACTAAGGTGTGGGGGACAGGTGTGTCATGTCCCACCAACACAAAGAGAGGATCCTCCGACCAGGCGAGGTGATCATGCCTGGCGGGCCAACTGCCCAACGGTTGATGTTGGGATGTTGTATATATGATTATCGGCGCGAGAACTTTTCACTGCGCGATTCAGGATTGGTAGTTTCTTAGTTTCCTTCGTTACTCCGTAGTTCGACGTATCTTCGTTAGATGGCGCTGTCATATGTTTCCTTGTTGCGCTGTATGTGGAAGTCGCCACAAAGGTATCAATTTAGCTTACTATACCTGGTCACGAATTAACACCTGTATATTTTATATCACAGAACTCAAAACTTTCAAGCAAGTTAGTACCTGTGGAGCTTACATTGCTCACATTAAAACCGTTAAATCCGCTTCCATCTTCCTATTTACTGTTTTTAATTATTTTATCTTTTTTAGTATGGAGCTGTAATACCATTCAAATCAACTGACATCTGGTGCCCAACACGTCAACATTGTGCTACCAATAGTAGATAAATTATTTTAGAACATATTTTGCTGTACAAATAATTATTATTTAATTATTATGTAATACATACTTTTTATTGATCACGTTTTTTGGTTTTTTTATTACCTATTTAAATATTTACCTGTCCTTATACAGCAACGACGGCGTGGTCAGTACCTACTTGGGTGACCGCTGGTGGCATGATACCAGGAGCGTCTCCGTGACTCGGAGGTCACGTTAAGCAGTCGGTCCCGTTATCATAGTCGTGAAGCTTAGTTGGAGGCCTTTGTTCGGCTTGAAAACATCCAACGGCAAGATTACGTAGCCACAACGTTGTTGTCTTGCCAGTTGCCAGCAACCCGCACTCGGCCAACGTGGGGACGTATGACCTTAACCCTCTCCTAAGAGGAGACCCGAGCCCAGCAGTGGGACATTAGTGGTTGTTGATTGATGTAGGTTCAGACCTAGACCAGATAGCCACAACTTTTCTCTTACAATATTTAGGCCCTGCAATGTTCAGCTTATGTTGTTGACGGTTTTGCACAATTTTTAAGGCAGATACGTCAAATTATGTGTTATAAGCTATCCGAGCCTAAATCAGATAAAGTTGCGATTTGCGCGCAATTCGGTTTAATTAAGAGTCACAGAAAACGGCGAATTTATTGAATGTAAGAAATCTGATTGCCTAGGTCGACCAGTCGGCGTTTCAAAAGTAATCTACGTAGTTATCAAATTCAAAATTGGTACACATCTAATACTAAGTGTCCGAAAGTACTCTTATAGAGTAGTATTAGATCTTGTTTTTTTTATGAAATACCTTCCAGAATGACAATACTTGATGGAAACTATGAGTAGAATCTAAGTGTGGTGGTAATCACCATTATGTAGATGTAGAATTCAATTTTCAAATAATCGAACTGCTAATTCAGAAACGCAATAATTCTGACTAAAATTTTACTGGCCTACATTGCCAATAATTTGTTTATACAACACGGATTGCTCATACGCTTCCAGTATACAGAGGATACGCGCAGCGCAAATAATACACAATAGTAAAGAACAATATTTAATAATTTATTGTACAAATCGATACTGGAATTGAGGGATAGATTTAGTGTACCTTAACAATAAAAATAATTTAAATACAACAATAATATTTTAATACAAGAAAGCTTTACCAACATCCCATATACAGACACCCAACTTGGCGATAATTATAACTATAAAATGGCAACACAGGAGAAATACATATCATAGACCATTCAAGGGAACATACTATAAGATTGTGCATAAACATGGTTATTTTTTTTACACTGCATCTAGTCACCATAAAACTATTGCTATGAGCTTACACGGGCATATTGTCAGTGTCAAATAAGACCATTAATAATTTAAACTTTACTATTACTGTACCGGATACAAATCCAAGAATAAATTTGGATATATGACGCTCAGACAATATAAATTGACCAGCAAAAATGCAGATAAGAAAAAAAAACATGAAACGATATTTTTTTGCGAGTATGAGAAACTTGAAAGAAGTTCTCTATACCAAGGCTGTTTGACATTATTTATTCCCATGCCATAGGCAGTGGTCCCACCGCCAACGATGAACGAGAAACTAGTAGAACTATAAACGAGTTATCGGGCAGCGAGTGTGTAGTTTCGATAGTTCTGTCGCTGGGCTATAAGCGAGTGTTCTAGTGCGATGAGCGATTACTCGTGCCACTCGCCCGCAGTCGTTCAGTCTGCCACTACACAAACACTATCGTAAAATACATCGTCGTCTGAACTAGACAACAATGAGAGTTGCAATGATTTGTTGATATCCATACGTATACTTTCAAAGCCGCACTGTATAGAAATGATTAAAGGAGCAAGCATCGCTGAGCGAGTTTATCGCCCAGCGACAAAACTAGTAAAGTGAGTCGTCGCCGGCAGTGTGAACAGTCGGAGAGTAACTATTAATATATGCATCTCCTTCATGTACAAGGAATGTATATTTCTTGTACGTTTCTTGAGCGAGAAAATCGCCGATAGTTAGTCGTTTACTCGCCGGCGATCGGACCACTGCCATAACTTCCAGAAAACCCATTTCTTTACAAAAACAAATACATGAACATGTATACATAAAATGGTATGTCTTTGTATTTTATTTACCAACAATTTTATTTCGTTCAAACAAAATGCATTTTACTTTTACCAAACACGTCTGTATACAACAATTACAACTAAATCAAATTATTATAATAAATATCATGATTACATTTAACAATAACTAAGAAATATCTATGATATATTAGACATTCAGCTACAGAAAAGTCTATATTTCCAAATAATTTCAAACTGGCAACTGTTTTTTTTACTGTCAAGAAGGAACAGCTCACTTTACAATAATGTAACAAGACAAAATTATGAAATTCTCTTCATTCCAATTTCAAATAAAGCGATACAATTTACTTATAATAACTAAGAGATATGGCCTCTCACGTATTGGCCTCAGTAACCGTGTAATTTTGCTAACGTAATCGTAAAACTATTGACAGTGAAAAATATGAACATTTCATTCCGATGAAAACATTGCAATGTAAAAGACTTTTTGTTCGACCATTACTGCCATTATAAACACTAACTATAAGATAAATTAATATAGTAACATTTGGTAACATATATATTTGACTAGTATATTGTTCATGACAACCTATTTAAAACAGGAACGACTATAATAATTTCTTGACGTAACATTCTGGCGTTTCACAGACGAGGGGTATACCTTATATTGATAAAAAATAATATTAATACTATTTCAATACTAATCGGAAGTTTTTTAAATAGCTCAAAATAACGAATTTATAAACATTTTAATGTTTTTAGCACACAACTATAACGAGTTATAATAAAAGAATTCACTCATTGATTTCAACACACGCATAATAACTACATTGTGTTGCAAGAAACAAAAAATAAATAACTTTGACATAATGGCACGTCAAAACACTAAAATGACTCTGACATACGTATTTGGCGCCATTTTGTGCGTCTCCAGTACTGAGTCAGCTGTTGTCTGCGCTTTTTTTAGCATTTGCTAGTCAGTATTACGAAGCCCAATTAAACGGTAGAATGTAATAAAGACTTAATAAAGATTTTGCTGTTGCGTATTGTTATGGGCATAGATAATCAGGTACATCATAAAGTACCTACACATTTGAGATCCGTTAGCAAATGAGATTCAAATCTCATGTATTTTTATGTGACACATCTCTTACAGATATTTGATATTGCACTAGGCAGAGCCAATTATAACCAGGTTGACGTTAAATATATCTAAATACATACATATTGCAGAGACATTACATTCAGATAGTTTTTCATAGGCTAACTGCCAAAACCACACTTACTCTGCCTGATAGAAAGCATGAGTAAAATCCATAAGTGGTGGTCACTATCCTCATTGCGAATGTGGACAACCTATGGGGGCCTATTGATAGATGACAGGATTGTATCCTCAACCTATGGGTTCGCAATCACTCAGTCAATACTAATCATTAGAACGACAAACCAGTCACAGTTTTTTTTACACTAGAGAGTATGTTAATTTTTTTATCTACATATTCGGCTGATACCATAGACAATTATGTCCATTACACTACGCAACAACACTAGTTACCAACTATGAGGTGCAGTGCCGTAATACTGTCCTTATTTATTGTATATCTATAGCCTAGTTATTGTGATACCGTGAGACAAACTGCTAATTTACAGCTAATTTTATTTATTTATATAAAAGTGTGAATATTTTTTTATTCATATTTTAATTCAGTAACTTGAATTGAGACTGATATAGATGTTGGTATGACAAATAATAATAATTTAGATATTATGTAATATGGCACGATTTAGTCAAACATTATTTATATATTACATCAGACCGCAATTGGGCCGTGTCACGATTTGGGTCCGCACCTAATCCGTGACATGGCCCGATAGCGGCCGCAACGGCACACTGCGTCTAAAGGCGCGTATCCACCGAAATTGTTAGCAATTTCAGTGTTTCTAACTGTTTGCAACTCATCAGAAAATCGCCAACTTTTGTTTAAATTGTGTCTACACCGAGTCGCCAACAATTTGAAAAACATTCTAACTAAGCGTCTCCACAGAGCCAAAAATATCTACAACAAGCTTATTCTTTTGATGTTTAAGGCCAAAAACAGAAACACGGTTCCCAACATTTGTTGTCAATTTTGTTGCCAACATAAGGAAATTACAGAAACTTTTGTCACCAACACGTGTTGACAACACAAAAGTTGCCAACTTTTATTCGGTGGACACTCGGCTTACCGTGAACTGTTTTGCAGGATGTCAAATACCAACAAGCACAAAGTTGTTTAGTCGAATATATACATAAATTGGTTCATACAAATTATGTTTATCTGTATCCCTCCGCAAGACAAATAGAGCCGAATTCGGCCTGATGACCAGTCTCAATTCAAATACATCCATACTATAATTTAGCTAAGTTCTGTCGCAGACAGTCAGTCCGTCTACTTACACAATAGGCACTAAAATTTGGCCTAAGGTTTTAATCATATCTCGATTGAATTGGAACTACTAAAAAAAAAACAGTGAAATTTCCACAATTAAGACAACTGTTTAAAAAATATTGAGTCTGCTTATTTCTTAAAGACCACACCTAGAGATTTAAATCTCATCTAAGTTTAACCACGAATGGTATTGTATTATAATCATGGCGGGACAGAATGGGTTTTCCTGCAACACTTATATGCTTGTTTTAAATATTCAAACCCACAAAATATATATCAGACTTCTATTTACAGATTAAACGCAAACGTAAAACGGAACGTGACAATGTGATGTCGTCATTAAATAGTTTCAATGTAATTAGAATTCAAAAGTAACTAATTCACACACACGCCAAAATCGAGATAAGAACCATATCTATAAGGAGATAAGGATAATTATCTCGACTTTGGTATGTGTTGATTGGTTCCTTTTTGCATAAGTATTTAGGTCCAATTTATTCCTAACTCCAAAATTTAAAAGAGTTCCTTCAATCGAAATATATTTAAAACTATTAATATACATATTATATATATCAGTATGTCGATTTGTACTGTAACACCAGTCTATCGACATCGAAATGTAGAAAGGCAAACCGTTACCAATAACTATCACACTCATATTATCTGTGGTCAAAACGGCAATAACCGGGCAGTATATTTGCTTAATAACGAACATGATCAAATTGTGTGTTAAATAAATATTTGATTCCATTAGAGCGATGGCGTGACTAGGATTATTAAAAAAAATAGTTTGTGGTACAGAAGACAGATGGCGTTATATACAATTTCATGTTACATAAAACTAAATCATATTTCATAATCATATTTTTTTCTTCTATACTTTTAAGCCTCGAGAAAATATAATTATTACTATTTACATCTTATAGATTTTTCTTTATTTTTTGCTTTGTGAACTAATAACTTATGAATTTGATTCGATTTTTTTAAGATACAACTAAACATTCGATTTGTCGATATTATAACAAAACAAAAAACACCTTTCAGAAAACCGTCTCTTCCAATAGGTCGTTAAAAGCAAATAGTAGATATAATCAATTATTTTAATACATATCTATTTTATCTACTCTTTACTTTTTCTCAAAAGATAATGTGAATTGCGAAAAACTGATAACGATTGCAAGAAGATTTATTCGATTTTGAATCGGTACTACTATCGATATATTCAATGTCGACAACACATGGAATAGCATTTCATCGAATAGTATTTGTAACATATTTTTCGATTTATCGCCAGAACTGAAATATCATTACAATTTTGAGGACCTCCCCTCCCCAGTCACGCCAACTAACAAGAGAGCGAAAAGAAACACAAAGAAATGTGGAGCTTTACATCAAGTACAGATGTTCACTTAGTGGTCATGTCGGGCCAGTAGTTGATGTAGTATCGGTGGGTCGAGCCCTCGAACAAACGGTCCAGCCAGTTCTCAAGACCGTCTAGAAGATTTTCTGCAAATAATGTGCCATAAAGAAATAAATATATGTTGTTATTTTTTTTTACTAAGTCGTCATAAGTTTTTTTTTATACGACATCTTTCCTCTGTACGAGTGATTTTGTGAAAGAAACGGAAGTATGTAACCGGAAGCAAGCATACCGTGAGCTATTTGATTCGACTAATGAGGCGAGAAGCGCCAGAGGTGATGTGAGATGTCAGCTATAGTATATGTGACTACTTTTTACTAGTAGTAACGAGAGGACTTAGTTCACTGGTATTGTTTTTGAATATTATGAGTGAGGGTTTTTTAAAATATCTTAACGTAACAAGCGTTTGTAAGGTTATTGAATAAGGGGCAAACGAGCAGACGTATCGCCTGATGGTAAACGATTACCGCCGCCCATGGACACCTGCAACACCAGAGGCGTCACAAGTGCGTTGCCGGCCTTTTAAGAAGGAGTACGCTCATTTCTTGAAGGTCTTATTGGTTCGGGAATATCGCAGGCGACAGTTCATTTCACAGTGTCAGTGTCTGCTTGGAAAAAACCTTTATGTTTCGGCGTTAAAGTAACAATAATTACTAAGTACTTTTCCGCTATAATAATGTCTAAAAATACAGAAACATTGACAACGATTATGAACCTTATTACTGTGGTATAAGGCATAGATGATAGAACCATATCGAGTATAGTTACCTTGCATAAGCACAGGAGGGTCAGGCGATTCATCGCCTGAAGAGGAGTCAGGCTCGGTGTGGAAGCCGATGAAGGCGCCCGCCTCAGGGTCACCCATCCCATTCTCGCCTAGAGACCGTGTCATGCGACTCATGCGCTGAAAACATACAAAGTGGTGTCTGAATTCTTGATGAAGTTGAGAGTGTCGAGTTTCTTGGAATTTCTATACCTTACTAAGCAGTAATGACCACTATACTCTTTGCGCTGTAGCATGGTGCGTGGTGGTTTAATTTAATTTACTTTCATTTACTACAGTTTACGGTTTAATTTAATTTACTACAGTTATTAATACTTGAGTGTGTATTCGCAATATATTAAATCCTAATAATATTATAAACGCGAAAGTTTGTAAGTATGGATGGATGGATGTTTGTTACTGTTTCACGCAAAAACCACTGAACGGATTTGAATGAAACTTTAAATTAATATAGCTCATACATCAGAATAACATATAGGTTACTATTTGCCGCGATAACCGACAAACACGCGGGCGGAGCCGCGAGCAAAAACGAGTTATTAATAACTGTGGTAAATTAACTGTAGTAAATTAAACCATCGCGCACCATGCTACAGCGGCAAGAGTAAAATTTTACTTGGAAGAAAAATTGAAACATTTTGAAAAGATCTAAAATTATGTGTTAAGTGTTGTTAATTAACAATAAAATAACTTATTAAATTAACTAAAATAGGTATAATTCTACTCAGACACTTAACAGTTACCTAGTAACCGTTTTTGAATATTATTAACCAACTTTTATCATAATTCTATCATAATTTTATTTATTATTTATTATTATTAATTCAGTTGGGGGACAGGAGTCATGTCCCTCCAGAACAAAGGGAGGATCCTCCGACCAGGCGAGGTGATCATGCCTGGCAGGCCACGGCCCAACGGTTTATGTTGGGATGTTGTATATATGATAATCGGCGCGAGAACTTCTATTCCGCGATTTAGGATTGGTAGTTTCTTAGTTTCATTCGTTACTCCGTAGTTCGACGTATCTTCAATAGATGGCGCTGTCGTATGTTTTCTTGATGCGTTGTATGTGGAAGTCGCCACATATCCAATACCAAGCCGTCTAGCCAGGTTGGTTATAGCGGGCCGATATCTCTTTTTTAAGGAGAGGTCTATAAAGGCTGTTAATAATGAAAGTAAATAGTTCACCACATCTACTCAGCCTCATAGGTGCCGTAAGAGCCGACTTACGGTCTGTTCACACAGACCGGCTCGGAGAGGAGAGCAGATTTTTATCACATTGGAAACAGAGGTTTGAGTAATTGTAGTAAAGTTTATTTTTGCATGTGCACTTCTTTTGTCATTAAGAATACGTGAACGCGCTTCGTGTGAAGTAATAACAGGAGCCGACCGGCGCCGATTGCGTGCTCTTTCTCGCTCGCGCAGCCGATCGGCTCCAATTCTCTTCCACAGCCGGTCTATGTGTAATAGTTGGCGGCTCCGCTCCGGTTAATTCGAAGCGTATACGATCCGGTCTGTGTAAAAAGAAAAAAAGTGGGCCGATGCTCTCCGAGCCGGTCTGTGTGAACGGACCCCAAGGGAGCAAACACAACAACATCACTGCAAAGAGAAGGAAAACTTGAAACAAACCCTGTACTAATCCGTCTGGCTAGTGCAATGCAGTGTAGTACATCATGCCTTCTGAGGAGCGCCCTAAATCAAATTTGAAATAAATAATTTCAAGATTGTAAGGGTATTATTGGAGGCTGTTGACGCGTGTGTATGTATGTCTGTGTGCTGTGTGTGTGCATGTGTATGTGTGTGTGTGTGAGCGCGTGTGTGGTGTTACCTTGTGCGGCTTGGCGCACTCGGGGTGCTTGGCGTGGTAGATGGCGAAGTACTTGCGGTGCGGGTTGAGCGCCAGCACGGTGCCCACGCAGTTGCGCGCGTTGTGTGTGTGTGTGAGCGCGTGTGTGGTGTTACCTTGTGCGGCTTGGCGCACTCGGGGTGCTTGGCGTGGTAGATGGCGAAGTACTTGCGGTACGGGTTGAGCGCCAGCACGGTGCCCACGCAGTTGCGCGCGTTGTGTGTGTGTGCATGTGTCTGTGTGAGCGCGTGTGTGGTGTTACCTTGTGCGGCTTGGCGCACTCGGGGTGCTTGGCGTGGTAGATGGCGAAGTACTTGCGGTGCGGGTTGAGCGCCAGCACGGTGCCCACGCAGTTGCGCGCGTTGTGTGTGTGTGCATGTGTGTGTGTGAGCGCGTGTGTGGTGTTACCTTGTGCGGCTTGGCGCACTCGGGGTGCTTGGCGTGGTAGATGGCGAAGTACTTGCGGTGCGGGTTGAGCGCCAGCACGGTGCCCACGCAGTTGCGCGCGTTGTGTGTGTGTGCATGTGTGTGTGTGTGTGAGCGCGTGTGTGGTGTTACCTTGTGCGGCTTGGCGCACTCGGGGTGCTTGGCGTGGTAGATGGCGAAGTACTTGCGGTGCGGGTTGAGCGCCAGCACGGTGCCCACGCAGTTGCGCGCGTTGTGTGTGTGTGCATGTGTGTGTGTGAGCGCGTGTGTGGTGTTACCTTGTGCGGCTTGGCGCACTCGGGGTGCTTGGCGTGGTAGATGGCGAAGTACTTGCGGTGCGGGTTGAGCGCCAGCACGGTGCCCACGCAGTTGCGCGCGTTGTGTGTGTGTGTGGTGTTACCTTGTGCGGCTTGGCGCACTCGGGGTGCTTGGCGTGGTAGATGGCGAAGTACTTGCGGTGCGGGTTGAGCGCCAGCACGGTGCCCACGCAGTTGCGCGCGTTGTGTGTGTGTGCATGTGTGTGTGTGTGAGCGCGTGTGTGGTGTTACCTTGTGCGGCTTGGCGCACTCGGGGTGCTTGGCGTGGTAGATGGCGAAGTACTTGCGGTGCGGGTTGAGCGCCAGCACGGTGCCCACGCAGTTGCGCGCGTTGTGTGTGTGTGCATGTGTGTGTGTGAGCGCGTGTGTGGTGTTACCTTGTGCGGCTTGGCGCACTCGGGGTGCTTGGCGTGGTAGATGGCGAAGTACTTGCGGTGCGGGTTGAGCGCCAGCACGGTGCCCACGCAGTTGCGCGCGTTGTGTGTGTGTGCATGTGTGTGTGTGTGAGCGCGTGTGTGGTGTTACCTTGTGCGGCTTGGCGCACTCGGGGTGCTTGGCGTGGTAGATGGCGAAGTACTTGCGGTGCGGGTTGAGCGCCAGCACGGTGCCCACGCAGTTGCGCGCGTTGTGTGTGTGTGCATGTGTGTGTGTGTGAGCGCGTGTGTGGTGTTACCTTGTGCGGCTTGGCGCACTCGGGGTGCTTGGCGTGGTAGATGGCGAAGTACTTGCGGTGCGGGTTGAGCGCCAGCACGGTGCCCACGCAGTTGCGCGCGTTGTGTGTGTGTGCATGTGTGTGTGTGTGAGCGCGTGTGTGGTGTTACCTTGTGCGGCTTGGCGCACTCGGGGTGCTTGGCGTGGTAGATGGCGAAGTACTTGCGGTGCGGGTTGAGCGCCAGCACGGTGCCCACGCAGTTGCGCGCGTTGTGTGTGTGTGCATGTGTGTGTGTGTGAGCGCGTGTGTGGTGTTACCTTGTGCGGCTTGGCGCACTCGGGGTGCTTGGCGTGGTAGATGGCGAAGTACTTGCGGTGCGGGTTGAGCGCCAGCACGGTGCCCACGCAGTTGCGCGCGTTGTGTGTGTGTGCATGTGTGTGTGTGTGAGCGCGTGTGTGGTGTTACCTTGTGCGGCTTGGCGCACTCGGGGTGCTTGGCGTGGTAGATGGCGAAGTACTTGCGGTGCGGGTTGAGCGCCAGCACGGTGCCCACGCAGTTGCGCGCGTTGTGTGTGTGTGCATGTGTGTGTGTGTGAGCGCGTGTGTGGTGTTACCTTGTGCGGCTTGGCGCACTCGGGGTGCTTGGCGTGGTAGATGGCGAAGTACTTGCGGTGCGGGTTGAGCGCCAGCACGGTGCCCACGCAGTTGCGCGCGTTGTGTGTGTGTGCATGTGTGTGTGTGTGAGCGCGTGTGTGGTGTTACCTTGTGCGGCTTGGCGCACTCGGGGTGCTTGGCGTGGTAGATGGCGAAGTACTTGCGGTGCGGGTTGAGCGCCAGCACGGTGCCCACGCAGTTGCGCGCGTTGTGTGTGTGTGCATGTGTGTGTGTGTGAGCGCGTGTGTGGTGTTACCTTGTGCGGCTTGGCGCACTCGGGGTGCTTGGCGTGGTAGATGGCGAAGTACTTGCGGTGCGGGTTGAGCGCCAGCACGGTGCCCACGCAGTTGCGCGCGTTGTGTGTGTGTGCATGTGTGTGTGTGTGAGCGCGTGTGTGGTGTTACCTTGTGCGGCTTGGCGCACTCGGGGTGCTTGGCGTGGTAGATGGCGAAGTACTTGCGGTGCGGGTTGAGCGCCAGCACGGTGCCCACGCAGTTGCGCGCGTTGTGTGTGTGTGCATGTGTGTGTGTGTGAGCGCGTGTGTGGTGTTACCTTGTGCGGCTTGGCGCACTCGGGGTGCTTGGCGTGGTAGATGGCGAAGTACTTGCGGTGCGGGTTGAGCGCCAGCACGGTGCCCACGCAGTTGCGCGCGTTGTGTGTGTGTGCATGTGTGTGTGTGTGTGAGCGCGTGTGTGGTGTTACCTTGTGCGGCTTGGCGCACTCGGGGTGCTTGGCGTGGTAGATGGCGAAGTACTTGCGGTGCGGGTTGAGCGCCAGCACGGTGCCCACGCAGTTGCGCGCGTTGTGTGTGTGTGCATGTGTGTGTGTGTGAGCGCGTGTGTGGTGTTACCTTGTGCGGCTTGGCGCACTCGGGGTGCTTGGCGTGGTAGATGGCGAAGTACTTGCGGTGCGGGTTGAGCGCCAGCACGGTGCCCACGCAGTTGCGCGCGTTGAGGCGCAGCTCGCCGCCGCCCAGCGACAGCTGCAGCACGCGCCGGAACCAGCCCAGGTTGCGCTCCACGCACAGGTACGCGAACACCAACGTCTTGTTCCTGACACACCACGAAACTTTACAGTCCATTCGTTTAGATACGTCACCATGATCACGTCACCATGATCGCGTCGCCGTCGCACATAATCAAAGGGCCCGTCTGCAGCGTACACCCACAAGCAAGTTTGATTTGTCAGTTTACGCCGTTGTATGAATTAATATACACATCAAAAGTGTCTAGGGATCAAGCATTTTTATGCGGATTTCTTGAGATTGAGATGTGGCTTTGGCCCTGGCCTGCTCAGTCGCCAGACTTGAACCCGATTGAGCATGCATGGGATATGCTACAGAGAAGAGCTCTGCCGAATATGGAGGGTATCCAGTCGCAAGAAGACCTTTTTTTGTTGTTGCAACGAACATGGGCGGCCATTCCACAGCGTGATTTGGATGAACTCATTTTGAGTATGCCAAACCGATGTTCTTGTGTTAGTGTTCGCTGTAGAAACACGGATTATTAATTGTTTAAGTTACCTAATAAAATTTTAAAGAAAACTGTTATTTCAGTCTTTTTTTCGAACTTTAATCTTAGTGGTTCAAATGTCAAAAATCCTTTTATTAGGAAAATGGCAAATTTCTTTATTAATGCAAAGGTGACTTGGTTTATCGTTACTGTGACAAACGAAAACACTTTATTTGATGAATCCTTAAAGAAAATTTTAATTAATATCAATCAGGAGAAAAGTTATTGCAAAAATATATGTTGATCCCTAGACACATATGTTGATCCCTAGACACTTTTGATGTGTGTATATTCACACTATCTAAACGAATGGACTATACCAGATGCCACGATCTCACACACCGGACCCCTGGAGTACCGGATAATCAACCCCACCCCCACTCCTCAACAGAACACTGAGCGGGTTTATTACGAGGTGACCTAGTTAGGGTTCCGTGCCAAAGGCAAAAAACGGAACCCTTATAGATTAGTCATGTCTGTCCGTCCGTATGTCACAGCCACTTTTTTCCGATACTATAAGACCTATAATGTTGAAACTTGGTAAGTAAATGTATCCTGTGAACCGCATTAAGATTTTCACACAAAATAAGAAAAAAACAATAAATTTTGGGGGTCCCCATACATAGAACTGAAACTCGAAAAATTTTTTTTCATCAAACCCATGCGTGTGGGGTATGTCTTTTTTTTATGAAATAGGTGGCAAACGAGCAGACGTATCGACTGATGGTAAGCGATTACATACCCGCAACACCAGAGGCGTCACAAGTGCGTAGCCGGCCTTTTAAGAAGTAGTACGCTCTTTTGGATGATCGCAAACTAAGGATACTATTGGAATCCGACTGCTAATGACATACTCATAATATAATGTTTATGAATACGTAAAGCAAAAATTTTGTACTATTTTTACGAAAATTATACTAACGGAGGAGTCTGAAATTTGGCACAGTTAAAGTTTATTTGTAAGAAGAGTGCAGAAATCTAAAAATAATAAAAAATTATGGTCGAATTTCGACCACTAGTATTTCTATACATAGTATACATACTTTAGATAAATTACACCCAGCTACTTTGGACAACTAAATACAGTTCTCTCTCTTACTAAATAGACTGATTAAAATAATAAATCCACACGGTAAGAAGTAGACATACTTCATTGTTATAACTAGGGACCGGATTATATGCATTTGCATATTTGCGTATGCATTTGCATATTTAAGCCATCCTGAGCGGTAATAGCATATTTTACCTAAGATCTAGTTATGATGCCCCAGCTCTTGCAGCTTGGAGAATGTCTGTTGCGCAGTATGGGGTCGCACCATCACATTTTTAGCTGCAAGAGCTGGGGTTGGAAGCTCTCCCTCATCCGCCATACTCACCAGACCTTGCACTTACCGACTATTACTTTTTCCAAAACTTAGACAACTTTTTAGTGGGTAAAAAATTCAATTCCCGAGAGGCAGTACAAAATGCCTTTGAAGAGTTTGTTGCCTCCCGTTCAGCTGATTTTTACAAGAAGGGCATCAATAAACTGCCAATGCGTTGGCAAAGATGCGTCGATTGCATGGGTGGTTACTTCGAATAATAGAAATAAAAAAGTTTGAAAAAATAAGTACTTTCACTTATTGCATACAAAACGGCAATTTTATAGGTAAAGACCTATTATAAGGATTATTGAGTAATAATTGTGACTGGTCAGATTCGCATCGCATTGGATCACATTTCGGTCAATAAATGCACATGTCTTTTGTTTTGAAGAAATGATCGAAGACACAATCTTACCACTGAATATTTGGAACAATACTTGATTGTTTACGTTTACAGCAATATTAGATAATTTTATTTTGTAATGAGAAACTTGAAACTAGATTTTCTGCTTTTTTGATTCCTAAAATCAGTCATTTAGTTTTGCATATGTTGCCAATTTTCGTGCATATTTCAAGCATTTTCCATGCATATAAGTCATATAACAAGCTTTTTATGTTACATATAATCCGGTCTCTAGTTGTAACATACAGTGAGTTCATAATGACAGGCGGTTGTTTTTGTACGTTAGTTTAAAATGATTACGTAAAAACAAAATCAACGAAAATGAACTGAATTTAACAAATAAGTTAAATATAAAAAGATATAGTGATTTCATGTTCGAGAACGAAACTGAAACTGACATATAAAATTTTAATTTGTCGAAAACTTACTTGCGATAAGGCCACACAATCTTATGGAACTTGGACAGCAGTTGTACCCGGCTCTGCATATCTACCAGCAACACGATGGTTCGGCAACCAGGTTTCAACAGCCTATAAGTAGAAATACATAACTGAAATAAATGAAAAGGTGCCTGAAATAACATCATCATTATCCTAGCCTCGATTATTCCAAAGATTAATTGGGGTCGGCTACTAGTTTAACAAGTTTTACCTGAATATCAGTTTTTCCAAAGAGCGACTGGCATCGGACCTCTGTAACCCTGAGGGTGAACTGAATTCGAAGGTTGAACTAGTTGTCAGTATATTTGAGGGCACTGTCTTCCCAATTGCGATTGTTATACATGTTCATGACAACTGGGAGTGACAGCCTAACGTGCTCTCTGAGGCACCGGCAAGAAACACCGCCATCTTCCATACTCCGGGCTGCTATTTAGAATTTCTAATGAGAAAACCCAACAGCAGTCCGACCCGGGAATCGAATCCGAGACCGAGACCTCTTGATCGGCACACAACGCCATTTAGTCCCAAGCTAAGCAGACCTTGTGTTATGGGTACTAGACAACTGATATAAATATATTTATACTTTTTTGTGTAAATACATACATAGCAAACACCTAAACTCCGAAACAAAATATTTGCAGATCATACAAACATTTGGTACGACCTGGGAATCGAACCAGATACCTAAAGCACAGCCGTCGCATACGCTACCACTGCGCCACAGAGGTAGTCATACATATATAACATTTATGTACATAAATTACATCCAGACAGTGTAGTGTATGTGTCTATTGTCAGTCACTTCACTAGTAACGCATTCATTCATTGAATGAATG
Organism: Diaphora mendica; assembly: GCA_949125395.1. NCBI lineage: Eukaryota > Metazoa > Arthropoda > Insecta > Lepidoptera > Erebidae > Diaphora > Diaphora mendica. The sequence goes on along the minus strand of OX421318.1, from coordinate 27,401,549 downwards.
AGAAGGAAGCATTAGGTCATCTCTAGGCATGTGCAGTCGCAGACAGTTGAGTCAACTGTGAGCGACGGAGGTGATCGGGCACATTGCTCTCAGAGCCGACAATATAGTATATGGATATACAACAGACAAAACAACAATTGTGTTCGCACATTTGTTCCATAGGAATCAACGGGGCGGTACTACCCTCGCACACAGAAGGTAGTAGAGCCACGCTGATTTCAGCACGAACGGGCCGGCTCGACCGGGGCGGTACTACCCTCGCACAGAAAACCAACGTAAAATGACAACGTGCTGTCGTGTTTCGTTGGTGAGTGCGAGACCGGAGGCCCAATTAGTCTAGTCAACAAGTTCCATACTTGTTGACTAGACTAAAAGATGCAGCAGCATCACTAGGCCGCCATGGTCTGGGTCGCCATGCTGCATTGTCTGCATTTGCAGTGAGCATGGTGACCACCACTCTTGGATTTTGCTTATGCTTTCCATCAGGCAGAGTAGAGTCATTTTGGCGGGCAAAAAAAAAAAATCGATCGATTCGATTTTGCTATTGAAATTTAGTAAAACAATACATACCGGACCAGACCATTGTACTTCTCAGCCCGCAGTTCGTGGAGACGAAGCTCGGACTGGACTTCATTGTTGTTTTTCTTTCCAGAGCCGTTCTGTTTCTTCCTCTCTTCTTTTTGTCGCTGCACTGATTCTTCTTCTACCCGTCTGTAAAAAAAAAAATTACAAGTTTTTATTTTGTTTCATCTGTTCCGATGTTTGTCTGTAATCAAATCTTGCAAGTTAAATTGGTATCCGTTCAGTTGTTTTTGCGTGAAAGAGTAACAAACATCTATCCATTCATCCATAATTACAAACTTTCGCGTTTATAATATTAGTAGATTTTAATTTATAATGTGTAACGCGTAGGCTCATTTGGGCTAGTACTTTGACAGAGGGGAACGCCTACATATGCCTTCCTCCCCCCATCCCCCAAAGGCCAGGCACGCACTTGTGACGCCTCTGGTGTTGCAGGTGTCCATGGGCGGCGGTATACGCTTACCATCAGGCGATACGTCTGCTCGTTTGCCGGCTAATTCCATTAAAAAAAAACTTGATAGGTGTCAAGGGACACGACAAGGGATTGAACGAAGTTTATATATATATATATATATGTCGGAGTGAGGGTATCCAAATAATAAAAGTGATACAAACATTTGCCACTATCGAACACTACGGAACACTCTATATAAAGCGGCGCGATCGGCAACAGGACACAGTTTCTCTTCAGATCTCGCGACGACCATATCTATTATTTGATTTGTGATTTATTGTATCTCTGTGTTTTATATTGTGTGTATGAGGCGATATTTATCAGTGGGGGAATTACTAGCCTAGGTGGCGAATTCCACAGGGCATCGCGGAGGGGTGAGCGTTGCCCCAATCCCCTCATGGGGGGTTGCTGATGGTGTTTAAGTTAATTCGTATCCGTTTAGTAGTGATTAGTGTTTGGCTTTGGTCCAGATTGGCTGTATCTGTCATTCATGTTCTCGTTTATTCTTGTGTCTCCGACATCAGAAGTGGGATCTGAATCTCATTTGCCCACAATGTTTGAGAGTGTAACGGATCGTTAGTCGCGGCGAGCGGTCGAACTACCCTCCGCTTGAAAATCGTACGAGGTGTCATTTGTTAATTTTTTGTAAGCGAGAACGCTCACATAGTATCAAAGTGTCGGTATAGCCTTTTCGCGTACGAAGGGTTTGTGAGACGTGCGGCCTACAACAGCGGCAGCGTGCGGTAGTAAAAGCAACGCATCGGTAACTGGGAAGTAACCGGTTTGTACGGACAACTGCAACAATCCGGTGAGTCGTACTATTTTTATTTTGTGCTGAGTGCTCTTTAATAAGATAAGTTCTGTCAGATGAGTTTCTAGGCAAACGACAATATTGTGCAGTAACATTATTGAGGGTAGGTAATGCCCGCACTTATTGTAACCTCTAAATTCTATGAACAGTTTTAATCCAGATTTATTCATTGCGGTTATTGTTTCATGTAGTACACGATTACTGTATTTCAAACGACATAATTATTTAAAGAGAAGAATGAGAATCTGTTTGCATTAAGGTTTTCATTTGCAGTTTTCGAAAATAATTTTGTTCTTAAAATAATAAGATCGTTTCTATTGGTGACATCGGTACAAAGGTAGACGATTTCGGAAGTATAGTGTAGTATTATATCATAGCAGAATATCTGTGATGGAGGTGGATTGAATTACCCGTTTTGCACATGCTGTTTGTTTATTGTTTAAATTTATTTCTTATTTTTAAACCCCGACGCAAAAAGAGGGGTGTTATAAGTTTGACGTGTGTCTGTCTGTGGCACCGTAGCTCGCGAACGGATGAAGCGAATTCAATTTAGTTTTTTTGTATGAAAGGTGAGTTACGTGCGAGTGTTCTTAGACGTGTTTCATGAGAGTCGGTTGAGTCATTTGAAGGTTGTGAGGGTGAAAGTGGGGAAGAAAAACCGAATGTCTGCAAAACGTGCCAGTATAATCGTTAAATGACAATTGTGTAATTGATAACTTCGACCTGATGCTGCATAAGGGGTTTTTTTATTTATTCAATTTTAAATTTATGATTGTGATGTGATTTTTAGTTTGAGGCGGATTCATCTTTGATTGTAGCTATTAACATTTTTTTTAATTATTATTTTGACCAATTTGAGATAGTTGTGACTCGAATTATAATTACCGTTTTTTTATTTTGTGATGAAATGTCGATATTTTCAGTAAAGATAAAAAAAAACTGGTCGGACTTCTATTTGGTGTCAGCTATCTCACCAGCAGCGGGTGATTGTAGCTGGTATGTCTATGTAGTTGGCAGATACACGTGTGGGAGTCACAAGGGATAACTAACTGTTACACTTGTGGTGGTCACAGGGATGACCTACGATACTATTTATTTTGATTGCTTTGAGAATTTGCAGCAGTAGTCAATTACTAAAGTTCTTATTTTATGTTGTTTTGATTTTAATAATGATGTTACTGTTTTCTTTTGCTGTTCAGTAGTGTACTGTTTTATTGAGACAGAATAGACAGTGAGGTCAGATATGGCAGAGTGAGAGAGATACTGTGTGTACACGTATGTGACATTTGATAGGGAAAGTGTAAATTAGTAAAGTTTGATCTCAGTAACTTAGTTTTGATTCAAAGTTAAGAAAGAAATTAGACAAAGTTAAATCCTATGTATAAAGGACCGTTTAAAATTGTAGAGTTGCTCGATGGCGATCGTTATACTTTCAAATCTTTAACTAGTAACAGAATCTACAAATGCGCTTGCGTTCGTATACGAGAGTTTCCTTTAAGTGATATACCCGAGGAGGTAGATTTGTCTGGCATTGATAATAGTGAGGAAAATCCCTGTAGATCAAGTCCCTATTGATGTTGATGATGATAATCAAGGGTTTATTAATGCTGATGCAATGGAATGAAATTGAGTTGTAATTGTGTGGCGAGTAGTCTCTATAATGAGATATGAGATATCCTATCAGCGTGGTGGTTGTTAAAGTTTAGTTAAGTTTTGCGAAAGGCGAGGTGGCCACTGAAAGGCGAGGTGGCCACTGAAAGGCGAGGTGGCCATTGAAAGGCGAGGTGGCCATTGAAAAGTGAAATTGGTAAAATAAGAGGCCATCTAGATATTGTTAATAATCCAAAAGTGTGTAACGCGATAAACGGTGAGGTGACTGTTGCGATACTACTTACTGGTTTTATTAATTTAGTATGTAGCGAGAAGTCTATTAGCATTCAGATTTGATAACGAAAAGCTTATTATTTTATGAAAATGTCCTAAATGAAGTTGTTCCACAGAAGATAAAATGTAATAATGTACCCAATGTCCTTGGTCAGGAGTGGCCGAACAACACAAAAATATCTCTTTCTTTTCTGCGGATAACGATGATGATGATGCACTGCCTTCAACATCACACGAGGACGTGTAATACGTCAGGACGGCCGTGTCGGAGTGAGGGTATCCAAATAATAAAAGTGATACAAACATTTGCCACTATCGAACACTACGGAACACTCTATATAAAGCGGCGCGATCGGCAACAGGACACAGTTTCTCTTCAGATCTCGCGACGACCATATCTATTATTTGATTTGTGATTTATTGTATCTCTGTGTTTTATATTGTGTGTATGAGGCGATATTTATCAGTGGGGAAATTACTAGCCTAGGTGGCGAATTCCACAGGGCATCGCGGAGGGGTGAGCGTTGCCCCAATCCCCTCATGGGGGGTTGCTGATGGTGTTTAAGTTAATTCGTATCCGTTTAGTAGTGATTAGTGTTTGGCTTTGGTCCAGATTGGCTGTATCTGTCATTCATGTTCTCGTTTATTATTGTGTCTCCGACATATATATATATATTTAATATGCTACTACTAATAAAAATGTCAGACTGTACAAAATATACTATAAAATATTGTTACGAATATAATAATCTTGAAGCCTCATCTGCGCACACAAATACACACACACTTCTTATCGATCTCCTGAGGCAAGGAATAATGGACCTTATTTCTATATGCATAGTGTCGGATATCGATTGGTTGTTGCCTAATTATTATTAACTTCGATTATTTTTATTAGCGTTTTTACTAGTAGATTCTCGTGTTTTAGTTTCTAGAAATGGAACAGTAATAATAATACGAGTATAAATAGAGCGTCTCGCGGACCGCAGGCAGTTCAGTACAGTTTGAGCTATAGTGAGATAAACATCGAAGTGATATCAGCGATCAACCTAGCGACCTCGGCGACCTTTAAGGATTGTAATTCAGAGTAGTATTGTGATTTTAATAGTGGTTTTAATAAAGTCTCTTTAACACGTCAAAAGGCTTCTTTCTCAAATAAATCGAACGCTAACACATAACAATATATATATCTGTAAATAAATGCAAAAAGCCAACATCACGTGGTATTCCCTGGCGGTCACCCATTCAAGTACTAACCACGCCCAATGTTGCTTAACTTCGGTGATAGGACGAGAACCGGTGTGTTCAACATGGTATGGACGTTGGCAATTAGTTTGTCATATTTAACGTTGACTATCCAGCACTATGACGTCAACTCAATGTTAAAAAAGTGTCGGTACAACTTTTGGCGGGAAAAGTGTCGTTGACATTTTATTCCGTCTAGCCCGCCATAAGGAAATTCGTTCCAAAAAAAAAAAAACTTACATGAGGTATGCCATGAGGTAGCCGGCGCCGAGTACGAGCGCGACGGTGGCGAGGACGGAGAGTGCGGAGATGGCTCGCTGTCCCCGGAGGGCGGAGGCACCGCGCTCCGCCCACTCGCGGACAGTTCGCCACGCCCGCCTCACCGCGCCCAGAGCCGCCTCGTCCAACAACTCCTGGATCACACACACTACATTATCCAACTACAATAGACGTCTCATTTCTTGATCTCTTTCGTCATGGAAAAACTAATCCCGATAGACAGACACACTTACGACTGACATCGGACACTCATCACAAATAGACTTATTAACTTAATAGATGAAAAAAAAATATTCAAGCTTTCATATTGAACAAGGTTTAACTGTTTACATAACTATCTGCTCTTAAAATATAATTATAAATAAATATTTGTATGTATACGTGTGTAAGGGTGTGTGTGTGTGTGTGTGTGTGTGTGTGTGTGGATTGTGTATGACTAAAACTAGCACAAGACAAATATTTAATTTTTAACCGACTTCTAAAAGGAGGAGGTTCACAATTTTTTTTTTTTTTTTTTACAACGCCCGCACTAGGAATAAATCCTGTGTCGCGGGGGACTTTACAAACACACATGAAACCGACACAAAGAACACCCAGACTCAGAACAACAATTTGTGGATCACACAAAGTGTTGTCCTACGTGAGATTTGAACCCACGACACTTGGCGAAGTAGGAAACGGCGTGGTGACCGTTAAACCACTAGGCCAAACGTGCAGTCAAAAATTCGACTGTTTTTTTTTAAATGTTTGTTGCCTCATAACTTTCGAATAGGTAGTTGAGCCACGCTGATTTCAGCACTGTCAAGTCGGCTCGACCGGGGCGGTACTACCCTCGGACAGAAGATCAACATAAAATGACAGCGTTCGTGCTGTCGTGTTTCGTTGGTGAGTGCGAGACCGGAGGCCCAATGATGCGGAAGCATCACTAGCCCGCCATGGTGTGGATCACCATGCTGAATTGTTGCATTCGCAATGAGTATGGTGACCACCACTCTTGGATTCTACTTATGCTTTCCATCAGGCAGAGTAGAGTCATTTTGGCAGGCCCATACATAAAAAAAAAACCCATACACACACCAAAATATTATCATAAACAGAATAAGAGTAAATTCCAGCATGAAATATTCATACCTGTACATGAGTTTCATATGCCATAACCTCAGTTGGTTTCAGCAGCCTTTTGATCAGCTGATCCAGAGCCCGTTTCGTTTCATTTAGTCTTTCATTGTACTTCAATAGCTCCTCCCTGATCGCAGGGTCTGCAGGTAAATGGTCGTTCACGCAGTGGTCGTGAGTGCACGTCGGCCAGGTCTCATTTAGCCATTCGTACTGGATGCGAGTGGGTTCTCGACGCCAGATAATAACGATGCGGTGTTCCATTTCTGATATATCGCTACCTATAACAAGAATTGGAAACAGTGATTGTAAAGTTATACTTGTTAAAACGATGACCAGTTGGTTGGGTTGAGTGCAATGGACCCAGTATACAGCCTTGCGAAACTCTTACATTTTTTCATAGGAAGACGTGACGATTGAACTTCTAGACAATCGAATTTTACAATATAAAAACATTGGATTAATAATGAGAATTAAGTTACATTCAGTTTTTTACATTATACTATGTAGTAAAATATGTGGGACAGTCAAAGGCTTTGGGTAAAACCCCAAAGTGTAAAAGTATGGCGTCTCTCACTCACGGAACCTCGTCTACGTCTTCTATTGCCCGTAGCGTAATAATTTTTCCCCGTTTTCGTAACATTCTTCATTCGTGCTCCGCCCCTATTGGTCTTAGCGTGATGATATATAGCCTATAGATTTCCTCGATAAATGGGCTATTTAACATTAAAATATTTTTTCAAATTAGACCAGTAGTTCCTGAGATTAGCGCGTTCAAACAAACTCTTCAGCTTTATATATTAGTAATAATAGAGGTATAGATATAGATAAACTACATCATGTGATGACACTCAGTACTCATAATCCAACACATGGAGTGTTGGATTATGAGAACTGAGTGTCATCACTCCTATTGTTAGCAGGTCTTATGGTACCCAGTTTTTGTTTCATAGCACTGTGAAGAGAAGGAAATCTTGAAATAAACCCTTTATGAATCTGGCTTTTAAGGAGATGATCTTATAAGAAAGATTGGGCTTAGTCTATCTAGTCCAGCAGCAGACTACGCTGACTTGAGGTCTCGGGTTCGATTCTTGGGTCATACAAATATTTGGTCCGAACCGGGTTTCGAACCCGAGACCTCAAGCACAGCTGTTGCATACATATTAAATGTTGTAAGTAGTGTGTTTACCAGATCCGTTGGCGAGCGCGTGCACGAAGTCGGGCTGCTTGTGCGCGTACACGTAGGCGTAGTGCAGGCGCTCGGGCGGGGCGCGCGCCAGCTGCCGCAGGGTCCGTCGAGCCGCGTCACCCCCCGCGCCGCCCCCGCACACCAGCACGCAGCACAGCCGCCGTCGAGCCGCGCGCCACTCCACCGGGCACACGCTCTCCAGCACGCTCTGCGTATACGCACCACATGTTATACGCTCAATACGATACACAACACCTTAAGGCGCGTCTCCACCCAAATTTGACAACACAAAAAAAGGTTCACAACACAAAAGTTGCCAACTTTTGTTCTGTGGAAACTCGGCTTTACAGAAACTTTTATCACCAACACATGTTGACAACACAAAAGTTGCCAACTTTTGTTCGGTGGAGACTCGGCTTTAGACAAGGCGCACTATTTATTTTTGTCACATTTGGATACGTTACAATCGGGTGAGTTTTAATCTGCGGAGGATGGCAGTAGCAATTAAATGTCACTTCGTCTCTCCCCCTCCATACTTTAGTCGTCTGCCGCGTAATCGAATCGAATGCAAAGAAGTTTCGTCACTATCACCGCAGGGCAATCACGAAAAGGTGGTGACAGTGAGATTTTATTTTTATGTATGGCCCTGCCAAAATGACTCTACTCTGCCTGATGGAAAGCATAAGCAGAATCCAAGAGTGGTGGTCACCATACTCATTGCTTGTGCAGATAATGCAACAATGCAGCATAGTGACCCACACCATGGCGTCCTAGTGATGCTTCTGCATCATTGGGTACTGTCACCACAATGTACAAACTTGACTAAACATATTTTACATTCACATGGGGAACCCCCTAAGAGAGTCTACCCATTCAATGCATACCTGTGAAGAAAGCCTCGGCAGTGTCAACATCTGGTTGCTATCAATGAGCTGGTGCAAGGTCTGCGTTGGGATCTCGTTCGTGCTCACGGTGGCAGCGGGCTCTGAACTATCTTCCTTCAGGAGCACCATCGTGTCCATGTGTCGTTGAACCTTGTACCGCCCGGTCACGTTGTGAGAGTCGCGTAAACGCATGTCTACGAAGCTGTAACAATTTAACAGAGATACCAATTTTAGTAAACAAATCGGACATGTGACGCACAACGCCCTCTAGTTTCAAACTAACCAGAGCTTGTACTATGAAAGATAGATTAATTGATAGAATACTTTGGATCGAACCCGAGACCTCAGCATAGTAGGAGCGTAGTTTATTTATAGTCTACCTTTGGGTGGTGGGGAACAATCCTCTACATTGCTTTGAAATTGAAGTTACCTTTTTTCTAGAGATAAGGACCATTGAAAAAAACAGGGAATACATCTGTATATGTATCTATCTTATATATTCATAAACTATTAATAAGTGCCTCCCAATGAGGAACGGGTCGATTGGCGAAGTAATATCACATTCTCAGAGAAAACATAATGTAAAGCAATTCTTTCGTAGATTATAATCTACTAGTTTTTGCTCGCGGCTCCGCCCGCGTGTATGTCAGTTACCGCGGCAAATAGTAGCCAATGTGTTATTCTGATGTATAAGCTATATTACTGTAAATTTTCATCCAAATCCGTTCTGTAGTTCTTGCGTGAAAGAGTAACAAACATCCATCTATCCTTACAAACTTTCGCGTTTATAATATTAGTAGGATTAATACTATCGGAATAACGTACTCGTCCCTAGCAAACATATACAGGCAATTAGTTGTCACTATAATGTGCGGGTCATTTGCCCTTATACCATTTTACGTATAAGTCTAACTAGCCAATGTAGTACATCAGTCAGAGAATACTACTTACCCAAACGCGACCCTATCTCTATAATGGAATGCAGTGATGAGGTATCTGAGACGTATGTTCTGACGCTCCTCGAAGATCAGCGCTTTCACCTTGTTGTCTTCGAAGTCTGACACGAAACCGTCTACGTTACTGTCTCCAATGGCGCTCACCAGCTTGTACGGGAACTTCCAACGAACGAATTCTGGAAAATTAAGTTTAAATTACAACAATCGTAATTTACAACTATAATGTCTTAGAAGTCAGGGTCTCTAACCACTAGAGAAATAACTACTCTAATGGTTAGAGACCCTGACTTCTTAGACAGAGGCCATGAGCCTATCCAAGATAAAAATTAAATCATTATTTTTTTTATGGAGTAGGTGGGCAAACGAGCATACGTTTCGCCTGATGGTAAGCGATTATCGCCGCCCATGGACACCTGCAACACCAGAGAGGTCACAAGTGTGTTGCCGGCCTTTGGGAGGATGAGGGGGAGGGGGGTTGAGGTATGGGCCTCCGGTATCCTCACTCACTCGATGAAACACAGCGCAAGCACTATTTCACATCGGTTTTCTGTGAGGCGGTGGTATCACACCAGTTGAGCCGGTCCATTCATGCCGAAGCGTGGCTCTCCCACGTGCTGTGTGATTCGTTTAGTGTTGTTGTGACTTACGGCCTTACTAATAAAAATAAGTTACACATCTGTTTGACAACTGTTTAGTTGTACAATGTATAGGCAGTGAATAGGCGTTACACATTACCCTTACTAATAAACAGTGTGTAAACAATGGATAGTTACCGCCTACGTATAACAAAAACCACTGGCAACATTAAAAGGTGCGTTCCGAAACTCGTACGGCGTTAATTCAATGACTTTATTTCTTTTGAAAATACGCTCACAACTTTATACATAAGGCTATATAAAATGTATTTATTATTGAATACATCATGTTATCTCCAAATATATTGTTTTTACGGTCTATTACAATAAAAAAAAATAAAAAAAATGTTGTTTCGCTCGTTCCATACCTACATACATTTTTAGAACGCAACTGATGTAAGTTGTCAAAGTCGATCTCTGGCATCTCTGCACATCGCATCGTTAATTCGGAGGTTTTTGCGGTCACAACTAAGTTAAGCACGGTAAATATATTCGACACTAATGGATAATACAAATAATTTCATGAACTTTAAAGAAAAAACTAAAAGGAAACGATCTGCTAATTGGGATCAAATAGAAAAGGTAAGATTATTCTTTCAAAAAGTATGCTATGTTCACAACATAATATTAATTTAAAACGTAATTAATATTTTATTTTTTTCAGAATTTACTGAAGCGTAGTATAACGGAGTTTGTGTATATTATAGAAAATAAGAACACGGATACTAATAGCAATAAGAGCAAAACAGCAGCTTGGCAAAAAGTATCGCAAAGGTTAGTAAAATGACGTGTATATCATTGTAGGTATTTCGTGTAGGCGATTAAAAACTATATAAAATTTACAGGTTTAATGAATTAAATAATCGCGTGAGGGATTTGCCAGAAATAAAACAACAATGGCGCACAATGAAACTGGATGCGAAAAAAAAAATATCTGATGTGAAAACATTGATGAAATGCACAGGTGGTGGACCAAAACCTCCTAGCCCAGACCCAGAGACTTTGGAAATAGTGAGCATGATTCCACAAGAATTTGAAACAGATAGCAATGTCTTTGATAGTGATGGCATTGGTATGAGTCCAAAGGTGAGATAATTTAAGTTTGTTGTAACGTGGAACTGCATTTTGCCCACATATAATTGTTGTAATGTTCATGACCTTTGTTTTGAGGCTATGTTAAATTCATATTTAATTTTCTATAATTATTTCAGAAACAAGAAAGGGAATTGGATGATAGTGTTACCACTCAAGAACTTGTTCTCACATCAGTAGCTAATAATATAGAAACTACAGCTAAGGTTAGTCAATTAACATACATTTGTTTACATCATGGGATAGTTCAAATGTAAGATATGTATATTCGGTCTCAAGCTTTTTACAATATAAACGGCTTTACATTTTTTTTTTTTTGTTAAACATGTCGGCTGATGAACTTTATATTTTGCATAATTACAAAGAAAAACTCAGTGTAGCTACTTTAAATTCATATTTAATTTTCTATATTTATTTCAGAAACAAGATCTACATCTAGATGATAGTATTAATACTCAGGAATTGGTTCTCACACCAACAGTATCTAATACAGAAATTACAGCGAAGGTTTGTCAATTTACGTTAACATCCATTATGTGGTAAAATAGAGATATGTACACTGTGTAGTATTTGCAATTGTGAACATTGATTGTAGATATCAATATTTTTTACTGGAACATTGATGTCTGTATCCCTAAGAACTTGTTTTAGCCTGCATACTTGTAGTTTGTGACGTAATGATGAGTGTACAATCATATTACACAAGCTGCTGTCTTTACCATTGAACTGTTTTTGTTCAAGTAAACAGTAAATAAAATGCACTGTAATCTATTACATTGCACCTATAAGCAAAATAAAATTACATTTTCTAATTTGTTTTTTTTGTTGTTACAGAATATGACGACACCAATAACATCAAAGATAAATTTCTTACAGCAAAAGAAATCTGTAATGAAACGAAAGCTACCATTCAATGATGATAATATACCAAAACAATTGGTAAGATTAGAATTGTTTCTAGATAGTAATTTGTTACTAAAGCTAAAACCATTCTGTGGAGGCTGCTATTATTTTTGTTTAGGTCCTATAAGTAAATCTCTCTTGTTAGGGATGTTCAATTAATATTCAGTTTGTGATTCTATACACTAATAACATTTGATTGGATGTTGATTTATGGTGTAATACTTTATTTTTCCTTTCCAACAAAGAACTGGAGGCAACATTCGGTACCCTGAACTGTGAATGTTAATAAATTATCTGTATTTGTTTTAGCACAAAGAGTTTGCAAAAGAAAGAAATCATGTCCTTCTTAGTTGTATTAGAGAGGAACATGAGCTCAAGATGAAAAATATTATGGAAATCCATAGATTTGCAACGGAGGAGCATAATTTAAGAATTGAAATACAAAAGAAAAATCAAAATTTATTAAATGAAGAAAGTCAGCTTCGAATGCAGAAGCTAAAATTGGAGATAGCACTATTAAAAAGTAAAAACAATTTATAAAAATAAATAAGTATAATTAAAAATGTGTTTCAATATATATCCGCCTTGATTCTTGACCAGTAACACTGTCTAGTATATTTCTTGACGCATTCTGTCTCGCAGTATCCTCAGTTGTATCAGGTTCTGGAAAATCCATATCTTCGTTCATATCAATAGCAATGTTATGCAATACAGCAAGTGCTACTATATATAACTTAACATTTTCGAGTGATATGCTGAATCCATGTAAAAGACATCTGAACCTTTGCTTCCAAATTCCAAAACATCTTTCAACTGTGTTTCTTGTTAATATATGAGAACGATTGTAAGCTTCCTGCTTGGCATTACAAGTATTTTGTAGTGGTGTAAATAAATAGTTTGTTAAGCCATAGCCTGAATCACCCAATAAAATGCCATTAAATTCTCCATTTTCGAATCGTTGTCGTAATCTACTCTCTCTAAATATTCTTGCATCATGGGTGCTGCCTCTCCAGCGCGCCACTATATCTCTTATCCGTAAATGAGAATCACAAACTACCTGGACATTCAGTGATGAAAAGCCTTTTCTGTTAATGTAGTATTGAGTGCTATCTCCACTTACTTTTTTTATTCTCACATGGGTGCAGTCAATAGCACCTATTATTTGTCGCAAACCACAAATGTTTCTGAAGCCTAACACAACTTCTGCTTGTTCTGCTGCTGTTGTAGGCATATATATAAATGCTGAAGCTTTATTAGCCAAGGCTAAAGCTACTCTGCGGCACACATTCGTGATGGATTGCTGGCTTAGTCCATGAATATCCGCTGCATCATCCTGAACTTCTTGTCGAGCCCATGTTCTGAGAGCAGTACAAACTTGAAGTTCTATTGACAGTCCACTCCCTCGAGCTTGCTGTTCAATATCGCATCTAATTAATTCACAAATTTTTCTGACATATCGTTTGCTGAACCTATATTTTGACCGAAACTCGTTTTCAGATAAACAGAAAGGATCATATCGATTTTTGTAACATTTTCTTTTTCTTGGTGGTTCTTCATTGTCAATTTCATCAAAAATATCGAAATAATTTAAATAATCCATGGTTTTCAAACTTAAAATAACGTAAGCAACAAATTATTATAAGTTACACGTTCGCTAAACAAGGGCCGAGGGCTGAATAACGATTGTCTAAAATCTCATTGTTTCCAAACATCTGTGTACCAGATGTATACAACCGAAACGTCAAATATTGTTTTATTGGTAACGTTTTTGTTAAACTCCTGTTATACGTCGTGTATAAAAGTTTATTGGTAAGGCCGTAAGTATGTATTAATAATTTTCTCCTAGCCGATAACGGCCTCGGCGGCCAGTGTCAACGGAGACCAGCCAACTATGCAGGAGATATTATAGTGCACAAGTTTGTGCGCAAACACAGGTGCACTCTCTGTTCCCTCTCTCTCAGAATCCGATTGGACGGTTAACCGACACGACCGGAGAGACATCAGGCGCAGGACCGACAGCTTTACGTGCTCTCCGAGGCACGGGGGTATGTATAGCAACTAAGTATGTTTTAATATGTATATCAGTCTGGTTACTATATCACAGGCACAACCTACTTTGGGACAAGATAGATCTTGTGTGAGATAAATATACATATATATTTCAGACATCGAAAACAACGCCATCTAGTTTCAAACTAAGCTAAGTTTATATTTTGACTGATAGAATACTTATTAAACATAGAAACTGACCAAATTCCGAAACAAATAATTATATTAACAAACATTTGGTCTGACCTGGGAATCGAACCCGAGAGTTTAGCAATGCGTCACCGGGGCAGATTTATCAGAGATGTGTATTTTAGATTTTATACTACTGCATTAGAAATAGGATATCTTGTGTCGCGGGGGACTTTACTAACATACATGGAAAAGACAGAATGAACATCTAGACTCAGAACCGCAATTTGTGGATCACACAACGTGTTGTCCCATGTTTGAACTCACATCACTTGGCGCATTCGGCTACTCTTCGGTATTCGGTGCAAAAATATCATCGCCTAGTGCCTAGTGGTTTAAATGGTTTAACAATTTTTAATATTATTATCACTCACCAAGTATCTTAGGCAAGCTTAACAGTCCCTCTTTATAAATATAGACATGTTTGTCTAACACGAAGGTCAAACAGGGTACTCCGTGGACCCCCACTCGTCTAGCGAGGCTGGCTTCGTGTCCTGCATGTACCGTGGCCATGGTCACGCCCAGCGGCTGCAGCGCTTCAACAAGCCGACGCCATGCAGCCGCTGAACGAACGCAGTCGAAACACCAATCAGTGTAGAATAGAACCAGCGCTGGAGTGTGTATGCTTTTTTCTACGATATTGTTCTCGAAGTGCCTGAAAAATAAAAATTACATACAAACTATTTCACCTGCAGGTACCTTATTCAGTAGGTACTCTACTTTCTAATGACTTGATAGATCGGAGTGATACCTTATTCTCACATTGAACTAGTTTTTAGAAATTATTACGTTGCTATTCACAGAGTAATTTTCTTTTGTTCTTTTTAAAAAGACAACTCCCGCACTAGGAATAAATCCTGTGTCACGGGGGACTTTACAAACATACATGAAACAGACACAAAGAACACCCAGACTCAGAACAACAATTTGTGGATCACACAAAGTGTTGTCCTACGTGGGATTTGAACCCACGACACTTGGCGAAGTAGAAAACGGCGTGGTGACCGTTAAACCACTAGGCCAAACATGCAGTCAATTAAAAAGGTGGCGACACATCTGTCTCTTGAATTGCGTGGGCGATGATGGTAACTTACTACTAAGTGCCTTAAGTGACTAGTCTGGTCGTTTGCATTGATACCATAGAAGAAATTAATGCCACCAATTTACAACAAGTCATAATTATAAAAATTAAAAAACCCGCACGTAAGCACCTTATCGAGTCATCATACGCCAAAAATGCCTTACATCATTCTCGAAAAGAGCTTACTCTTCTTATACTGCTGGGCCGATATTAACCAAACAGGTTGAAATCGGTCCATCTGTTTGAGAGCTACGATGCCACAGACACACATAAACACAGACAGACAGACAGACATCGACGTCAAACTTATAACACCCCTCTTTTTGCGTCGGCGGTTAAAAACTGTCCCCAAGAGGAACCATGTTGCACTACAGGAATACAATGCATTGTTTCCCTTGTAATGTGTACAAGGGAAATGAAATGAAATGAAACAATGCTGTGTATATTGTAGCCCTTGGGGACTGTTCTTTAATATCATACTAGCGACTCGGCCCGGCTTCGCATGAAAGTCTTTGAAATTCTCAGATTTTATCTTCTGTAATATACATTTATTACACATAAAAACCTTTCTCTTTAATCACTCTAACTACTGCTGGAAACTGCATTAAAATCTGTCAAGTAGTTTAAAAGATCTAAACGAACACAGCGGAAGCCACTTTCATTACAGCATCCTATACTGTGTTAAGATTACATATAATACTAATCATACTAATATTATAAATGCGAAAGTTTGTAAGGATGTGTGTGTGTATGTGTTTGTTACTCTTTCACGCAAAAACTATTGAAAGGATTTGGATGAAACTTTACAGTAATATAGCTTATACATCAGAATATATAATATATAATACACAAGTCGCTTCTTACGACATCCACGATGAATAGACGTGGTGACACAGTTTGTATTCGTAATCCTTCATTACACGGACAGATCTAAAATATAATCTTTAATGGAAGTTATCCGAATTCTATAATGAAGCCCAGAAAAGTGCTGTTTAAAGTACTCACCGTGCAGTAACTGAAAGTTTATGAAATAATGTAATGTCTTGGTCCTGCGTTCGGAAATGTGCCCCAAAGAGCTCTTCAAATGGATCGTTGCTGAAATTAAAAATGACATCAATTGTCAGTATTTGTTTTTATTTAGTTTTTATTACAACTAGATGTAAAATTGTTTCCTTGGGGGCCGGCTTCACGGGCGACAGAATCTCAACGGATCCGCGCTTCTCTTGCCGGGTAATCGAAATGAATGAGCGATTTATTTCCTTCAGCGTATTGTCCCTACTCGTAACAGAATCGCCTAGTGTATAGAAATACGTGACACGACGATAATATCGTCGCGATTCTCTCGCCCGTGGAGACGGCCCCTTAAATGCTTCAATAATGTTATTTTGGTTTGAAAACAGTTTGCATATAAGATGAAACGAATACAACATTCTCAATAAGATGATTCATACAATATGATTGCAAAACATGTGGATTGCACTGACTAATAAATGTTTGCGAAGAATTTGGAATCAATTTTTAGTTATATAAATTTGGAGTAGGTCTGTAGTCAAAAAACTTTGTAAGAGATGTGAGTGATTTTAAACCTTTTGTCATGTTTTTATAGAGATTGATGATTTTTCTATTTGTGTGTGTTGCATAAAATAAAATAAGTAACTAGTAAAATGTTAGTATAGAGATATAATACATATATTATGTATCCTTTCCCGTGCTTCGGAGATTAAGCCTTCAGTCCCAGTTATCCTGAACGTCTATAGCAATTGTTATTGGGAAGTCAGTGCCCTCAAATATACTGACATCTTCTCAACCTTCGAATTCAGTTCACCCACCAACGTAAAACGACAGGGTTCGTACTGTCGTGTTCATTGGTGAGTGCATCACTAAGCCGTCATGGTGTGGGTCGCCCTGCTGCATTTACAGTGGCTCCGTAGATACTGATATTCAGTTAAAACCCATTGAATTAGTAGCAGACCCCAAATAATCTTGAGGATAATAAAAGCTAGGAATATGATGTATCAAAGTGATGAATAATGATCCGATGATCTATAACAAACATAACGAAATAAAAACGACTTCAAGAACTGGACCAAATTGAAATGGAACCACACGGGAAGCACCACCTTTCAAATAAAAAAGAATCATCAAAATCCCAGTCGAAAGTTCTGAGACAAACATAACAAACATAAAAAAAAACAGTCAAATTGAAAACCTCCTCCTATTTTGAAGTCAGATAAAAAAGCTAATAATTCTTACATGGTTAAGACTAAAAACAATTGTAAAATTTTTCCCAAACTTACCTATATCTAGCATATGTACTGTAATCATGTCTAGGCTTGTAAAGGTGATCATCTTCGTTTGTAATCCCAAAGGAATCATAAGCCTGTCGCCTCTCCGAGTCAGATAACAGTTCGTAAGCTTGCTTGATCTCTACAAAACGGGTTTCTGCATTTGGATCTACATTCTTGTCTGGATGCCTGAAATAAAATACATGATGTTAAAAAACTCTATTATATTTAGTAGGGCTTATTAAGGTAATCTTTTAATATTTAACAGTAATAAAATTTCTAATATGTGACACCATCTTTTGGCATTCCTTCTAGAGAACTTTGATGTTACTGAAATTGAACTAAGTTTAACAGTTTTTAACCGACTTCAAAAAAAAGGAGGAGGTTCTCAATTCGGCTGTTTTTTTTTTAATATTTGTTACCTCAAAACTTTCGACTGGGTGAACCAATTTTGATGATTCTTTTTTTATTTGTAACCTGGTGCTTCCCGATTGGTCCTATTTTAATTTGGTCTAGATTGAAGTCGGTTTTTTTTTTAATTTGTGATTATACTTGATTTTGTATTCATTGTTGGGCCTGCAAGCTCACAGTAAACCTTGCCTAAACAGCAATAAGATAAGATAGAATAAGAAACGCACCAAAACTTTATATGATTTTGATTGATTGATTAATGTTTTTTTCATTTATTTGTATTGTCAGAGAGACAACTAAGAAGCATGATTGATTATACTCAAGCCCTACTTTTAATAAACAGTCTCCTTGAGATAATGCAACAAGAATTTACAATCTTAATGGATACTTATGACTTTTATTTATATCACTTAAGAGCCCCCGCAGACTTTTAATTTAGACTTTTAATCGGGCTGTTAATCAGTATGAACATGTATTATAGTGGGCACACTACACCGATTTAGTATGGGCCGATAAATTAAAATTTAATTTAATTAAAACAAATGCATGCATGTTGGATGCAGGCTGCTACCGACCGGTTGAAGTGGAAATCAATGGGGGAGGCCTACGTTCAGCAGTGGACTTCTTACGGCTGATATGATGAAGATGATGAAAAAAAAAAAATGTATGAGGCTCAATCCCTTTGAAATAGGTAGTTGTAGATGGACTACAGACATACATTAAATTCTATTCATTTTGATAACTGTTTAACAAAACAGTTTGTTGCTATTGTTTGTGGTAATCAAAGGCTTACAGTTATAGCAGTTACATAAAACAGTTTACATAAAAAAACATATTTTTTTTAACAATTGAAGATATTATGACTAGCTCATAATATTTGATTGTTTACTAGGAGACTTTTTCAAAAAGCAATACTGTTTTTTAATTAAATAGTTATATTACAGTTTATTACTCCGACTACTGGCTCCATGGCAAAACTTATACATTGACAAAACCGTTGAACTGATCAACTCCAAAAATATTTTTTGCATTAAGTAATAGAGGCTAGGAATAAGAAGATTCCCAAACCCAACACTTAATTTTTATTATATATTAAGAAGTTTTTCATAAGGTCAACAAATAAATAATTATACTGCTACTTCACGACTTTTTATTTTTATTAATCAGTGGTCTCTTGTTTAGTAATGGATAACTTACCATTCTTTGGCCAACTGTCTGTAAGCTTTCCGTATTTCAGTCAAACTAGCCTTGCGGTGGATCCCAAGAATCTTATACGGATCACCGATTTTCTGAGTTAGAACAACAGGGCAGAGCGCTAGGAACACTACCGTCCACAGCCACAGCCCTATCCATCCCTTGCATTCCCATTTCATATTACCAAACAGTTTCTTTTTTAACCCCTGGGAATAGAATTTTGGTAGCCCTCAAAATCACTTTCATAGCAAAAGCCTGAGCTCTTTGGTGTTACACATGTCTGTATGATGTACGCAATTTTAACACGGTGTACTTAAATACTGTTATCAGTCATTTGTCTTAAAATAGAACGGCTGAAAATCGTGAAATCCTGAAATTTCACGAAATTACAAAATGTCAATTATTCTGACTCTGACCCATAGACACTAGCTTGTTTTTCTGCGGAATAAGCAAAGATAATATTTGAAAGGGTAAGAGAATCAATATACCTTTGACTTCAATAAATGTTTAAATAATTTCCACTCTAAATTATGTAGAAATAAATAATTGTTTTAGAGTTATCTTCTTGTTTCTTTACTTTATTCAAGTAAATACGATTAAATGATACAAATTGAAAAAATAGGTACAATACAACTCATACCTAGTATTAAAGACTATCAGGTTGCATTTTTAAAATGCAGCGTCTGACTTAAATAATCTCAAGTATTTAGGGCCCTCACCCATGACGACTTTTTGCAGCGCTGCAGTAGCGATGCTGTCGCACATTCACATCGAAACAGTCGCAATGCGGTCGCTAGCTATGTGCCCTCGCCCACATAACCACAAATCAGTCGAGATGCAAACGCGATACTGTTTGTTGCGCATCTGTCACGCTGCCAACGCGATTTAGTAACGGCACAAAAATGCTTGTGATCGCTACAGTTTCAAGATGGATTGCGTTGAGGTAACATTAGTCACGCTGTCTTTGGTGCTGCTTACCAGCTCTCTGCTTGAATGGAGACTGCTTACGTAAGCAGCCGGAGTGTCGGCAACGAAAGCAGTCTCCATTCTTCCCCCGATTTCGTCCAACACAGTCACGCGTATGTATGACCGTGACATAGTCACGATGCTGTAGCGCGTTGGCATCGCTTCTGAAGCGCATTGCAAATGTGACAAAAGCGCGTTAATAGCACAATTATTACAAAAAGTCTACAAAAAGTCGTTGTAGGTGAGTGACCTAGGAGAACCATTCACCCGTGCCTTTTTTGGTAAAGTTTCTTTATAAAAAAATGTCATAGTGTTTTTTTATTTTTGGGCAAATTAGTGAAAAAAGGCTAATTTAATTACAAGTTTAATTGTTTTTCTTAACACAATAAAACGCCTTTATCAAGTGTATGGATGAATGTCATATGAAACCACTAATTTGTTTGAGGACGAAAATTAATCATGAAGACGAAGTATTTTTGGGTAATATTAGGTATACAAGTATTTGAAATCCTTAAGTATGATTCACCTCTACTAGTGCCAAAAGTTAAAGTTACGTCAATCAATGTCACAATCACAAACGCTAGTTAGCCGATGTGGTTCTATGTGGTTGGTCGATGATTGATCAGAGTTTAGTTTTCAGTATTAATTAATAACTTTTTAGTTTAGTTTAAGTCATTTTCAAGTTTCGCTCACTGAGTTCCTGACTTCAGTGACTTTTTTTGTGTACAGTTACTTTTAAACAGTAATTTATTTACTTGTTTTCAGAAGTAATCGTAATTTTTATATAAATAATTTAATTTGTCGTAAAGTTATCTTCGCATTTATTACTCTGCAATTATAATCAGGTAAGTACCCGTTTTAAATATACAATTTTTTTTTGTGGTTTTTATCTTTTAAATTAAGCTTAAATTTTATTATTCATTCAAATTTATTAAACTTTTATTATCTTAATCTTTTATTTCACTTACGTTGTAACTACTTAACTATTTAAGTATAGCGCGTAGTTTTTAAAGACTTCATACATAATTCAAAGAAAAAAGTTTATAAACAATTCGATTATACTTAACCCTACTTTAAGAAATTAAAGTCAAGATCTTTTTAACTGCACACAGTAATTATTCTTATAGAAAGTAACACCTGTTTGAAATATTTCTTTTATTCATTGCAAAACTTGCAACTAAATACACTAAATAATTATACCAAATTTTTCTTTTCAAAGATATGGGGACATATTTTAATATTTCCTCATATATTTGGAATACAAACAAATTAGATTACCTAAATGTATAACAAGATTATAAAATGATGATGAAAAATATGATGTAATAGTCATCATACACTTATTACACTGCTTTACAAAAACTTTTTCTGTCAAATTAAATTACTTGCACCCCCAAATTTATAATTAGAATTTAAGTCAAGGTCTTTCCATCAGTATATCGATACTTCACACATAAATATTGAAATTTTTTTTTTTTTAAAAGACAACTCTGCACTCTTGATCAAATAGCGTTAATTTCGAGTACCTTGGCCTTTGGCGGTACTTTTGAAACATTACATAAATGAGTCTAGTTGTGCTGGTCCAGAATGTCATTCCTATGGAGATAACCGACAAGAAACTTCATAAGTTTCCCTTTTGAAAAAGCAGATTTATTATAAACCAAAGACAAATGAAATGTATTCATTTTAAAAAAGCCTTAAAAAAGTAAGTAGTTACAGTAAAAAAAGTTCACGCACAATTGAATACCATATCTTAGTAGATGAAAGTCAACCTCAACCTTCAGAAAAAGACCCAGAAGGTGATAATGGTTTCAATATCTTCTTTAATCAGATAGTTGTTCTTTTCTCTTAACTGTCAACAGTTAAAAGAAAAAAAACTAGGTAGATGAGAGATCTTTTTAATTATCTTATCTTTATGATATTAAATTTTGCTAATTCATTCATTTTCTCTACAATCATGTAAAGTTGATCAAAATATTATATTTATACGTAACAACTTTTTTATTTCCGTGCGGAAATCTCCTCGGATACCACCTACTGGTGGCATGTCGGACTCGAACAGACTAAAACCGCACGCCGTGTCGGGTACTAGAAGCCGGGGAACCAGGTGCATCCTCGAAAAGAAAACCCTGGAACCCCGACGTACTTTGGGCCCCCTACGGTTTGTAGATGACCTCCTGTGTGGGATGTTCTCGTTACTGTCCACCGGGGCGCGCACGCTTCGGAGCGTCTGCGCCGCCACCCGGGCCAGCTTCTGCTAGGGTTTCAGATGGCCTCATCTGTCACCCTCAGGCTTGCGCTTATGGAGGACGGAGATCATTTTGCGATCTCCAGCGTCTGAGTCGCCTGCGGTACCTGGCCCGTTCCCGACTTCCCGGGCCTGGCGGGCCGGGAGAGTTCTAAACCTCTCCCGGTCCCGCTCTGCCATCTCCTTGGGAAGCCACGCTTCGGCATAAATGGGCCGGCTCGACCGGAGTGATACCACGGACTCACAGAAAACCGGTGTAAAATAGTGCTTGCGCTGTGTTTCACCGAGTGAGTGAGTATACCGGAGGCCCATACCCCAACCCCTTCCCCAATCTCCCCCATCCCCCGCCTCCATCCCATCCCATCTCCCAAAGGCCGGCAACGCACTTGTGACGCCTCTGGTGTTGCAGGTGTCCATGGGCGGCGGTAATCGCTTACCATCAGGCGATACGTCTGCTCGTTTGCACGCCTATTACATATAAAAAAAAAAAAAGTATAACTGCCCCCCTAGCCAAGTTGCAAGCGTTCTTCTTTCTGCAATCGTTAATGCGTAAATTCTCGTGTGTCATTGGCTAATACTTTGTCTCAGATTACTTTGTCTAAGATTAGACTAGAATAGAAAACTCTTTATTTGCACACCATATTACAGAATTAAATAAGTACATAATATGTCCGAAGTGTAGTGTACAAAGGGCGGCCTTATTGCCAAAAGCAATCTCTTCCAGGCAACCTTAGGATGGATCAAATGTTCCAGAGAGCCAGTAGTAGTTGACGTGCATTGAGTTTGAAGAAATTATTTACATCCATACACACATATATTTATATATGTATATATATAATTATATATACATATATAAATATATGTGTGTCGTCGTACAGTCGTCTGTAACTAATGTCAAAATCTTCCCAGGTGCCGAGTGCGGGTCCGATCACAATCTACTTGTAGCCAACTTCACTCTTCGCCTGAAGGCACCTAGAATGCACTATCAACCTAGACCCAAACAACTTGATCTGCTGGAACAGAAACTGCTAGCCGAGACCTTCAAAGCAGCCATCTACAATGATCCACCACCTGATCAAACAGATGTGAACACGCAGTGGGAACATTTTAAAAAACATATCCACAATGCACTGAAGGCAGCAACGAGAACTCGGCCGAAAGTCGCCAAAAAGTCCTGCTGGCTGCGCGATCACACATGGAGGCTCATCCTTGAGAGGAAAGACTTAAAATCGAGAGGCTCATCGACACCTGAAGACCGGTCCAAGTACAGAGCTTGTATAGAGACACTCATTTTGTATGGCTTTACATAGCTATGTAAAGCCATACAAAATGAGTGCCGCAGAGACAAGAACCTTTTCATCGAATCAATTTGCAAAGATCTCGAGAAGCACTCACTCCAAGCTCACACCGCTGATCTCTTCAAAAAGGTTCGCATTCTGTCCAAGAAATTTAAGCCGAAAACGTGGGTGATAGACGATGGAAACGGCCAGCCACTACATAACCTGGTGGACATTGCAGAAAGATGGCGGTTATATTGCGGTCAACTCTACAGGGGTGATGGTGAGTCTATGCCTTTGCCCTCCCCTAGCTGGTACACCATTGAGCCTGAACCCACAATCTTACGATCGGAGATAGAAGCAGCCCTCGGATCGCTTAAGGCCAGGAAAGCCCCTGGGCCAGATCAAGTAACATCCGAAACCCTCATCGCTCTCGGAGAACTGGGCATCGACCTGCTGCATGGCATTTGTACCAACGTTTGGCGTACTGGTATATGGCCTCGCGACTGGACGGAGTCAGTTATTCTTCCCATTCACAAAAAGGGCTCCACGAAGCAGTGTGACAACTATCGCACCCTTGCCTTAATCTCACACGCCAGCAAAGTGCTCCTCCACATAATTAATGCTCGCATCCGACACTTTCTGGATTGGCAAATTCCACCGGAACAAGCAGGGTTCGTAAAGGGCAAGGGAACCAGAGAACAACTACTCAACCTTAGGCAGATCGTTGAGAAAGCCTATGAATTCGACACACCAGTGGTACTATGTTTCGTGGATTACAGCAAGGCCTTTGATTGCGTCAGATGGGACTGCTTGTGGCTGGTGTTGGGCGAAATGGGCGTGCCACAACACCTCACGTCTCTGCTACGGTCGCTATACAGTAACAGCAGGGGCATCGTCAGGGTGGACCAGACCCTCTCAGAGCCATTCACCTTCGAAAAAGGTGTGCGCCAGGGCTGCATACTGTCTCCGATTTTATTCAACATCTACGGCGAGTATATCCTCAGGCGAGCACTCGAGGACTGGAGCGGTGGCGTATCTGTTGGTGGCGTCAAAGTCTCGAATCTTCGTTACGCAGACGACACCACTCTCCTAGCTGCGGATGAGGCCGAGATGCATGCTCTCTTGAGCAGAATGGAGAGAGCCAGTGAAGACCTAGGGCTCAAAATGAACAGGGCCAAAACAAAAGTCATGGTTAAATGCTATGAAATATATTTAGCTTTAATTCCGCGAGACAAATATCCAGGTCTGAAAGCAGGGCACAAATCCCACCGTCATGCATATATACACATACAAAACAAGTGAGAAATAATTAGCATGCCATGCAACCAAACCTATACTCGACACGTGTTTCGCCCCTCCACGGGGCATCCTCAGGAGATGTTGACTCGTCGAGCGTTTGAGCTCGAATGCGCGCTAGCGCACCGCTGTCGGCCCTTTCGGCATTCGAGATTCGAGACTCCCGACATTCTTGTTAATTCTTTCGGGGGTACATGCATAAAGTGCTGAGCGAAAGAATTAACAAGAATGTCGGGAGTCTCACTTACATAGGCCCAATTTCAGATAGAATCGCGAATATTCTAAGAAAACACAATGTTTACGTAGCTTTTCGATCGGATCATAACTTGCGTAAACTATGTAACGGTAAAGATAAATTAGAGAATTCAAAAAAATCCGGAGTTTACAAATTAGTATGCAATGATTGCACCGGGGTCTATGTGGGTCAGACAGGCCGTAGTTTCGAAATTAGGTACAGGGAACATGTTGCCGCTCACAGGAATGGCCATCCAGATAAATCACATTTCGCAAAACATTTAATCGACACCGGCCACTCCTTGAGCGGCAACAACACCTATAACATTCTGCATGTTTGCGATAAGGGTTTCCGGATGAGTGTGTTGGAACAGTTAGAAATATCAAAATATAACAATAATAATGCATATACACTGTTGAATGACCAAACAAACTTAATTCCATCACCACTTCTAAGTATGATTGCGGGTAGTTCGGCACAGATGTCGTTGTGACATTGTATCGATCGTGATTATAGCGTCATCGAAACGGTATATAAAGGGCCGACAGCGGTGCGCTAGCGCGCATTCGAGCTCAAACCCTCCGCCCGTGGAGGGGCGAAACACGTGTCGAGTATAGGTTTGGTTGCATGGCATGCTAATTATTTCTCACTTGTTTTGTATGTGTATATATGCATGACGGTGGGATTTGTGCCCTGCTTTCAGACCTGGATATTTGTCTCGCGGAATTAAAGCTAAATATATTTCATAGCATTTAATGTCATGGATTTCCGCAAAGTAACGCCTGATTCCATAACTTATCAAAAGTCATGGTTGTTGACAGAACCGCCAAACTGGAACTCACAGGTTCGCTTAGCCTTGAGGTGGTGGAGGATTTTATTTACCTTGGCTCCAACATCACCAGCACCGGATCAGCTGAAAAAGAGATTAGGAGACGAATAGGAATGGCTAAGAGTGCAATGTCTGACCTGGATAGAATATGGAAGGACCGCAACATCTCTAGAGGGACAAAAATAAAGCTGATACGAACCCTCATCTTCCCCATATTCCTGTACGGTGTCGAGACGTGGACGCTAAAGGCTGCCGACCGTAAACGCATTGATGCCTTCGAGATGTGGTGCTGGAGGAAGCTGCTACGAATACCCTGGACAGCACATCGCACCAACGTATCCATCCTAAAGGAACTTAACATTCGTGAGCGCCTGTCGACCCTGTGCCTCCGCAGAATCCTCGAATACTTTGGCCACATTGCGAGGAGAGAAGGCGATAACCTTGAAAGACTGATGGTGACGGGTAAAATAGAGGGGAAAAGACCCAGGGGCCGTAGCCCGTTGCGCTGGGCAGACCAAGTTTGCACTACTCTCGGCACTACGATCCATGCTGCCCTACACACTGCTCAAGATAGAAACAGGTGGCGAGCTATCACTCGCACATTTAGTCCAAGTAGAGGTCACGACCCTCAGAATTGAGGATAACGACACAAGGAGGAGGATATATATATATATATACATACACACATAGTTATAAAATACATAATTTTACATACTAATAGATAAACATACGTACATACATATATTATAAACATAACTATAATTTAAGAGAAAGAAAAGACTCAAATCATACCCTAACGTGTGACTGACTCAATTATGAAGCGTAATATTCGTGAACCATCTTCTTGAATCCCCTTATTGTTTATCCACTTGATTAGCCAATGACACACAAGAATTTATGCGTTAACGATTGCAGAAAGAAGAACGCTTGCAACATGGCTAGGGGGGCTGGCTCGCAGAAAGAGACGGTGGAGTTCCACGCGCTCACGCTCCACAACATGGCCGCAATCATTTTACTTGTTTCGCGCTTGAATAAAAAAAAATGTGAAGCATTCAAGTTTATCTATAGGTACATCTTTACAAAATAAAATTGAAGCGTCTGTTTGTAATTTCAAATGACAAACAGCTTTTCACTATATTTAATTCATCTAGGAGTAAATACGCTACTTACATCAAAAATATTTTTTTTGTATTTGTCTCTGTCTCTATGTCTATTTATTCCGGATAATCTCTGGGACGGCTGGACCGATTTTAACGTAAATTCACGGGCAGATAGCCGATGTTATAAGGAGTTAGTTAAGACACTTTTATTTTGGAAAAAATATATTTTATTTCAAAATTAAGACCCACGACATAGTGAACGGTATCAGTTTTAAAAGCAACAAAATTTCTGCACAGCTAGTGAAACACGCGAACATGAGTTTCTGATCTTGATACTTGCTAAAATAATTTGAGGTTTCGCAAGGTTTTTGCTCTACTTTCACTTTCAAAGCTAATATGTAGTACAATTGTATGATTTGAGCATAGATATTGTTACAATTTAGTTATTTTGCTACTTGTGCAACTTTATAAACCAAAATCAATGCCAGTGGGAGAAAATATTGCAATTGATATAAATCTATCCACCTAGTTAGTATTAGTTTAATTAACAGAACAAATAAAGGAACGTTAGTGTTTTTTTTCCTGAACTACTGTAAGTCTACCCAAAGACAACTTAAAGTAGGTATATTATGAACTAGCTGACCCACGCAACGTCGTTTACGTCTCCTATTGCCCGTAGCGTAAAAAAATCCTCCGTTTTTGTAACATTCTTCATTGGTGCTCCGCTCCTATTGGTCTTAGCGTGATGATATATAGCCTATAGCCTTCTTCGATAAATGTACTATCCAATACGGAAAGAATTTTTCAAATCGGATCAGCGGTTCCTGAGATTAGCGCGTTCAAACAAACAAACTCTTCAGCTTTATTATATTAGTATAGATTTATGATACCACTGAACTCCTATTTTATCGCGGAATGACTGATATCAGACGATGTATATTGGGAACCATTATTATTATTTTCAAAATAAAAGTATTTTCCACTTTTCTCCTCATAGCATTAGCTATCTCTCAGTAGGCGTCATTAAAATTTTAATCCATCTAACTTGGAGATCAGCTGAAATAAATATACAGATATACGTATCCATTTTGTAAATCACTGGTATTACAAATAAAATTTTAACAAAACCCAACTTCAAGGTTCGACTCGATTTCTCTTGGATGCCATCATCGGATCTTAATGTCCTCATCCCGTTGGGACATCTCCTTTCCATAAAGAAGAATCATCAAAATCGGTTCATAAACGACGAAGTTATCCGCGAACAAACATAAAAAAAACATAAACGATCGAATTGAGAACCTCCTCCTTTTTTGAAGTCGGTTAAAAATTACGAACATACTAATTTTATAGAAACCTAGCTTTTCCCCGCGGGTCCGCCCGCGTATATATTGGTTTTCGCGGTAAAGATTCTTATTTCCTTCCTCAAAAATCAGAGTATCTCCATGCCAAATTTTATTGAAATCGGTGCAGCAGAAAAAGCGTAACAGACG
Organism: Diaphora mendica; assembly: GCA_949125395.1. Lineage (NCBI taxonomy): Eukaryota > Metazoa > Arthropoda > Insecta > Lepidoptera > Erebidae > Diaphora > Diaphora mendica. The sequence continues at coordinate 27,372,866 of OX421318.1, read as the reverse complement.
AACAGATTTACTTTCGAATTTATAATTGCAGTATGGATTATATAATTTCTACATACACGTGTCGAATAATCCATCGTTGCATTTATGTACATGTACTCATTTGTAACTGCAAAGTCTGTGGTCGATAGTTATAAATAGACCACCCAACAGCATCTTAACGGATGCAGATCATTACAAGCATTCATTTGTGTAACAGATATAATTTTTGCATCACGCAACCAATCTATGGAATAAGTCGCCTGTGTTATTTTCGAAGAGATACGATCTTCAAAGTTCCACTTCATGGGGTGGTAAAGCACTTGTAATTCTTGGTAGGAAAGTCATTTTCCGTCAGAGCCCGTGTACCAGTTTGCCTTCTTTATTATTAAAACTAGCCGACCCGTGCCCACACTTTTCTTTTAAAAAGACAACTCCCGCATTAAGAATAAACATCCTGTGTCGCGGGGGACTTTACAAACATACATGAAACAGACACAAAGAACACCCAGACTCAGAACCACAATTTGTGGATCACACAAAGTATTGTCCTATATAGGAATTGAACCCACAACACTTGGCGCAGTAGGAAGCGGCGTGGGGACCAATTAAACTACGAGACCAACCGTACAGGTGCAGTCTACTTTGTTGGGCGTTAATTTTTTGTGATGTCAAATTTTTGTTCAATCATCTATACTTCTATATCTATACTATTATATAGAGCTGAAGAGTTTGTTTGTTTGAACGCGCTAATCTCAGGAACCGCGCGAGGTCCGATTTGAAAAAATCTTTCAGTGTTGGATAGTACATTTATCGAGGAAGGCTATAGGCTATCATCACGCTACGACCAATAGGAGCGGAGCACCAATGAAAAATGTTTCAAAAACGGGGGAAAATTATCACGCTACGGGCAATAGGAGACGCAAACGAGGTTGCGTGGGTCGGCTCGTCTAGTAATAAAATATGGCTTATGTCACTCCTGAATAATGTTGCTTTCTGTTAGTGAAAGAATTTTCCAAATCCAAATCCGTTCAGTAGTTTTTGCGTGAAGAGTTAACAAACATACACACAGACTTTCGCATTTATATATTAGTGTGATTATTAGAGATTGTTACTGCTGATGATGATGAAACCACCGTGATATGTGAATATCGGGACTCAATCCTCAATATTCCTCAGTATCTTCGATTTTCTTTTTCTGTGATCTGAAATCAAAGTCAACTAGTTTATTTAAACCTATGATCTCATTCTATTATTATTCCCATAGTCTTTACCGTCTAATTACAAATGGTAAATCAAGGAAATGCATTCTAGGAACTTTATACGCATACCTATAGTTTCAACGCGTTATTGCGGTCGCTTTTGAATTGACTTCACTTGTCGTTTCTAATGGAACAAATTGCAGTATCGACGTCACCGTATGATGCTGGGTGTCTATGAACCTTATCTGTCTAATATTATTAAACGATCAATTATTGTAAAAATGTATATTTATCTCGGAAACTGTTACATCGATTTTCATAAAATTTAGTATGCAGGGGGTTTCGGGGCGATAAATCAATCTAGCCAGGATTAATTTTTAGACTCGACCAGGGCGGTTCTACCCTCGCACAGAAAATCAACCTAAAATAACAGCATATCAGCCTATCTTCGGATTAAATGAATCCAACCAGGGAATCTGAGACCGACGCAGCAGTCAAGATTTGCAAATATTTGTTTCGGAGTTTTCTTAAATGTATAGGAGGTTTAAGGTACAGTTAGTTTAGATACGCTGATTTCAGCACGAACGGGCGGGCTCGACGGGGCGGTACTACTCTCGCACAGAAGATCAACGTAAAACAATAGCGTTCGTGCTGTCGTATTTCGTTGTTGAGTGCGAGACCGGAGACCCAATGATGCAGTTTACCGCCATGGTGTGGTTCATCATGCTGCATTGTCTTCATTCGCATTGAGTATGGTGACCACCACTCTTGGATTCTGCTTATGCTTTCCATTGGGCACAGTAGAGTTACTTGAGCAGGCCCATACATAACCAAAAAAAAACCTAAAACTTTAATGGCCGAATAGATTCATAGGAAGAAGGAAGGTATTGTTTTTCGAGTGTATGTACCTAAATATGTATGTATGTATATTTCTTTGGCACGCCCTAGAGCCTAAACGGCTTGTCGGATTTGTATGAGAGTGATGTAAAAATAAAAACAAAATTAAGGATTTTTGGCGCCAAAAAGTAATGTCAATAAAAAAAAATTCAAAATACATCGAGTGTGGTATCAAAATAAAGATTTTTTAACGTTGATTATAAATCAAATCTCGCTATGGCTCCTAGCTAGCCTAGCTTAGATGCCGATTTACGCTTTGTGAGCTCTCATTTGCTCTCTGATTATATGTATATAATATACTAGCTGACTTCCTACCACCATATTTACATATCTATCTCACCTTCCCAAAGGCAGTGTACAGTCGCAGACATAAAAAACTTTTCTAGTTGTCTTTTAAATTTTCTTGTATACAAACCTTGTCCTAACAATAACGAATATAGAATAAAAAAAATATTTGAGTTGGTGCAGCCGATCGGAAGTTATGCGCGTACGTGCATACATTTCGACGATTCATTTTTATAAATATAGGTATATAGATGGATTTATAGTGATGTATGTGGTTAGTTTATACTGGCATCAGTTTGCAAACATACATTATACTACTTACTTATCCTACTACTTTGTTTAATCCGACCGTATTTTCATATTTTGTCATGATTATCCTCGTAAATCAACCTTGTTTTCTCGAGACACTGACAATACTTGCCGATTTGCGTGATTACAAAGTTATTTTTTATACTTCCAAGGTTAGTTTTTCAAATAAGGTTTATTGTTTCTTATTTAAACAATAAAACGACTGACCGTAACCCATTGAATCGTCAGAGAAACTAACGATAAGTACCTACACCATGATAATAACGAACAATAAATAGTTTAAAATAGAATAACCCCACCACGTAAAATCTTTTCATAAAATTTATTTTAATCTACTAGCTGAACCGGCAAACGTTGTTTTGCAATAAAAAAAATAGGAGTGGGTCACCCTTATCATTTAGGGGTATGAAAAATAGATGTTGGCCCGATTCTCAGACCTACACTAGAAGAAACTACGCGGTATGTGAGACTATTGCCGTAAACACCTCTTTTGCTCAACGGTTTTTTCCATACCGAGGAGGCATGCTGTTGCATGCATGCAAAATAAATAAAATGGTTGCCTTACCCAACTACTGTAAAACTGAATGCAAAAGTAAAATACTTAAATGGTTACAGAAACTGAATTACTCAGAAACGGAAGAAATCCTAGAAGTGACAATATAGACTGATGTGTACAATATATACTCATATATAGATTACATTCTATTACAATTGTAAACATTGCATATTTTATTTAGGTAGGTACATTAAGTTCAAACATCATTTAAACGACAACTCACTCACACGCGAACACACACACAATCACACACACACACGCACATACTACACTCACATTGCACATGCATACATTTACTATTATTAACACCAAAAAATGTATACTCATTCACAACAATCGTGTACGATTCTCACATGTTGACAATCTATTCAATGTTATGAATTGGGGGGCCTGGAGATCTATAGCACAGGCCTCGGCTTAGTTTAGATCTCCCACAAATTACGAATTACTTGTAAACTAAAAAATCAGTCAACTGTATACTTCATGTAATTTGTGGAGATAAATTAATGTTTTTATTATTATTACCTGATATCCACACAAAATTTCATAAAAATCGGTCCAGCCGTTTCGGAGTAGTTTGGTAACAAACACCTCTACACGAGAATTTTAAATCTATACTAATTGTGGCGACTTCCACATACAGCGCAACAGAAATATACTACAGCGCCATCTACCGAAGTTACACTGAACTACAGAGTAACGAAGGAAACTAAGAAACTACCAATCCTGAATCGCGCAGTGAAAGTTCGCGCGCCAATTACAATACATACAACATCCCAACATCAACCGTTGGGCAGTTGGCCCGCCAGGCACGATCACCTCGCCTGGTCGGAGGATCCTCCCTTTGTGTTGGAGGGATATTACACCCGTCCCTCCACAGTGGTGACCCCGACGTGATTGGAAGCAGCCTTCGATGCAGCATCAGCACGCCACCATCATGTTCACTCCCACAGCAAGTCTCACAGCCAGCTAGAAATCTCGGCCTCAACAGGGATAAAACCACACGCAGGAAGCGACCGCTCCACCCTGGTTACCCCTACGGCCTCATCAGCTTCTAGGCACAGCACACTGCACCTACGGTCCATGTAAGCAGAGCATATCTCTCCCGTCTACGCAGCAGCCAGCCACTACGCAGCAACCGCCCCGACTCACTGGGGACCTCACCGCAGCACCGCGCACCGCACTCAATCCCGACTCACTGGGATCAGCGGACTTCAGCCCCGACTCACTGGGACTAGCGGCATTCAGTTCCGACTCACTGGAACTTGCGGCACTCAGTCCCGACTCACTGGAACTACTCACTCCTGGCACTGGCAAGCTCCGCAACAGAGCACAGACAGCTGACACATCATAATATCGACCTCCAGTCTTGGAGGGGAGTGATGTGGCGACTTCCACATACAGCGCAACAGAAATATACTACAGCGCCATCTACCGAAGTTACACTGAACTACAGAGTAACGAAGGAAACTAAGAAACTACCAATCCTGAATCGCGCAGTGAAAGTTCGCGCGCCAATTACAATACATACAACATCCCAACATCAACCGTTGGGCAGTTGGCCCGCCAGGAACGATCACCTCGCCTGGTCGGAGGATCCTCCCTTTGTGTTGGAGGGATATTACACCCGTCCCTCCACACTAATCTATACTAATATTATAAAGCTGAAGAGTTTGTTTGTTTATTACTACTGGTCCGATTTGAAAAATTATTTTAGTGTTAGATAGCCCATTTATCGAGGAAGGCTAGGCTATAATATATGTTTGTATTTTTGTATGTATGCTTAGATATATATCATACTAGTTGTTGCCCGCGGCTCCGCCCGTGTATATGTCGGGCTAAGACTACGCTAAGACCAATAGGAGCGGCGCATCAATGAAGAATGTTACAAAAACGGGGGAAATTATTACGCTACGGGCAATAGGAGACGTAAACGACGTTGCGTGGGTCAGCTAGTATACATAATATATTAGATGTCACTTGGTCCATTATTACGAATATATTGACACCACATTCATTAAAATCGGTTTTTAACCGACTCAAAAAAGGAGGTGGTTATCAATTCGACTGTTTTTTTTAATGTTTGTTACCTCATAACTTTCGACTGGGTGAACCGATTTTGATGATTCTTTTTTTATTTGAAAGGTGTCCATGTGGTCCCATTTCAATTTGGTCCAGATTTAAGTCGGTTTTTTATGTTAAAATTTGTGATTATATGTTTTATGCTTGATACATGGCTTTTTTGGCATTTTTGCCATAAGGAGACAAACGAGCAAACGTTCAACCATTGACACCTGCAAGTCAAGGGTCACAAGCGCATTCCCAACTTTGACACATTCCTTCCAGAATCCGGAGCGAGGTCGGTTGGTTGTCTATGCTCTGATGTTCTTATAATATAATCTTAATAACAACTTGAAATTTGAAAGTTGGGGTCTTAATCCCCATGCCTTGAAGAGCACGTAAAGCCGTTTATCCTGCGCCTGATCTCTCCCCGGTCGTGTCGGATAATCGTGCCATCGGATTATGAGAGTGAGAGAACAGAAAGTGCACCTGCATGCATTATTCTATCTTCTTCGTAGTTGGCTGGTCTCCGTTGATGCCAAAATCGGTTGGAATGATGATGTCCTCATTCTCATTCGCTCGGCGAACAGGACAAAAAGTATTGCTTAACAGAGGTTTCCTGGTGGTATCACTATGGTCAAGCCTGATCCATGCGTGCCAATGACCCTCCCACGCCAATCTCACTCTGTGATAAGATAGTTTACTACTAAGACTGAGCAGTTGATAAGATAAAAATACAGGTATTTGCTCAATAATGCTTACATCAGGAATGAAGCGAACTGAATAGTTTTGCATATTATATTACATTACTAAGATTAAATAGACGTTTAATTATTCTAGACTTTATTTGTTACCTTCTGACCTCATAATGTAAAAGCCATGAACGTAAAATGATTTTGTTTTTAATTTGATAAATCATAATTTAGGATATCATAATGACTCTATCAAGACCTATTGACCTCTCAGATTACGGGATGTACATAATAGGTACTCGACCACCCTTCTTCAAACTACTGCGGTCTCAGTCTCATATGTACGTAGTACATACTAGTACAAAGACTGCCAAACGTGTTACTCTTCCTTTTGCCTTCGCCACAGTCGGGTAGAAAAGAGAGCGAAAATGAGGTTCACTTAAATCAAAAGACACAATAATACATACATATTAGATCATCAACATTGAAAACTTAAAAAATTGTTTAGTCATTTCATTGTGTTGTTGACAGAATGCTTAGATTGCACAATTAGGTAGGTATGTAATTAGATTGTAACACAATATTTCATTGGCCTCTACAGGCTACAGCTATAAAAATGTATGGAATATGTATGCATAGGTATTTTCTATTGGCGCGTGTATTTCGTAGAATGTGAATCACAATGTTAATTGAATCGGACACATAATCTACTGAAAAAACTAGGTATGTTTTAGGTACTAGCATTATTAATTATTTTTATTATAATCACAAATTTTAACAAAAAAAAACCGACTTCAATCTGGACCAAATTAAAATTTTAAATAAAAAAGAATCATCAAAATCCCCAGTTCACCCAGTCTAAAGTTATGAGATTACAAACAAAAAAAAAATACAGTCGAATTGATAGCCTCCTCCTTTTTTGAAGTCGGTTAAAAATAATAATCATCCTAAGAATGCAATATATTTTACACTGCCTGATGGAAGCATCAGCTGAATTCAAGAGTATTGGTTACTAAAAGAAAAGCGACAGTACAAATGCTGTCATTTAATATTATGGGTTTACAATTGAATAGTAGTTTCATATCTCTGTATGTAGTTCTGGAAACTTGATGACATTGAGTTAATCTGATAGGAGGCTCAGATCGCGATAGTAACGTGTGATTTGAACGCTGATAACACAGGAGTTCAAGATGTGTTATATTTCTAATCTTTTTACATAGGTTTTAAAACGAGAAGGAGTACCTATACACATTCATTTTTTTACCCCTGACTACCTCTGGATGGTTTTAAGTTTAGGTTTCTTTTTTCTATGTTTTGTATACGGTGGTTATTGTTTATCATGACTGCTGCTGCAATACTGACTGCGCAAATGGCGTAATGATTCATGCGACCGCCACGCCGTTTTCTACTGCACTAAGGTGTTGAGGGTTAATTATAAATAAAAAAAAACCGACTTCCAAAAACATCCAACGAAAACTCTCTGTCAAAAAACACTTAAAAGCGTAAAATAAACTGGTTCTTCATAAATTGCCTATACCTAATTCTTTATTCATTTAAATAGTAGTATTATAATGGGTGCTAGGTACCTTAAATCTGTTTGAAGTCGGTGCCAAGTGACTATCGCTTAGACTTTTGTAATTGTTCGTTTGTATTCTTTTTGGCTTAGCACCGACTTCAAACAGATTTTAGGTACCTAGCACCCATTATAATACTACTATTTAAATGAATAAAGAATTAGGTATAGGCAATTTATGAAGAACCAGTTTATTTTACGCTTTTAAGTGTTTTTTGACAGAGAGTATAAAATATTATAAAAAGTTTTTATTTTACAGTTTTTTGTGCAAACAATCGTAGGTAAGTAGTAAGTTGAATTATTTCATCAAATTTCATCATCAAGAATACAAATTAAGGTACGTGTAATATTAAAATCATCATCTAATCCCTAACTGTTGAAGAGTTTAATCTTCTATCATCAGCTCACCTAAATAGCTTGAAAGTATACGACTGAAGGTCTTTAGATACGTATGAAATTGAAAGAAGTATTCTCCAACTCCTAACCGTTGAGGAGTTGTACCTTCCACCTTCCATCATCAGCTTACCTAAATAATTTGTAAGAATACGACTAAAGGTTTAACTTATATACATATGATATTTAAAGATTTATCCTCCAACTCCTAACCGTTAAGGAGTGGTACATTACATCATCAGCTTATCATCATAAAATGATGACTACCAGACGCAAATACCGGTGTAACTTCAGAAAATATACGAAAAACATAGTATGTGCCTATAAAAAATGAGGGTTTCCCTCGATTTCCCTGGGATCCCATCATCAGATCCTGATATGCTGGCAATGGGACCACCACGGAAGCATACCCTGTCGAATACAAAAAAAAATTCAAAATCGGTCCACAACTGACGGAGTAATCAGGTAACATACATAAAAAAAAAAAAAAAAACATACAGTGGAACATAGAACCTCCTCCTTTTTGGAAGTCGGTTAAAAATGGGACAATACTGAGTGTTACCCACAAATTGTCGCTGAGTCTGGGTGTTCTTTGTGACTATTTCATGTTGTTTTTAAAGTCCCCCGCGGCACATAATATATTCTTACTGTAGGAGTTGTCTTTTAAATAAAAAAAAACATTTTCTTTCTTTAATCGGTGGAGGAAGAGACACATAACCATACATATGACATCATTATCAACAGCATTTAATAATCCATTTTATAGAAAGAAGGTTTTATCCAAGTTTGTTTTAAGTAATAATTCTCTTTGCAGTGCTGTTCGCCTGAGTAGTTTGCTCTCTTGGCTTATACTCTTTGCGCTGTAGCACGGTGCGTGGTGGTTTAATTTAATTTACTTTAATTCACTATAGTTTATGCATTAATTTAATTTACTACAGTTATTAATGATTTAATATAATTATTGCGAATGTGGTACAGCTGAAATACTAAGTCATAATTTGTAAATCGCGGCAACTTTCAAGGGTGGAACGAAATGTTACTGAACCATGCCGTACACCATGCTACAGCGCAAAGAGTATAGTGTCGTAAGACACTCACGGAATGAATTGCGGTGGTTGCACTCCGTATTCTCAATCCATCAACACACATTTCATGATCACTTGTATTCTGGTAGAGTGAATAACCGGGGGAGATGGTGACTTGACAAAAACTGCCGATTTCTGATAAGATCTTATCTCTTCAATATCGCACCGGTTTAAATAAGTTGTGACTAAGCATTGTAGTCAGTCATTCACATGATTAAGTAATCCCATCTTTCAAAACTACTTGGGGCCTACCAAAGTGACTCTACTCTGCCTGATAGAAAGCATAAACAGAATCCAAGAGTGGTGGTCACCATACTCATTGCGAATGCGGACAATGCAACAATGCAGCATGGTGACCCACACCATGGCGGGCTGGTGATGCTTCTGCATCATTGGGCCTCCGGTCTCGCACTCACCAACGAAACACAACAGCACGAACGCTGTCATTTTACGTTGATCTTCTGTGCGAGGGTAGTACCTCCCCGGTCGAGCCGGCCCTACCGTGCTGAAATCAGCGTGGTTCTACTAGCTGTTAAAGATACAACTTACCATAAAAATGCTGTGGAAGGCTCTTGTTTGGACCTTACTCCCTTACTCATCTCTGATAGTATATATCTATCTAATCATACAATTTGATAATAATACGTTAACGTTCAATAGTTAACATAGTTCAATGACCATCATGCGAAGGTGACTGATTGAATCGTGAATGAATTGGATGTCTTTATATAATGGAGCTGGGAGTGAATACCTTGCGCGATCTAATACGCTCCCAACGCCATCTATCGAAGCAGTTGGAAGTTAGTTGGTGTTACAACCTGTTTTTCTTTTTCAGATAAGACATCATAATGGACGCTCTAGCAGACATATTGCAGCCGTACAAGGAGATCGTGGGAAATGTAGCTGCTATAGTAACTATTGGCCAGATGTTCTCTGGTACCTTCATCTGTTACGATATCTACAAGCAAAAGGGTACTAAAGGCATCGGAATTGTACCATTCTTGGGTGGTATTGTTCTGTGAGTATTGATTATTATAATAATATTATTATAACCTGCCAAGTTTGTATCATGAGGTCATATGATCCAAACTCGGCAGAGTTTATACTATTGCGACCAGATTGCTGATAGTCATACTTATACATATAAATATTTCGGACATCTAACACACAACGCCATCTAGTCCCAAACTAAGCAGAGCTTGCTTTATGGGTACTAGACAAATACATATATTCCTTTTTTTGAAGATTCACATATGATATACTAGCTGATCCGGCAAACTTTGTTTTGCCTTAAAAAAAAAGAACAATTTGGGTATAAAAAAAAATGTTGGTCGATTCTCAGACCTACCCGATATGCACACCAAATTTCATAAAAATCAGTCCAGCCGTTTCAGAGGAGTATGGTAACTAACATTGTGACACGAGAATTTTTATAAGATGTACAATGATGTATTTACAAAAAATATTTGATTTGAAACAGATCATACCAACATTTGGTCCGACCCAGGAATCTAACGGAAGACCTCAAAAGCATTGTCATTGAATTGAGACGACTTTGTTTAGCTCTTCGGGGATAAAGACATGAGTCCCATGGAATGTGTCAATGGAGTCAACGCAAAAGCCAGCATTTTCCAAAAGTGTGTGTAAATACCTAGAATCCTTTTACTTTTTCAGGAGTATTCTCAACTTGAAATACGGTTATATTCTTCGCGATGACACCATGATCCAAGTCAACTTCTTTGGTTTAGCCCTCAACATTCTATATTGCCTATTCTACTTCCAATACACCCATGAAAAGATGAAGATTTGGGGCCAGATGGGTTTCGCGGGCGCATTCTCCGCAGGGCTCATAGCGTATACCGCAGCTGAAGACCCAGCGCTGGTAGAGAATAGATTTGGAATGATAATTACTGCGCTCATGTTTCTTCTGATCGCATCACCGCTCTTTGGATTGGTGAGTGCTTTTTAATGGATTTTTAGTTGTATTTATCATTTGTCTTGTAATAAGGTTCGGACAGAGCTTGCTTCCCACACAGGTATATATATACGGTCTTTTTGAGAACCTCCTCCTTTTTAGAAGTCGTTTAAAAAAGACATTATCTTAATATAATAACACTGTCTAGATATTTTTTTGAATATATTAGCCTGCTAAACTGACCACTAGGCCTGATGGAAGGCATGAGCAGAATCCATGAGATACTCATTCAGAATGCAGACAATGCAACAATGCAGCATGGTGACGTTTCTGGAAGAACCTTTTAAATTTTATTTGTCTTCGTTCCTAGAACACTAAATCATTGTAGCGCACGTTATTATTGCAAAGAAATATTTAAATACTATGGTAGTTGATAGTAGTGTTTTATGTCTGTTTACCTAAGATCTATAGTGATAACAGTGCCATGAAACTCGGTTAATATGTCTGATGAAGTGTTATGTAATTAATGTAACGTGAATATTCACGTATCGTATTGTTCAAATTTGCTCTTTATGTAGCAGTTATAATAAATTCTCAAAATTAAAAAAAACCCCGACATAATAACCTGAGTTCCCTTTAAAAAGTAAAAAACACGTTGTAAGGACGACGATACTAATCTGAGAATTAACACACAACACCGAGACTAATAACTGATTTATTTGAATATAAAGAAATATATATGAAACTTATTATTAACATTTATTAATTATTATGTTATAATGCCACAATCTCGCAATTACAGCGCCTTTTATAGTCTTAGCCCCTCTCCTCGCCTCAACACTTCAACGCCTCCCCCACCTCACACCACCTCTCCTCGCCTCTCCTCGCCAATCACCATCCGCCAAGTCAAATCGGTTTCCTTCCGTTACAGTCGGCCATCCTGAAACAATTGCACCGCAATTGGTGCACACACCTCTTTAGTTCATCAAGCATCAGTATTAACTATCAAGTAAATCGATCAAGTCATCCCTAGCAACTAAGTCATCATCGCTACTGGACTCGCTATACTCAGGGGCACCCCTATAAACACGAAGTGAATCTGCTGCTACAATACCCGTGAACTTTTTGTACCCACGCATTCCTTTGACGCTTATAATGTAGGGGCCAGAGTATAGAACTCGTAGTTTATTATTTACACTTTTAACTTCCCCACCAGAAGGAGATTGCTTCCAAAGAACCAAATCTCCCTTTTTAAAAATATGTTCAGGTTTTCTTAGTCTGTCATAATTACGCTTCATATTCTCAGCTTGTCTTTCTAGCTGTTTAGAAGCCTTAGTATGCTTTTCGCAGACCGGTATAGATACATCATTATCGATTAAGTTAGGCATTAACCTACCCCTATGACTAAACATGATTTCGTAAGGATGATAACCTAAACTGCTGTTCAATGTATTATTCATACCCCAAACCGTATCTGGTATACATTCGGTCCACATGTTAGGGTCTACATTTCGAGTACGCATCGCATCAAGCAATGTACGATTATAGCGCTCCACTTGCCCATTGGCACGCGGACACGCGATGGCATTAAGAGTGTGATGAAAATTGTAACAGATTGCAAATTCCTTGAAAGTCCTACTCGTAAAAGCTAAGTTTCTATCTGACACAACCCTTCTAGGAAAACCAAACAAACTAAACATATCTTTAAGGACAGAAACAGTCTCAACCGAATTTATTGTTCTCGTTGGACGTGCTAATAAAAATTTAGAAAAAGAATCTACCACAATAAGAATATACTGATAACCCTTTTTAGTTTTACTAAAAGGGCCAAGGTGATCGATATGCACAACTTCCATTGGTAAAGACGGCTTAGGAATAGGATGCAGTTCACCGCTAGCCTTCCCGTAATTATTTTTAGCATAAGCACATTCTAAACAACTAGCAACGGATTTTTTTATAAATCGTGTCATTTTAGGGAACCAATAATCAGATTTAATTAATTCCTCGCAGCGTTTTATACCTACGTGCCCTATTTGGTCATGAAATTTCTGCATAAATTTCCATCTAGCAAATGCGGGTACAACTAACCTATTACCATTTAAAGTTTTCCTATATAATCGATCATTTTTAATAGTATAATTGTTTTTGTTATCTTTGCACGCATTACCCTCCATTAATTGTTTAATTATGTTGTTTAACTTATCGTCTTGCAATTGAATAGTTAAGTACCAATCATCACTAGATATCATATTTATATCTACCTTCGTAGGAAAAGATTGCAACATATCAATATTGACATGTACTGCTCCCCTGGTTGATGGGTTACGGCTCAGAGCATCTACATGCCGCATTCTAGCTTGCGGTCTATATTCAATTTGAATGTCATACTCTTGTATCGTAAGCCACCAACGCGCTATGCGAGGGACTAAATCCTTTTTTAGCAAAGTATATCTAACGGCAGAGCAGTCTGTCACAATTTTAACTGAACGTCCGTACACATACACTCGAAAACGCTTTAAAGACTCAACAACTGCTAACGTCTCAAGTTCGTAGCTGTGGTATATTGATTCCTCACGAGATGTCACTACTAAAATAGAACACTGGTTTAAGATCGCTGTCATTTTGTAATTGAAATAGAATACCTGCTATACCTAATTTGCTGGCATCCGTATGTACTTCACAGGGTAATGATGGATCGTACAGTGCGAGTACAGGCCGTGAGCATAATTTTTGTTTTAATTCATTAAAACATGAATCATGTGTGTCGTTCCATAACCAAACAGAACATTTTTTTGTCAAATCGGTCAACGGTTTTGCTATAAGAGCAAACTTATTTATGTACTTTCTAAAATAACTACAAAGTCCTAAGAATTGACGTAACTGATGTAAATTGTTAGGTCTAGGGAAATTGTGCACTGCTGCTATTTTTTGGTCACCCGGTCTAATACCATCTCAACTTATTTCATGGCCGAGAAACAATACAGTCGGCTTGAGGAATGTACACTTTTTCATGTTTAACTTTAGATCTGCACGCCGCAACTGAACTAGCACTTTATCTAATAATTCTAACCCCCCAAAAGCCGTAGATGTTGACAGGAGCATGTCATCCATAAACGTAATTATATCATCACTACCCACATATTGTGTTAATTTTTGAATAACACGCATGAAAACCGACGGTGCATTGGCTAACCTAAATGGTACTCTTAGATATTCATACAACCCGTCTGGCTTAACAAACGCAGTTTTATTTATAGAATCTGCATGAATTTTTAAATGATGGTACCCAGAAAATAAATCTAAGCTCGTAAAAAAACTTTTACCAGCCAGTTTCGATAACTGGTCATCAATGTGGGGCATAGGAAAACGATCTTTGACAGTTACTGTATTTAAATCCCGGTAATCAACGCATAACCTAAACTCACCATTTTTCTTACGAACTAGTATAACTGGCGATGCATATTCCGACTGCGATTTTCTAACAACGCCGCCACTTATCAAATCATTCACTAGTTTAGAAACAATGGGTCTTTCTGAATGAGCTAACCTATATGGTTTTCGGACTATTGGTTTGTCGGTAGTTAATTGAATGGACATTTCTCCTAAACTAGTACAACCGATTTCGTTTATCGAACTAGCAAAGCAATCTTTGTACGATTTTAATAATCTAATTAATCTGTCTGATACATTTGGTTCAACATCTCCCATATCCACCCCAGTTAACACAATATTGATATTATCAGAGTTGTCTCTCCTCACAGTAAAACATTTTGAACTCACCTCAACATGAGGAGTACACTTCTCAGCTCGCGTGACCAGCATTCCTTTCTTCCATGCAATGGACCCGGTGCCGATGTTGCAGACTCGTAGGTAGCCAACGCCGTTGCGCAGTACTGCACTGGCAACGGCATACACGACGCCACCCATGCTGTAGCGCCTGGGTTTTGTGCAGTAGTCTTCCGGCCCGGCGCCATGAGTGGAAACTTTTATCAAGTTGTCTCCCACAGGAATAATGGTATCTTCAAATAGCTCTACTCTGTAAGAAGTGGCTTCATCACACATATCGATATTCATTAAATCATTGGGGGTAGTTTGAACTTTAGACAAAGTGACTCCATGTTTAGATACACTTAACATTAAGTCATTCCTGTTAATAATGGTCTGACCAATGATTAAAACAACGTCGCCCAAATCCACATCGGTGACAACGGCAGTGGTCTCTAGCTGCACTTTGTCCACAAGTAAATCGAATGAAACTTCACCTAATGCAGGAACAGTACAACCATTGAAACCTTTTAGTACAACGTTACTAGGCATCATTTTAAGTTTAAGGGCATTGGCTGCACCTGCATAAATTACATTGAGTTCACTACCGGTATCTAAATAAGCTTTCATATAAACTTGCTTCACCTTCACATTTTTCTTGTATACATCGTTCAAATATGACAGGAACTGAATTTTCTTAACACTTGTTACATTATTTTCGCTTGTACAGACATTCGCTACATGACCAAGTTGGCCACATCTATAACACTTACGCTTGTCGGGTAGATTACACGATGTAGCTACGTGACCTACTTCTTTGCACCGATAGCAGATCGGTGGTGTTCTTGTAGACGTATTTTTCTGCTGACTACTTGGCCCCTTCACTAGCTCTAATTGCCCCGGATACTTTACTAGATAGATTCTGCGTCTTTAACATATTTGTTTGATATGAATCAAATGCTGACAAAAATCCCTCGTATAGCTCATCCGGACTTGTACATTGAAATGCTTGGGCGTTTGCTCGCAGTTCATACGGCAAACTTGCGAATCACGACATTGTCTGTTCCTTTTTGATTGTGGCTGATTGCTTGAAGTAGTACGGAATCTCTTCATTCTAACAATAATTTTAAGTATCCCAATTCTGATTGTAAGGACGACGATACTAATCTGAGAATTAACACACAACACCGAGACTAATAACTGATTTATTTGAATATAAAGAAATATATATGAAACTTATTATTAACATTTATTAATTATTATGTTATAATGCCACAATCTCGCAATTACAGCGCCTTTTATAGTCTTAGCCCCTCTCCTCGCCTCAACACTTCAACGCCTCCCCCACCTCACACCACCTCTCCTCGCCTCTCCTCGCCAATCACCATCCGCCAAGTCAAATCGGTTTCCTTCCGTTACAACGTTATGCGCTTTCATTTGAGACCCCACTCAATGATATTTGATGACATTCGGTAACTCTGCCCCACTTTCATCCCATAACTTTTAAACGACTCAACTGATTTTCATGAACCATGTCTAAGAACACTAGCACGTAACCCACCTTTCATACAAAAAAAAAACTAAATTGAAATCGCTGCATCCGTTCGCGAGCTACGTTGCCACAGACAGACAGACACGTCAAACTTATAACACCCGTCTTTTTGGTCGGGGGTTAAAAATGATATCGCTTCCGCTGTCTGTTCGTTTAGATCTTTTAAACTACTCAACGGATTTTAATGCAGTTTTTAGCAATAGATAGAGTAATTTAAGAGGAAGGTTTATATGTGTAATACATGCATATTATAGTACCTAGAGGAAACAAGGAAGGATGCATATCATAGTAACATGCCACTAGCGGTAACCCATTCAGGTACTGACAGCGCCGTCGTTGCTTACCCTCGGTGATTGTTTCTAATCACAGAGTGCAACTGGGCTATGAGCGCTAGTTACATAAATAATAATAATAAAGAAAACACACCTAAAGTATGACATTCACATAGCTTTCACAGAAATCAAGCTATATCTTAAAAGCAAGTTTCTCTATATCATGTGTTTTTTTCTTTGATTCAATTATTTTTAGTTAGTGTGTTGAGTCTTTTCCTCACCTTCAACCGGTATGATTGTGATCGTATTTTACGAACGAACGTAAATAATCACTGTTTGTATGTATTTGTATTACAGAAAGACATAATCAAGAACCAGAGCACAGAAGGTATGCCTTTCCCCATGATCCTCTCCGGTACCGTGGTGACCTTCGCGTGGCTGGTATACGGCATTATCATCAGAAACAAGTTCTTGGTTGTAAGTAATTTTATCTAGCAAAGTTTTTTTTTTAATTCTAAGGTTTTTGCAGGCTTAATTTAAAATATGCATGTCTAGATTCGACGAAGCTAAAACAGGGTCTATGGACTTGTCAAAATTACTATTTCCTTTTTTACCCGTTAAAAAGATGGTTGTTTTTCGAGTATATGTATGTATGTATATATCTTTGGCACGCCCTATAGCCTAAACCGCTTGTCGTATTTTTATGTGAGTGGTGTCAATAGATTCGTCTTAGTCGTGAGAGTGACACTGGGTACAAAAAAAAAGAAAAAAAAAAAGAATTTAATAACGTAATTGACGCAGTCGTTTTATATTTTAAATAATTTATACTTGTTTACTTTATTTAAACGTGCCGGTCAATTAAAGAGCTTATGTCCAGCATGATGAAATTATATTTTGCTTGTAATATTAATTCGAAGAATGGAAACAAAAAACAAGCTCGCTTTCGCAAACAATGTGTGACATTTTTGAGTCATTTGACATTTCACTTGTCATTTGACAGTCAACTCTATCACCGTCCCCTAACACGGAGACCACTTTTAAATACAGAAAAGAAAGATGTTACACATGAAAATGCGTTATAAATTCTTATCTATATTGATATTTACATTGAGCCAACTCCAATGAGATTCATGTTTTTTGTGTTACATAATTACATATGTAATGATAGACCTTATGTCAAGGTTTATTTAATTATAGCGTATCATTAAAATATCGACAAGTTTTTTTTGTTGCCTAAGTAGCGCCATCTCTGATCCAGTATTGGAACTAAAGGGCTTTCAAATTTTTTAAGAATGTTATAGAATCAGTCTTGTTTTTAGTATTTGTAAAACTTCTGCGGAAACAAACATTTCAATAGAATATCAAAGAGTGTTGTTGGTCATTGCAGAATATTGTGTTTATTGACACTTAACTAAATAAATTGCATCTTTTTCGGGTTAAAACCTATGTATTGATCTAATTACAAACCCTAACATAAATGTATAGGTACTAATATTATAAAACTGAAGAGTTTGTTTGAACGGGCAATAGGAGACGCAAACGAGGTTGCGTGGGTCCGCTAGTTTATTTATAAAAATTATGTCTTAAAAGTAGTCCTAAAATCTTAAATAACTCAAGGTAAAACCTGCTAAAAGGTGTGTCCATTTATGCCGATTCATATCATCAACTATTTATTACCACACAAAAACACGTATTTTAAACAAATTATATAAGCTTGCCATAAACTATGATTCACACAACAATGTGTAATAAAATTTGATAATATATGAAACGAGAACCAAGGATTATTTATTTATTACGCTCATTATTTGTTATGTAACCTTAAGATGAAATAAGTATGATAACGAAGCATGTCTTTAATTTAACATTTTATTTAAAAAAAAACTATCCTAGTATTATAAAGATGTGGTTGTAGTGTGTGTAATCTCCGGATCTACTGAACCGATTTTTAAATTCTTTCACCAATAGAAAGCCATAATGATATGTGAGTGTTAGTTGGTCTAGTGGTTAGCGTAAGCGACTGCAGATCAAAAGGTCTCGGGTTCGACTCCCGGGTCGGACTGCTGTTGGGTTTTCTTACAAGAAATTCTTAATAGCAGCCCGGAGTATGGAAGATGGCGGTGATTCCTGCCCGTGTCTCGGAGAGCACTTTAAGCTGTCGGTCCCGGTTGTCATGAACACCTATGACAATCATTATTGGGAAGTCAGGGCCCTCAAAAATACTAACAACTTTTTTTTTTTTTACGTGTGGAAATCCCCTCGGACCGTCACCCCACCGGGGTTTGCGGCGGGGCGGGGTGTCGGACTCGAACCGACTAAAACCACACGGTGTGCCACTCTGCGCCCGAGACGGGAGGGACCCGGGAACTGCTGTTATTACACATCCAGATCCCAGAATCTTGTGTCAACTGCGGTGAATTTCCGTGCGTTTAAGCGATTCTGCCATACATACTATAGAAATCAAATATAGCTCACTTAGGACCCATAATATTTTTTTATCCGTGGTGCTTCCCGGTTTGAAAAAGGTGTCTGCCTATTTAGACTCCATTTTGTCTCCCGCTTTGCTAAGGAGGGAAGTGGACTTATTATATTTCCAACTCCTCCAGTTTTCTTCTGATTAATTTCGTTGCGGGTTCCAAGACAGTTAAATTTTTCCTGGGACTTCCCGAGTGTCATAACTCGGTGTTTTCGTGGGTCACCGCTGTTGATCCTGGTGTACAGGAGTTACAGTGGTGGGCGTGTGGGCGGGATTAGTCCCATCCAGATCCCTCCCAGCGCCTGCCCGCACAGAAGCGGGCACCGTCACCTAATGAACTCTCAATTTAGGCGACGTACGGCACACGCGTACGTCGCCCACTCGCGGGTGGCCACTAAGGCGGATGGAGGGGAAAACCCGTCCCGACCATCCGCGGCCACACTCTGGGCGGCATGAGGCGCTGATAGGCGCGCCTCCGCCTCCCGGTTCGCCGGCGGCGGATTGGGTCCGAGTGGATATCATCCTCCCGGGCCTTCTCCGCCACGTCCTTCCGCGAGATGACATCTTCGCAGAAGGTTGCGACCGCGGTAAAACTGCTGTCGCTGCCGGCCATGGAGCGTATAACGGCCGGTAGCGAGAGATCTCCTCCGATGACTGCAGTGAGAGCCCGGCGCTGCGACGCCCATGCGGGGCAAACCGCCAGCGTATGCTGGGCCGAGTCCTCACTGCAGTCGCAGTGGTGGCAGGCGGGACTCAGTTCCCTCCTGGCGACCAAGTGCAGGTCCTTCCCGAAGCAACCGTGCCCGGAAAGGACCTGCGTCAGTCGGAAGGAAAGGGTCCCGTGCTGCCGCCCTGCCCACTCGACAACGAGTTCAACCTTCGAATTCAGTTCACCCTCAGGGTTGCGGAGGTCTGATGCCAGTCGAACTGTGTAAAACCTGATATTCAGGTAAAACTGGTTGAATTAGTAACCAACCCCAAATAATCTTGGGAATAATAAAGGCTAGGAAGATGATTATACGTGAGTGTCATAGGCTTTAAATTAACCAGAAAAAGTGTAGAAGTTTAGTTATTTGTAAGTAAAAAATACGAAGACATACACATAGACACTCACACGGCCAATAACTAGTACAAATACAGCAAAAGTTCATCCGTTTAGTAGCCGCGAAAATCGGCGGTAGTATAGCTAAGTCATCGGTATGCGGTTACTTTGGAGTAGTTCGATTCGATTCCATCGTGAACCGTCTCCTAACACCGGAATTCATCAGAAATTCTTTATTCAAGTTTTAGGGTATACCTACTTTTGTTTCAAATTTGCCAGTGCAAAAATAATAAATTGGGCAACACCTGTCTTCAACAATTACTATTTTTACTCGAATACGGCGAAGTCAAACGGAAGGCTTAGAGCATACAATATATGGAGAGAGCGCTGAACGACACAAAGTCTCCGTGATTGGTTGGTGTGATTTGGTGGGAAATATACCAATCAAACAGAAACCTGTTTCAGAAAAAAGTTTCTCTCTCTCTACTGCGATCACGCTTTCCGCTCGTTCAGCGCTCCCTTCATATATCGTATGCTCTAAGACGGAAGGGTAATAATTTTGACAGTTAATGTATGCATGTTTATATGTTGCACCGTAGCGTCTAAACAATTAAACCGATTTTAAAGGTAGAATTGTCAACAGATTCGTAATAATGACCCGTATCACATAGACGATATACATTTTATTACCAACAGTTTTAAGTAGTCGAGTTATAGTTTTTTTTAAATCTTTCTTTTTATATCTAACGATTGTAGTAAAGGAGTGTCAGTAATATATTTTTTTATTATAATTCCTGTCTTTTGTTTTCAGATCCAAAACCTGGTAGCTGTTCTGCTATGTTCCGTTCAGCTCGCTTTATTCGCTATTTATCCTTCCAAACCAAAAGGCAGTAATAAAAAGGCGAAATCGAAGAAAATCAACTAAATTTAAAAGCTCAATTAGGTCACGAAGATGCCTCGTTAGTACGTAAGATTAAAATTAGTCGAATAAACTTGTCTGCATTTACAATGAGTATGGTGAATGCAACTCGGTGATTCTGTTCATGCTTTCCACCAGGCAGAGTAGAGTTACTTTGGCGGGCTCATAAATAAAAACAAATTGGCTGTCATGAAGACTGCCGACAGAAGTGAAAACTCAAAACTATAAACAAACAGTTGTTTAAATCACCTGAAATGAACATTTTTGTTCGTTAATTAAAAGCGCAATGAAAGAAGTAAAAAATGATCATTGTAATGTTATAAAAATATAGGTTATTGCTATACAGTATAAACTTAATAGCAGTCATGTCATATTAGACAGTCGAGCCATCAGCTGTCACCATGCACACTCGCGCAAGCGCCCTGCGCCGTTGTCTTACGGTCAGGTCACGTGTCCTGTCGCGAGTTTAACATTTTTTACCCATCCGAAAAAAATATAGCTAAAGCCTTGTCCACTTATGCAATTTTTAGGCAGCATTAATTTTCTAAGCATAACATATTTTAATAGTTTTTATTGTATTTAAACTAAATAGGCGGTAGTTATTACATGAATGTATTTTTTTACAAGAATAATTATACTTCTGAAATGAATTACACTCTAAATTGATTGTACAAATATTTTCGATATACCTTTAATTTTAAAAAATAAAAGTATTTTCGAATCAATTTTTATAAATTCAATTTCGATACAGTGATAGTGATGGGAAAACATCATCTATCGATAATAACTGAGTATGCTATTGTGAGTCAAACCATTGCCATATTGAGGGCCAATTTCACCAGTTCCTGATAAAGTTTGTGATAGTCATCTACCATATCGTTGCTAATAAATGTATGGTTTATTCTACTAATATTAAGAATGCGAAAGTTTTAAGGATGTATGGATGTTTGTTACTTTTTCACGCAAAAACTTCTCAACGGATTTAGATGAAACTTTATAGTAATACTAGCAACCCGCCTCGACTTCGCACATGTTCTTTACGGAAAGTATACTAGGCTATGCTACTCTGTGAAGATGTGCACCTTAATTTTTTCCGACGTCTACAACAAATATCGTTATATTTTATTTAGCCAATATACTCAAAAATCTATCAAATTAAATATGAATACCTTCCTCAAGAATCACTCTATCTATTGGTGAAAACTGCATAAATATCCGTGCAATAGTTTTTGAGTTTATCGCGAACAGACAGACGGACGCGGCGGAGTACTTTGTTTTATAATATGTAGTGATAGCTCATACATCAGAATGAAAGTATTTACCCCGAGCTGTGGACAAAACCTTGTCTGATATATTTGTTTTGTATCCGAGATTTGTGAAACCGAAACCTGTAGTTATCTAACAGATAAGTTTAAAATAGTCTATCAGAGACTTTATCAGCAAACGGTGAAATTATCCCGAAGAGTCACAAATCTAGTAAATAATTTTTATATAAATTTGGAAAATCATGTTATTTTGTAAATCATTTTTAATAAATTGTTGTTATTTTATTCCGACATATGCTGTTTATACCAGTATGATTTAATTTTATATAAATTAGTATAAGATAGTATTGTTTTGTATAAAATTCGACTGTCTAGTCGTTAAAATCAACAGAATATTAATTAAGATCAATTTTATTCTCTATTAAATTATGTTTATAAATATATTTTCTTTTATTTTTTTTAAAAGACAGCTCCCACATTACGAATATACATCTTGTGTCGCGAGGGACTTTACAAATATACATGTAACGGACAAAAATATCACCCAGAGTCAGAACAACAATTTGTGGATCACACAAAGTGTTGTCCCATGTGGGAGTTTAACCCACGACACTTGCCGCAGTAGAAAGCGGCGTGACGACCTTTTAAACCACTAGGCCAACCGTGACTGAAAGTTTTCACAATAGTAATGCAGTAAAACAAAATTATCACACCATTGACAACAACCCATAACGTCCCACTGCTGGACTCTGGTCTCCTCTCAGGCAAGGGTTACAGCCACACGTCCCCACGCTGGCCGAGTGCGGGTTGGGGACTGGCAACACAACGTTGTGGCTACGTAATCTTGCCGTTGGATGTTTTTAAGCCGCTCAAAGGCTTCCAACAAACTTTCACGACTGTTATCCTATGATAACAACCGGGACCGACTGCTTAACTTGACCTCCGAATCACGGAGACGCTCGTGGTATCATGCCACTAGCGGTCACCCATCCAGATACTGACCGCGCTGTTATTACTTACCCTCGGTGAATGTTTCTAATCACCGAGTGAAACTGGGCTATGAGCGCCTCTTACTGAAAGTTATCGCAATAGTAATGCAGTAAATCAATTATCATAATCACACTATTAACAGGGAGTATTCGTCACAAATATGTAGGTATGTATGTACTTTTTTATTTACGTGGTGCTAGACAGAGCCGTCTTAAGCTCAGCTGGGGCCCCTGGGCACACAAAAATTTGGGGCCCTTTTGAAAAGTAAAGAAAGCGAATTACAATAACATTCTACTATGATCATTTATGAGTAATCAAGTACATGAAGTCAATCAAGTAAGTGAAACTTGGTTAAGTAGGACCTGGATAAGTGAGAAACCTCCATAACTGTAACTCATGCTGAGGTCCCAACACTTTGGCACTGAATTACCTCTGCTAGCGGGACAAAGCAAACCTCTATATCTGGGACTCGTTCTTTCGATTTTTTCGTCACAGTTACCTCTATAACTGAGACAGCGAGTGAATTTTATATACATTAACCTCTGTAACTGAAATAAAATCGTTTTATTTGTTTGAAATGGAAGATAACGACGAAATGGGCTAGGAACTAAATTTAGTAGAAATTCTAAACGCAAAGTAGTAAAAGCACTAGAAACTTTGCACAGTGATTTTAATAGGATATAAACTGGTGACAATAGCATATTCGGTAAAATTTATAACATCGAAAAACATCTGATGTCTGATGTTTCCAAAAGACAAACTAAAATGACAGAGCAGAGAGCAGGTCACTTATTGCATACAAAACGGCAATTTCATAGGTAAAGACCTATTATTATGTTTTCATTTTGTACTATTTATAAGAAAACGTGCTTGAATGTTTTTGTTTATTACATTTCCTTCATTACCTTTTTTTGATTCCCAATAACGATTAAAACTCACTTTACAACTGATTTAAATACAAATATATATGTTCTGTAAATACTTACATATTATGCATAGAAAACACCCAAACTCCGAAACAAATATTTGCAGATCATACAAACATTTGGTCCGACCCGGGCATCGAACCCGAGACGGTAAACTCAGCAGTCGTATAGGCTGCCACTGCGCCAACGAGGCATATACTTAAACTAAGTGTATCGACGGACATGGAGTTTCACCACTCCTATCTTCTCGCAGGTGTTGTAAGAGCCTAGTAATGAACCACACTGCAGAAAACAGAATGCAAACTATGTGAAAGAATTCTGCATTTCATAGAGAAATACTACGTTCCGCTTGAAACAAACCCTATAATATACTAACCCGTCTGGCAAGTGCGGTACAATAGGCCAACCTTCTTTATAAGGACCAGCTGAGGACTGTTACGTGCTACGGATTCATTTTATTAACCGACTTCCAAAAAGGAGGAGGTTCTATGTTCCACTGTATGTATTTTTTTTATTTTTTTTTATGTATGTTCACCGATTACTCCGTCAGTTGTGGACCGATTTTGAATATTTTTTTTGTATTCGAAAGGGTATGCTTCCGAGGTGGTCCCATTGCCAGCATATCAGGATCTGATGATGGGATCCCAGGGAAATCTAGGGCAACCCTCATTTTTTATAGGCACATACTATGTTTTTCGTATATTTTCTGAAATTACACCGGTATTTGCGTCTGGTAATCATCATTTTATGATGATGAGCTGATGATGTAAGGTACAACTCCTTAACGGTTAGGAGTTGGAGGATAAATATTTAAATATCATATGTGCATATGTTACCTTTAGTCGTATTCTTTCAAATTATTTAGGTAAGCTGATGATGGAAGGTGGAAGGTACAACTCCTTAACGGTGAGGAGTTGGAGGATAATTCTTTCAATTTCATACGTATCTAAAGACCTTCAGTCGTATACTTTCAAGTTATTTAGGTGAGCTGATGATAGAAGGTTAAACTCTTCAACAGTTAGGGATTAGAGGATGATTTTAATATTACACGTACGTATAGACCTTAATTTGTATTCTCGATGATGAAATTTGATGAAATAGCTCAACTTACTACTTGCCTACGATTGTTTGCACTAAAAACTGAAAAATAAAAACTTTTTATAAAAAAGTTTTAAAAGAATTTGCTAAGCCAAAAAGAATACAAACGAATAATTACAAAAAACCTAGCACACATTATAATACTACTATTTAAATGAATTAAGAATTAGGTATAGGTCATTTATGAAGAACCAGTTTATTTTACGTTTTTAAGTGTTTTTTTGGCAGAGACTTTTCGTTGGATGTTTTTTGGAAGTCGGTTTTTTTTTTTGAAAATGACATTTTCATTTTGAAAGATTGAAGTATTTTTAAAGACTGACAAAACCGTGGGAGAGCCACGCTTCGGCATGAATGGGCCGGCTCGACTGGAGTGATACCACGGCCTCACAGAAAACCGGTGTGAAATAGTGCTTGCGTTGTGTTTCACCGAGTGAGTGAGGATACCGGAGGCCCATACCCCAACCCCTCTCCTATCTCTCCCTCCCTAACCCCCAAAGGCCGGCAACGCACTGGTGACGCCTCTGGTGTTGCAGGTGTCCATGGGCGGCGGTAATCGCTTACCATCAGGCGATACGTCTGCTCGTTTGCCCGCCTATTACATGAAACAAAAACAGCGTATTGTATGTACGGAATTCCGAATGATTCACTTTAATAAAGCGTTTATTCAGAAAGGTTATCTGCCATATGCTTGAATCGAGGCACTGGTTATAAGCACAGACCACAAAGGCCTTGTTATAAGCAACTAGTCTATTTTAATGCAAGGATAGAGTATTACCCGCGCTTGCGGTCCGATAAGTACTTAGGCTTAGTAGGCTTACCGCCGGATGTCGCCACTATCGCAAGAGAAATTTACTGTCGTGTAGAACATTTTCGTAGACGGTTACTATCAAAATTGCAGTGTAATAGGACTCGTAGTTTTGTTTTGACTTACTTACCTACTTATCGGACTGCCCCCTTTTTTTTATTTACCTTCTGTCCCCCGCGATACAGGAATATTGCTGGTACGGGAGTGGTCCTTAAAAATACTGACTTGCATTCCACAAATCAATTTAATTTGAGTTATAAATAATGGAATATTGTTCAAACAAATGGTAGGTCGCTTGTCAGGTCCAGGTAAACCCCAGTATTGTACAAACCATGTTGGATGAGACACGTACCTAAATGTGTGTCCGGGTCAAAATCAAGCAACATCGGGTTGGTTATTAGTCGATAGGAGATCAACAGACAGTCCATCCCGACTACGGATGGGGCAAAATCGCAATTACCTTTGATTAATCATGTTTTACAAATCACTCGTCAGACTTATTACTAATCTAAAAAATCGCAGTTATAATGTGAATGAGTCGTTGGGGTTAATAATTACACCAGTGAGCAAAAATACTAGCAATTATTTAATTTGTACTGTGGTACTCGTACTTTCTCAAGTACGAGCCCTGGGGGTTATGTGTAATCAGTGGACTAATGTACCTGAAATTTGGGAAATAACAACACGACTAAACGTGTTAGCAGATAAGAGAGAGAGAGAGAGAGCAGCAAGATAAGAATTTACAATATCGGAATACAATTATTTATATTTCCCTGCAGTCTATCTTCTCTTCAGACTCTAGAGGCTCTTCAGGCTTTAGACTCTAGATTTGAGCATTGGGGCATGATTGAATTTGAATATAATCCTGAAGCAGCCCACAGAAGAGGTTTTGCCCGGCGCGTTGATATCACCTTGAAAGTGCGCATCTAATCTATTTCCCCGAATGTCCGAAGCAGGAGTCAACTCAAACAGGAGCTTTCAACCTGATGGTCAGAATGTGGCGAACGAAGCCTTCATGGTGCAGAGCTATACAATCTCTGCGTCGAAATATGCGACTGGCAGATGAAATCTCCTGAAGCGAATGTTCTAAAATTGTTTTATATAATTTAAAACTTTGATTTTTTGAATGCTGAAGAGAAGATAGACTGCAGGGGTCGTGGAGTCAAGACCTACTAGCAGTGAAATATAAATAATTGTATTCCGATATTGTAAATTCTTATCTTGCAGTAAAAGCGTATACTTAATACGTTTAGTCGTGTTGTTATTACCCAAATTTCAGGTACATTAGTCCACTGACTACACAAAACCCCCAGGGCTCGTACTTGAGGAAGTACGAGTACCACAGTGCACATTGTGATTATTCAACAGTAACAATAATTCTCATCACTGTGGAAGGGATACATCCTCATGGATGTCCTCGTCCCTTTCGAGGAATTCAATAAGTGTAAAACAAGTAGAAGTTCTTAAACTCATTTTATTGTTTAAAAGTGGCTTCTACATAGAAGCTGAATATTGGCTCCTTAGTGGCTGTGATGACGAGGGAGGTGTCGACTCGGCCTTTTTCAAAAGGAAATACGTTCGGAAAGTTCTGGGTAGGTGCCGTCATATTCGTGAGCGCTATGAAACCCTAAATAAAAAATAAATAAAAATGTTAGAATCGATTCGAAAACATAACACTAATCACATTGAAAATCAAGCGAAGGGCAATGAATGTGTACTCTTGCGACGTATTACCTACTAGTTGTTGCTCGCGGCTCCGCCCGCTTGTATGTCGGTTATCGCGGCAAATAGTAGCCTATCTGTTATTCTGATGTTTATGCTATATTACGTAAACGTAAAGTTTCATGCAAATCCGTTCAGTAGTTTGTGCGTGAAAGAGTAACAAACATCCATCCAGACTTACAAACTTTCGCGTTTATAATATTGCAAACATTTTTAAGCAAAGATTTAAAGTTGTATCACCACTACAGCCATGCCCATTGACCTATGATGTAGACAATCCTGTGAATAGCCCAATGACGATAACTAGTGAGGAGGTAAGTAGAGCAATTAGTTATATGAAAAGAGGAAAGTCACCGGGGCATGATGGTCTCAGTATAGAGCACCTGAAATATGCAGGTCTACATGTGAATAGGCTTTTAGCAATGTTTTATACACTATGTGTAAGGCACTCTTACCTACCATCAGACCTCATGAGGACCGTGGTTGTACCCCTGGTTAAAAATGCCACTGGGGATATATCTGACAAGTCCAACTACAGGCTCATCTCACTTGCTACGATAGTTGCAAGAGTTTTTGACAGGGTCTTGGATGTGTGGCTGGGTAACTGCCTACAGGTTCATGATGCACAGTTTGGGTTTAGGGAAGGTCTGTCTACGGAGTCAGCTATTGGGGCCCTTAAACACACTGTGGGCTATTACTTAAAGAGAAAAACACCCATATATGCATGTTTCTTGGACCTAACGAAGGCATTTGACCATGTGTCATATGACATACTGTGGGCCAAGCTACAGCAGTCTAGTGTCTCTTCGGAGATTATTAATATTTTCCAGTACTGGTATAATAATCAGAGAAACATAATTAAATGGGCAAACGTATACTCTGATGAGTATGCAATGAGTTGTGGTGTGAGACAGGGGGGCTGACATCTCCAAGATTATTTAACTTGTATGTGAACCAGCTGATTGAGAGGTTGAGCAGCATGAGTGTTGGATGTCGTATGCGGTTAACAATATAAGCTACGCTGACGACATGGTGCTGCTTAGCCCCTCACTTGGAGGTCTAAGGTGGCTACTGCGTGAGTGTGAGTCATACGCTGAGGAGCATGGCTTGAAGTATAACGTCAGTAAAAGCGAGTTTATGGTTTTCAAAACAAATAACAAAAGTCCTGGTGTTGGATTTCGAACGTCATTGTACTGGCAACATTTTGATTGTCTCTGGTTCGTGTTGACGTTTGAGGTTAATATGTAGAAAAATGAACGGGAAATAACGCGCGTGTTGAAACCGGCCGACGATTTATTTGTTATTGTGAAAATCAATTGATAGTAAGCTAATTGTATTGTCCATCGACCCGCGGTCTCTTTAGTGATAAACCGTATTGTGTTAGGTCGTGGATTCGCGAGTTTTTGTAGGCGTGTTCCGCGTAAGCTGAAACGAGTTATTGTAGCTCGAATACCATAGGAACTTGTACAGCATTTTAGGAGCATATGTGTGTGAACGCGGCAGTGGGGTACCCCATCAACGGCCGACGAGATCAAGGACATCACGCAACTCCAGTAAGTGCATTATGCATTAGTTTATATTAAGAACACGGTGACAACTGCCGTGGTTCAGCCTTCTTGCCAGAGGGCATAGTTCAGTGATTGTAGACCTATCCATGGGCCCGTAGGTATTATAAACATCATTAAAAGGTGATCGCTGCCTTGGCAAGAGGACTGATCATTTTGGTAGCAAGAGCTTGGTTTACCTCCGGGCTGTGGGCACTCCGTAGTGCACTCAGAAGGTGAAACCTAGTTGTTAGGCAGGTAAATATATTGTTCCACTGTCCACATATCTTTGATTCCACTGATATAGCTATTTAGAATAGTATTTGAAACAATTTGTTAGCATAATGATTGAATGTAGGTAGTTCAAACATTTAATTATAAAGCTTATACATAAATTGTAAAATTTGTGTTACTAGTTGATGTTTACTAGTTTGAACTTATAATTGTAAAACTAGTAAATTGTATACTTGATATTGATTGTGTGGTCCATTATATTAACCCAATAACACATTTGATTATTGGTAGAATTGTGAAACTTAATATTAAATATTAATTGTTGGGACAATAAAGTTGGTCCAATATATTAGTCTAATACAATTAGATTTGCTAGCCCAAAGACAATATTACTAGAATAATATTGTTATATCATTCTAATATTATTTAGTGAAGCTTAAATTCAATTATTTTTAATAAAATTAACTTATTGTTAGTGGGCATTGATAAAGTGAAACTTGTAGGTAGATATATATCTGAGATTAAGTGACTGCACAAGCACTTAATAGGGTTTTATATAAAGTTCCTAATAGTATTTAAATAAATAGTTTGGTTACATACATAAAATATTGTAACTTGTAAGTATCGTTTTGCCGCTATGTCGTTCTCATTGTACCGGGCTAAGATTAGCACAGAATTGAGATGGTTTACATCGGTTCAAGGTCTCCTAGGCCGACCAGATAGACAGGATGCACTGTTGGCTCGAGCTTTGGATGCGCCGGCTAGGCTGGAGTTATTGATGGAAACACTTACCAAGGTCGAGGCCCTTGAGGAGGTGAAGGTCAGCGATCAGTTAAGGTCCGCGATGGAGCCAGATGTTGACCAGTGCCTCTCAATTGCTGATGACATTCAGCAGCGCATAGCTGAAATAAAGCGCCAGCGCAGAACTGGCTGTGATGAAGAAGCTGTGGAAGGCCCACACTCTCGCAGGGTTGTATTAAAACTGCCTCAGATACAACTACCCAGCTTTGATGGAGAGCTCGGTGAGTGGGTCAGCTTCATCAACTTATTTGACAGTCTGGTCCACTTAAGGGAGGATTTACCTAAGGCCTATAAGATGGCGCAACTGATGTCAGCCCTGAAGGGAGAGCCGAGGGAACTGGTAGCCCATTTGACGGTGACCGAGGACAATTATGAGATTGCCCGTCAAATGTTGGTAAGGCGCTACTACAACAAAAGAAGGCTGGTTGATGCGCAGCTCAAGAGGCTGTTTAGCATCCCTTCAGTGACTCGGGTCTCTGCCATACAGGCAGAAGTGTTGAACCCGTTGTTGAGTGTCACTCGGGCATTAGAAAATTTAGGCTTGCCGGTAGAACAATGGTCTTATATGTTAGTGTACATAGTACTGTCCCGGCTGCCAGTGGATGTGCAGACCAGATTTGAGCAGCATCATGGTCAGGGTGCAGACAACTGGCCCACCTCTTCTCAGCTCATAGAGTTTTTGGAGGAAGAGTGTCGGAGGGCAGAGAACATGAGTTCGTTCTCGAAGCCCGCTGAGGAGCCACAGAAGGCTACTCGGAGTCCCGTGAGGAGGGGACTACCGCAGAGAGGAACAAGGCAGTTGTATGGGCACATGGGTGCCTCAACACCTGTACAGGATGCCTGCCCATATTGTAAACAGGATGGCCATAGTGTGGCCGCCTGTCTTAGATTTAGGGACCAGAGAGTCCAAGGGCGACGCCAGATCACCAAGCAACGTGGCTGGTGTTTTTTGTGTCTGGGTCCCCATTTAGCAAGGGATTGCACTCGGTCCGCAATGTGTAAGTTTTGTGGAGGCCGACATCTTGAGTTGCTCTGCATGAATAGGCCCGGTCAACATCATGCAGATGGACAGGGCCGGACTCAGGGACAGATGGGGTCACGTACACAGGGCCGGACTTGGAACCTGGGTCCACGGGACCAGGGCCCTCATAGGGAAGATGTTGGGGGCGATGTTCAGGCCAACATCGCGCGCGGTTCCCCGACCTATTGGCAGGCCAGTGGCTCAGTTGGAGCTGGCACGGGCGGGTGTGCGGATGCACCCTCGAGTACGGAGCGGTTCGTTAGAACGCCACCTCGGGTGTCATCGCGCTCGCCGCCGACCACTAGAACGCCGCCTCGGGTGTCATCGCGCTCGCCGCCGACGACTACATTTCGTTGCTTTTCGCCGCCCATCATGGAACGCCCTCGGTTGGATAACCGCACCCCCCCTATCCGTGGACGGCACCAAGTACAGCGCCGCGACTGGAGGGGCACTTACGAGGGACCATGGGATCCCTACGGCACTGATATGCCCGGTTGCTCGGGCTATAATGCGTGGGGCCCCGGGGGCCCCCGCTAGGAAATCGCAGCCAAATCAAATTCTGGTCCCCCACCGGAGGCAATAGTCTTGCCCACTGCCTCCGTGTGTGTTTGGGGGTTGAATGGCAAGTCAACACACGTTCGCGCCCTGTTGGATTCCAGTGCCCAGGGCTGTATTATGTCGAACGAATTGGTGATTTGGTTGGGCTTGAAAATTACTAAGTATAACAGGACCATTCGAGGCGTGGGGAATGTCGCGGTAACGAACATCGTTGGGCAAACGACGATTACGTTCTCCTCACGTTTTGACACGCTGCGTAGGACATCCGCCCCGGTTCTAGTGATGACTGATGTGATGGGACGACTGTCCCACGTGTCTCCCAAATACAGGCATCAGAAGTCTCGTTAACTTGGAGACATGTGCCAGGAGAGTTGAACCCGTCGGATTGTGCATCCAGGGGATGCCGGGCTCATGAGTTGGTTAACCATCAGTTATGGTGGGGCCCTCCTTGGCTGGCAAGGAAGGAATCGGATTGGCCCCTTAACAACGCGAAATTGCCTATGGACTGTGATATAATCGCAGCCGTGTATGTGACCCAGGAGGTCCAGGAGACTGACGCGAGTTTTCTGATTGAGCGGTATAGCTCCCTTGATAAATTGATCAATGTCAATTGTTGGATCAGAAGATTCGTTCGGAATAGTCGCACTCCCCGCGAACAGCGACAGCTAAGCCCAATTCTGTCACCGGCAGAGCGAAATGAGTCGCTTCTGAATTTGATCCGGTTGGTACAGTCTTCGAACTTTGGAGCAGAATTGGTGAGTCTACGAACTGGGCGTTCCAAATTGAAGGGTGCTGTCGCGCGTCTCAACCCGTTTATAGATTCGGCCGGGTTGCTTCGGGTAGGAGGAAGATTGCGCAATGCGAATCTGCCGTATTCGGCTCGTCACCCCCTACTGCTCCCCAAGGGAGGGCAGTTGGTTGAGTTGTTGGTGACTGATCGGCATGTTAAAAACGCTCATGCAGGTTGTAACGCCTTGTTGGCTACACTCCAGAGGGAGTTTTGGATATTGTCTGGGCGTCGTACCATACGGAACCAACTTCGTAGGTGCAGAACGATACTTACGAGATGTAGTTAGGTTTTTAAATGAAAACAAAGTGGATATTGGAACAGCCCTCTCCCGTCGGGGTATACAATGGACCTTCAGTCCACCAGGTTGCCCCCACTGGGGCCGGATTTTCTAAGCCGTTGTTAAGTCAGCTAAGACGCATTTAGGGCGTATTGTAGGTCAGACCGCGCTGACATTTGAGGAACTCGCGACGTTGTTTTGTAAGATAGAGGCCGTTCTCAACTCGCGACCGTTGTGTCCGCTCAGCTCGGATCCAAATGACCTGGAGGCGTTGACTCCAGGCCATTTCTTAATTGGTCAGCCACTTAACGCGCTGCCCGAACACCCGTTCGAAGATGTGAAATTGTTTCGGTTGTCTCGGTATCAGATGTTGCAGCAGTTTTCCCAGAATCTTTGGAAACGTTGGTCTCTAGAATATCTGCACATTCTGCAACAGCGCCTTAAGTGGACTGACAAAACTAGTCCCCCTAATGTTGGTGACCTCGTGCTGGTTAAGGATGCTAACCTACCGCCACTGCGTTGGCGCCGGGGGCGCATTGTTAACTTGTTCCATGGTAAGGATGGGACCCCCCGATCCGCAGAGGTTCTTGTTGGGGACTCAGTTATCAAACGAGCGGT
The DNA here is from genome assembly GCA_949125395.1 of Diaphora mendica. Taxonomy (NCBI): domain Eukaryota; kingdom Metazoa; phylum Arthropoda; class Insecta; order Lepidoptera; family Erebidae; genus Diaphora; species Diaphora mendica. The sequence goes on along the minus strand of OX421318.1, from coordinate 27,339,247 downwards.
AGCAACGTTATCTCGCCTGCCTGTAGATTAGGGAACAGGTACGTACCTGTTCGAGCGGGTGACTGTTGGATTTCGAACGTCATTGTACTGGCAACATTTTGATTGTCTCTGGTTCGTGTTGACGTTTGACGTTTGAGGTTAATATGTAGAAAAATTAACGGGAAATAACGCGCGTGTTGAAACCGGCCGACGATTTATTTGTTATTGTGAAAATCAATTGATAGTAAGCTAATTGTATTGTCCATCGACCCGCGGTCTCTTTAGTGATAAACCGTATTGTGTTAGGTCGTGGATTCGCGAGTTTTTGTAGGCGTGTTCCGCGTAAGCTGAAACGAGTGTATTGTAGCTCGAATACCATAGGAACTTGTACAGCATTTTAGGAGCATATGTGTGTGAACGCGGCAGTGGGGTACTCCATCAACGGCCGACGAGATCAAGGACATCACGCAACTCCAGTAAGTGCATTATGCATTAGTTTAGATTAAGAACACGGTGACAACTGCCGTGGTTCAGCCTTCTTGCCAGAGGGCATAGTTCAGTGATTGTAGACCTATCCATGGGCCCGTAGGTATTATAAACATCATCAAAAGGTGATCGCTGCCTTGGCAAGAGGACTGATCACCTGGTATGTCCCACCGCTTTTATTGAATGGCTGTGCTTTGAACCAAGTTAAAATAGTTCAAGTACCTGGGCCACATTGTCACAGAAGAGTTAAAAGATGATGAGGACATTGAACGGGAACGCAGGGCGCTGTCGGTTCGGGGGAACATGCTGGCACATATGTTCGCTCGGTGTACAGACACCGTTAAAATAACTCTATTTAGAACATTCTGTCAGAGCTTCTACACAAGCGGACTATGGGTCAGTTTCACTAGGCGGGCCTACAATGCCCTGCGGATTCAGTAAAATAACGTCTTTTAGGGTTTTGTTGAGACTCCCGCGCTTCTATAGTGCTTCGGGCATGTTTGCCGATGCGGGCGTGGATGGTTCTTAAATCGAACCTAATTACTGACATTGCGCAGTTCAACCGAAAAAACAAACTCTTCAGATTTATAATATGTATCAGTTTTTGTAGTCAGTATCACAGTATCGCATTGCAAGTGGCCTGGAAAATAGTAGTCAGTTGTTCGTTTGTTTTATTGTACTAAACTTTAGTATAGTATTACATCTGAATCAATCTAAAATGCCAGACATCCGCCCCGGTACTTTAAAAATCTTCGTCCGGAATCTTTCCGACAAAACGTATCGGACGTCGATCTCAGAGCACTATTAAAAAAAAAAGCGGCCAAGTGTGAGTCGTACTCGCCCATGAAGGGTTCCGAAGCAGCAAGTAACATAATATAAAAGTTCTTGTAGTTCGTGGTAACTTTGATCGATAAATTGCGGTTTACGATTTATACGTATTAAAAAAAACTACTTACTAGATCTCGTTCAAACCAATTTTCGGTGGAAGTTTACATGGTAATGTACATAATTCTCCGGTAACTCTCCGGGCAATGTCTGTGACCTTGGTAAGTCTGAGGATCTCCTATTGTCTGCTTCGATCATGCTCCGAAACCAATGCATTGCTATCCCCATTTCTGTATGGATGCTTTGAGGCCCACCCTACCCCACCCTATTTTAAATACGAATATCATCACGAATGTTTATCATTCTAATGGCACAAATATTAAGTGCACAATATAGTTATGATCTTTTTTTATTCAATATCTTAAGTAAGTATCCACCTTCTTGCTACTTACAGGTTTCAGAGGACAGACCATCCCAAACAATTTCAACATACCACCCACATATGGTTCATCTCTTACAAAGTCACAGAACTTGTAATGCATTTCTATAAACGATCGTCGATATTCGTTATGAAGAAACTGGTTGAAAATAATATCCACCTGGAAAACAATCATTAGACAATAATTAAGGACTGGCAGAGATTTAATGGAACTACTTCTCCTGAAACTGACGTTGTCTGATTGAACTTCTAAAGATTAATCTTTGCGTTAGTCAGTAAGGTAGCTTGTGACACGACCGAAGAAGTTTCCACAAAGATGAAAGGTATAATAATTAAGATTACCTATATGGTGTTAATGCAGAGTTCGCATTAGGGAAGATGTCCCTTCTGAAACGAGAAATAGAGAGACTAGGGCTAATGAAAATTTAAAGAGTGATGTGTGATGTATGGGTGCAAAGATAACAAGATGAGCTTAATAATCAGATTACTTGGAGTAGGCTTTTACCGATACATTGTTGTTCCAAAGGTGTCTGGTGTTTGCAATAATGTGCAAGCAGTATGGGGATTTCCTGCTGTATCTCCTGACGAACACCGTGGTGTTGAACATGTAATCATCATTGAGGTATGTAACATTGGCGCGTTCAAACTTCACGATCATGCACTGAAAAATAAGGATTAAAAATACGAATTGTCACGATCCTGTGGATATCATAAGAGACGGCTAATAATAAATATAAATAAATAAATATATCAGACATATAACACACAACGTCATATAGTCCCAAGCTAGGCAAAGCTTGTGTTATGGGTACTAGACAACTGATATAATTATGTTTATACTTTTTTCTTGTAAATACATACATATTATACATAGAAAACACCTAAACTGCGAAACAAATATTTGCAGATCATACAAACTTTTGGTCCGACCCGGGAATCGAACCCGAGACCTCAAGCACAGCATTCGCATACTCGACCACTACGCCACCGAGCTCCGTTGGAGCAAACTAAGCAGGATAACGTCATTGCAAAGATAATGAAAACTTGAAACAAAGCCCGTAGTACCCATAAAGCTATTATAGATAGAGTAGGGAAGACATACGGCTGACAATAAGCGGAAACGTCCAATGGTTAGCGCGGTACCCCGTCTGTCTGTCTGTCCCGAGGGACGGCTGGAGGCTTGGCTTCCTTACTCTATCTATAATAACTCTATGATAGTAACGCGTCTGGCCAGCGTGGTGCGGTGCACAAAACCTCCGAGCTAAGGAGAAGCTTAAGTTAAAGAAGGTAGTTGATAACTGCACGGATGCCACAGTGGCTTAAGTGGTCCTAGCTGCTTCCTTCTGCAATGAAAGTTCTGGAGTAGATGCCCATATAGGAATACCCTAGAAGCGAACCACAAATTATTGTTCTGAGTCTGGGTTGTTTGTGTCCGATTTATGTTTGTTTCAATTCTAAAAATGATCTTTCCGTTAGAAAATAAACATCCTAAAAAGGTACTATGTAAATAAAAATCAACGGTAAAATAATGATCAGTCAATTTTGTTTAGAGACGTATTGTAAAATTTGACGACCCTAGCATATATAATGAAAAAGCCGTCTCTGCGACTCTCCGATATTTCATAGTTTTTTTTTAAGTCAGAGGAGACGTCAGATGTCGGCCAGCTCTCTCACTAGGACTATTCCTGTGGTGCGGAAACATCTGTTTCCTGTTACACACTTTCATCCTTTTTCATGAAATCAGTAGCACATCATGATCTTCCTAGCCTTTGCTATTCCCAAGATTAATTGGGGTCGGCTACTACTACAACCGGTTTTACCTGAATATCAGTTTTTCCATGGAGCGACTGGTATCTGACCTCCGAAACCCTGAGGGTGAACTCAATTCGAATATTTAACTAGTTGTCAGTATGTTTGAGGGCACTGACTTCCCAATAACGATTGTCATAGGTGTTCATGACAACCGGGACCGACGACTTAACGTGCTCGTGCCGAGGCACGGGCGGGAAACACCGCCATATTCCATACTCCGGGCTGCTGTTAAGAATTTCTTGTAAGAAAAACCCAACAGCTGTCCGACCCGGTATCGAACACAATAGATGTGATGTAAAACATTAAAAAACTACTTACTTCGACATTATAACATAGAGTATAAATAACAAATAATGCACATAATAATACCATGACGTCCACCTTCATATAACTTACTAAAATTAGTGAGCATATTTGCATTCGTATTTACGTATATTTATATTGTTGTATACAATTTTGTTAATTTATAACAATTATTTTTTAAATTAAAGAATAAAATTAAATAAGAGATAAAATTAATGTATGTGCCGGAAATTATTTTTCGTAAAATTAGAAACTCAGTAGACTAGAACGACATTATTATTGTAGAATGTAAATGTAGGTATAATGACAAAAACAAATATTTATTTTGATTACTATATCTCGACGTTATCTCAATTCATTCCATGGGTGTCGTAAGAAGCGTTTAAGGGACCAAACTGTGCAGGAAGACAGCAGATATGCTAAAGAGATGGAAAACGTCTGGCCACCTTGGTATATTAGCACAAAACTTCCTTTATTTATGAGGAGAAGCATATGTGCAGTAGTGGACTGCTAAAGGCTGGCCAGATGGGTTGGTATAGAGCTTGTGTCAAATTTCCCTTCTCTTTGAAGTGCTGTCGTCCTGCGTTGCTCTTTTACTCGACTTGACATGAGATGACTGGGGGTAAGAAATAGAGATGTTTCTATTTAAGTATAGCCAAAACTTGATTCTTTAAATTTCGTAGTATTAGTTTATGATTTTTCTACTTAATTAGCCTAGCCTTTCTAAATCTCAAATTCAATTCCAATTCAAAATACAAGACACTAAGTGACATTTATGAAGGTCAAATTGAAGTTCACATTTCGTAACATCAACTGCTGGTCTAATCGGTTAACAGCATCCACGGAATGACTGCCATCTGACCTCTGAAACCCAAATCGATATTGTCAGCTCTGAAATAGAAGGCACTGACTTTCCAATAACTATTGCCATAGTTATTCATGGCAGCATGGACCAAAAGATTAACGTGCTCTCTGAGGAATATTGGTGAACCATAGGTAAGTCAATTTACGCACATATCTCAGAACTAAAATCAATGATACGCCCGACGATCGAAGTTACGACCTGGCAGTCAAACGTTTCGAAACCGAGCTCTGTCATCTCACCTTCATTTTGAATTTATAATAATAGAGTTGAATGATCCCATAATTATTATATACTGATATGATATTAGAAGTAAAATGAGTAATTAAATGCAAATTTGTAAAAAAACATCAATATTTATACACAACCAGAGAAGAAAAACAACAAAGATACACACTACGATATAAATCAAGACTAAATCTACCAAGTTTAAAACTAAAAATTCACTCCTCCAGCACCTACGTCATGTCCATCAAAGTATACAATAGATTGCAGCCAGAAATAAAAAAAAACAAAGGAGAATGGCTGATCCTGTACCGCTGGCAATATGTTATGAATGGTTATGAGATTTATACTGTTTATTAAGTGAACCATCTTAATTATTTTCATGTATTTATTATATTTTTAGAACTGTGCTAACATAATTTTTATTCTGCTCATAAAGTTGTTACAACTGCAATAACAAAACGCATTCTAACGTGTTTTAGACAGTTTTAGACACGCCATGATTAAAGTCTACTTAGTCTAAAAACTAGATGGCGTTGTGTGTCAGATTGCCGAAAGTATTTTTCATTATTTTAAAATATTTATTTCATAAAAAACGATTAAATATTTAAATCTATATTTATGAATAAGCTTACTGGTGAATTTAGTAACAGAGCAACATTTTAATGACTGATCACGAAAATCGTAAACAAATGATTTTGATTTCAAAAATATAATATTACGCCATCTTGTTGACAATAATGACAACTCATTTGTGATCCATATATTTCCTTGTAATCTAAAAAGTAAAATAACTTTTTAATGCCGAGTTGTAAAAATCTAGGAATTTAAAATGTTATTGTCGGTGATATTAGCAGCCAAATAAATACAAAAACATACCCTACCATGACATACGCCAAGCGGTACAAAAGTCCCATAGAAACCAGCCATTGTCCTTTAATCACTTTACAAAAAAATTAAAGACGTTTCTAATTTCTAAGTGTTACTATAGTATTCATGAGTACCTAAATGACAAATTAAAGTGAATACGTATAGTATGGCATTGGCAGTAATAAATTTTAAATGTGATATATGGATTCATGTTCATACAAATACACATACACGCACACACACAAACATACATATATTTAATATTAAATACATACATATTATATTAAACTGGATGTGCCCGCAACTTTTTTGGGTTTTCGGGTTGTTTTGATTTTTCACCGTTTGGACCTTTCCCTGGCATCAGGCATTTCAAGGCCAAGATCGGCTAAATCGGCCCAATTGTAAACCAAAAATATAAACGAATACTTTTTACCCGCGGCCCCGCCTATAAATAGTAGCCTATATGTTATTCTGATGTATAATCTATATTGCTGTAAAGTTTCATCAAAATTCGTTCAGTAGTTTTTAAATGAGAGAGCAAGAAACACCCATACATTCTTACAAACTTTCGCATTTATTATATTAGTGTGATATAGTAGGATAGGATTTGTCTTCAAATAACTCCCCTGTAAAATTACTACATTGTCAGGTTACTCATTATACTTAGGACTGAGGTATCGAAATTGTCGTGCTCAATACACAGTGTTGGCTGGGAATCGTACCGAAAAAAATTAGGTTAGCAGTCATCCTCCTATCTGCTATACCAGACCAACAGTTAAAGTTCCTACCTACATAAAAAAGTGCTAAAAAAACTCTAAAAAGTACCTAACTCTTTTTGCCTTTCAAACAATTTAAAAAACAATGAAATTAATTTATCAATAAACTCAGTTATTATTTAATATCGTTTTCTAGGATTCATTATTTGTACATTTCCCGTTCATAAATGTTATTTTATTTGTAATGATATCTAATTGAGAGTAAACGACCAGAAAATAAAACAAATTATTTTTGAACTCGCTGTTTTGTAATGACACTAGCCATTTCCTGCTATTTCGCTGCTGGCAACTGTTAAGCTTCGTTCAAACCTGCGCGTTAGTGACGCGGGAAGCGGAACGCGATGCGGGAGCATCTTCAACGCGAAACTTATGTACTGCGACGCGAACCGCCAACTTCATTTGCTAGTGAACAGCCACTAAAGCTGCGCGTCTTTATCTGGTACTAGCTGGGTCCTGCGGTTGTTGTCGTATCGCGGGTAAAGCCGCGGGGCAAACCTAGTTTATAAAAAGAAGCTCGTAAAAAAAGACTCAGCTAGTTTTGGTATATGTATCTTATATATACATAGGTATGCATTTAGTAAAAAGCGGTTATTTTAATATTACAAACAGACACTCCAAATTTATTTATTTGTATAGATAACTACCTACTTAATTGTTGTGGTTATGACATCCTCGTCCTTAATATCGGAATCTGACTCCGACGAGGAAGACCTTTCATTATTTGCTCTTGCGGAACAAACCACACGGTAAGTACTGAGATCTCTCTGATTCTTATACGATTTTAAAATCTTTGATTCTCACCTATTGATTCCATTTCTATTTATATATGACACTAGCTAAACCTCGCGGCGTTATCCGCGGTTATTGTCGTACCGCGGGTAATGCCGCGGGACAAAGCTAGTCTAAAAGGCTAAGGCCAAGTGCGAGTCTGAGTCGCCCATGAAGGGTTCCGCAGTAGCAAGTAACATAATAATAATTTTTATTTTATTTTTATATTTGTGTTGATTAAATGAAAGGTAAATTGCAGTTTACGATTTATGACGTATTAAAAAAAAACGATTTTTTAGTTTTATCATTCTTTTATTTTAGAAGTTACAGGGGGGGTGGGGGGAACACACATTTTACCACTTTGGAAGTGTCTCTCGCGCAAACTATTCAGTTTAGAAAAATATGATATTAGAAACCTCAATATCATTTTTGAAGACCTATCTATAGATACACCAAACGTATAGGTTTGATGAAAAAAATTTTTTTGACTTTCAGTTCTATGTATGGGGTGGAGACCCCCAAAATTTATTGTTTTTTTTTCTATTTTTGTGTGAAAATCTTAATGTGGTTCACAGAATACATGTACTACCAACTTTCGACATTATAGTTCTTATAGTTTCGGAAAATAGTGGCTGTGACATACGGACAGACAGACAGACATGACGAATCTTACGACCCTTATGGTTCCGTGTGTTTGTTTCCGTGTGGTAAAGCTGTTCCAGAAATTAGCCGAAACACACAGACATACAGACAGACCGACAAAAAATTAAAAAAATTTGATTTTGGTGTACCGTGAATACATAAATATGCATTTAGTAAAAAGTGGTTATTTTAATATTACACACAGACACTCCAATTTTATCTATACTCTATACAAATATATTCCATACAAATAAATAAAATTGGAGTAATCATCGTGTAACGAAATAATCTATCTATATACTTACCTACTTATAATAAAAATGTAACAGGTCCAATTCTGTTCATAAAAGATATTTTGAATTTTTTTTTGGACTGCTCTCTATAATCGATACTGAAACCAAAACTGTATTTTTTAACCGACTTAAAAAAAGGAGGAGGTTTCTCAAATCCACCATTTTTTTTTTTTCGACCATATGTTTTTATGTGTGTGGGGATAACATCGTCGTTTATGAACCGATATTGATGATTCTTTTTTTAATGGAAAGGAGATATTCCAACGGTAGTACCATGATAAGGACACTAAGATCTGATGATGGCATCCAAGAGAAATCGAGTCGAACCTTGAAGTCATTTTTAGGGTTCCGTGCCAAAGGCGAAAGACGGAACCCTTATAGATTCGTTATGTCTGTCTGTCTGTCCGTCTGTCCGTCCGTATGTCACAGCCACTTTTTTCCTAAACTATAAGACCTATAATGTTGAAACTTGGTGAGTAGATGTATTCTGTGAACCGCATTAAGATTTTCACACAAAAATAAGAAAAAAACAATAAATTTTGGGGGTCCCCATACATAGAACTGAAACTCAAAAATTTTTTTTTCATGAAACCCATGCGTGTGGGATATCTATGGATAGGTCTTCAAAAATTATATTGAGGTTTCTAATATCATTTTTTTCTAAACTGAATAGATTGCGCGAGAGACACTTCCAAAGTGGGAAAATGTGTGTGTCCCCCCCCTGTAACTTCTAAAATAAGAGCATGATAAATCTAAAAAAATATATGATGTACATTACCATGCTAAATTCCACCGAAAATTGGTTTGAACGAAATCTAGTAAGTAGTTTTTTTTTTAATACGTCATAAATCGTTAACTGCAATTTACCTTTCATGCAATCTAAACAAATATAAAAAAAAAATGTTACTTGCTGCTGCGGAACCCTTCATGAGCAAGTCCATCGCACTTGGCCGCTTTTTTATTTTGTTAAAATTTTACTTGTTTCCATTTTTGTCTGTCTGTCTGTCTGTATTTTGGCCGCGCATCACGCCGAAACTACTGAATGGATTCAAATTAAACTTGGTATGATTTGAGTTCATACTATGAGGTAGGACATAGGATACTTGTTAGATTTCGAACGTCATTGTAATGGCAACATTTTCTATTGTCATTTTTCTTGTTTGACGTTTTGACGTTGACAGATAGAATGATCAAGTACTTTGAGACGTATCGATCGGTCGTAATTGACTGCCGGTTTTAAGTTAATTGAATTGTATTTTAGCTAATTTTCCAACGACTCGGTGTTTCGTCGGTTACCGTTATGATTGGTCTGATTTGGACTTGCGAGTTTTTGTAGTCACGTTCAAATAGGCGCGATCGGCGATAGCTAAATACCAGTGTATTGTAATTCGAATACCTTGGAAGATTGTACAGCATTTTTGGAGCACGTATGTGTGAACGCGGCAAGACAAACGGCAGTGGGGTACCCCGTCAACGGCCGACGAGATCAAGGACATCACGCATCTCCAGTAAGTGCTTGATTACATTAGTTTAGATTAAGAAGACGGTGACACAGCCACCGTTCATTGCTCTTTCCAGTGACTAGTTTTAGCGATTGAATGGCTTACGATGGGCCCTAAGACATCTCGAATTTCCCAAGGTGAACGCAACATTGGAGAGAGGATTAAACAATACTTTTTATCCCAAAATTCAGCACGGTTTCCTGGAGATAGGAGATGAAAGTCAAAATATGTACTTAGTTGTAATTCAATAACACATAGTCCGATTTTATTCATTCTTTTTTTGCTAGAAAGAAAAGAAATAAAAGATAACGGGAAAAGTCTTTTTTTTTGTCCGTGATTGTACACTGCCTGTGGGAAGCTGAGACAGATATGTAAATATGGCAGTACGAAGTTCGCCGGGTCAGCAAGTTAATAATAAGGAAGGTAACTTTCCTGCACGTACACCTACACACGTCTGACCACTAGACGCGTGCGTCCCACAGAGTACAATGTAGTGTGTCCCGCATTGCGGACACTGCACTCCCGCTTTGTAGTCGCGTAGGTGTGCACGGTGCCATATATTAGGTCTTTACCTATGAAATTGCCGTTCTTCAGTACTGGTCATTTCAAATAAAAAAAGTTTGTAATGGCTCTGTATTCTAAATTCAAATTAATTTTCTTTTAAAACCATGACATTCTATTTACAAACTCAGTCTCTTGTTTTTTGATTAGCGTTGTATTTTCATTACATTTGAACATTTTTCGTCATAATGGATACTTTAAAAATTCGTGTAATTATGGAATATGAGTTCCGTCGTGGCACCAACGCGACACAAACGGCACGTAACATCAAAAACGTTTACGGAGAGAACTGTACAAACGAACGCACAACCCGTTATTGGTTTTCCCGGTTCCGTTCTGGAATTTATGACTTGAAAAACGAAGCTCGTGGTCGTCCGGAGACTTTGGTTAACAATAATGAATTAAAGGCGATTGTGGAAGCTGACGAAACTCAATCTACAGCTGAGCTAGCAGCAGCTTTTAATGTAAGCATCAAAACAATATTGATTCATTTGCGACAAATTGGCAAGGTAAAAAAGCTTGATAAATGGGTGCCCCACGACCTTAACGATCGCCAGCGCAACGTACGCGTCAAGACCTGCCTTGCGCTGCTCAACAGGCAAAGAAATGAAGGAATTTTGAAACGAATTGTTACGTGCGACGAAAAATGGATCCTGTTCGACAATCGAAAGCGCTCAGCAAGTTGGTTAGACCCTGGTTCAGCACCAAAGCAATGCCCTAAACCAAAAATGACCCCTGAAAAGGTGATGGTCACTGTTTGGTGGTCTAGTGCGGGTGTGATTCACCACAGCTTTTTATAAAACGGCATGAGCATTAATGCAGATGTGTACTGTGAAGAACTGGAGAGAATGATGGAGAAGCTTGCACATCTCCAACCAGCTTTGGTCAATCGGTCGTCCCCACCGCTCCTTCACGACAACGCGCGACCCCATACTGCGCAACAGACAGTCTCCAAGCTGCAAGAGCTGGGGTTGGAAGCTCTCCCTCATCCGCCATACTCACCAGACCTTGCACCTACCGACTATTACTTTTTCCAAAATTTAGACAACTTTTTAGAAGGTAAAAAATTCAATTCCCGAGAGGCAGTACAAAATGTCTTTGAAGAGATTGTTGCCTCCCGTCCAGCTGATTTTTACAAGAAGGGCATCAATAAACTGCCAATGCGTTGGCAAAGATGCGTCGATTGCATGGGTGATTACTTCGAATAACAGAAATAAAAAAGTTTGAAAAAATAAGTACTTTAACTTATTGCATACAAAACGGCAATTTCATAGGTAAAGACCTATTATATGTAAGGGTATATATGTATATACATATGTATATACCCATAAGTATGGGTAGCGTCCGCCGCGCGGCAGACGCTCCCGCTTCGCAGTCGCTTTGGTCGCTTAGGTTTGGCCGAAGCTTTACTGTCCTCAGTTTAATCTATACTAATATTATAAACGCGAAAGTTTGTAAGTATGGATGGATGGATGGATATATGTTACTCTTTCATGCAAAAACTACTGAACGGTTTTGGATGAAACTCTACAGTAATATAGCTCAGACATCAGAATAATACATAGGCTACTATTTGCCGCGATAACCGACATATACGCGGGCGAAGCCGCGGGCAACAACTAGTAATAATAATAATACTTTATTAATTCATTAATACTTACAATGTTAACTTAAATATAACAATCAACTGGACATTGGGATCATGCTAGAATGTTAACGAGTCATACAAGGTGTCGCACCCAAGTTTATCTCCACATTCTACAAAATTTATAATATTAGTATAGATTCAGTAATAACGATAATAAACATAATATTATAAATAGCATTGATGGTTTTATGTTATTGGGGTTAAAAGAACACTTAGGTCACCGGATGGGAAGTGCAATGACACCTGCAACGCGATAGTCACAAGTGCGTTACCAGCATTTAAATACTTTTTTTTTTATGTTTCGCCCGCTAAAATGACTACTCTGCCTGATGGAAAGCATAAGCAGAATCCACGAGTGGTGGCCACCATACTAATTGCGAATACAACAATGCAGCATGGCGACCCACACTATGGCGGCCTAGTGATGCTTGTGCATCTTTTAGTCTAGTCAACAAGTATGGTCCTTGCTGACTAGACTAATTGGGCCTCCGGTCTCGCACTCACCAACGAAACACGACAGCACTGCTGCTGTCATTTTACGTTGATTTTCTGTGCGAGGGTAGTACCTCCCCGGTCGAGCCGGCCCGTTCGTGCTGAAATCAGCGTGGCCTTACTACCTTGATACAATGTACTACCGGACTACTTCCGCCAAAATGAGGGTGAGGCTAGTGGTGTCGCGTGCCTTGGAGGGATCCTATATCAAAGTGAGTTGGGGGGCACAAATGAAGGGTAAAGATTTCACAAAGAAAGAAAAATGCTTGCATTAAATTAATATAAATATTCATTGATTATACGAGGGCAGTCCGATAATAACTTAGCCTACAAAAGACAAAAATATCATTTTGGGAAAGTGGTAATTTATTTCTCAACATGGTCTCCTTTTAGGGCTCCCACACATAACTGCGATGCGATGCTGCGTGAAGTTCTTGTGGTGGATTTGTGCGAGCTTGCAGATATTTGCGATGCGTTTTAGAAGAGGCTTTATTAAAGACACTCTTAAAATCACAATACCACTCCGAATAACAGTCCTTAATTGTCGCCGAGGTCGCTTAGTTAATCACTGATATCACTTCTATTGGTACACTAAAATAACATCACTTGATCCATTACACTAGAAATGTACTCAGCTATATTAGCATTGGAAAGCTTAACGTATAATGGACTAATATCATTCACCTAACCCTTTCAATTACTCATTTTAGTTATTGGGAACTTAGTTCCTTCTATTTACAAAGCTGACAATATCGATTTGGGTTTCAAAGGTCAGGTGGCAGTCATGCCGTAGATTCTGATATTTTGCTAATAACCGATTAGATAAGCGACTGATGTTACGAAATGTGAGATTAAGAATGGGAGAAAAATCATAAACTAAAACTACGAAATTTAAAGGGTCAAGTTTTGGCTACACTGTAGAAAAAGAATCTGTTTTTCATCCTGTTCATCTCATGGGTGTCGTAAGAGTAAAAGGGCACACTGCGCATGATGAGAGCACTGCAAAGCGAAGGAAAAGCTCTATAGTATACCAACCCGTCTGGCTAGCCGTTAACAGTCCATTGCTGCACATATGCCTCTCTCATAGTCTTTTTTTTTATATGTATGGCCCGCCAAAATGACTCTACTCTGCCTGATGGAAAGCATAAGCAGAATCCAAGAGTGGTGGTCACCATACTCATTGCAAATGCATACAATGCAACAATACAGCATGGTGACCCACAAGGTTGGTTTGTTTTAAGTTTTGCATCTGTTGCAATCATCCCCTCCATCGTGGCGGCCATTTTGCTCTATGCTGTCCAGAGTAGTTTGGTCGCTTAGGGTCTGTTCACACAGGCCGGTTCGGAGAGCATCAGATCCCAATTTTCTTTTCACACAGACCGGATCGTATACGCTTGGAATTGGCCGAAGCGGAGCCGCCACATAGACCGGCTGGAAGAGATCTGCGCGAGTGCGAGCGAGGAAAAGCACGCAATCGGAGCCGGTCGGCTCCTCTTATTATTTCATACGAAGCGCGTTCAAGCATTTTTAATGACAAAAGAAGTGCACATGCAAAAACAAACCTTACTACAATTACTCAAAACTCTGTTTCTAATGTGATAAAAGTGTGCTCTCTTCTCCGAGCCGGTCTGTGTGAATGGACCCTTAATCGCCTCTTACGACACCCATGGGATGAATAGGGATGAAGTCACACGGATAGGATATATGTACAAGTAATCAAAAAAAAAATTCATTTTTATCATTAAACATGTAGGTATATCCTACAATAATAATGTCGTTCTAGTCTACTGAGTTTCTAATTTTACGAAAAATAATTGCCTTCACATACATTTTTGCTGTTATTTATTCTTTAATTTAGAAAATAACTTGTTGTTGCCCGCGGCTCCGCCCTCGTATATGTCGGTTATCGCGGCAAATAGTAGCCTATGTGTGATGCTGATGTGTAAGCTATATCACTGTAAAATTTCATCGAAATTCGTTCAGTAGTTTTTACGTGAAAGAGTAACAAACAGTCATACTTACAAACTTTCGCGTTTATAATATTAGTAGGATTATTATGAATAAAAAAAATGTTTTCTAAAATTTAAACATACGTAAATACAATGCAAATATGCTCACTTAATTTTAGTAAGTAATATGAAGGTGGACGTCATGGTATTCTTATCTGCATTATTTGTTATTTATACTCTATGTTTTAATGTCGAAGTAAGTAGTTTTTTAATGTTTTACATCATACCTGTTGATTTCTGCAATGTGTGCTACTGATTTCATGAAAATGGATGAAAGTGTGTAACTGGAAACAGATATTTCCGCGCCACAGGTATATTCCTAGGGAGGGTGTTGGCCGATATCTGACGTTTCTGGTAAAAAAAATGAAATATCGGGCAGCTTTTTCATTATATGTGCAAAATTAAAAGCTGCTTTACTGATAATTTTACCGTCGATTTTTATCTACATAGTACCTTTTGGGATGTTTATTTTCTAACGGAAAGATCATTTTTAGAATTACAACAGACATAAATAGAACACACATAAACCGGTACACAAGCAACCCATACTCGAACAATAATTTGTGGTTTGCATAAAGGGTTTTCCTATATGAGGATCTACCCCAGAACATTCTTTGCAGTAGGAAGCAGCCAGGACCGCTTAAGCCAGTGTGGCATCCGCGCAGTTATTGCGCAGCCCACGGTATAACAATATACTTCGCCAGGTATGGCATTCCGACGAATGACATGACGTCATCATCGCTATCGCTGGTTCTCGTTGGTTCATGGTTCGTGTTATGTTGATATCAAGTGGTAACTGGATAGTGACTTCACATCGGGGAGTTCTCGGAATGCGAGATCTTGTTTTCTTAGACCATGCAACAGCCTTTAAATTAAGCTTTTCCTTAGCACGGAGGTTTTGTCCTACCGTACCATACTGTTTTTTTTTTTTTTTTTTATGGAATAGACCGGCAAACGAGCAGACGTTTCGCCTGATGGTAAGCAATTACCGCCGCCCATGGACACCCGTAACACCAGAGGCGTCACAAGTGCGTTACCGGCCTTTGGGGGATGGAGGGGAGATAGGGGGAGGGGTATGGGCCTCCGGTATCCTCACTCACTCGGTGAAACACAGCGCAAGCACTATTTCACACCGGTTTTCTGTGAGGCCGTGGTATCACTCCGGTCGAGCCAGCCCATTCATGCCGAAGCGTGGCTCTCCCGTAGTGGGTGGCTCTCCCGTGGTCAGACGCGTTACTTACTATGGGCTATATGTTTCAAGTTTTCATTCTCTGTGCAATGACGTTGTCCTGCTAGTTTGTTCCATTATCCGTCTCTTATGATATCCACGGGATCGTGACAATTCATATTCTTAGTCCTTATTTTTTAGTGCATGTTTGTGAAGTTTGAACGCGCCAATGTTACATACCTCAATGATGAGTACATGTTCAACACCACGGTGTTCGTCAGGAGATACAGCAGGAAATCCCCATACTACTTGCACTTTATTGGAAACACCAGACATCTATGGAACAACAATGTATCGGTAAAAGCCTACTCCAAGTAATCTGATTATTAAGCTCATCTTGTTATCTTTGCACCCATACATCACACATCACTCTTTATATTTTCATTATCCCTAGTCACTCTATTTCTAGTTACAGAAGGGACATGTTCCCTAATGCGAACTCTGCATTAAACCCATTGCATAAAACCAATATAGTTAATCATCTTAATTGTTACTCCCTTCATTTTTGTGGAAACTACTTCGGTCGTGTCACAAGTCGCCACCTAAGTAAATAACGCAACGATTAACCTTTTGAAGTTCAGTCAGGCGACGTCTGTTTCAGGAGAAATAGTTCCATAAAACCTTTGCCAGTCCTTAATTATTGTCTAATGATCGTTTTCCAGGTGGATCTTATTTTCAACCAGTTTCTTCATAACGAATATCGACGATCGTTTATAGAAGTGCATTACAAGTTCTGTGACTTTTTAAGAAATTCACCATATGTGGGTGGTATGATGAAATTGTATGGATTCGTCTGTCCTCTGAAGCCAGTAAGTAGCAACAAGGTTGATGAATACTAACGATATTTAATAAAACAAGGTCATAACTATCTTGTGCGCTTAATATTTGTACCATTCGAATGATAAACATTCGTGAATGGCATTCATATTTTAAATAGGGTGCGGTAGGGTGGGCCTCAAATCCAATTACAACAATAAGGATAGTAATGCTTGGGTTTGAACGGAGAACGGAGAAAGGAACGGAGGACAGACAATAGGAGATCCGCTGACGAACCAAGATCACAGACAATGCCCGGAGAATAACAAAACTTAAGTCGCAGTATAGGGGGACATTGCTTTAATGGTGGTCGATAAGGTCAAGACTACCGGGGGAAACCATTGGATCCCTATGACGTGCTGCCAGCAGCAAGGGATTGGTTGTGCCAAAACTCGAGTGAGGTCTATTTATTGTTACATACCTATATGAGGTTGTCCGCGTACATCTAAACACATAGACAAGGTTATTCATTCTTAGTACAAAAGCCGTAACACGTCAAGCTTAGTATAAGAACAATAAATAAAAATAAAAAATAAAAACGAAATAAAGAACTCACTAAGCTAATTAGAATTAGTTAGAACAGTTTATCAAAGCTTTTCAGAAAATACTTTCTTTCCGAATGCATTTTCTGAATACTTTTGATTAAAAGTAGGTATAAATCTGTTTTCCATGTACACCAAACCATAGTTTTTGTAGCTATCGCATTCTACGGTGACCGTGCCGTACTTTTGAATAGCGGTCTGGCCTTTGGACGGACTTAGTAAGGACGTCCATTAACCCGGCCCAAGGCGAAATAGAGTCCTCTTCTCTATTTCTCACTTGGGTAAGTCCTGACTGGCGCGTCCTCGTCGCGGGGGTGGGCACCACATGCTTCAGTAGGCCGGAGTATGCAGGTGGCGAAGTTCGGCCAGGGACCCTGTCCTGTGGGGTATAACGCAGGACCTTTACCAAGGCCAGCAGGCGACCTCGGTGGAGTATCATGCCTGCCTGCGCTAGTCCTGCGCAGTCGAGCGCCGTAAGCCAGGATGAAGGAGTCCTGGAGGGTTGAGCTGATTGGGGTCGGGGTTAGATACCTCCATGAAGCAACATGCCCTCTTTGGTCTGGAATTCAGGCGAAACGGTAGCCCTGTAGCTAGCCACCACAGGGAAATGGACACGCGTCCCGTACGGATGAGGTGGTACGGTTCGCAGGCGAGGTTCGGGGGGGGTGTTCTCCGGGAGAACACTGGGACTCGGCCATGCTGACGGAGCGAGGACAGGCGGCACATCTGGGGGCCGCATGTCTGCAGTTCCTGATGTCGCGCATGAGTCCCAACCCAACGACCCTATACCTCTCGGGTATTCCTGGTGTCCTTAGGGACATCCCCAAAGGTGCGGGCTCCACGGAGGGTGGGAAGCTCGAGAGGTGAAATACATACATAAACAAAAATGGACAACAAAAAAACAAGAAAAACCCCAAAGGTGGACGGTACGGCAGCAGCTGGACCGGACACCCCAAAGGTGAAAGGTACGGCAGCAGCTGAACCGGACACCCCAAAGGTGGAAGGTACGGTAGCAGCTGGGCCGGACACCCCAAAGGTGGAAGGTACGGTAGCAGCTGGACCGGACACCCCAAAGGTGAAAGGTACGGCAGCAGCTGGACCGGACACCCCAAAGGTGGAAGGTACGGCAGCAGCTGGACCGGACACCCAAGGAAGAGGTCCAGTAGGACCTCCTTCCTTAACACGAGCCTTCAGGGAAGCTTCGGCGACCCAGGAAGGCAAACACAAACAGCTTCGCGTCGGCGCCGCTACGGTACCGACACCGAAGACTAAACTGACCGCGGAAGGCAGAAAGGTCGCTGGCAAGCCGGTGACCAGGACGCCTAACGCGAAAACACCCACTGGACGGGCACAGCCTTCAACGAGCTCCACGAGCTCAGGCCGGACCCGGCCAGCCCCCGCAGCTGTTCCGGATGTGGCTCGACCCACAAACCTGGAGCAGACCGCGGGGAGGAGGTCTCAACAAGGCGAACCAGCCACGGACCCTAGCCTGTCCGGATGGCAGGTCGCCATGTCCAGGAAGAGGAAGGGGAAGAAGGCGAAACACGTAGTGCTGGCGCCCCAACCCCCAGCTTCTTCCGCCTGTGCGGCAAAAGACAAGCCGCACAAGAAGCAAAACAAAAGGCAACGTCGCAGAGAGAAGGAGAGGCGAACTGCCTTAAACACAGACACGCCTCCGGTGCCTACCTCAAGGCAAGGTACCCGTCCGCAGGGGGGGAGTGATGCGTCCGCTGAACCCTCAGCGCCGCGACGCCCACCTCCTCCCAAGGGCAAAGGGGCGCAAGCAGGACCTCAGGGTGGTAGTACCCAGGGGGGCCGGTACTCCGCCAAAAGGGCACGTCTCGACGAGACAATATCTCCGAGAGGCGAGCCTAAGAGGCGGAGGACCGGACCACCAGGGGAAGCCGCTCAGATTGACTACGCGAGCGCGGTCAAGGCGGACCTAATGGCAGCGGTAACTACTGCGGCCATGGAAAACCTAAGCCTTAGACAGTCTGAAGAGGTCCAAAAACGAATTGAAGAAATGCTGTTCGAGGAGTCGATGAAGCCGGGCAGCAGCAATTCAGAGGGCCCAGCGTTTCGGGGAAGGCCGATATTGACCGACGGCTACCTGAGACTCTGGTGCGAAAACCAGCCTACGCTGGAATGGCTAAAGCGCAGCGTGGCCAGCATCACCCTTGCCACGGGGGAGAAGTTGGTAGTCAAGCGCCCGAGCGAGATGACGAAGCGGGTCCGCTGCGGCATCTTGCTCCCTGGGGTCCACGAGGACCACAGGAAGGTAGCACACATGCTGCGCTTCCAAAACCGGTGGGCAGACATCGAAAGATGGCTCCTACTGAAGATGGACAGGCAAGCGACGGATACGTTTGCTGTAGTCAGTATCCCGGAGACGGTGGTAAAACCCCTGGTCGAGCACGGGCGCCGGCTCAGCTTTATGCTGGGAACGGTGTACGTCAAGTTCCAGGGGCCCCGCGGCAAGTTTGTGGAGCATCCACCAGCCGAAGCCGACTCCAGGGATGCAGGAAACAGTGCCTGCACCCTAACGATGGACACTGCGGAAGGGGCAAAAGATGCTGTCGACACAGTCGCGGCACCTGAGTCCCAGGCTCCGACGCGGGCCGCCCCCGCCTCCGATGCGGAAGAAGAAGATCTTCTTCGCAACCGCACGGACAGTGGGGGTGAGTGCGTGGAGGAGTTACGCAGGTTGGCCATCCAAAAGGAGAGCGGAGCCGAGGACGAGGACATGGCAACGGAGGAATCTGATTCCAATGGCGCTGTCTCATTCCTCGGCGTGTAGCACCCTACAGGCTAACCTCCACCACAGCTTGACCGCGACGGCTCAGATCCGCAAGTGGTTGGAGGTCAACAAAACAGCCGTCATACTGATCCAAGAGCCGTGGGTCAGAAACGGCACTGTCTGCGGACTCCGCAACATGGGAGGTAAGCTAACAGTTTACGCGGGACCAGAGAATCCCCGCACATGCATATACACTACAGCTGACATAAACATGCAGGCCCTAACTAGTTTCTGTTCTAGAGACATATGTGCCATACGAACGTGTGCACGTGTCGAACGATTTATCATGTTCGGACCATAGATGGATTCGTTTCGACCTTCAGGTAAGCATACTCACGGCACCACCTAGGCGAAACCCGAAAAAAACCGATCGCGCGCAGTACTCACTGCGGATCGGCCAGGCCTTGGAACAGGGAAGTAACCCAACTAGGATCATAGGTACCGTAGAAATCGAAAAACAGGTAAAGTTCCTAACAGACACTATGATGGACTGTTACCATCATACATGCCCCCTATCCATCCCACCAGCAGGCCAGATGAAAAATAAGAGCTGGTGGGGGCCTGAGCTGGAGAGACTCAGGCGCGAGATGAGGAAGCAACTCAACAGAGCGATGAACACCGGCACAGACCAGGACTGGGATAAATACAAGGTCACCAAGTCCAGGTACAAAAAACGACTCAGATACAGAAGTACTAACTCATGGCGGAAATTCTGCACAAATATTGAGTCTACTGCACAGGCCAACAGGGTAAGGAAAGTTCTCTCCAACAACTCAGCCATATCACTGGGGTCCTTACGAAAACCAGACAACTCCTTTACCACCTCGGCGGAAGAGGCAGAACGTACTCTGGTAACAACACACTTCCCGGACTGTGAAATAATCAGTCCAGGCGGATGGCCAGATGAAGAACCCATCCCAACGGAGGAGGAATGGCAGCTGGCCCACAAGGTAATCGACCCATATAAAACGCAATGGGCAATCGACAGCTTTGACTCATTTAAATCTCCAGGCCCGGACGGGATCTTCCCAGCCCTGCTTAAATGGGGAGGGAAGACACTTACTCAACGGTTGACCTACGTCCTGGGAGCCTGTCTGGCACACAGATATGTGCCAAGACAGTGGAGAGATGTCAGAGCAATCTTCATACCAAAACCAGGTAAAACCGACTACTCGGATCCCAAATCCTTCAGACCAATAAGCCTAACCTCTTTCCTCCTAAAAACACTGGAGAGGTTATGCGAGAGGCACCTGAGGGAAACGGCGCTGACACAAGCACCACTACACCCGAACCAACATGCCTACAGTCCAGGTAAATCAACAGAGTCGGCACTTCATGCGGTCACAACCAAAATTGAGGTGGCGATCAAAAACAAGATGATGTGCTTAGGCACCTTCATAGATATAGAGGGAGCCTTCGACAAAACGAAATTCACCAGCATAACAGCAGCACTGGTAAGGCACGGAGTGCATGCAGTCATGATAGAGTGGATAAACAAGATGCTGAGCCAGAGAGTCATCAGACTCGAAGCAGACGCTACCAAACAAGCACTGGTGGCGAAGGGCTGCCCCCAAGGTGGCGTCCTCTCACCAATCCTATGGAACCTAGTGGTTAACGACCTTATCACCACTCTGAACAACAATCACCATTATACCATCGGATACGCGGATGACATAGTGATATTAACAAGCGGCATGCACGCAGGTATAGTATGCGATGTCACGCGCTCGGCACTGGCAATAGTGGAACGCTGGTGCGTGGATAACGAACTGTCAGTCAACCCAAGGAAGACTGAAATGGTAATGTTCACCAACAAACGGAACCTGGGAAACCACCGACTTCCCAAGCTGTTTAATACACAGCTCCAACTTTCGTCTGAGGTAAAGTATCTAGGGGTAATATTCGACCACAGACTAAACTGGAGCGCCCACCTCAACAACAAAATTGAAAAAGCAACAGTCGTATTCTGGCAGTGCCGCAGAATGGTAGGTAAAACTTGGGGACTAAGCCCAAAAACCACTCTGTGGCTCTACGAGGCAGTAATCCGACCAATGGTAAGTTACGGCGCGATAGTCTGGTGGCCACGGACCAAGCTATCCACAGCCGAAGCTAAACTACAACGACTCCAGAGATTGGCCTGTCTGGCGGCCACGGGCTGTATGAGGACTACACCGACTGCGGCTCTGGAAGCCATTATAGGTCTTCCACCACTCCACCTTTTTATAAGGCAGGAGGCTCTAGCTGCAGCAATGCGACTAAAGAAACAAAATCTCTGGAGACCGCCTAGGGTACCACACACCGAAATCCTCTATGAGGCCATAGGTAAGGAACCGCTCATGGAAGCGGTAACTGACACAATACCCAGGCAATTCGTCTTCGACAAAAAGTACAAGATACAACTGCACGAGGATCCCCAAGAAGCACTTAACCCAAGGGAGTTAAGAATCTTCACCGACGGATCCAAAACAAGGTCAGGCACTGGCTCAGGAGCATTCTCTGAGGACCTGAACATACACATCTCGACACCATTAGGAGCCCACAACACAGTCTTCCAGGCAGAGTGCATGGGTATAATAATGGCAGCACATGCGATCATCTCCAGAAAGGTAACGGAATACCCCATCCGCATACTTTCCGACAGCCGATCAGTCTTACAAGCTCTACAAAGTCACACGACTACCTCAGGGCTGATCTACGAATGCCACAGAGCCCTGACAGAGGTAAGTACTACAAATAGTATAACTCTCCAGTGGATCAAAGGACACAGCAACTCACGCGGAAACGACGCAGCTGATGCGCTGGCAAGGAGCGGATCGGAGACAAGGGCAGTCGGCCCAGAACCAATATTGCCCTTGCCAGCTGCTTGGCTACGACGGACACTGCAACAGAACACCAAGGTAGAACACCAGTTATATTGGTCCAACCTTTGTACCTGCAGGCAGACCAAGGAGGCCCTCCCGACGATCAACCCCGGATTGTCACGGAAGCTGAAACAACTTAAGAGGCCGCCGCTTCGACTTCTGATCGGAGCAATGACTGGTCATGCACTATTAAACAAACATCTTTTTACTCTAGGTGTAACGGACAGCCCTCTGTGCAGAGCATGCATGGAGGAGGAGGAAACAGCCGCCCATGTCATCTTGGCATGTCCTGGGGTGGCAGAATACCGGGCAAAACACCTTGGATCGCCGAGGTCACTTCAGGAGGTCGTCGGCAACGCCAGGGGTCTGCTAGGCTTCCTGGGGGAACTGGGATGGCACCACTAGTGCTGACCCACTACGCAAAATAGGCGCATCAAAGTCGTCGAGTTGCGGAAACCCAGCCCGCGAGTTCAAGTTCAAGTTCAAGAATAGCGGTCTGAGATCGGCGTCCGACGTTTTGTCGGTAAGAATTCCGACGAAGATTTTTAGATTCTTTCAGATGTAATAATAATATAATACTACACTAATGTTAAGCACAATGAAACAAACGAACATCCGATTACTATTTTTGAGGCTGTATACTGTGATTCTGCCCACAAAAACTGATATTAAAAATCTGAAAAGTTTGTTTGTTCGGTTGCCTGTCTAACTACAGTAGGTAGGTAGTTAGATTCGAATTAAGAATTCTTTTATTATCGAATAACCCATTTATCGATAAAGGCTAAAAGCTATTATAACATCAAACTACGAAAAATAGGAGAGGTGAAACGTATTCGAAAACGCAAACGAATTTGTCAAGATCAAGGAATCAAGATCAGAGGTTCAGCTAGTATTATATTATAGGTAATGCGTCTCAAAACAATACATTAATTACCTTTTTATAGGGATTACTACTAATCCCGCCCACACGCCCACCACTGTAACTCCTGTACACCAGGATCAACAGCGGTGACCCACGAACACACAGAGTTATGACACTCGGGAGATCCCAGGAAAAATTAAACTGTCTTGGAACCCGCAACGAAATTAATCAGAAGAAAACTGGAGGAGTTGGAAATATAATAAGTCCACTTCCATCCTGAGCAAAGCGGGAGACAAAATGAAGTCAAAATAGGCAGACGCCTTTTTCAAACCGGGAAGCACCACGGATAAAGTATTATGGGTCCTAAGTGAGCTATATTTGATTTCTATAGTATGTATGGCAGAATCGCTTAAACGCACGGAAATTCACCGCAGTTGATACAAGATCCCCATAATATACTACCCCAGACGTCATTAGTAAGCTATTTAACATCATGTTACGTTCATTGTACCAAAGACTACATTCCCAGAGGATATGATGAGCCGACTGTTCACAGCTAGAACCAGGTGTTGAGCATTGACTCAATGGTGAATCGACTAATTTAAATGAGTATAGTTTGCTCTTAAAGTTACCGTGGCCTGTAAGAAATTGAGCGACACAGTGACTACCTCGAGCTATGTCCATGAACAGATGAAAAGAACTGGTAGAGGTGGCGCACCTTAGATGATTCGTTCCATCGTTGCTGCCATTCATCCAAGAGGTCGTTATAGACATTGGATTGCTGTTGAAACAATCTTATGATTTTACCGCGGTCTCGTATCGACAAAAAATCGCATTCTATGTTTTGTAGTGTGGAATAGTACATGGCTGCACGTCTTTGCACCTCGAGATTGAGCGGAAGAACACCTGCTAACACCGGTAAGGCCTCAGTGCTAACCATCCTATATGCCTTGCACAAGAAAATCAATGCAGGTCGTTGGCCTTGTAACAGTTTGCGACAGACAGCACCTACAGTCGCCCTATCTGCCCATACAGGAGCACCATAGCAAATTGAACCCAAATAAGTAATAATAATAAATAATAAATCACTTTATTGTACACCAGATTACTTACAAAGGTAACTTAAAGCTAAGAGGTACAATTGGCGGCCTTATCGCTCGAAGGCGCTCTTACAGGCAACCATGGGATGGAAAGAAAGACGTGGAAAGTAT
Organism: Diaphora mendica; assembly: GCA_949125395.1. Classification (NCBI taxonomy): domain Eukaryota; kingdom Metazoa; phylum Arthropoda; class Insecta; order Lepidoptera; family Erebidae; genus Diaphora; species Diaphora mendica. The sequence continues at coordinate 27,314,438 of OX421318.1, read as the reverse complement.
AGGGTAGTGCCTGGTGTTATTAATAGTTGATAGGAAAAGCAGTATGTATACATAGGTATTATATAAAGCAATAAGAACAACTAGTGTGTATGATTAAATAGATACATAGAAATATTAATAAATAACTATAATATTAATTAATATATATTCTACATTTACTCAAGTGAAGTTATGTTAATTACAGGTCATTGAGTTCTCAGGTAATATTCCTTCACCTGTTTCTTAAAAGCAGCTAATGTCTGAGCACGTCTATTCGTTATTGGTAGCGCGTTCCAGTGCTAGGTAGTGTTAAGTGGCTCCATCCTCCATATGTGCTCTTTAGTGTATTAAATAACAGACCCCATGTCGCAGTCGATATCCTCGTCAGTGCAAAGAAACTCTTTTTAGACCTTTCATTAACTGTTCTAATCTTTTCAGTAAATGAAAAATTTCTCTCTATAACCAATCCTAAATAACAAACCGAGGTTTTATTTATAATAGTAACATTTTCAAATTTAATACACGGCGGTGATTTGAGGTTACCTTTTAGAAGTAGCTGGAAGGTTTTGTTTGGCGCAAAACTCAACCGATTACGCCCACCCCACTGAGATATTAAGTCCAAACATTCACTGGCCAGCTTCTCAAGCCCCGTTCTAGTATCCGACTCTATCAATAACAAACCGTCGTCCACGTACGCGTTCAAGGTAAATCCGGACGGCACAGCCATTGCCAGAAAATCGTCGAAGCCTATGTTCCACAAGTATGGACCTAGCACTGACCCTTGAGGACACCCCATCGTAAGCGCCTTCGACACAGAATGATGCCCAAGTCTCAATTTAGTAGTACCTTGTAAGAAGTACGAGGAGATAAGGGAATAAATATTTTAAAGCAACCTCTTAATTTTAATTTTAGCAATAGCATGGGCCACTACGCATTGTCAAAGGCGCCAGATATATCTAAGAATATGCCTAAAACGTATTGAAAACTTGACTTGGTGACAGTTTTCCTTACAGATATAACCACATCAGTTGTCGATTTTCCCAACGTAAACCCGGATTGTCTATCATGAAATTTAACTCCACCCGGTAGAAGTCGTGGTACTAGAAGACGCTCTAAAAGCTTTCCTAGCGATGGTAACAATGTTATGGGTCGATAGGTTTTAGGATCGTCCGGCGGCTTATCGCCGCTTTTTGGTATTATACGAATATTACCGCACTGCCGAACACTAGGAAATACTCCTTCCACAATGCAACGTTTAAAAACTGTTAAAACCGTATCACCCGAAAGTTTACAAGCTTCTTTTATCATTTTGTTTGATATTTTATCGTCACCGAAAGCCTTATTTTGTGGTAATGACCTAACAATACTGAGGAATTCGTCTGAAGATGGTAAGTCAGACATTGGAGACAATGGTGGTTCAATAGCCCACTGCCTAATTTGTTGGTGATAATCCGTGTCATCCTCCGGCCGATCGTCATGCACAAGTGATTCTAAAATATATTCTGTGGTTTGTTCTACTCCTGTAGTATAACTATTATTAATTTTGATGTTCTATACGTATGCAAGGTCGATTGATCTATCATCATGAATTTAAAGCAAAATTCATGATACAAAGGTGACCAGGGACCCTCTCTATCGAGTTTATCAACAAGTTTACGTATTAAATTTCCCTAGGATTTCTCCACAGCAGCTCTATAATGAGACCTGGCAACTCTAAGAGCAATAAGAGCATTATTGTAAATATCTCCTGTTACGTTACGCTTTTTAATGTCATTTAGTTTTTTACGAGCTTTCCGATAGATTCTACGTAATTCGACTAATTTATAATTTCACCAATCACATCTACGAGTGTTAGTGATCCACGGCCGATACAAACATCAGTAAAATATGTGAAAGTATCTGATAATATGTTTGCGCTTTCCTCAGCTGATAGACCACTGCGACTGAAGTCTTTGGCATGTACTGTAAAAAGTGAACCAAATAAAGCCCATTTTGCCCCTTTACTTTTATATCTAAAATTGTAAGGAGTTCTATGTGGATATTGTGCAACCATTGGTATGAATTCGTACACGATTAAGCGGTGATCACTACAGGATGCGTCCGGTAGGACACGCCATCCAGATACCGAGACGTCACCGCGCGTAAGCGTCACGTCAATAGAATACTCACACATTGGGCTGCAAAAAGTTGGTGGTGCATCAGGGGTATTGTGGATAGTAAGATTCATTTCCGCAATAAAATCTTCAACCGCACAGCGCCGAGCCATGTAAGTTGCACGCAATTTGCCATACCATAAAGTAGAAGAAGCATTGACATCAGCACCAATGATAATTTTGTGTCCTATGAGGGACCGCAAAACGAAACGTAAATGATGTAGATGAGGATCAATAGGATGTGAAAATTGAAAATAACAGCTCACTACGTAAACCCTACAGGTAGAGCATGAGATCTCAGCAACGGCGCAGTGTGACGTAATAAGGTTACGCAAAGATGTTACCGTAAAATTAGAACTTGCAACATATATCCCAGCCCGCGACCGGCCATCTAGTTGTACTACATTATTCCGCAATTGAGCGCTCTGATATTGCTCTTGTATAAGGACAATGTCTAACTTTTGTTCCAAAACTAAGCGATCTAATTCTGACATGGCTATCATTATGAAGATTTAACTGGCATAATGAGATATTATCCATTTTATTAAAAAGGTACTACAGACCTATTTCTTAGCGTTCCATGGATTCACCGTGCGGGTGCCGGGTCCATCGCGTGATAGATGGGGGCAACACATGCGACTTCGACAGTGCCTGGGAATTGCGACCCAGGTTTAGGTTTAAGGAGCACTCCTTACGACGCGTCAACGCTCACCTCCACTGTCCGCCGTGTTACCCCCTCTACCTAACCATATTTGAAGTGAGCCTAGCAATGCCGCTTTGGATATTCGTTCAAGAAAAGATCTCACTGAAGCTCTTGGCAATCCAAGGTCTTTAAGCAGGTTATAGAGGGATTTAGCTGGTATACCCCTCGCACCCACTTCCACGGCATACAGCGCAACGACATAACCATTTTTAGTTATTTCGTTGGTTAAGTCAAAGTACTTGTTTCTTTTTAAAGCGTGGTCTTTAGGGATGTTCGTTTCCCACGGCACCGTGAGTTCTACTAGTACTACACGCTTAATTGACATTGCATAAAGAAATATGTCAGGTCTGGACGCCGAGGCACAGATATCCTACGGTATTCTGTGGTGATTTTCATACGTGTCCACTAATAACGTCCAGTCACTGGCGGTATTTATAATTGAGTACGGCTTTTGTGTGAGTGAAGTATTTTTTGTTGAGCCTCCTTTACAAATGCGATGTTAGTTTTTATGTTTGTTGTTATTCCTTTTTTCGCTCTCGCCAGTGATAAACTCATAGCTTCGCGTATAATGTGTAATACCCTATCATGGCGACGTGAATAATGACCCCGGTCTAATAGCGCCTTACAACCTGTCAGTAAGTGCCTGGCTGTACCTATTGCCGCATTGCACATCGTACAAGCCTTTTCTGTAGCTTTTCCCCACCTTACTAGGTTGCTTTGATCGGGGAGAGTTAATTGAAATGCGTTGAGGTAGAATTTTAACAGGGCGGGTGACCAATCATATAAAAGTGTGCGCCATTTCAAAGCTGGTGGGATACAAAATTCTCCTAGAGTTAACCATTCATTCTGCATTTCTAGGTTCATTGCGTGCACCTTGTAGGTCTCGTTTTCATCTTGTTGTATGAAAGATTTTGTTATCTCTTTGTCGGTCTGTCTTTAGCATTTCCCAATCCAACTCTATTGGACTGCGTACCCACCATGAATTTTTTGTGGAATTGGAGCCGTGACTCAAGCTCTGATGAATTTTTGTCTTTTGGAAGGGATCTAACGATTTCGTCTTGGGATTTTGACAAGGCATGCATTTTGGTAACTCTTAGGTGTTTGTAGAGTTCCGAAGGTTTTTTTAATTTCATTGTATTACTACTACTGTCATCATTACTACTGTATAAGCTATTCAGTAAATAGTATTTAGGATTAGCTGCTCTAATTTAAGTTTACATGTGGAACAGTCTTGTGATCCACATCGATGGTCACATGGTTTTTTATACCGGCTGCATTGTGCGCATTTCGGTTTAAAATCTGGTATGTCCTTATCCGGGCAAGCCCTTGTATCGTGGCTGGCCGCGCAATTAGCACAGGTAGGAGTTTATAGTGCAAAACTTTTGAACATGACCGAATTGTTGACAGTTTAAGCAACGAACTACTTCTAAGTCGTCTATAAACCTACATGTGGCCCAGTCTATATATAATTTATCTTTTGTGCTAACCAAGTGTTTCCTAACCTCTGTCTCTAATTCTAAGCCTGTTCATTGACGTCCGTTTTCCAGTTTACGATGCCTGACAATTTTGGTTGTTTTTAAAAAGTCGCTTTCGCTTAATTTTAATTCGTCCTTGATATTCTGACGATATAAAGCTGTTAGGAAGGTACGATCCTCCATAGAACCGGGCACGTCTTTTATAATTGTACGGGAACTTTCGGCTTTTCTAAGCATAAGCCTACAGATTTAATGGCGTTTACTGATTCTAGTTTTTTAAGCTGCCTTTCATTTGCGACCCGCAACACGACGCCTGCCTTTGCGGTTTTTTTGACGCCTACAATTTGAAAACCTTCATCGCTAGGTTTAATAGCCTTCATGAGAGCTTCTTTTGTAGCTGACGAAGTTGCTGACGAACGCTGAACGTTCCGTAGTAGGATACGCAATAACACACGGTCTAGATACGCGTGACTCAGCGGACACTGGACACGGGGCTGATCCAGGTGGTAAGCGAAGCCTAAGCTTGTCCGCGTACGTCAAACCCGGCTGTTGAACCGCGACACCCCCACCTGGCGCTCGAGATTCTCCAATTTCGTTTCATTGCTAGCAGATTTAATTGAAAACAATGAGACGATACCGGTAATCCGCTGGGTTACGTCCATAATGGCGGTCCTATTACCCACATTCATTCGCGACCCCTGATCGTTTACCAATTCGTTAATTTTTGCCAAATATTCGGTTGCCTGAGACACCAACTCAAAATAATCATACTCCCCATAACTATCACGACCACTAAGAGACGAAACACTCCCGCCCAAGTCCGAAGCCCTAATTCGTTCAGTTCTACTTTCCTTTGACGATAAATTTAATAGCGCCATTCTACCAAATAATCCCTTTCCGGTTGGTATTTGAAATTCATTTGTACCACCGGGATCCGGCAACTCGCCAACAACCGACATGGCCAAACAAAGGCACACCAGACAAAAGAAATATCAATTAAAAAAGAACTTCAAAATCAAAAATACGAAAAGAAAATTAATACAAACAAAATATTACTCCTACCTACGTCAATTTATTTAAGAATAAAATAAATCGACTTACCGATAGCCGTAATATAAGAAACTAACACATTATTTGTATAAATTTATAAGGCGTAAAACTTAGATTATTTCTCAGAAACACTATACACAACCTTTAACCGCGCACAAACCGGGTAACAGTCGCAAGGATACACAAAAACAATATTTAAATTATTAGAACGCGACGTCACACCGCACAGTGCCGCGAAGGGAAGTTTTTATTTGTCTTTATCTTTGTATTTATCTGTGATTAGTGTAATGTTTTCGAATTAATTCATACGTTTTTATTTATTTTTTATCTAGGGTTTCTTTTCGCTCACGAATATGACGGCACCTACCCAGAACTTTCCGAACGTGTTTCCTTTTGAAAAAGGCCGCGTTGACGCCTCCGTCGTCGTCACAGCAACTAAGGAGCTAATATTCAGCTGCTATGTAGAAGCCACTTTTAAACAATAAAATGTGTTTAAGAACTTTTACTTGTTTTATACTTATTGAATTTCTCGAAAAGGCCGAGGACATCCATGAGGATGTGTGTCGTCCATAGTGATGGGAATTATTGTTACTTTTGAATAATCTCGACATGTACAAATGATTGCCTATATTTTTGCTCACTGGTCTAATTAATAACCCCTATGACTCATTCACTTAATCACTGCGATTTTTAGATTAGTAATAAATGCGACGAGTGATTTATAAACATATGACTAATGAAAGGTGATTGCGATTTTGTCTTATCCGAAGTCGGGATGGTTTGTTGATCTCCTATAGACTAAAAACCAACCCGATGTTGCACTGCTTGATTTCATCTGGCGGTAAGGCTAAGTACTTACTTATCGGACCGCGCGGGTAATGACGACAAAAAAATGTTATTTTGGTATATGAACCAAGTATACATACATATAACGTATATGTATTAGTGCACACATATAAAGCTTTTAGTAAAAAGCGGTAATATTAATATTACAAACAGACACTCTTGATATAAGAATAAAATAAGAATTTACAGTTGAAATTTTTGAAAACGAAGTTCTTATTTTATTCTTCTAAAAAATTGGCTTGCTGGTAGAAACTAGCCATCGAACATAAGGCTCTTCCAAGACTTTGTTAGTAGGTACTTAATAATAATTCGCATATGAAAACTAGGCAAGTCAGACTTTAGGCTTCAATATATTATTATCCTAAGTTTTAAGAAGAAATTATATATATAAGTTGTTATAAAATATTTTATGTTGTTATAAATAAATTTTAGGACTGACCATTGAACTTGGCTCTCATTTCACATTTGTTTTTGATGGAGTTATTGTAAACGTAAACAATCAAGTATTTTTCCAAAATATGTTTAGTGGTAAGATTGTATTTTAGATTTAATGATTTAAAGAAGGTGGCTGGTGGCGGATCGATGCGGACTGCCCAAGACCGGGATGGTTGGCGCTCCTTGGGGGAGACCTTCGTTCCATAGAGGTCAACTCGGTCCTCGTACCGGTTCGGGCCCAGATGAGGCATCTGGGCCTGATCCTCGACGGTAGGTGGCTCTTCGACGAGCACTTCCGACAGCTTGGTCCCAGGCTGGTCGACGCTGCCTCCGCCCTTGGGCGACTTTTGCCCAATTTGGGTGGAGCCAGCGTCGCAACGAGACTCCTATACACGGGGGTTGTCCGGTCGATGGCGCTGTATGGCGCACCGGTGTGGGTGGCGGCTCTGACTGCCCTAAATAAGGCTCGCCTCTGGCGGCCTCAGAGGGTATTGGCGGTCAGAGCCATACGCGGATACCGCACGGTGTCGACCGAGGCGGCGTGCGCCTTGGCCGGAACACCTCCGTGGGATTTGGAGGCGGAAGTGCTCGCCGAAGTTTATCGACGGGTGGCTGAATATCGGGCGGAGTATGGCTATCGCCCTCCGCCCGAAGAGGTACGCGAGTGGCGTGAAGCCGCCCGTCGAGCCACTATGGCTAGATGGTCGTTCCGGCTGGAGACTCCACGCGCTGGCTTTGCCGCCGTGGAGGCTCTCCAGCCGGTCATCCTCGAGTGGGCAGGGCGGCAGCACGGGACCCTTTCCTTCCGACTGACGCAGGTCCTTTCCGGGCACGGTTGCTTCGGGAAGTACCTGCACTCGGTCGCCAGGAGGGAACTGAGTCCCGCCTGCCACCACTGCGACTGCAGTGAGGACTCGGCCCAGCATACGCTGTCGATCTGCCCTGCATGGGCGTCGCAGCGCCGGGCCCTCACTGCAGTCATCGGAGGAGATCTCTCGCTACCGGCCGTCATACGCTCTATGGCCGGTAGCGATAGCAGTTTTACCGCGGTCGCAGCCTTCTGCGAAGATGTCATCTCGCAGAAGGAGGTGGCGGAGAAGGCCCGGGAGGACGATAGATAATGTATAGGTCTAGATGGACTGTCAAAGCTGTAAAAACAGGGGAAAAAATAAGCGTTAATACTAGCGCTAAAATGTTTTCCCGCGTTTAGTACCAAATGCACTGTCAGTGGATACACACACATTGCTGTCAGTTTTGTGTTGATAAAAATGGCGAATTTTTTTTTTAATTTAAAAAGACAACTCCCTTATTGAAGTTGATGGACGGCCTTTTAATTGTGCGTTAAAAGTGTGTAGAAATTACAGAGGACGATCTAAATTAACAAATGGAAAGTTACCAATTATCGTTAACCCTTAATTTGGCTAAGTCCGCTACAACAAACAATTAAATAAATAAAACCTGGCGGATTTATGAAAACTTCTATACAGCTTAAATATCTAACAAAAACTTTAAAATATATTTCTATTACGGTAAAAAAATTAAATTCTTATTTGGCAATACTGTATCTGTCAGTTTGAGACAAAATGTCGATGAAACACAAGCCATCCGTTTTACTCAAGATATTTATAATTTTTTATAAAGGTTTTACTAATAAATGTGCATGTTTGTTTACTGAAATTACTTTGTAGTATTGTAATTTATTGAATCACTTATAGATCTTAATTTATATATATATATATTTTTATTTTATATTTATTATATATAATTTTGTATGGTTTTGGTGACTTTTTTGACTAAAAACAATGTTTGTCCGCCACAGCGAACAAAATCAATTTCATAAATATTTAGTGTTTGAATGATTTGCCCGCCACAACGAACATTGCCTAAGTTATTGCGGGCTAAACGTGTATTGGGATGATTACTACTATTTTACCTAATTAAATTTACATATTTATTGGTACTTATTTAACGCTATTTAACTTTTGGTTATGGGTTTTCCGTACTCCTTTTTTTTTGCGCTTGTTAGTATCCCCCCCCAAGAGGAATCATTTCCGTACGAGGAAATGCGTGCACACGTCCCGGGTGCTCCAACACTAAACACAAAAATCCTTTCATACCTCACGCTAAAATGGTCGTCCGAAACGTAAAACCTATCTCAAAGGCCGTGCGTACGCCAAACATACAGAGAGCAGACCCTATTTATTCAGAGCTGCGCTCAAAGAAGACACACCGGTGGATGGTTTGTTGTCCTTCAAGCCTAACTAAAGAGGGGAAGGAATCAACATAGAAAACATGAAGAAAGTTGGGGAGTAGGCAACGTTAGTAACTAGACAATCTACAGTAAATGAATGACGACACGAAACTGAAAATACCAAATTATTGATTAATCCCCAACTAGCATAGCGTTGGTGGTTGTGCTCTTAATTTTAGATCCTTAATATGCCAAGATCCTAGATTTTTACCGGACATATCCTCCAATATGTATACTAAAGGGGAACGTTTCTCGATCACCCTGCACTTAATAAACTTAGGTGCAAGCTTCTTTGAAAAATAAGCCTCTTTGTCACTTTGGAAGTAACACCTCTTCCAGACTATATCACCGACCTCAAAAGTAGCCGTTCGGTGCCTGGTGTTATAGCCATGCGAGTACTTCAGATGGCTGCGCCATAGATTCTCTTGTACCTGATCAAAGACTAAGGCTAGGTGACCCAGATTATCGGCATAGTTGTCCCGCGGTGCAAAAACTAATGTATTTGGGTCGTCATTTTCTAAATAATGTGACCCGCATATGACAAATTCTCTACCAAAGACGAGGAATGCTGGAGTAAAACCGGTGCTTTCGTTGACCGAATTGTTTATTGCAAACTGAATTTTGGGCAGTTCGATATCCCAAGTTCTATGATCCTGTTCTACGAACATTGAGACGGTCCTTAATATCGTTCTATTATAACGTTCCACGGTGTTTACCTGAGGTGTATACTTTGGGGTAAAGTGAATATTGGGTATTTTATACTTTTTAAAAAGAATATCTAAATTTTTACTAATAAATTGGGCGCCGTTATCTAATATTATAGTTTGAGGTACACCGTGAAAAAGGAAAACATTATCTTCTAGTATTTTAGCTATAGATTGAGCTGTAGCCTTACGTAGGGGGCTATAGATTGAGCTGTAGCCTTACGTAGGGGAAAGAAAAGACAATACTTTGAGAAACAACAAGTCACCACGAATAAATAAGCGTGTTGTTTCCTAGACACCGGAAGGGGGCCCACGAGGTCTATAGATATTGCCTGGAATGGCCTACAGCACTCCTTGGGTCTGCCCATCTTGCCTAAGGGGGAATGTGTGGGGTGTTTATTCGAAAGACATTTGTCACAAGAGGTGACATAACGCACAGTGTCACGGTACATGCCGGGCCAGTAGTACCTCAGTCTGAGTCTATGGAAGGTCTTGTGTACGCCTAGGTGACCTGAGGTTGGTACATCGTGATGTTCATGTAAGACATCTTTACGCAACTCTGTAGGTACAACAATCTTCCACTCAAACTCTTCCTTAAGTGGGCTCTGGGACTTTGTACGCCGGTATAGTACACCATTCTCTATACGATAGTTAGGGAAACTGACGGGGCTAGAAGAGCAACCGTTATAAATATTCAAATACCACTGGTCAGTTGTAGTGGGGATACTAGCGTCTGCTACTGAGAGAGCTGACACGGGGATTGCTCGGGATAACGCATCTGGAATGACGTTATCCTTGCCCCTCCTATGTTTAAGGTCAAAGTTAAAGGAGCTCAATCTTACTCCCCAACGAGCTAAACGACCTGTGGGATTGGACAAGGACAGGAACCACTTTAAAGCAGAGTGGTCTGTGAAAACAGTGAACTTTTGTCCGTTATCCAAATAACATCGCCAGTGTTCTAGAGCCAGAATGACTGCTAGACATTCACGTTCGGTGACACTGTAATTGGCTTCAGCACCAGAAAATGATTTGCTCATAAAAGCGATAGGGTGTTCAGTACCGTCGAACACTTGTGTTAGCATTGCACCTATGCCAAAGTTACTTGCATCAGTATGCACTTAAGGGAGACTATAGTTAGGACACTTAAGAATGGGACCTTGAATTAAATGGGATTTAAGGTCCAGGAACGCCTTATCGGCTTCCTTGGTCCATTTAAAGAGGGGGAAGACTTTTTTGTGCAGGTCAACTTATTTAAGGGGGCGGCAATTGTGCTGAAATTGGGAATAAACCTACGATACCATGAAGCAGTACCAAGGAATCTTTTGACGTCTTTCTTGGACTGGGGGGTGGGGAAATTCTGCATAGCTCTAACCTTCTCTGGGTCTTTGCGCAGACCATGTTTATCGACTACAAAACCTAAGTATTTTATGGAGTCTTTAAAGAAGTTAGATTTTTCAAAGTTTATCGTTAAGTTAGCAAATTGCAGTTTTTTCAGGACTTGCAGGAGGAGAGAGACATGCTCTTGGAACGAAGAACTAACTACTATGATGTCATCTAAGTAGCAAAAGACCTTGTTCTCAAATTCAGGACCAAACAGCATGTCGACCAAACGTTGCTGTGTGGCAGGAGCGTTTTTCAAACCAAACGGAGTGACCTTAAATTGGAACGTTCCTCTGCCTGGGACGAAGAATGCCGTCTTCTGTCTATCCTCTATGGCGATGGGCAGCTGCCAAAACGCCTTAGAGAGGTCGATGCTGGACAGGAAGTGGGCCTCGTTGAGGTTGTCTAGGATCTCGCTAATATAAGGTATGCTGTATGCGTCCTTTTTTGTGACCGAATTTAACTTTCTACTATCGAGGCAGAAACGCGGGCGTCCATCCTTCTTGCCTACCAGAAGAACTGGTGAAGACCAAGGGCTCTCGCAGGGTTCAATGACGTCAAGTCTTAACATTTCATCAACCTCTTCTGCGACGATCCTTGCCTTCTCCGGCGATATGCGGTAAGTTCGCTGTTTAATCGGTTGTGAGTCACCCGTGTCTATCCTATGTGAGATTAACGATGTCCTACCAAGTCCTCGACGTTCAAATGATATATTATTGAATTGAGATATAGAATAGAATAGAATAGAAAACTCTTTATTTGCACACCATATTACATATTGAAATAAGTACATAATACATAAAGTGTCCGAAGTGTAGTGTACAAAGGGCGGCCTTATTGCCAAAAGCAATCTCTTCCAGGCAACCTTAGGATGGATCAAATGTTTCAGAGAGACAGTAGTAGTTGACGTGCATTGAGTTTGAATTAAGAAACTATTTATATCCATACACACATATATTTACATAGGTACAATATATATATATATATTTATAAACTTACACACATAGTTATAAAACACATAATTTTACATACTAATAGATAAACATACATACATACATATAAGCATAACTATAATTTAATATTGTCAATATAATATTGTCTGCAATTCTAAGCTCCTCTTCCGAAAGGTTATCCCGTGTGTTTATTACATCAGGAGCAGTAACTTTAAGAGAAAGGAGAGGATCAGTACTATTTAAAAATGCTAAATTGTTTAAATCTTTAGGAAAGATGTTGAATTTTAGCCAAAAATCTATACCTAAAATAAGGTTACTTGTCACCTCCGGGACTACATAAGCCTTTATAGTGCATTTTTTATTATCATAAACTATTGGGAGTAAGAAGTGGCCTATGCCAGTAAGTTGTTGACCTCCTGCTGCTTTAATTGTTAATGGCTCGCTCTCTAATAGAACAAAACCATGTTGAATAAGGGTAACATGCATATTGTTACCAATAATAGTGACTTCTGAGCCGGAGTCTAGAAGTCCGTAAATCTCGATTGGCTCTGACGCGTCAATCGATAGAACGACATATGGTCTAGGGTCATTGGGTGGTTTGTTAACAAAAACCGAGCAGACATTATACTGTTCCAAAAATGTCTTGATATCCTGCATACGTGCTACAGAGTCACCCACCTCTTGTGGAGCGTATTGCAGGGCTTGGCTTTTGTTTATTCGTTTTTTTAGTTGTAAGAAAATTTACGTCGATAATTATTCTGAGAGGTATGATTGTGAGGGTAATGCCGAGAGGAACTATTATTAAATTTACACTGTGGGCAAGCGGTACTGCGGTAACCAGGAGTACCACAACTATAACATACCAATTCATTTTTATGGGGCGGTTTATTGAAGGGTCTACTATTTCGAGGGGTCACTAGGGCCGAGTTGTGAGCGCTGCCACTACTATAAAATCTGCCCTGGTTATTTGTTGAAGTATTAAATTGACGAGCTTGAAAAAAGCTATTATTAGGTTTACTAAAATTAGGGGTAGATTTATGAAGTTTTTGGTAAGCGAATTCTGGAGCTACGGAAGATGGCGTAGTAAGTGGTGGTTCTTTAAAGGCGGACGCGCGTGAGGATACAACTTCATATGATCTGCAAATATCTTTAAGCTGATTGATTGAAGATACGGGGTGATTCACGGCTAAAACGTTAGAGTAACATGGGCGTATGTTATGGAGTAAAATCTCTAGACGTACGGACTCGGCGGGCTTCGCTTCGAACCGGGAGAACATGCGGTCCATAATGGCGAGATATACCACTATGTTATCTGTCTCACCCCGGGTACGTCGTCGAATTTCGTCCATAAGTTTGTACTCGTAATCGGTAATGCCAAAATCTCTCAGCAGCGCTTGCAAAAGAGCTTGCCAGGAGGTAAGTTCCGTGCGCAAACTACGGTACCAATGACGGGCATCGTCCGTAAACATGTCTGATGCTGCACGTAACATATTTTCATCGGACATTTGTTTGCTGTCCTGGAACTCCTGAATGTCCTCTATGAAAGCGCGGACATCTTTCTTACCGTCAAACTTAAACTTAGAAATTTCAGAGGCGATACTACGCTCGCACTTGACAGTTATTGCCAATGGTAGGTGATTTGATTCTGGGGGAGTGGGTGATGTAATACTATGTTTAATTTTACCGAGGTCTTGTTCGTCCGCGTCAGAATCGAAATCTGACCTAGATGCCGTGGATGAAAATGAAGATACTAAAACTTTTAGTTCTTTTTTAAATGCTTTTATATCTAATTTAATAGTTTCCAAAAGGGAAATTACCGAATCCTCCGTCGGGGTAAGGATGCGATTAAAGCGTTTCTCTAAGTGACCACAAAGCGATTTAGATACTGAGAGTGTTGATATTTTAAACTGTTTTTTCAAATTATTGATATTTGATTTGAAGGTTGCTAGTGAAGCTTGCAACCCTTTAATGTCTGTATCCATGTCTATATCGGAAATAACTGGGTCTGGAGAAACTAATATTAAACGTTTAATTTGTTCGCGTAATATTTTTACGGTTGCACCAGGATCCTCGCCTCTGATTGAGACTTTATACGCAAGTTCATGTTTCGGCAATATATTAAAATCTATGTCAAATGCCATTATTACTGGTCGACACAGAAAAATCTAGATTAAAGTAAAAATGAATATAAGGGACAACCCTACTGTTAAAAATTATAAGTGATAAGTGGGAATACAAAAATAAAAAAAATAACTTAGTAACAAAACAAATAAAGTAAAATAAAATTATTAGTGACAGCCCTAGATTTTTTTTTTAATAACCCTGATACCTAACAAAAAAATATAACAAAAATATGTTGACTAAAGTGTCAACCCTAACAAAGACAAAATATTGTCTAAATGTTGGCCAAGCACAACTCTAAGTACTCACCAAACAATAAAAAATATAAAAGGCGTTGACTAACACAGTGACAACCCTATACAAAAGACAAAATATTGTCCAACTGTTGGCAAAGCACAACCCTACGTGCTTGCCAAACAATAAAAAAATGTATAAAAGAGAGTTGCCTATCAAGATGACGACCCTATATAAAAAATAAAATTAAAATTTTATACTGTTGTCAAAGTATATGGACACCCTATAAAATAAAATATATACTAATATAACTATTGTTGATAGTTAACCTATACGTGACCCGAATATATTTCGGTAAGTTAACTTCCATAATTTAAATAATTCTTATTCCGCTCCAGGGCTATTGAAGTGCTTAGTAGCTGTTAATTTAAATATATAATTTGAATCAAATACCCGCAATCACCATATGTGAATTCGTTATTCAATAATTGTACGAGTATTTGCTCTGCTGTTTATTAGCTGTTTATGTGTATTATTTTCTCCTTAATTGTGTAATTGTGAAGCGTCTGTAAACGTGCAGCGATTGCCTGAACGGGTGTTCGTTGCGCGTTTCGACGTTGTGTGTGGTACCCTACTGAGGCCGCCTACCTTCTCCGCTTCAGGGTCCACCCTACGGGTTCGCATCCACCCTACGGGTTCGCATTCAACCCTACGGGTTCACGTCCACGTTACGGGGTCAAGTCCCCTACGGATTCGAACCCATCCACGGGTTACCAGTTCACCCCACGGGTACGAAGCCACCTTACGGCCAGCGGCCAGTCTGCGGCCAGAGCGTCGGGTGACTCCACTGTGCCGCGTCACCGACGAAGGGGCCACCACAGGCACGTCCTAAACCGTGTGCGACCCCGATTCATCAAAACCCTGAGACGAAATACCCGCGACCCTGACCTTAAGCTACCGGACCACTATCCTCTTTTATATCTTATTATACTAAGTGTTACAATAATTATCTTTTATTTACTTATCCCACGTACAAAGGTTACAGTATTTTTAGTATTTTTTTTATAAAATAATCATAATACTAAACGTTTTTTATTTTTCCGTCATATGGTACTTTCCGCAAAGGCGGACATGCAATTCAGCTAGTCAATTGCTAATGTCCGCTGTGACGGACATGAGTTTTCCCAACAGAGGGCTACTTAGGATTTTTTTTCACATTTTTTTGAGACTCCTTAGCAGCCTCCTTAGTTTCATTATTTTATGGCTTTATGGCTGCTAAAGCCATAAAATAATGAAACTTAGATATTTTCAGCATTTTATTCGCTGCCAAATTAAGGGTTAACTACCATTGATATGTATCTATTACATCAAACAAAGCCATTAAATAATTTCTAAAATAAATAATTATTGTAGTCGCCATTTTGTGTTTAATGCGGGTGTCGGTAGTTTATGAAGTCAAAACTCCCTCATAAAATGTGGCAGGCGGAGTTGTGTTGTATAAAATACTTCATGGTAGCTCATAGATACACTAAGAATTTCAAATCATTTTTGTAATTCAATATGGCTGCCGCATCATTTTTGTAAAATGACACTATGGGTATCGTGTAAGCGGTTTTTAGGTATACTGAGTATTAATTTCATGTCATTTTTTTTATATCTGTGCGCCGAACTACACTAATTTCAATTACTAGATATGAGCTCCTCCTTGTCCCGCATTAGGAGTATACATCACAAAAAACACCCAGACTCAGAACTACAATTTGTGGATCACACAAAGTGTTGTCTCATTTAGGGTTTGAACCCACAACACTTAGCGCAGTAGAAAGTGGCGTGGAGACAACTTAAACCACTAGACCAACCGTGCAGTCATGCATTTTTCAAGTCCATTTTTTATTATTTGAAAATAAGTATATCTTCGAATGTTCATATCAATAGATAAGAATTGTAAAAATTTAACTTAAAAACTACTCGTCAGATCACATTCATATAAAAAAAAAATAGCTAATTGTAAATCTAATAAAAAAAATTGTAAGCCCAAGGTCCCATAATATTAATACGGAGCTATCTTGAAGGTGTCCTAAATCTAACACAAAAAATAATCAAATCGGTCTATTAAAAAAGTAATGTAAACTATTTTTTTCTTACCTTTCTTATTTTTTAATGTTGGTCAAAAAGACAATTAGATGGGCTAATTATATATATTAAAAGGTTTAAAAATCGTTAATTACTGCTTTTACAATATCAGACCAAAATTAATTTCTAGTACCTACGATATATTTTTTATCATCACCAACAGCCTATAGCAGTCCACTGCTAATGATAATAAATAATAAAAAAACACTGGACATATTATTAGGTTGTATCACATTTTGTTTTCCTAGCATATTTTTCATAGAAAAATTATTCAACACTATTATAATTTTTTCCCTATTTTCACCAAAAAAAAAATCAACATCTGGTATCATTTAAGCACTCACACTAGGAAATCAGAATGATATGAGGCGAGTGTAAGACGTAGCTGTCACGCACACAAATATCGAAAACTTGTGTTATGTAATTTTTTTCTTTTGTATCGTGATGCTCTATCTAGACATGTTAATAATAATAATCTAAGGTCACTCGTTAGGTAATTTCCACGAAAGAAGGATTAATTATTTATTTATTTCTTCAACGTATCGTTGCACTCGTAACGGAATCACCCAGTGGATTCGATCATCTTTGGCGACGGCCTCTAAGTCTTTTTAAATAAACGCAAGAAGAGTTTAAAACATTTTATTTAGTTTGTTTTCTTCCTTACGCTGTTTTTATGTTTTCTTGTAGGTTTTGAAGCATATATGGCGAATAATGACAACTGAAGCACATATAATGAAAACGCTATTGTGTTTTGGATCTGAAACAAAAATGTTCATTTGTAATTTTTGAAGTGTCGCAGGATTTTTGAAGTGATAACTTCTATAGGCAGATTTGGATGGGGAGCTATTCATGGAATAGTCCAAGATCCCAGTCAGCTCAGACTTAAGTCATTTTAGGAAATATGAAGTTTTTAATTTGTATTTACATTGGGGTGGGGGGGTGTACGGTGCACACGGACGCGGCAGTGCTAGGGGCGCCCTTTTAATGAATCTGGGAGCTTACTGAAAGGTGCTAGCTACGCTTACTAAAGGGCGCTAGAGTAATGACAGCACACGGGCGCTTCACGGGCTAGAAACGTCTCTGTCAAGTCCAAATGGAGATTCCAGTCCAGATTGAATGTCAGCTATGAATCTCTTGGCGATTAACCGTTGATTTACTAAATATCAAAATGGTAGTCAAGCCTACCATTTTGATATTTTATTTGACATGAAAACTTGGTGAGACCTTTTAGTGTTGCCATTTTATTCATATTAGTTTTTTAACGGTTACAATGCAACTTTCCACTTTCTACATTATTTTGCATATAACCTAATCACATTGCTTCCAAATGCAAAGTTTATGTTACATTAAATTTTTATAAGTGTAAACAAATATACTTATGCTTACAGGCGGCTGCGCCCGCCGTTAAAACAATCGAGAATAAGGCCAGTTGAAGTAAACACGTGAATATTTTTATTGAATTATTGGGCACAGTTAGCATTATGTAACATGCTTAAGTAAATCCTAAACCAGGATTGATAAAACAATAGTGCATATTCGTATATATGCACATTTATGTGTTGCTAGATTTAAATAATAATAAAATGAGCAATACTCACGACTATAATCTCATTTCTGAGGATAATGCCGTACACCAACCACGAAAAGGTTATGGTTGCACTTGATAATATGAACGGGAACGGCAAACCTTCTGTGGTCTGATTCTTGATAACGTTTTGCTGTAAAATAAAAATACTTTTCAAAGTAGCATACTCGATTCAGTGTGTGAAAACAATACTGCATCTGTTGTGCAGTGGCAGTTTATGCAATTGCTGTGTCGGTCTCAGATTCCCGGGTTGGATCCATTTGATTCGACCCTGGAATCTGCAAATAATAGGTCTTTACCTATGAAATTGCCGTTTTGTATGCAATAAGTGAAAGTACTTGTTTTTCAAACTTTTTTATTTCTGTTATTCGAATTAATCACCCATGCAATCGACGCATCTTTGCCAACGCATTGGCAGTTTATTGATGCCCTTCTTGTAAAAATCAGCTGGACGGAAGGCAACAAACTCTTCAAAGGCATTTTGTACTGCCTCTCGGGAATTGAATTTTTTACCCACTAAAAAGTTGTCTAAATTTTGGAAAAAGTAATAGTCGGTAGGTGCAAGGTCTGGTGAGTATGGCGGATGAGGGAGAGCTTCCAACCCCAGCTCTTGCAGCTTGGAGACTGTCTGTTGCGCAGTATGGGGTCGCGCGTTGTCGTGAAGGAGCAGTGGGGACGACCGATTGACCAAAGCTGGTTGCAGATGTGCAAGCTTTTCCATCATTCTCTCCAGTTCTTCACAGTACACATCTGCACTAATGCTCATGCCGTTTTGTAAAAAGCTGTGGTGAATCACACCCGCACTAGACCACCAAACAGTAACCATCACCTTTTTAGGGGTAATTTTTGGTTTAGGACATTGCTTTGGTGCTGAACCAGGGTCTAACCAACTTGCTGAGCGCTTTCGATTGTCGAACAGAATCCATTTTTCGTCGCACGTAACAATTCGTTTCAAAATTCCTTCATTTCTATGCCTGTTGAGCAGCGCAAGGCAGGTCTCGACGCGTACGTTGCGCTGGCGATCGTTAAGGTCGTGGAGCACCCATCTATCAAGCTTTTTACCTTGCTAATTTGTCGCAAATGGATCAATATTGTTTTGATGCTTACATTAAAAGCTGCTGCTAGCTCAGCTGTAGATTGAGTTTCGTCAGCTTCCACAATCGCCTTTAATTCATTATTGCTAACCAAAGTCTCCAGACGACCTCCTCCTTGGGAGAGCCACGCTTCGGCATGAATGGGCCGGCTCGACCGGAGTGATACCACGGCCTCACAGAAAACCGGTGTGAAATAGTGCTTGCGCTGTGTTTCACCGAGTGAGTGAGGATACCGGAGGCCTATACCCCAACCCCTCCCCCTATCTCCCCCCCCCATCCCCCAAAGTCCGGTAACGCACTTGTGACGCCTCTGGTGTTGCGGGTGTCCATGGGCGGTGGTAATCGCTTACCATCAGGCGATACGTCTGCTCGTTTGCCGGTGTATACCATAAAAAAAAAAAAAAAAAAACGACCACGAGCTTCATTTTTCAAGTCAAAATTTCCAGAACGGAACCGGGAAAACCAATAACGGGTTGTGCGTTCGTTTGTACAGTTCTCTCCGTAAACGTTTTAGATGTTACGTGCGTACGTAAAGTATCCATTATGACGAAAAATGTTCAAATGTAATGAAAATACAACGCTAATCAAAAAACAAAAGACTGAGTTTGTAAAAGGAATGTCATGGTTTTAAAACAAAGTTAATTTGAATTTAGAATACAGAGCCATTACAAACTTTTTTTTATTTGAAATGACCAGTACTGAAGAAAGGCAATTTCATAGGTAAAGACCTAATGTTTGTTTTGGAGTTTGGGATTTTCTTATATGTATAAGATAAGGAACAGTCAGTGGAGCCACGTTGATTTCAGCATTTTCAGCACGGTCGGGCCTGCTCGACCGAGGCGTTACTACCCTCGCTCATATTTCCAACTCCTCCAGTTTTTCATCTGATTAATTTCGTTGCGGGTTCCAAGACACTTTAATTTTTTCCTGAGACTTCCCGAGTGTCATAACTCGGTGTGATCGTTGGTCACCGCTGTTGATCCTGGCGTACAGGAGTTACAGTGGTGGGCGTGTGGGCGGGATTAGTCCCAATATCCTCGATCAGAAGATCAACGTAAAATGACAGCGTTCGTGCTGTCGTGTTTCGTTGGTTAGTGCGAGACCGCAGGCCCAAAGATGCAGAAGCATCACTAGGCCACCATAGTGTGGGTCACCATGCGGCATTGTTGCATTTTCTGCATTCGCAATAAGTATGGTGACCACCACTCTTGGAGTCTGCTTATACTTCCCATCAGGCAGAGTAGAGTCATTTTGGCAGGGCAAAATTTACCGTGGGAGAGCCACGCTTCGGCATGAATGGGCTGGGCCGTCTCGACCGGTGTGATACCACGGTCTCACAGAAAACCGGTGTGAAACAGCGCTAGCGCTGTGTTTCATCGAGTGAGTGGGGATGGGGATACCGGAGGCCCGTCAGTGCAACTATTTTATGTGTCATGACAGCTCAGTACCTACATGTTTTATGCAAATAAATAATTTGATTTGATTAGTAGCTTTCTAATCGTAAAATTGATTTTGAGAATTGAGAAAGTACTTATTTTAATTATTGGCTCGACAATTGAGAATATTAACTGAATCCTTTAGTGGAAGCTGAGAAAGTTATCTGCTTGAACTTGTACTAAAACTTTAGCAGGGGACTATGCACCAGTAGGTAAGTCATATTTCTAAACAGGAAAATATTCTGAAACGTTTCGTCTTTCATTGTTTTCTTTCTATGATCAGGGTTTGAGGTGTCTATAGGGATGTTTTATTCACTAATAATGTAGTACCTATTGTATTACATTATATTCTTAATACTCATTGAATACGATAATAAGATTCCGTCAAAATACATCGATATCCTAACCGACCGATTTGTATGACACATTAATTACTAAAAATATAAATTTCCATTTTCTATATTAGTCGAAGGTTAGAAAACAAAAATGACTTACTAATTGTAGAAGCGGTGACGCAGTCAATGATAAGAAGAAAATAGCGACAAACAGTCCAAATCTTTTCTGTACTAAACCAGGATCTTCTATTCTAGAATATTGTATGAGAGCGGCTGTCACAGAACCCATCATACCCAATTGTGCAAAGACTTTCACCTTCCTCTGAGTGTAATACAAGTAGAAAAAGCAATAGATGCCGTTAAGAACTGCACCCACCGTGCTCACGATTAAAATTGGGTTGTCCTCAATTATAGAGCCGTATTTCAAATTGAGAATATTTCTAGAAAAAAAAAGAAATGTTAGTTTACTTTTTAAAAAACCATAAAAGCACATGTAGTCTTATTGTGAGCGGTTAATGTTATATGCTGGCAACACCAAGGTATTTCCTATGACGATAGAGACGCCTATAAACTTCACAGTGGTGTTTGTGAACTAGATTGACGTCACTTGGCCGGTCCACACAACTTCCTTTGCGTTTTTAATATGTTTCCCGTTTTTGTTGCATTTATAATAATTGATGACCGGTACTTATAGGTGGTAGCGAGATGTCATAAAGCCTATAGTTTCCCTTGATAAATAGGCTATACTATACATAATCGCAAGCAGTAATGTATATGCATAGAAGAGCTGGATGCGAGAAGCCGAGGATCCAACCAAGTGGCGAGCAATTGAAGAGGCCTCTGTCCAGCAGTGGACTGCGATAGGGTGATGATGAAGCCGTAATTCCCAAGATTACCATTTAGACGAATCTTCTGTATAGTTAACATCCCTATTATTAATCTTGTTATTAAACAAATAATACAAAAGGTTGGAATGTGAAAGTTAAACTATCCTAAGTCCTAACTACCGTTATAATTGCGAAAGTAACTCTATCTATCTCTCTGTTATGTTTTCAAGGCTAAGCCGTTGAACCGATTTAAATGAAATTTAGCCTACATATACTGTGATTCTAAAAGAAATACGTGGGCAACATTTACCGCGAAAAATGACATACACTAGCAGCGGGAAAAAAGCTATTTGTGAAATATAAGCAAAAAGGTTATATAAAAAAGAATACATACAATGCGAGACCAAGGAGGAAAGGCATAATTCCAATTCCTCTTGTACTTCCTTGCCTGTAAATGTCCCAACAGATGAAAGATCCAGACAACAGACGGGTCACAGTCACTATTGTGGTCACACGCCCGACGATCTCCTTATACGGTTGTAGTATATTTGCAGCGGTGTCCATTTTGATCATATATTCATAAAGAAAATAGAAACTAAAAGTAAGTTCGTTCACATAATATACAAAAGTTATGTCACGCTAAATCAGAGCACTTGCTGATTGTAAAATAGTAAATACATTACGATGTTCACAGATAAGATATTAAAGATAGATAAATTTACGTAATGTTTAATTACACAGTTCGCGTAAAGTAATTTAGGTTTTGGTAGTCCTGTCGGACTTATATATTACTTTGAAGGCATCATAATTCAATATAAGCCCACATTGCATTCAATTTGTATAAAATAGCACTTTCTCTTTTTTATAGGAGGCCAACGAATAGACACACAGATACCCACAACTCAAAAGTCATGAGCGCATTCCGCTCTCGTAGAGTTCCCCCTCTCTAGAATTATCAAGAGAAGGGGCTTAGGGTCTAGTGACCTCACTGACTCGCAATGAGGTCTCTATATAACGTACCTATATACATGAATGTATAAATATGTATGAGTATAAGAGTATGTTATGTCTATTAAATATAATTCTGACGTAACGTTGTAGCTCACTATGAACACCGAAACTATTAACCCGTTTTTTTAGAACTTGTGTTTGACAGACTTGCGTTAGATAGCATATTTAAAATTACGCTTAGACTGCAAAACATAATGTAACGATATAGTGTGCAATAAAGCATTTAGAACTAAGGTATGTAATAGTAAAAGTTCTACAATTCCGTTATCATCAATTGAATCACTTTCCTTAAATATAATAGGTCTTTACCTATAAAATTGCCGTTTTGTATGCAATAAGTGAAAGTACTTATTTTTTCAAACTTTTATTTCTGTTATTCGAAGTAATCACCCATGCAATCGACGCATCTTTGCCAACGCATTGGCAGTTTATTGAGGCCCTTCTTGTAAAAATCAGCTGGACGATAGGCAACAAACTCTTCAAAGGCATTTTGTACTGCCTCTCGGAGTCTGTCTGTGAAGGTCTGGTGAGTATGGTGGAAGAGGGAGAGCTTCCAACCCCAGCTCTTGCAGCTTGGAGACTGTCTGTTGCGCAGTATGGGGTCGCGCGTTGTCGTGAAGCAGCTGCAAGAGCTGGGGTTGGAAGCTCTCCCTCATCCGCCATACTCACCAGACCTTGCACCTACCGAGTATTACTTTTTCCAAAATTTAGACAACTTTTTAGTGGGTAAAAATTTCAATTCCCGAGAGGCAGTACAAAATGCCTTTGAAGAGTTTGTTGCCTCCCGTCCAGCTGATTTTTACAAGAAGGGCATCAATAAACTGCCAATGCGTTGACAAAGATGCGTCGATTGCATTGGTGGTTACTTCGAATAACAGAAATTTAAAAAGTTTGAAAAAATAATTACTTTCACTTATTGAATACAAAACGGCAATTTCATAGGTAAAGACCTAATAGTTTTTATTACTATACTAGTTGACCCGGCGAACTTCGTACCGCCATATTTACATATCTGTCTCAACTTCCCACAGGCAGTGTACAGTCGCGAACAAAAAAAAAGACTTTTCCCGTTATCTTTTATTGTTTTTCTTCCTACCAAAAAAATAATGAATGAAATCGAACTATGTGTTATTGAATTACAACTAAGTACATATTTTGACTTTCATCCCCTCTCTTTAGGACACCGTGCTGAATTTCGTTATAAAAAGTATCCTATGTCCTCAATCCTCGTAGTATGAACTCAAATCATGCCAAGTTTCATTTGAATCCATTCAGCAGTTTCGGCGTGATGCGCGGCCAAGATACAGAGACACAGACAGACATAAATGAAAAAAATTACAGTTTTGGCTTCAGTATCAATTATAAAGAGCCCTCCAAAAACAATTTTCATCATATCTTTAATGTACAGAATTGGACCTGTTACATTTTTATTATAAGTACATATATACATAGTATTTTAAATAATTACTTTTTTTAAGAATGGATGTAAACATACACATCTCACTCACAGCCGCCTGATTCCAAATAAGGTAGCGTAGCAAGAGTGGGTAGGTACTATACGTATTATATTATGGTCAAATTACATCAATTCACGCAACAAATGATCGTGCTCACGGTACAATTTCCTTATGGGAGTCGAAACCACGGCCTCCAAGTTAGCAACTATGATCACAAACCAATAGACCAATAATGCAAACAATACGTTACATGAGAAAATTATACTTACATATGGCTTTATTTTAATGGCTATTTGCGGCATTTATTTCATGAGGTGGTCCACATGTGTAAAATAATAATAGATATGATCGCATTCATGTGTCGCTTTCGCACTCCTTAGAGTTTCTAAACACAATATGTATTAATCTCATAATTAGACATCGGATTATATGCACTATCAAAATGCTGAAATATGCATGCAAATATGCACTAAAAAAAGGCGAAATATGCACAAAATATGCACAATCAACAAAACGTTAATATTAGTTCCCACCGTGTTAATATTGGTTCTGGGGGTAGTGCTTGCGTTTGGTAGTTGCTCTTTATATGGTTGTACTCGCGATGGTGCTTATAAAACACTTTTTTGTAGAAGAATAGTTATTTGTTAAACAAGAGTGCAAAGTTTCTTTTTAACCGCGTGCTCAATTTTGATGACCGAGCAAGCGAAGGATTCTAAAATTGAATCACGATGGCTAGGTGGTCGATCCGGCTGGAGACTCCACGCGCTGGCTTTGCCGCCGTGGAGGCTCTCCAGCCGGTCATCCTCGAGTGGGCAGGGCGGCAGCACGGGACCCTTTCCTTCCGACTGACGCAGGTACTTTCCGGGCACGGTTGCTTCGGTAAGTACCTGCACTCGGTCGCTAGGAGGGAATTGAGTCCCGCCTGCCACCACTGCGACTGCAGTGAGGACTCGGCCCAGCACACGCTGGCGATTTGCCCCGCTTGGGTGTCGCAGCGCCGGGCCCTCACTGCAGTCATCGGAGGAGATCTCTCGCTACCGGCCGTCACTCGGACCCGATCCGCCGCCGGCGAACCGGGCAGCGGAGGCGCGCTCACCTGCGCCTCATGCCGCCCTGAGTGTGGCCGCAGATGGTCGGGACGGGCTTTCCCTTCCATCCGCTTTAGTAGCCGCCCGCGAGGAGGCGACGTTACGTGTGTGCCGTACGTTGCCTAAAATGAGAGGTTTCTGTAGAGGGTGCCCGCTTCTGTGCGGGCAAGCGCTGGGAGGGGTCTGGATGGCGTAATAACAGCAGTTCCCGGACTCCTCCCTCCTCAGGCGCAGAGTGGCACACCGTGTGGTTTTAGTCGGTTCGAGTCCGACACACCGCCCCGCCGCAAGCCCCGGCGCGGGTGACGGTCCGAGGGGATTTCCACACGTTAAAAAAAAAAAAAAAAAAGTTAGGTTGGAGGATAATTCTTTCAATTTCATACGTATCTAAAGTCGTATACTTTCAAGTTATTTAGGTGAGCTGATGATAGAAGATTAAACTCTTCAACAGTTAGGGATTAGAGGATGATTTTAATATTACACGTACGTATAGACCTTAATTTGTATTCTTGATGATGAAATTTGATGAAATAGTTCAACTTACTACTTATCTACGATGGATTGCACTAAAAACTGAAAAAAAAAACTTTTTATATAAAACAAAACCGACTTCCAAAAAAACATCCAACGAAAACTCTCTGCCAAAAAAACACTTAAAAGCGTAAAATAAACTGGTTCTTCATAAATTGCGTATACCTAATTCTTTATTCATTTAAATAGTAGTATTATAATGTGTGCTAGGTACCTAAAATCTGTTTGAAGTATATCGGATAGTTGAAT
Source organism: Diaphora mendica (assembly GCA_949125395.1). Lineage (NCBI taxonomy): Eukaryota > Metazoa > Arthropoda > Insecta > Lepidoptera > Erebidae > Diaphora > Diaphora mendica. The sequence continues at coordinate 27,288,408 of OX421318.1, read as the reverse complement.
GGTTTGTTTTTTCTAGGACCTTGCAAGTAACCAAATGGGGAGTACAGGGCTCTTTTGATAATTTTTCAACAATTATAAATATGAAACAACACGCCTAGCACATATAACTACTAAAATAAGCACTGTCAATGAAAAAGTACCAAAATATGCAATAACGCTAAAAAACTAGAATTATATGCATATTTGCATATGCAAACATGCAAATGCATATAATACGATGTCTACTCATAATAAAATAAAGAACAAATTGATGGCATTTTTTTTGGAATTAGCTTCATAATTGAGTGTCACATAATTATCCAGAAACTGTTACGCTTAGATTATTAATATGTCTAGATGGACTGTCAAAGCTGTAAAAACACACGAAAAAATAGGCTCTAGCTGTTGACGCCTAAATGTTTTTCCGCGTTTAGTACCAAATGCACTGTCAGTGGATACACCATCGAGATATAATGTATAGAGAAGACGCCACTCATTAGTGCGGTGTCCCATGCAATTGCGGCGCATGCGCCGCACTTCCTTCAGTCGCTTGCTAGCTACACTCTGATGAAGCGGTGGCATAAGCGTGTGATTGTTTACATTTAAAAACGTTCTAAAACTCGTGAATTATGCCATTTTGTGTCTTGAGATATTGCACTAATAATACAAGGAATACGGAGAAAAATAAAGGAATAACTTTTCACCAGTAATTAACTAGATATAATTGTTTTAAAATTAAATACGAACAAAATATTTTAAGACGCCATTGTTGCCTCATTCGACATAGAGTACTTAGAGTAAAACATACAGAAGTGATATTTAGGTAGAATTAACTGACGTTAAATGCACAACGTATTTAACGTATTTAATTGGATAAGGAAAAATAATATGTTGTTAAAAATAGCTTCGTAAATAACCCATAACATTTTTTTTGCAATAATTATATTTAAATTATCATTAAAGTATAATTTAAAAATTGAATATTCGGCTTTTATATTTTATACCGAGCGATGAATTCTACAAAAAAACTGAAACTGGTAAAGCTATTGAAGTACTATTTACTCAAAGTGAATTTCCTAATATAGCTTCGTAGGTATAAAGCTATTTATCCGTTCTGCTTTCTTGTTTGGCGCTTACTCTATAAAAGCGAATCTTTGCAACAGTTCGTTGGCCAAAACGCGTAAGCGCCATGAAAATCACGGCGCTTATGACATTTCGCTCGCGAGGAAACTACAGCTCGAATGCGATAGAGCGCTGCTTGTTAATACTGTTGGATTAGACTACTAATTATTGTTTGGCTGCGCTGCAGCGCTTTTTAGTTTTAATTCAAATATAAACGGAACATATAATTGGTTTTGAGTGGCTCCTCTAGTACGTAGTACGTAATATCTCAATGGGATACACACATGTTGCTGTCATTTTTGTGTTGATAAAAATGGCGAATTGTGCGATACAAGTGTGTAGAAATTACAGAGTACGATCTAAATTAACAAAGAAAGTTACCTATTATCGTTAAGTACCATTGATATGTATCTATTATAGCAAACAAAGCCATTAAATAATTTCTAAAATAAATAATTATTGTAGTCGCCATTTTGGGTGTTGCTAGTTTTTGAAGTCAAAACTCCCTCATAAAATGTGGTAGGCGGAGTTGTGTTGTATAAAATACTTCATGGTAGATAATAGATACGCTAAGAATTTCAAATCATTTTTGTAATTCAATATGGCCGCCGCATCATTTTTGTAAAATGACACTATGGGTATCGTGTAAGAGGTTTTTAGGTATACCGAGTCTAGATTTCATATCATTTTTTGAATCCAATAATTATGGCCGCAGCACCATTTTTGTAAAATGTCACTACGGGTATGGGTATCGTGTAAGGGATTTTTAGGTATACTGAGTATTAATTTCTTGTCATTTTTTTAATCCAATATGGCCGCCGCACCATTTTTGTAAAATATCACTATGGGTATCGTGTAAGGTGTTTTTAGGTATGCTGAGTATTAATTTCATGTCATTATTTGAATCAAATATGGCCGCCGCATCGTTTTTGTAAAATGTCACTATGGGCATCGTTTAGGGGTTTTTAGGTATACTTACTAGATATGAGCTCCTCTCTGTTTTAAAAAAATAACTCCCGCATTACGAATATACATCACAAAAAACACCCAGACTCAGAACTACAATTTGTGGATCACACAAAGTGTTGTCCTATTTAGGATTTGAACCCACAACACCTGGCTTAATAGAAAGCGGCTTGGCGACAACTTAAACCACTAGACCAACCGTGCAGTCATGCATTTTTCAAGTCCAGTTTTTATGATTTCAAAACAAGTATATCTTCGAATGTTCTTATCAACAGATAAGAATTGAGAAAATTTAACTTAAAAACTACTCGTCAGATCTCATTCAGATAAAAAAAATAGATCGTAAATCTAATAAAACAAATTGAAAGCCCAAGGTCTAATCCCCATGATATTAATACTGACCTATCTTGAAGATGTCCTAAATCTAACACAAAAAAAAGGTCCATTAAAAAAGTAATGTAAACATTTTTTCTTACATTTCTTCTTTTTTAATGTTGGTCAAAAATACAATTAGATGGGCTAATTATATATCTTACATATTTTAAAAGGTAAAAAAATCGTTAAGTACTGCTTTTACAATACCAGACCAAAATTAAAATCTAGTACGACATATTTTAATCATCACCAACAGCCTTTAAAAGTCCACTGCTAATAATAATAAATAATAATAAAACACGAGACATATTATTAGGTTGTATTACATTTTGTTTTCCTAGCATAGTTTTCTAGATAGAAAAGTTATTCAACACTATTAAAATTGTTTCCCCATTTTCACAAAAAAAACTCAACAACTGGTATCATTTACGCACTCACACTAGGAAATTTAGAATGACATGAGGCGAGTGTAAGACGTAGTTGTCACGCACACAAATATCGAAAAGTTGTGTCATTTAATTTTGTTCTTTTGTATCGCGATGCTCTATCTAGACATATTAATAATCAAAGCTGTTACGGTGTTTTTCGAAATGTAGCAATCCATATTGCTGATTAAGTCGCAAAATAAACTGAATAGTAGAATCTCTATAAGAAAACAATTATTAAAATAGAAATCTACGGGATTTCGTACGGTTGTGTTTGGATTGAGTTTCACAACCCACAGATAATTACGACAGAACGCCACTACATACCTAGATTGGTCAGGGAAGCGATTGAAATTAATAAACACAAAAATTTCAATCGTGAGGATGGGTTCAAACTGTCAAATGTCTGGAATCCCGTGATTCGAATGTGCAAAAACCGGCGTAATCAACAAAACATAGTTTCGCGACCAGATACTGTTAGTGTTGTGTGTCGAGAACAATTACGAGAGAATAGTGAGTTAGTGAACAGTGGTACCGGGGGCGATCGTAGTAAAAGACTGCGAAAGAGGGTAGACCGATATGTCTGCCAATAACATCCCACCCGCAAGATCTTCAGTTACTCCGTGATCATGGCGCTTGCAACAGCGCCGAAATATCGGATACTCACAAACAAAAAGGTACATGGTAGCAATCCCGTAGATTTCTATTTTAATGTTTCTGACCATGAAAGTTTAAAACAAGAAAACAATTAAATATAAAGTTCAATCAGTCGCAATTTTAATTGAAGCTAATGATAATTATTTTTGGAAAACATATCTCAAGTAAACATTGTTGACATACCTATTGTCACGTAGTGTTGCTAACGCGTAAAGAAATATTTTCAGATTAAAAAATAGTCGTTACTTGTCTCACAAGCACAAGATGCTCACACAAGCGGATCATTCAATATCTATGGAGTTCTGAAATCAGGAATCAAACCTTTACCGAGGTTTAATTGTTTTGAAATATGAGAATATAAAGAAGTGGTAGTAATATTCCAATAATCTTAAAAATCTCTTTCCATATAAACCTGTAAGTTCAGTTGTTTGTTAAATTGAACGTGTTAACACATGTATGCCCATTAATAGAGAAAGGCTATATATACTACATAACATTATGCTACGACCAGTAGAAGGTGAGTATCAATAGCCAAAGCTGCAAAAACGGGGAAAAAAGCATTTTGCTCTCATAATCTTAATCTGTGTCTCTACACAGAAGAAGCGTTCGACAAGCTATTGATAGGTGAAATTAAATATGTATGGATAATAATAGTCTCAGCAAATATCACTAAATGTGACCTGGACTAGTCTAGTTCTTTTATAGAAGACTAGCTTTTGCCCGCGGCTCCGGCCACGTGTTTGTCAATTATCGTTCTATATCAAATGTTATCTAACTCAATTCAGCAGTTACTGATTACACATCCATACTTTCACCCTCCTTGTCATTCCCTCAAGATATGGTTTTTGCCACTAAGACTATCTTATTTCCTTTCCCGGGACTCAGACTATGTTTATACCAAACTTCATCTAAAATCGGTCGTTCACGTGACCCAGGGAGATTTAGATTATACAACAATCTGAGACCCAGTATCTTGAACTAGGTACCTGTATCTCGAGATACAGTGCCTTCCTTTTTTTTTTTTTTCATGGAATGGTCCGGCAAACGAGCAGACGTATCGCCTGATGGTAAGCGATTACCGCCGCCCATGGACACCTGCAACACCAGAGGCGTCACAAGTGCGTTGCCGGCCTTTGGGGGATGGGGATGAAGGGAGGGGTATGGGCCTCCGGTATCCTCACTCACTCGGTGAAACACAGCGCAAGCACTATTTCACACCAGTTTTCTGTGACGCCGTGGTATCATGCCGAAGCGTGGCTCTCCCACGGTTTAAAGCGTCCTTTCCTAAGCGTTGAACTATGCATTTATGACAAACTAGCTGACCCACGCAACCTCGTTTGCGTCTCCTATTGCCCGTAACGTGATAATTTTCACCCGTTTTTTAAACATTCTTCATTGGTGCTCCGCTCCTATTGGTCTTAGCGTGATGATATAGCCTATAGCCTTCCTCGATAAATGGGCCATCTAACACTGAAATAATTTTACGCGTACAAACAAACAAACAAACTCTTCAGCTTTGTATTGTGTGTGTGTGTATTAGTATAGATGTATTTATTATACTCTTCTAAGATCTAATACTCATAATCAACAACACATTTATTTGGATAAAGATTAATATTAGGTATTACGTTGATAAAAAACTCTTTGGCAAATAACTCATTATTATGTACCAACTCTTAGCGTCTTATACTCTATTAACTCTTAGCTTATACTCGTGATAACTTCTAAACGAAATGTCCGATTGGGATGAAACAAAAAGTATTTTACTTCTACATAAATACCCTTGATAACATAATGCTTTATTTGAAGCTTTAATAATTTCTTTCGGACTTGGGATAACTGAAAATATTGGTTATGAACATCTCTTTTTTTGTTAAACTACATCATCATCAAGATTTAATTAGTAGGCATGACTGGAAATGAAATTCCACTCATCGTGTACTTACATAGTAGGAGAGTGGATAAAAGAATCCACTTCTCCCCAATAGGAAGGTCGGCTAGTAGGCACTAATGGAACAGCAAATTCTATTGATTACACATCATCTAGATTCTAGATACTTACATATACTTACTAATTTGAGTGAGTGAGTCATGAGACTGCTTGACTGGAGTGAGACATCAGTTTTACAGCAGGCAACCGATGTAAAACTATTCTGTTGGCCTATAATTTATCTATCAATTTTTTTGTTATTGAAAAATTAATTAGCTACGTACCAAATACACACATCAAAAGTGTCTAGGGATCAAGCATTTTTATGCGGATTTCTTGAGATTGAGATGTGGCTTTGTAATAAATTTATGATTTTATAAATTTATATGGATCCTTTTTGGTGCATTTCATAATTTGAATCAGGAACTGTCAATCAAATTCGAGTAAAAGATGAAAATCAGCTGTCAATATTTTCCCTATAAAAACATACAACGCATTGAAGACATTATTAGTGCTACTGTTTCCCTACTACTGATTAAAACCAACGTTATTATGGAGCGGCGACGTCATTTAAGCAGGGAAGAAATGCTCAGAGCCGTGGGAATGATAGAAGCTGGTTCCCGGCAACGTACTGTGGCTTTAGCTCTGAATACAAGTCAGAGTGTTATCAGTCGACTTTGGACACGTTACCGAAGCACTGGTACCGTGGCTGAGCGCCATGGAGGACGTTATCGCTGCACCACACGGAGACAAGACCGATACATTCAAATCTTAACTCGAAGAGCTCCAACAATAACCGCCATGATGTTAGCCGTGAGGCTTCATCATTCTTCAGGGAACTTAATTAGCGACCAAACAGTCAGAAACCGCTTGCATGAAGTGAACCTTCATTCCCGAAGACCGCTACGGGTACCACCTATAGCAATGCACAATCGTAGGATTCGATATCAATAGGTTCTTGAACACAGAAATTGGGCAGAAGAACAATGGCGTTTCGTGTGCTTTTCTGATGAGTCTCGTTTTGGTATGAGACCGGATACAAGACGTATACGACACTGGAGAACCCCTGGACGCCAACAGCGATTAAAATCCTGCCAGGAAGTCCATCCTTATAGTGGTGGAACCATCATGGTATGGGCGGGTATTTGGATCAGCGGAAGAACTGAGTTGATTTGGATCAGAGGCAACCTCAACGCTCAAATTTATGCTGAGACGATTGTATCAGACGTCATCGTTCCTCTACAAGTGCAAATCGGTCCCTTATTTCAGTTAATGCATGATAATGCACGACCGCACACCGCAAGAGTTGTAAGACAGACTCTCGCCGCAGCTAACATCAATGTCCTGCCCTGGCCTGCTCAGTCGCCAGACTTGAACCCGATTGAGCATGCATGGGATATGCTACAGAGAAGAGCTCTGCCGAATATGGAGGGTATCCAGTCGCAAGAAGACCTTTTTTTGTTGTTGCAACGAACATGGGCGGCCATTCCACAGCGTGATTTGGATGAACTCATTTTGAGTATGCCAAACCGATGTTCTTGTGTTGTTAGTGTTCGCGGTAGAAACACGGATTATTAATTATTTAAGTTACCTAATAAAATTTTAAAGAAAACTGTTATTTCAGTCTTTTTTTCGAACTTTAATGTTAGTGGTTCAAATGTCAAAAATCCCTTTATTAGGAAAATGGCAAATTTCTTTATTAATGCAAAGGTGACTTGGTTTATCGTTACTGTGACAAACGAAAACACTTTATTTGATGAATCCTTAAAGAAAATTTTAATTAATATCAATCAGGAGAAAAGTTATTGCAAAAATATATGTTGATCCCTAGACACTTTTGATGTGTGTAGTTGTTTAGCATTTCTCATAAACATATTTCAGGGTAAATATTTTTCTCCCAATGAACAATTTACATTTGGACTAGGTATAAACAAATTTTTTCAGGAGTATGTGTACGCAAGCAAGTGATGCTTCATGATGTTGTTTTGTCAGATCTTTATTACTCCTAAACTCGATTTTGGGTGCTGAAGATCCCGTTGACGAACCGGAAGGCAAAGAGTCGGGTGACCCCCCCACGATACGGACCAGAGAATTGACCGAAGTGGCAGGATACGTTTAAACAAGTTGGTGTAAGACCGCTCCATGCGAGAAGCTGTGGAAGAGATGGTACGAATTATTTTGAAGTTTGGTGTTCATAGCATACATACCCATTAACTAATGTCTAAAGAAATATTTAGCCGAGTTGATAGCCGTCTTATTCCAAACTGTACTATGATAACAGATGACTGGTAAACATCTATACTCTATACTATACTAATATTATAAACGCGAAAGTTTGTAAGTATGGATGGATGGATGGATGTTTGTTACTCTTTCACTCAAAAACTACTGAACGGATTTGGATGAAACTTTACAGTATAATAGCTTATACATCAGAATAATACATAGGCTACTATTTACCGCGATAACCAACACATACGAGGGCGGAGCCGCGGGCAACCACTAGTATTTAATAATATTTATACATTTTAAAATTATTATTATTTGGTATGACGCATTAGCAACTAGAGAGCTGATGCATGTGTTTCTAATAGCTTGGAGATACCGAGTTTGTCAAGTCTATTCTTGAAGCAATTCAGTAAAGGAGCCATAACTACGTCCTCTGGGAGTCCGTTCCAGTTTGGCACAACTCGGTTAGAAAATGCGTCTTTGGGTTTTTTGTTAGAAGAATTTCGCCATAGTCTCAGGGATGACTTCGCAAGTGCAAGTTATCATCCAATATGTAAAGTTCCGGTAAGCTGGGTACGTCATAGTGCTCTTTGTATAGTACTTAGACATACTTTAAAAAATACAACTAGACACAGAACATAATTGTGCTCACCTCACAGTCATTTGTTCAGGATGGTAATTGAACCCATAAATAATCTCTGGCTGTCAAGATCCCTAACCACTACGACAGACGAACCCTGATTTCGTCGTAGTCGAGTAAAAATACAGAATTTTACATTTATTTACATTCAAGCATTTCAATTCACATAGTTGAAAAATGTAGCTAGAACGTCAACGTATGAGGTAGACTTTTGAGTTTATAAAGATGGTCGAGAATAAATGCAGACATCTTCCAACCAGTCTCCTTGGAAGTCATTACGAACTTTGAAGTCCATGATAAAATGTAACCGACGCTATAGGACATATCATTCCTTGAGAAAGAGCTCTCAATAGAGTGTGATAATAACCACTCATCAATAAAACAATACATGAGAAAAACTATTCCTAAATTTATTTATTTTTTAAATCATGTTCAGTACAGTTCGTACACAGTGCTCAAATACTTGTATTCTATATCTTATATATAAAATTCTCGTGTCACAATGTTAGTTACCATACTCCTCTGAAACGGCTGGACCGATTTTTATCAAATTTCGTGTGCATATAGGGTAGGTCTGAGAATCGACCAACATCTATTTTTTATAACAATTGTTTTTGTGGAAAAACAACGTTTGCCGGATCAGCTAGTATGTATATAAAAATGAATCGCCGAAATGTATGTACGCGAATAACTTCCGATCGGCTGCACTAAATTAATTTTTTTTTTTTAATGCGTTCGTTATTGTTCCGACAAGGTTTGTGTATAAGAAAAATTAAAAGATAACTGGAAAAGTAATTTTTTATCGCGTCGGGAGGTGAGACAGATATATGTAAATATGGCGGTACGAAGTTCGCCGGGTCAGCTAGTAGTATATATTTATTTGATTCGAATCGAGATTCATTCATTCAGACTGTTTAATTTAAAGCAATATCTATTTCTTAAATTATTTTTAAAACTAAATTTTATCTTTATATTTAGTGAACGACATATCTATAATCATAAGTACGAGTACAGAATACGGGTTAAAAGTATTATTTTATACCTTTTTTTGTCAGTAACTTTCGCCCATTGATGCTCAAAAATCAATGTTATAAACTGTTAGTATTCCATGTTATGTTAACCAGAACCGTACCATCTTCCCAAACCTAACATTTTAAAAGTAAGTCTGTTTTAAGCATTACGTGAAAACGACTTCAAAAGCAACGGGATCAATCTGAAGGCAAATATGATCTCCAGTCGTTGAGCACATATAATAGGGTAGCTAAACACTTAAACATTAGCAAATATGCTGGATACATTGGGTAGCACACAGACACACACACAATTGTACTTAGTTGGTTTTCTTCGCTTTGCCTTGGAGTTTTGAAGGATAGATGATAAACAGCAACAATTGGACTGCAGATAATAGTACCGCCACAATGTTTTGAAGCTGAAACAGAAATTATTATTCTTCAGTAGGTATTAGTAGTGCAATAGTGGCAGGGCTACGCTTTGACGCAAATGAGTTCAGCTCGACTGGACTGATTAGGCCACGATCTTACTGAAAACTAGTGCTCATTGAGTCTTCTGTTATTATTCGACGGGACAACCGTGGGAGAGCCACGCTTCGGCATGAATGGGCCGGCTCGACCGGAGTGATACCACGGCCTCACAGAAAACCGGTGTGAAATAGTGCTTGCACTGTGTTTCACAAAGTGAGTGAGGATACCGGAGGCCCATACCCCAATCCCCAATCCCTACCTCCCTCCCCATCCCCAAAAGGCCGGCAACGCACTTGTGACGCTTTTGGTGTTGCAAGTGTCCATGGGCGGCGGTAATCGCTTACCATCAGTCGATACGTTTGCTCGCTTGCCCGCCTATTCCATAAAAATAATATGTAATAAACAATAGCACTTACGACTATGAGATCATTTCTGAGAATAACTCCATACACCAACCAGGCAAAGGACACGATTGCACCTGACAAAATGATGGGGAATGGCATCCCCTCTGTAGACTGGTTCTTGATCACAGTTTTCTGTAATATAAAATCTTTGATGTCATCACCAACAGCCTCTAGTAATCCTGTGCTATCCCCATTGAAATAGTGACTTGTTAATTTTCTTAATCTTGATTTTTAATTTTGGTAGTTGCAGAAGAGATTTGAAAGAATACAAATACGTGAAATACCTATGTTCTAAGTGATCATCAGTTTAAAATAAGGAATTAAACTATTTCAGATTTGCTTTGTATCATGATATTTATACACATTGGTCTTTCTTATAGACTAATTACTGTATCTCAGATCGGCTCCGTCTACTAGGATCTCGTGCTTAAATCCAATGAGGTATTTATCTATACTGTATTTTTGTTCCATTTTAATCCTCTAGGACTAGGAGATTTATTTGGAGTTTTTTGTGAACAGTAGGATGAATTATTCTACATCAATTAAACAATTTAGACTGCACGTTTGGCCTAGTGGTTTAACGGTCACCACGCCGTTTCCTACTTCGCCAAGTGTCGTGGGTTCAAATCCCACGTAGGACAACACTTTGTGTGATCCACAAATTGTTGTTCTGAGTCTGGGTGTTCTTTGTGTCCGTTTCATGTATGTTTGTAAAGTCCCCCGCGACACAGGATTTATTCCTAGTGCGGGAGTTGTCTTTTTTAAGAAAAAAAAAATTTTTTGAGGGTAAAAAAAATCGATTTGTAATTTTTTTCAAATGAATATCGAATCATTTCAATTTTAGTATTTCTTGTAACAAAATTTTATGATTCAAACTATTCACACATACACAGAATATTTACATCGGAATAGTTTGAATCATAAAATTTGAAAAAAATCTTAGAATGACTATTGAGTTATTCAAATCTCCAAGATAATATGCGATCGGTGTAGGCAATAAATCCAGAACGTAGACGTCATGTTTAAAACTATTGTTTGTTTTGTTTTTTTTTATTAATAGATACTCACCAATTCTGAAAGCGGTGACGCAATTAGTACTAGAAAAAGCACGGTGATAATCCATCCAAATCTGTCTTCTACTAAACCAGGATCCTCAATTTGCGTATATCCTATGAGAACAACTGAGAGTATACTTGACAAACCAAACTGCATCCATACTTTCGTCTTTTCATTGGTATATTGGAAATAGAACACACAGTATATAAGGTGGAGAAATGTGCCCAGGAAGCTGACCTGGATGATTGGATCGTCACTGATGATATAGCCGTATTTGACGCTCAGGATATTCCTGAAAGAAACCATTTTGTATTAATGTTTTGGTATGGGCTGCTCGTATAGTGACTGACACTGGTGTTAGTGTTATTTAGATGGTGTTATACTGTCAGGGGTTGATCATAATAGTGTCGTGCTGAAAGTAGGCGAAAACACTATTGGCTTTAACGACGACGTTGTAGATGTTTATGAAATAAACTTAAGTTTATAATTTATTTACACAGGAAACACATTTGTTTACAATATAAAACGATCATATTTTGTGTGTACACAACACGTTATCTAAATGGACGAATTCACCGGTTCCAAGATAACCTCGTTATAGTACGCAAATCTCAGCCGTATCAAACCAAATAAGACTCTAAAGACACTGTTATACGATTCAAATAACAGTGAATAGTGAAATGGTAAAAAATTATGATCATTTATAAAAAGAATACATACAGAACTAAGCCGCCCAGCAGGGGTGTGATTCCGATGCCTCTAGTGCTTCCCTGTTTGTAAATATCCCAACAGAGGCAGGTCCCTGACAACATTTGAATCACTGTTACCACGGTAGTCAACTGACCCACGATGTTCTTATATGGTTGTAGTACGTTTGCAAAAGCCTCCATTTTGTTTCTTTCATTTAAAACTAGAATCTTTAAAATAGTTACAGTTAATTTATAACACCAACAAACACATTTGCACACACTTCCACGTCAGCTACGTCTGACGCTGACGAGCTTCGTCGCTCAATCGATTAGGTATAAAATGTTAATATGAGTCAATAGATAAGATTTAAAATAGGCACGACCTTCAGATATCGTATTAATACAAACAAATAAATATTCTTCCGTTTGTTCATCCAGAGTGTTTAATGGCTGATTTTAATTGTGTCATTTAAATATTAAATAGCGTGTGTAGCAATTCTTTCATTGCCTTAAGCTGAGTGAATGAGGTTACGGCTCGATTTGTGGTGGATATTGATGTAAGGTTTCTCCTGTATCTTCACTCACTCGTTGAAAGGCAGCGCAAGCGCTATTTTACACCGGTTTTTTGTGAGGCCGTTGTATCACTCCGGTCGAGCCGGCAAATTCATGCCGAAGCGTGGCGTGGCGAAAAATAGTGAAGTACCGTGGCCACGGTACTTCACTATTGTTCTCATTAATACAATACTAACGTTTGGCCGCAGCACCGCCCACGTGTGTATCGGATATCGCGGTAAATATTAGCTTATGCCCTTACCCAAGAATCAAAGGAAGATCCTTTGTAATTTGATCCAAATCTGTTCAGCGGGCCAGTCGTGCAATCGTCACAGACAGAAAATGGAATGGGCCGGCTCGACCGCGGCGGTACTACCCTCGCACAGAAAATCAACGTAAAATGACAGCGTTCGTGCTGTCGTGTTTCGTTGGTGAGTGCGAGACCGGAGGCCCAATTAGTCTAGTCAACAAGTACCATACTTGTTGACTAGACTAAAAGATGCAGCAGCATCACTAGGCCGCCATAGTGTGGGTCTCCATACTGCATTGTCTGCATTCGCAATGAGTATGGTGACCACCACTCTTGGATTCTGCTTGTGCTTTCCATCAGGCAGAGTAGAGTCATTTTGGCGGGCCAAACATAAAAAAAAAAATAATAATAATAATATTGACAGACAGAGCTACTTTTGAATCTATAATATTAGTATGGTTTTTGCAATTTAAAATAAAACCAGAACCGAATCCAGATAATATCAATAAATATAAAATCTCACCATGTTGTAAATGATTATCAACAATCAAACGTATCAGTGCCACATCACCTAATTATATAAATTAAGTGTTATCTAGTATAAGCGGAAATAGCGGAATTACTATTTTTAGCGTGTTTATGACGTCACTTAACCGTTTATGAGGAAAGATGTGGAGGGTCTCAACTCAATCTGAGCTCTCTTTTACAGTAGATAACCTCAGAACTAGACATGTTTTAGCATCGCGAGGGTAGAGTTTCTCAAATAAGAAACAATCTTTCCATATTATAATTTTAAAAAACTAAACAACCGCGCTTTTTTAAATATACCAACTAGTATGTAAGCACTGTTGTACATTACGTAGTTTTTAAACGTTTAACGCTACCATGGAGGGGGTATGAATCACAGAGTATGAATGCACTGTTGCACATTACGAAGTTTAACTTCTTCCGCGCGGAGCCAGGAGGGACTCCACGCATTTAAGTGTGTCTTTCTATCTGCTGTCTGGTAAAACTCTGTCTTGCGTTTCTGGAATTACATGCGTTTATGGGGACTAAGAACTTACCATAAGGAGAACCGTCAGTTCGTTAGGTCATTATTAACAGCCTTAATAGTCTACTGCTAGAGGCCCAGACTTTAATAAGTTTACTATCCCACGCTGGCAAGACGGGTCTGTCAAGTATTTTTTCTCTTTACAAAGCTGCTGTCGTGTATAGTGTCGGGTCTTTTGACACGCACAGGTAATGATACTCCGTATTACATTCTAGAATCAAACTCACTTGTATTTATTACACTACTAGTTCTTGCTCGCTCGCGGCTCCGCCTGCGTGTATGTCGGTTATCGCGGCAAATAGTAGCCTATGTGTTATTCTGATGTATAAGCTATATTACTGTAAAGTTTCATCCAAATACGTTCAGTAGTTTTTGCTTGAAAGAGTAACAAATATCCATCCATCCATCCATATTTACAAATTTTCGCGTTTATAATATTAGTAGGATTTTAATTATCTTTACACCTGACCGGTTTCGCATTTTTATGTAACCATAACCTTTGAGAATGCCATAAGGCGAAACCGGTGTATAGGTAATTAAAATAGTGGATTAGTACAAGTGAGTTTGATTCTAGAATGTATTACAACAAGTTCCATCAAGTGCCGACAATCGAGAGTATAAATTATACTCCGTATTCTTAATCTGTCGCCACAAGTTATAATCAGATACTCGTTAAATAATCTTGTTATACATCTGTAAGCATATCGGCCAGCGTGTTTTTTATCAACAACATTTTGTACACGTGGACAGGAAAAGGTAAAAGGAAATCACGATCTCATAACGTGCTTTATCTCTTTGGCCAAGGTTACGAACGGTGGAGTCGCGAAACTAATCAGGTTCTGTTACATAAATATGCACATATCTATACAATCTATACATCTATACAAATAAATAAAATTGAAGTGTCTGTTTGTATTATTTAAATAACCGCTTTTTATTAAATTGTAAATTGTAGGTAGTAGAGCCACGCTGATTTCAGCACGAATGGGCCGGCTCGACCGGGGCGGTACTACCCTCGCACAGAAAATCAACGTAAAATGACAGCGATCGTGCTGTTGTGTTTCGTTGGTGAGTGCGAGACCGGAGGCCCAAATAGTCTAGTCAACAAGTTCCATACTTGTTGACTAGACTAAAAGATGCAGCAGCATCACTAGGCCGCCATGGTGTGGGTCGCCATACTGCATTGTCTGCATTCGCAGTGAGTATGGTGACCACCACTCTTGGATTCTGCTTATGCTTTCCATCAGGCAGAGTAGAGTCATTATGGCGGGCCATACATAAAAAATAAAATAAAAAAATGCATAATATATATATTGTTACTATTGTTAGGTGTATCCCAACTCTAGCGATAAATTATGCAGTGCGAACCTATAAAAAGACGGTACTTGGCTATGCACACTCACTTGTTGTTGGAGAAGCGGTCGGTAAGGTGTTTTAATAGGATCGTAAGGCATACATCAACCCTTGTCGTTTAATGTTATATCGTTGTAAACCTATTGCGTTATCGTTGTAATGTCGATCTGTATGTATTTCGTGAATTGTTTGTAATCATGAATTATAAGATGCGTTTGTTGTTTAGTGTTTTAATTATAAATGAGAACTGAGGTTAGGCTACCTCCAATTTGTTATTTTATTTAATTCTCTCTTAGGTTATAACAGTATGTATACACGGTACATGTACCAAAATATCATTTTTTACCATTTTTGTCTGTCTGTCCGTCTGTCTGTCTGTCCGTCTGTCTTTCTGTTTGTTCCGGCTAATCTCTGGAACGGCTGGACCGATTTTGACAGGACTTTCACTGATAGGTAGCTCATGATATAAGGCGTAACTTAGGTACTTTTTTCAGACTAGCTTCGCCCCGCGGCTTACCCGCGGCTTACCCGCGGAACGACAATAATTGCGGGTAACACCGCAGGGTTCTGCTAGTCATTAATATGATAATAGTATAATATAGTTAATCTATTTATAAGTTCATAATAAAGTCATGTAATGGAAAATCTCTGTGTGTAATAAATACCTAAAACTTTACTCTGATTTAAGTTAATTGCGAATAATAATTTTGCTTTTTAACCGACTTAAAAAAAAGGAGGAGGTTTCTCAATTCAACCGATTTTTTTTTTATGTATGTTCGTGGATAACTTAGTCGTTTATGAACCGATTTTGATGAATTTTTAATAGAAAGGAGATATCCCTACGGTAGTACCATGATAAGGACACTAAGATCTGATGATGGCATCCAAGAGAAATCGAGTCGAACCTTGAAGTCGGTTTTTATTTTATTAAAATTTTACTTTTGTCCTGTGTAGTTTTTTTTTTTATGAAATCGGCGGGCAAACGAGCAGATGTATCGCCTGATGGTAAACGATTACCGCCGACCATGTACACCTGCAACACCAGAGGCGTCACAAGTACGTTGCCGGCATTTGGGGGGATGCAGGGAGGGGAGATAGGGGGAGGGGGGTTGGGGTATGGGCCTCCGGTATCCTCACTCACTCGGTGAAACACAGCGCAAGCACTATTTCACACCGGTTTTCCGTGAGGCCGTGGTATCACTCCGGTCGAGCCGGCCCATTCATGCCGAAGCGTGGCTCTCCCACGTCTAGTTTCCTTCCTTAGCCGGCTCTTACGACAGCGACGAGATGAACAGGGGTGGTGAGACTCCGTTTTCTTAATCCGTCCGACCACCAAAAAAGGAAGTGGTTATCAATTCGACTGTATTTTTTTATGTTTGTTACCTCATACCTCATGTTTCCAAGGTAGTAGAGCCACGCTGATTTCAGCACGAACGGGCCGGCTCGACCGGGGCGGTACTACCCTCGCACAGAAAATCAACGTAAAATGACAGCGTGCTGTCGTGTTTCGTTGGTGAGTGCGAGACCGGAGGCCCAATTAGTCTAGTCAACAAGTTCCAAACTTGTTGACTAGACTAAAAGATGCAGCAGCATCACTAGGCCGCCATGGTGTGGGTTGCCATGCTGCATTGTCTGCATTCGCAGTGAGCATGGTGACCACCACTCTTGGATTCTGCTTATGCTTTCCATCAGGCAGAGTAGAGTCATTTTGGCGGGCCAAACATAAAAAAAAAAAAAAAAACTTTCGACTGGGTGAACCGATTTCGATAATTCTTTTTTATTTGAAAGCTAGTGTTTCCTATGTGGTCCCATTTCATAAATTGGACTAAAGTCCAGATCGAAGTCGTTTTTTTTTTGTTAATGTATCCACGTTTGTGAAGTTTGAACACGAGCACTAAGCACCGACTTGCATTTTTTGTAACGTTTAGTACCGACGTGAGGGCTGAGAAGCCGCTTATAGTTTGTATTGTGTTTTAAAGAAAATGTTGAAATAAATATTTGTCTTTAATGAAAATTACATGATCAATACGACGGTGTTTGTCAGGGTGGTCACACTTCGTTATCCGTACTTTTAAGAACAATGAATTGAGTTTGTTGCACAGAACAAAAAATATAGGTAGAAATGTTATGTAGGCGGGGCAGGCGCGCCGCGAAATAAGTCCAAATACCTCTATTTTGTCTGCTGGCATTAACTGAACGGTCGCATTCGCATTTTACTTTCAACGGGAAAAAACAATAAAACAATCATACATTGCGTATTAAATTCGATTACTAACTACATTGTTTCCACAAGAGTACGCAATGAACTGCATTTCCTGCGTGAATATTTCGATTTATTTCACCCGAACAGATTTAATGTAAGGCATAGGGGTGTGCCCAAATATTTATAATGCAATCGATACCGCAAAATTGTGGATGTCGATGATATTAGTTTGTGTTTTTCTTAAGTAGAAAGAGTTGATTTGTTTTTAACCGACTTCCAAAAGGAGGAGGTTCTCAATTTCATCGGTATTTTTTTTTTTTTGATGTATGTACATTGATTACTCCGTCAATTGTGGACCGATTTTGAAAATTATTTTTGTATTCGAAAGGGTATGCTCCCCATGTGGTCCCATGGCCACCATATCAGGATCTGATGATGGGATCCCAAGGAAATTGAAGGAAACCCTCAAATTTACGTGAGCGCCTGCAATAAAGTTAAGGCAATTGTCTGCATGCTTTCATATTCTGTAAACATCATGTCCGAAATATTTATTTATTATTTTATACAGTATGTTGTATGTTACCTTTAGTCGTATTCTTTCAAGTTATTTAGGTGAAATGATGATGAGAGACTTGAGAGAGACTAAAAAGCGAAAAATAAAAAAAAAAGTTCGTTTAAAAAACCGACTTCAAAAACTGAAAAGTATAAAATAACTTAATTTGTATGTGCTACCTATTCATAGGTTTGAAGTCGGTGCCGAGCCAAAATGTAATAGTAGGACTCGCCGCGCGTGACCTTGAGCGGGATAGCTGCTCTTAGCGTAGGACAAAACAACCGAAGCGTCGGTGACGTCGTTGACGTTCGTCTCGGAATTTTTTTTGGAAAGCTTTTTGATGAAATGGAATAGGAATAATAGAAATATTTCTTTTAAAACTTAAAACATATTTTGAAGATTAACATTTTCAGGCCGTCCGACGTCTATACATTGTTTTTTGTATTTAAATTTTGATATAAAAAATGTACATCTTGTGAGGATATAAAAATAACCTCATAATTACTGTTGATTACAGGGTTCTACAGAAAAATTTTTAAGATTATGTGTGTTACGTCTATAGAAAGTTGTGTCGTGTTGATAAGTAGGAAAAGGCAAACTCCAAAATTAGATGTACAATATGTACTTATGTTTTGACAAAACAAATGTCTTATTTTGATATTAACACAAGAAACTAGTACAATTTCACTCAATCAATTTCTAAGACAGTGAATTTCATATAAAAAATAGGATAGCGATATTTAAAAGTAAGAACTATTTCATATAGAAATTAAGCAAATTTAATTATTACAATCGACAGGACCACATCTCTACGGTGGGTGGGTCATAAAGACGAAGATCCACCTCTAAACACAAAATTGCACGTAAAACTCTACTTAATGCCAAGAGCATAAGGTTGTAGTTTAATATTATATTCATTAAATCCCTTGGACGAATTAGAATAGACTTAGTTATGTGTGTATAATATTATTAATCGTTTATGTGTGCGTCCCGGCGACAAAAGATTACTTACGAAATTACGTCAAAGGCTTTTCTAGTAGTTCTGTGGTTTGTTGCGTCCTTTCTTCTTATTAGGTCGACTCATCTGCTCAAAAAAGTTTAACTTGCAAAAATGTTCATGTAACCTAACAGCCTGTGACCACGGCCGAATTACCGTAAAAATAATTATTATGATTTCAGTTTATTTCAATGCCAGATAAATGCGCACTACATGGATATGTAATACACTGGACAGAATGCCCACACAGTTTCACATTTAAATTAAGAATAAATACTCCTTTCAACTTTGCCTCTATCACAGCATGTTCTTTCTTTTCGTTTTCAAATGTTCACTTCTGGATGTCACCAGATGTCACTTTTTTTCCTGTCATTCTAATCAACACTTCAAATTCAATAGTAAATATGATTGTCCCGCTCTAGAATTTCGGATTTATTTTTCTGTTATTACTTTATTTTTATTAATGTTTTAAAATTATTCTGTGCATTATTTATTTTTCTACTAAAGGTAAGCTTTTTATCAAAAAACCATGTATATTCGGGGTATCAGAATTTTTTTTTCTAAGTGTTAAGGGTTCCCTAGGTAGTATAAGAGCCGGCAAGGGAGTCGCCAGCCCTTGGCCTAGGTAGGTAGGGGCATTTTTTTTTTTTTTTTTTGGAGAGGGTGCCTTTTTGGAGAAGGTGCCCGCTTCTGTGCGGGCAAGCGCTGGGAGGGGTCTGGACGGCGTAATAACTGCAGTTCCCGGACTCCTCCCTCCTCAGGCGCAGAGTGGCACACCGTGTGGTTTTAGTCGGTTCGAGTCCGACACACCGCCCCGCCGCAAGCCCCGGCGCGGGTGACGGTCCGAGGGGATTTCCACACGTAAAAAAAAAAAAAAAAAAAAAAGGTAGGTAGGGGCATTGCGGTTGTCTCTTATTTACCCGCGATCCCCAGCGTAGGTGAGAGACGGAACACCGGGGGTTTTAGTCAGTAAGAGTCTGACAGACCCCTTCGCCCTCTCCCCAGGGCGGAGGACATCAATGAGGATTTCCCCCGTCAAAAAAAAAGGTAGGTAGGTAGTAGAGCCACGCTGATTTCAGCACGAACGGGCCGGCTCGACCGGGGCGGTACTACCCTCGCACAGAAAATCAACGTAAAATGACAGCGTTTGTGCTGTCGTGTTTCGTTGGTGAGTGCGAGACCGGAGGCCCAATTAGTCTAGTCAACAAGTTCCATACTTGTTGACTAGACTAAAAGATGCACAAGCATCACTAGGCCGCCATAGTGTGGGTCGCCATACTGCATTGTTGTATTCGCAATGAGTATGGTGGCCACCACTCGTGGATTCTGCTTATGCTTTCCATCAGGCAGAGTAGAGTCATTTTGGCGGCCCAAACATAAAAAAAAAAAAAAAAAAAAAAGGTAGGGGCAAGTTACCACCGTCGATGGCCTTCTCGGTCAGAGACGACGGGGATTTGGAGGCGGATGTGCTCGCCGAATTTTATCGGCGGACGGCTGACTTCCAAGTGGAGAGCGGCCTCCGCCCGAAGAGGCACGTGAGTGACGTGAGGCCGCTCGTCGAGTCACGGTGGCTCGTTAGCGAGACAGAGGAATGCAACCTGCCTCTCTGCTTAGCGTATGTGTGTTCGTCACCATAGAGACCTAGGCTGTCCTGGAATGATCCATGCAGAGATGCCTGGGCGACTGCCGATATGTCTAAGTGCTGAGATGTCTGTACGAAGCCGCAATGATGACCGGCCAAGTACAAGAATAGAGCACAAGACCAATTCCATTGTATCGTGGGGTTAGACAAAGAGACATTATTTTTCTCCCAAACTGTTTGCCAATGCATTGGAAGATGTATTCAAAACACTATATTTGCCCGTGGAAATAACTCTATTTGTACTCTGTTATTACTCTTTTGGGGATCAAATTTACCCTTTGTGTACCCTTAACCATGTATGCTCTCCGGTAAACACACTAAGGGCCAGTTATACCAGTTTCTGATAAAGTTTCAGATAGTTATGTCATATAACACTATTTAACAGATAAAGGTTGTTGATTAATATATGGTTATTCAATATAGTGTCTCTATACGAGACTTGTGAAACCGAAACCTGTTATCTGACAGAGAACTTCAAAATAGTATACCAGGGACTTGGTGGAACTGGGCATTAGTTATAATAAGCTACAATAACTATAGTAAACCCTTCTATATTAATAATATTATTATTGGCTCTTAGAATCTAATATATCCTTCTCTCTCAAATACTACAATGTGTCTGAGTGAGGAGACTAAATAGACGCATACGCATTACAATAACGATAATTATAGTTTTGACGAACTACGAAAGACTAATTGCCAGCTTTTTTTACAGCTAATTGCGATCCGAAGGCCATCACTATATCGGTTTTCCTAACTAAGTATATACAAAAATAAATTAAATTAAATTTTGCTGATGCTGTCAAAGTAATTATGTAAGACATAACGCGGAACATAAGTATTAATTGTTTGCTACTATGGTAACTATTTGTTTGCATTTAATTACTCGAATACTTAGTCTGTTTGCATTAATTTCTGCGAGACTTTGGATTGATAAGCAGAGAAGTGCAAGGTCTCTTATAGCCAAATATCTAACTTGGAATCAAATATTTTAAAATAAGCAATTTTTTTGATGTATGGCCCGCCAAAATGACTCTTCTCTGCCTGATGGAAAGCATAAGCAGAATCCAAGAGTGGTGATAACCATAATCACTGCGAATGCAGACAATGCAGCATGGCGATCCACACCATGGCGGCCTAGTGATGCTTCTGCATCTTTAAGTCTAGTCAACAAGTATGGAACTTGTTGACACTGTAATTTATTGCTGAATTAGGTAACAATACACAAATCGAGGCCTACTGATTTGCTAGTACGGACTGTACACAAATCGAGGACCACTGAGTTGCCAGTACAGTCCACTTGAACCTTAACTACACGTATGACATAATACCATCATAAAGTTTCCTCACTTA
The DNA here is from genome assembly GCA_949125395.1 of Diaphora mendica. Classification (NCBI taxonomy): domain Eukaryota; kingdom Metazoa; phylum Arthropoda; class Insecta; order Lepidoptera; family Erebidae; genus Diaphora; species Diaphora mendica. The sequence continues at coordinate 27,266,501 of OX421318.1, read as the reverse complement.
TTTATGTTTCAGATTGAAATGTCTCTATTGCGGCCTTTGCAAGTGTTTAAGGCAGCCAACAAATGTCTGAACGTCTGTAATAGTAATGTAAGTCCATTTTTTTCTTTTAAAAACATCTCCCGCGTATACTCTGTGTTGGGACAATCATTCATGAAATTCAAAGTATAACAAGACTGTTTTGTGTTGTGGATCATAGTTTTTTGTGTTGATCAAAGTTACAACAACTAATCGCAGTACGAAGTAGCAAGGTGTCTCCTTAAGCCACTGTCATTCGTGCAGTTGATAATATATTTAATAATATAGGTAATATATAATAATAATATAGCAATTATTTCTCTCATCACAAAGGTGGACACAATAATGATGATGTATCAGAACCATACACATACTATTTACAGCCCTCAGTAATTCCATAACACGTATTTAATTAGAAACCAAAACAAGAAGAGAATGGTAATGGGAATGCTAATTATATTAAACAGGCATCTAACACTCCTAAGAATAAAACACAAAACTCTTTAGGTTCAAAACGAAGACATCCCAAAGCTTTCACGCTTCCCTAAATGATAAGTAGGTAATACCCTAAATGATAAGTAGGTAATACCCTAAATGATAAGTAGGTAAAACCCTAAATGATAATTCGTCCTGAGAGGTGTCGTTTTGAGAAATGCACTGTTTTGAAACTGGGCGAATCGGAAAAAGACATTAAAGAAATTACCGACTTCGGAAGTAAACGTTTAACACCCGTATTTTATCAACAATAATTGAGTTAACTTCACGTAATAGGAGTCAAAGCTCCTTTTAAAATTGAAGATGACAAAATAAGGAGTACAATTTTCTAGTAGAGAGGTAGAAAAAAAAGCAATTTAATTAGGCACTCTTTTTTTAACTTTTCCTTTACCTTCTAAGTTCCTTAACCTTAAGATATTGTTAGTAAATTTAGGTCAATTTTTTTTTGATCTGAGTTAGTAAAATATTGCTTATAATAATGACTGAAGTTACATAATATGAGATTAATTACTTTTTAATTATTATTTTAGTTAAAAGGCTTAGCTTCCTTTTCGACAAAAGAATCGTTTCTAAGCGGTACAAACGCAAACTTTCTTGAAAATCAATACCTAGAATGGGCGCAGTCGAAGGGATCGATTGATTCTGTAAGTATGCTGTTTAATTTAAGTTATTTGTTTAATTTAAAATAACTTAAATAATTGTTATATTTTGATAGAATATTGGTCGTAATATTTCATTCACGGTCGTTCTTTGTCAGCGAAGCTTTTATCAGCGAATCTCTCACTTGTGTGTGCAATTTCACCGCACATCCTAAATCGTTGGCTATTAAATAATAGGTCTTTACCTATGAAATTGCCGTTTTGTATGCAATAAGTGAAAGTACTTATTTTTTCAAACTTTTTTATTTCTGTTATTCGAAGTAATCACCTATGCAATCGACGCATCTTTGCCAACGCATTGGCAGTTTATTGACGCCTTTCTTGTAAAAATGAGCTGGACGGGAGGCAACAAACTCTTCAAAGGCATTTTGTACTACCTCTCGGGAATTGAATTTTTTACCCACTAAAAAGTTGTCTAAATTTTGGAAAAGGTAATAGTCGGTAGGTGCAAAGTCTGGTGAGTATGGCGGATGAGGGAGAGCTTGCAACCCCAGCTCTTGCAGCTTGGAGACTGTCTGTTGCGCAGTATGGAGTCGCGCGTTGTCGTGAAGCAGCTGCAAGAGCTGGGGTTGGAATCTCTCCCTCATCCGCGATACTCACCAGACCTTGCACCTACCGACTGTTACTTTTTCCTAAATTTAGACAACTTTTTAGTGAGTAAAAAATTCAATTCCCGAGAGGCAGTGCAAAATGCCTTTGAAGAGTTTGTTACCTCCCGTCCAGCTGATTTTTACAAGAAGGGCATCAATAAACTGCCAATGCGTTGGCAAAGATGCGTCGATTTCATGGGTGATTACTTCGAATAACAGAAATAAAAAAGTTTGAAAAAATAAGTACTTTCACTTATTGCATACAAAACGGCAATTTCATAGGTAAAGACCTATTATTTTAAAGTAAAATGCAATCGAAGAATACTAGTCTAGCATTTTTTTTCTAGAGTAAAAGCACAGCACTACTCTGCCTGATGGAAAGCATGAGCAGAATCTAAGTATGATGGTCTCTATCCTCATTGCGAATGTGGACAATAAAGCGTGGTGACCCACACTATGGCGGCCTAGTGAAATGCTTTTTCACGCGCCGCCTCTTAGTACTAAATGTTTCTAAACATGACCGGTTATAGCAGATAAGATGTTAATATTCTGAGAATTTTATTTTCCTTAAAAGCCTCGGTATAAGCCTTACGTTAAGGAAAATAGTTACAAAGCAGTATGAGTGTTTATTGTGGAGTTGAGCTAAGGATAACGCGGTCTTAAATACATATGTTTTAAATTACGTATCCGCTCTCATACGAAAAATTTTCTAACTATCTGTTATTTAAATACTCACTTTGTGAAATTATCGACGAAGCTCTCTAAATATTTATTTTAAATATTTTTTTTTGCAGTCTTGGAACAGTTTCTACGACAGTCTTTGTGGCAATGCGCTGAAGATAGAGGATGTTGAAGATGAATTTGCTCCACGCCAAAGTAAGTAGTTTCAATATTCCCTCGACACTTTAGGATTCTGGGATAAAATTAGTAAATAAATTTAGCTTTTTTCTAAAAATCTTTGCTGTAAGATTCAGTAGCTGAAGGTTTTTTAGTAAAAGTAAATTTGTGGAAAATGATATCATTGAAATGTCGTTAAATTCATGTCCGCTTTCTTTAGACTGTAGGAAATAAATAAGGAAGGAAATATATTCGAAATTGAATAGTCTCATATTGTGTTGCATATATTTCACAGAAATCCCAGAAAAATCTTCTGGAAAAGATGTTAGTGAGGAACAAATAAAGCTTCATTTAGCAGTTCAAAACTTGATCAGAAGTTACCAGGTAAGGACCACAACTACTGACACGTGGGAGAGCCACGATTCGGCATGAATGGGCCGGTTCGACCGGAGTGATAAACACGGCCACACAGAAAACCGGTGTGAAATAGTGCTTGCGCTCTGTGTCACCGAGTGAGTGACGATACCGGAGGCCCATACCCCAATCTCCCTACCCCTACCTTCCTCCCCATCCCCAAAAGGCCGGCAGCGCACTTGTGACGTTTCTGGTGTTGCAGGTGTCCATGGCGGCGGTAATCGCTTGCCATTAGGCGATACGTCTGCTCGTTTGCCCGCCTATTCCTTAAAAAAAAACTTGGTGTTTGTAACAATACATTCTTGAAATGAAAATCACTTGTACTTATATTCCACTGACACGTTTGATAACTCCATAGGGTGTGATCGGTCATTTCAATATTAGTTGAAATTTGAAAAAAAATTAACGTCGCGGTTATAAGACTAGTTACACTAAATAATCACAAATTTCAACAAAAAGAAAAAACCGACTTCAAGAACTGGACCAAACTGAAATGGGACCACACGGGAAGCACTAGCTTTCAAATAAAAAAAGAATCATCAAAATCGGTTCACCTAGTCGAAAGTTATGAGGTCACAAACATTTTAAAAAACAGTCGAATTGATAACCTCTTCCTTTTTTTGAAGTCGGTTTAAAAGTAAAAGTGAGACTAGACTTACGACCTAAAAGCATTACAAACAAGTTGGACTAAGGCCTTTCTATCGTAAATCGCACACGTAGATACTAGCTACATGCGTCGTGAGTATTATATTTTAAACTAAGTATAAGAAAGATTTGAAATTATTGTAAATATATTGACTATAACAAAACTTTATAACTTTGGTAGAATCTGGGTCTGTATATCCCATCAACAGACTGACCTGCCTAGGATTGCCTAAGTTAGCCTACTGACCTCGGCGTGTAAAATTATCTGAAAAATTTTACTTACAAAAATTGATATTGTTTATCAGTGCCATTTATTCGGCGACTCAGGGGCGTCTTTACCTATACTGCAGGGTAATATAGGTAGTATATATACTTCGTGTTAGAAGTACCGGCCGCGGCACTTTTAATAAATCTCTACGCCGCTCGTATATTATCGTATAATAAACCTCGCTACGCTTGTTGTAGTTCGCTACGCTTATTGTGGCTCGCCACGCTTATTGTGGCTCGCTAAGCTTATTGTAGCTCGCAACGCTTATTTAAACTCGCTATGCCTACTGAAGCTCGCTACGCTTACTGAAGCTCGCTACGCTTACCAAGCGCTAATGTAAGCAGACGGGTGCTTCATGGCCTAGAGACGCTTTTGCGGCTGCCACTTGGCAACGAGCTTCGTCATTATATAAAAGTTTCTCCTCTTTAGCTCCTCCAGAGCTGTTTGGTTTCTCTGATCAGATCTAATGAATGTTCTAGACTAGAGGCCACCTACTAGCGAAAACCGACCCCTTGGAACTAACATTGCCGGCGAGGATGCTCAACATGGCGACGAAGTTACCACTCGATACTAAAGCGTTGGATAGTATTATAGTTGCTCGGGAATTGGGCGGCGTCCTGAGTAAGTCTCTGATTATCAATATTCTAAATTGTTGTCCAATGGTTAGTGACCCTAAGGCCTAACTGCAAAACTAGAGATAGTGGGCTCAATTGCCACTAAAGGCAAATAAGTATGATGAGCACGGCCTTTGTACTATCTTTGGGTGTTTATAATACGAGCTGACCCACGCAACCTCGTTTGCGTCTCCTATTGCCCGTAGCGTAACGATTTTCCCCCGTTTTTTGAAAAATTCTTCATTGGTGCTCAGCTCCTATTGGTCTTAGCGTGATGATATATAACCTATAGCCTTCCTCGATAAATTTACTATCCAACACTGAAAGAATTTTTCAAATCGGACCAGCGGTTCCTGAGATTAGCGCGTTCAAACAAACAAATAAACAAACAAACTCTTCAGCTTTATAATATAAGTATAGATAATTAGTATGTATTTAGAAATATAGAAGCATAGTTTAACCTGTATTGAAGTCTGTTTTACTTTCCTAAGTAAATTAATTATCTACATCCTTTTTTGTAGTTATATTACATTCGTTTTGGTCATTATTAGCTTTATTACATTCGGTATGGTCACCAAAAATTTACAAGAAAAAAAATTAAAGACAATTGTTCACTCCTCCCACCAATGATAGCGATCACCTTGATGAAGTTTATAATACCTATGGCCCATAGATAGGCATACAATCACTAAGCTATTGGTCCATTGGCGAGAAGAATGAGCTTTACGGCGATTCACCGTGTTCTTAATCTACACTAAAATCATTTAGCACTTACTGGAGTGTGTGGCTTCAATGCTCGACCTTGGCGTTCCAAGAGATATCTCTTGGGTAGAATCTTCTCTGCTCTGCTTCTTCACACAAACATAAACTCCTAAAGTGATGTACAACTTCTAAGGTATTCGAATTACAACAACTCGCTTCAGCTAACGCGGAACGAGCCTACCAAACTCGCGAGTCCACGACCTAACACAATACGGTTTATCACTAAAGAGACCGCGGGTCAATGGACAATACAATTAGCTTACTATCCATTAATTTCAACAATAAAAATAAATCGTCGGCCGGTTTCAACACGCGTCTTTCAAGTCCTTTTTCACATATTAACCTCAAACGTCAAAACGTCAACACGAACCAGAGACAATCAAAATGTTGCCAGTACAATGACGTTCGAAATCCAACAACAATAATCGAGCAGATTTTGTTTACACAATTCGAAATATACTTAGAACCCTATAATATCTGTCATTTGATAATAATAATAATAAAGCTTTATTTATTCCATACAGAAAAATAATAATAATTAATATATTTCCTATTTAAAATAAATCAAATAGAAATATTATATAAATGACAACTTATTTGGAATTGAACATGCATTAAATATTATTGAGATTATAACATAATTAGATGATTACAATATTCATAATTATTTCTGCATGGACCCCTTTCGGGTAAAAGCCTCCTCTAAGGCACACCTCTTATTTCTATTCTTGGCGGTGTTCAGCCAATCCCAACCAGCCGTTGTTACAATTTATTAACTTTTCACCAAGACGTCGGACTTCACACCATTTCACACAATCCTATGTCGTCGTGCTTGATGTATTGTAGTTTACTTTGTGTGGTATAATATTATATATAATATAAGTTTTAGTTAGAAAATAATGATTTTGCATTGAAGGTCCAGATATTAAACGTGTTGAAAATCTTCTTTAAAGTGGTTGCTCTTAGAGGGTTTTGGTCGAACTCTCCCGCGGTGACCGGCCGTACTGGGAGATGATAGGTGAGTGGGGGGTCCGGTGGTGATTGTTACTATTTTTCTTTAAACTGTGATCTCTTTGTTTGAATTTGAGGTGCTTATTTCTGGGACAATACAAGTTTAGGCGTCTGTATTATGTAGTTTTTCATGTTTGTTGCTTTGGTTTTCTTCAAAGGTTGCTTATCAATATATTGAGTTTCTTGGCTAACAGGTTGAGTTGTCTCCGGGGATTCAGAAAGGTTTCTCTTGTTTGGTTGGTTGCGGGGAGAGTGTTTCTTATTCAATATAATTAGTTTGTCGTATTTTATAACTCCTATATTGCCTGCTTCCTTTTCTCTCTCTAGCTGGACTTGTAACTCCTTGCGCTTTTTTAATATTTCAATTGGATAATCTTCTTTTAAGTAGTATGCGGTGTTTTGTAGACAATATTTGCTTTTCTGAATCTTTAATTTAAAACCTAATGTATTAAATGTTATAACCACTGGTCTGATCTTCTCACCCCTTTTTCCTAGTCTTCTTACTGCTTCAATATTGTTAATCTCACAGGCTACATTAAAATGTGTATTTATTATACTGATTATCATTTCTTCAAGTTCGTGGTATGAGTTTTCGCGCTCTTCTACACCAAATATAACTAAGTTTTTGCGTCTAGACTGTCTTTCTAAGTTGTTTATTTTTCTGTTTTGTTCTTCAATTTTTTTCTAAAAGTTAATTTTTTTGTTCTAAGTTGCTAAACTTTTCGGTAAGGCTGTTAACTATTGTGTTTTTGATGTCTTCCTTCATCTTTATCATTTCTTCTTTTTGCTGTTTCATATCCTGTTGCATATTTATTTACATATTTTTGATTTCTTCCATTATGTATTAAAAATTTTATGTTCCTTTTAGTGACCTCTTTTGGAAATGTACAGTACTTCTTCTTCTTCCTCTCAATCGAATATATCGATGCTTAATAAGTAGTGTCGTTAGTTGTCGCTAGATGCCAGGTTACGGTTTGGCCCGCGGTTTGTCTCAGATGTTTTCGACGAAGAACGTTAGATGTCGCTAACTTGTCGTTGCGTTGTTGTTTTCGTCACAACACTGCACTTTGGAGGTAGAAACAAAAATTGTGGTAAAAGTAAAAATTGTCTTTCACTTAGGTGTTTTTGTATTTTTGTAGCAAATTCAGCGGCGACACACACATAGGGGTAGTCTGAGGGGTAGTAGGTACAATATTCCTATAAGATTTCCTGTTAGATGTTGAGGTTTTCACTTAATTCGATAATCTTTCGGTGGATTGTATTTATGCACTTTTATTCGTTTTTCGTTGGATTTTCACTGTGTTCTATATATTTTTGGGACAATTTCAGCACTTTTCAGGTATTTTTGCACAATTCTTACTTTTTTTGAGTATCTAAACATTTATAAAGTTTATTTAATTACGAGCACGATGTTGACAGTGGCACAGTTGCGCCCCCACTCGTCATTTGATAATAATTGGAGTAAAATAGCTGCTAAGTTTAATATTTTTTCAAATTTAGCTGAGAAACATATGGACATGGTGTTCACATTACCCGACCGAACATTTATCGGAGGCAAGGAGAAAGCGCTCACCCTCAGGTAAGCTCGTGATCAAGCTGTTTGACAAAATACCCTGCTGCTGAGTGCTGTCTTTATAGGCCAATAAGCTGGCCTACTTTAAAATGGTGTCTGCCAATCCAACCTTAACGTATAAAACAAGTGCATTTTTTGGTGGGAATGCTATTGTCATGGTGGTACGATATTAATGTTCTTCTTGGCATATACGTATATTAGCGGTTTATTCCACTTTGTTCACCTGGGTGACATCACCTGGGTAAATAAAGTAGACACCTTGGACGTTTGTCACCTAGGAGATATCACCCAGGTGAAATGAGGACACCCAAAAAACTACTTTATTTATCCGGATAATATCACCCAGGTGAACAAAGTCGAATAAGCCACGGTTGGTCGGATTTTAATACCACCGTGCAGAAAAGGTTTTGCATTTGTCTAAATCGAAGCATGCGATAGCCAAGCTGGTTAAATTAATAAAGTCATGATTATCATCATTATCAAATTGTAAATACCTAATTAGTTAATAATTATTTTTTTATTTCATTAGCTTAACTATAATTATTCTTATTTATATTATTTTTTTAAGGGAAATAATTCACCGATTGGAGTACGTGTATTGCGCATCTATAGGAATCGAGTACATGCATCTTTACGATATAGACGGCGTGTCGTTCCTCAGGAAATGTATGGAGACACCGGGCTCTTATGATAGGACCCCGGAACAGAAGAAATTGACCATGAAACGTCTCACCAAGGCTGTGTTGTAAGTATATTCATATGCTGGTGACTTTTAATAAGGTTCTGAAACCCCTGTGGCCAGTATGGTACACTGTACAGTAGACCAAAAGACCAATATCCAGAAGTGGACTGTTAAAGGCTGTTGATTATCATGATGATGATTTAGCAATAAGTGGGGAATTAACAATACACAATTAGCAACAAACAAACAATAGTCCAAGTAGAACGCCTACGCTAACTTATATAGCAATACACATGACGCGTATGTCTGCCATAAATATAGCCGAGGCGTTAGTTCCTATAAACTTTAGAGTCTGGGGAGGTATTGGGCCCCTCAGATGGTGTCTGGCTGATTGGAAAATGTTTTAAAATATTATACTTATGATATTATATTAAATTCAGGCTTCCTAAAATGACGTGAGTTAGCATGGTTTTTTTCCACCTTTGATACCTGCTAACTGTAAAACGGCCCCGCTTTCAGCTTTGAGTATCCATTCCTTTCTGAGTATATGTTAGACTACCTACCCTAAAACTTTTATCTCTCCTAAAATGACGTAAGTCTGGGCTGACTGGGATCTCAGTCTATAACACTTAGGTAATGGTACCTCTCTTTTAGCTTTTTTATATGTAAGTATCTAGAAAAACATTAAGTTAAAAAAAAGAAAGGTAATAGAGCCACGCAATATTTCCGCATGAAGGTAAATTTCAGCACGAACAGGTTGGCTCGATCAGGGCGGTACTACCCTCACACAGAAGACCGACCTAAAATGATAGCATTCGTGCTGTCGTGTTTCATTGGTAAGTGCGATACCGGAGGGCCAACGATGCAGATGCATCTCAATAGTCCGCCATAGTGTGACCACCATTCTTGGAATCTGCTTATGTTTTCCATCAGGCGGAGTTGTCATAATAGCAGGCTCATATATAAAAAAACAATGTGTTATTTAATCAGCTTGGAAAAATTCTTCGCAACAAAGTGGCCAGCGGAGAAGCGATTCGGTTTGGAAGGCGGTGAAAGCATGATAGTGATGCTGGAGGAGATCGTTGACACCGCATCCCGACTTGGAGTCGAGTCCATCGTCATTGGCATGCAGCATCGAGGTTTGAACTTAATCTCATACCACTTACATCCTTTTAAACACATAAACGAAAGGTGACCATGACAACTTTTAACGACCAACGAACCGGCACGGCTTCGCACGGAATCTTTGAAATTCCCGAATTTTCTCTTCTATGCTATGCATGTATTACACATATAAACCTTCCTCTTGAATCACTCTATTTATTATCGAAACTGCGTTAAAATCCGTTGCGTACTTTAAAAGATCTTGAGTACAAAGTCCTTGAGTAATTCAAGTGGCACCGGTAATGTGATGTCGATGTGTTATAAAAGGGACTATAGATATGAACTATAATTTGATCCCGCTTACGTTATAAAAGGAAACTTGGCAAGGAATCAATGTTTAAGGAAAAAGGTGGTATGATGGATCAAGTAGGTAATGGCTGCCTATAACTGACTTTTACAAGTAGCGTTAAATTCCCTCTAAACTTAATAATGGTTAAGTATCTATGAATGAATATTATTATTTATTGTCTTTCCTCTAGGTCGCTTAAATATGTTGGTCAACGTGTGCCGAAAGCAGTTGGTAGATATTTTTGCGCAGTTTAAGCCCATGGAACCCAAGGAACCGGTCAGTCTTTTATTAGTTAAATTGACTTGCATAAAAAAAAAGGATATTACATAAATATCCAATAAAGATCAAGTTGATGGTAACACGACACAATTTTTACGGATTTCGACCTATATTCAAGTACCACAACTGTATTTAGTCAATAAACACTTTATGATCTTCTCCGTACCACCCGACGGTAGACTGGTAGAGAATGCCTATGGCATTAAGTGTGTCATTGTAAAGTTGGTGCATAAAGTTTACATAAATGAAATGGTCAGTTTTTCGAAAAAACTTGCGCACAATTATTCTTACATTGTTTGAGCTATTCTAACTCTGCTGGACATTAACGGTCATACAATATTCACAATTTTGACATGCGACAAAGACCCAACAATATCAAGAAGAGTTTTAAAATATTAATAGTATTATGATATCTGTAGGGATCCGGTGACGTCAAGTATCATTTGGGTACAAACATACACCGGTTTATTCGTCGCACAAACAAGTATATAAAGGTGTCTATGAGTGCCAACCCATCTCACTTAGAAACAGTCGGCCCTGTAGTTGCCGGTAAGACGCGAGCTGAACAATTCTTCAAAGGTGATAATGGGGATAAGGTGAGTATCATTGAAGAAATCTACATGATTAAAAACCCGGCAGCAATAAGACAAATATGTAATGCGCTAAATAGGCGAAAACAATACGAAGTCCGACGCAAACAACCTATTTTTACAAAAAGCTAACTTATTTTCGACGAACAAAGCCAAGAATATTTCTACTGTTCTTATTGAAGTTCGGTTAAGAAGTTCTTCTTTCTTTCTGCTCGTCGAAGTTCGGATTGTTTACATTAGATTTAAATCTTTTTAAATTCTGTTTATCCTTTTAAATATCAATTAACTTGGCAGCAATTAACATTAATACTTAAAGTAGTCATTCTTATATTCTTATAGAACTTAAATAACTAAAATATAAATACTTTTCTTGATTTTGATACCCTAATCGATAGATTTGTAGAAGTTTATTTTATTAACCTATTACCATATTGTGCCAAAAATTCGACATACATTGTTTTTCCTAAAATCCATCTTAGGACATGGATTTTGATCTTTAGATAAAACAATACCTTAAAAGTCGAAATCCATCCAGCCATTTAGAGGATACGAGATAATAGAGAAATTTATAAGAAAATATACAAGACACGCGCAAAAAATAACCATTCCTGGCAGTCGGGTAAAAAGAAGTACGAAGGATGGTAATTTAGTCTTCAACTTAATGAACTCTATTAATCACAGATAATGGCCATTATAATGCATGGTGACGCAGCTATCGCTGGTCAAGGCGTAGTGTATGAAACTGTGACCCAGACTAATTTACCTGCTTTCACCACTCGTGGATGCTTACATATCGTATGTAACAATCAGATCGGCTATACCACCGACCCTAGATTTTCCAGAAGCTCTCCATATTGTACAGGTAATTCCGACAATAAAGTAATATTTTCTTTTCCGCAAGATCCGTCAATTTAATTTAAATACAATTTAGGGCCGTTTCAATAACCTATCTTCAGTTTTAACTAGAGATGGTACTGATATTACCTTAAAATTATGTGGTTTTTTTCTTACAACTTAAACTTATCAACAAAGGGGAATTCACCCAAAATTAGGCTCCCAGTAACCTTACTTGATCGGGGACAAGCGACGAAGAAATAACTTCGTTATTAGCACCTTAGCATCTTTTGAAGACATCGTAATGTTACTGCTATCCCGTAGACTCATATTAGCCGAATCATGGTGATCCCACGATAACACGTTTTTTAATAGAACCTGAATGGCCAAATATTGGTATTCTTGTTTCAAAAAATCTATCCTATCTAGATCGATTTTGGAGCCGTTTCCGAGATATTCGATATGTCGAATAACTACTACCTTTTATAGATGTGGCAAAGGCCATAGACGCTCCAATTCTGCACGTGAACGGTGATGATGGAGACGCAGTGGCACATGTAGCGCGTGTTGCTATCGAGTATCGCTGCAAATTCAAGAAGGATGTTATGTTGGATCTGGTTTGTTACCGTCGCCACGGGCACAGCGAGGAAGATGAGCCAATGTTTACACAACCCTTTATGTACAAGAAGATCAAAAGCATGCCCACCGGTATCGTTAACTTTGTTTGGTAGTAACTTTTCGAGAGGTGGTAGTAACTTTTCTAACCGGCACAGCTGTTAGCCTTCATACTTCCTCTCCGTCTCCTAGAGACGGAGGGGAAGACTCGACTTGTTTATTCGACAAAATGCACTTTAATATATATTATGTACAAATTTGGCAGACAACCGGCGAGCGCGTTGCGAGCTTAATCTTTCAATTTAACCAATAGTGACGGACGAAGCTTACATAAATATGTGCACGCGCTGAGAATCAGTTCAATATTTCTTAAATAGCGCCGCGAGCGGACGTAGGTATGCTTAAATCGAGTCGGCGCGGCGGAGAGGCGCGACGGCGCGGTGCCGGCGCGCTGTTCACCAAGAGACATAGAAAACATCCAAACTCTGAAACAAATACTAGCAGATTATACAAACATTTGGTTTGATCCAGAAATCAAAATCGACGCAACAGCACAAAAGGCGCAAAGGCTACTATTGCGCCACCAAGCCAGGATTGGCAATGACCTTGGGTTTAGTTGGGTTGCATTTTTTCTTAATTACATTTCAATTACAGTCGATGTCGTATACTCTAATAAGTTGAAAGCCGAAGGCATAGCGTCTGATGCCGATATCAAAATGTGGCAGAAAGAGTACATGGATACATTAAATCAACACTTTGAACTCGCCAAAAAGGTTACCAAACTCAGCATCATGGACTGGATAGACACGCCCTGGACTGGATTTTTTGAGGCCGTGGATCCTAATAAGGTGAGATGGTTTGTCGATGGTAAGCTGATATTCATGTGAAACCGGTTGAACTAGTAGCCGACTCCAAATAATCTTGGGAATAATAAAGCCCATGAAGATGATTATTCTTTCGCCATTGTTATTTGGCGTTCCTCTAGCAGTATTAGTTTTTCCTTATGGTAAACGATCAGATATATGACTTGGACGGTGGTGACTAGGCTACCCGGGGACAGCTGTGACTCATATTAGACAAAAATATCAACCCCCCACCTCTCAAGCCCATGTGCCGTAGCACGCCTTTGTAAACTGATATCTATACAAATAAATATTTGATGTATCTGTTTCAAATTTTAACAGCTTTTCACTAAATTCATATGAAAGTATATTTTGAATATTTTTCGTCGTAAAGTTTTTTTTTATTTGTATATTATTCGTATGTTTTGTATTTTCATCAGATCTCAATTTAGAAATTTTTTGTCCGTCTCTTTGTTCCTGCTAATCTCGGGAACGTCTGAACCAACTTTGACGGCACTTTAACTTCAGATAGCTGATGATATAAGGAGTAACTTAGGCTACTTATTTTTAAACTAGTTTCATGCCACAGAGTTACGCGCAGTGTTACCCATGGTTGTTGTTGTAAAGGTACAACAAGAAGTGCGGGTAACACCGCGGGGTGAAGCTAATCTAAGCTAGTTAATGTATATTTTTGTAAGTGATTCTGTTATGATTGTCAGGTTAAAGAAACTGGCATATCTCAGACGACAATAAATACGATAGCCAACCACTTTGCTTCACCGCCAGAGAAATGGGCCTTCGAGATTCACAAAGGCTTAGAGAAGATGTTGGCTGCCCGACAGAAAATGGTAAAACTTGACATGAAACTTAATATTAATATTCAAAGTAGTAGAGCCACGCTGATTTCAGCACGAACGGGCATGACAGCGATCGTGCTGTCGTGTTTCGTTGGTGAGTGCCAATGATGCAGAAGCATCAGTAACCCGCCATCGTGTGGGTCACCATTCTGCATTGTTGCATTGTCTGCACGAGCAGTATGATGACCACCACTCTTGGATTCTGCTTTTGCTTTCCATCAGGCAGAGTAGAGTCATTGTGGCAGGGTAAAAAAAAAGTGTATATCGCGCAAGAACCAATCGATATTCGACGCCATGAATATCGATATAAGGTGTCTCCGAATATTCCGTGTCTCAAAAAAATCACCTTTTTCGATCGTTGTTTCGCAAATTTAATAATCTTACTTCGTAAAAGTATTCTCTTAGTAGGTTGTATGAGGTGGTTTGAAAAGCTTTAGAGAAGATAACAGTACTTGTTTATAAAAACTGAATTTGTTAATGTAAACTGATGCATAACTAATGCATTTTTGCATTTTCATTGTCTATCGCTTGGAGAAATGTGTAGAGTTCAAGGCGGCTATGTAGAAAAAAAATCTGCCCTTAGCCGGGTAGAAGGGTTCCGTACCATTATTTATACATGTCAAGGGTCTACCTGTTGCCATTATCAATTTCAAGCAAAGACAACCTAAAAATCACGTTTTTTGTATGGGACTGGGAGCCCCCTTAAATATTTATTTTATTTTGTTTTTTAGTCTTTTTTGTTATAGCGGCAACAGAAATACATCATCTCTGAAAATTTCAACTGTCACGGTTCATGAGATACAGTCTGGTGACAGACGGACAGCAAAGTATTAGTAATAGGGTCCCGTTTTACCCTTTGGATACGGAACCCTAACAATAAAAAACAATGTCTAGTATCATCGTTACTTTGGAAACTTTTCAGAACGTCTTCATATCCTATTCGACAAAAATACTCAAATAAAAATGTTAGTGTCGTTCGTTGTTACTTTTTTTGGAAGTTTTACGGAATCGCTTTAATAATCATAGATAGTAAGTCTTTTATTATATGTCATGTACATATTTACAAAGATGTGGCAACTTCCATAGAAAATTATCCTACGTCGGAGGTAGGTAATTAAATTTAATCTCCTGAGCTAAGACAAGTATCTCAATTTATAAAAAAACTAGCTGACCCACGTAACATCGTTTACGTTTTTGTTAATCTAAAGTATCTAAACCATTCCCAGATCCCCTTGAACACACACAAAAAATTTCATCAAAATCGGTCCAGTCGTTTTTGTGAATCTAAACCATTCCCAGATCCCCTTGAACACACACAAAAAAATTCATCAAAATTGGTCCAGTCGTTTAGGAGGAGTTCAGTCACATACACACGCACACAAGAAATATATATATTAAGATGTGATATCCAGTATGGATGATCAAGAATGTAATTTTCCTTATGCCTTAAGACACATTGCCCTTGAAAGTCGGTCATTTAAATTGCTTAATTTTTACAAAATATTTTCGTTAGGTGAAAGAAGGCATAGCTGATTGGCCGATGGGTGAAGCGCTAGCATATGGCTCTCTTCTGAGAGATCAGATTCACATCAGATTTACGGGTGAAGACGTTGAGAGAGGCACCATGGCGCACAGGTCAGTTATTATTTTATTGTTTGCAAGCTATATTCTGCGGTTCCGACCGTATGTATATCGTTTATCGTTGTAAATAATAGCCTATGTGTTATCCTTCCTACTATCTATACTAATATTATAAACGCGAAAGTTTGTAAGTATGAATGGATGTTTGTTATTCTTTCACGCAAAAACTACTGAACGGATTTGGATGAAACTTTATAGTAATATTGCTTATACATCAGAATAACACATAGGCTACTATTTAGCGCAATAACCGACATACACGCAGGCGAAGCCGCGGGCAACAACTAATTATGATGTATGTACATGGAAGCTACGTTCCCGTAAAGTTTCATCAATTGTGTTCAGAAGTTTTGCATGAAAAAGAAACAAATAATCCTCACAAACTTTCACATTTATAATAATAATAATAGTCCTGGTTCGTTTCCCGCCCTTTGATATCCAGGCAAATATGGACGCGAAGGTCTATGACCATGAGTCTCCCTTCGCCGTTCGTGCCATTCGCCGGGGGCAGAGCCGGGCATGGTTGCTTCGGTGAGTACAAATCATTGCTGCCATGCTGGCGGGTGACGGCTGTGGCCGGTTTTCTGTGAGGATATAATGCTCCAGAAAGAAACCGTCGAACGGGATAGGGAGAGGGTAGAGTGGGGACCTCTGGTGGCAGATTAATTGATGCGGTCAGCAGAAGGAGGGTCGCGAAACTGCGGCCACGCCGCAACATATAATGATTTCATCGACAGGCAGGGGGAGCCCAGGGTTAAATGGGTACTAACGAAAATTGCTAAGTCGAGGCGTCCTATCATTGTTAATTCTAAAGAAAACCGCACCTGGCATATTATACCCTGTGTCGGGTACTTCACAAACATTCATGTAACGGACACAAAGTACACCCAGATTTAGAACAACAATTGGTGAATTATACAGCGTATGTGGGAATCGAAATATAACACTCGGTACAGTAGATAACGGTGAAGTGACTGCAACTACTGTGTCGCCTGTGCAGTTGCGTTCAATGTAAGGTTTTGTCTTCCAGGCATCACGTCTATCACCATCAAGGCGTAGATGGCGCCACATATCGTGTGCTTGACACCTTATATCCTGACCAAGCTAGATATTCCCTTCACAACAGTTCTCTGTCGGAGTATGGTTAGTTATTTATAAAACCTATGATCGATGAAAAATATCGAATCGCCATAACTTAAACGAGTAATTAATTAGTTTTAGGAGTTTACTCCATAAGAAACGATTTTCATATTTAGTAGGTACACGATATAAAATGGGCCCGTATTTCCATCCAACTATGTTTACGCTACGCCCAAAGATTTTATTTTTTTGTCTGATCAATGCTTTAGATTGATGAGGGAGAGGGGTGTGATGACTGGAACCTGGGCCCTGCCGAATTATTTTTTAGCTTTTAGTACATTTATTACACATTTTGAATTTTCAAGTTTTTAGTTTTTAATTTCATAACATAGATCTTCTCATTTAGATTCCCTTTCATTTGATACCCATTATTGAGGTAGTCGTGACAAAATTTATTAACCCCCATTTTGTAGCGACGCCCGTTTGGATTTACAATGAAACAGAATTTATTTAATTGAATTGTTACCAAAACTAAAGGTGTGTACCAAATTTCAGATCAATCTGTCAACAGGAAGGGGTCCAATTTCAATTACTAGATTTGACCCAAACAAACAAATAAATAAATAAACAAACAGGGCAAGCTAAATAAAACCGTTAAATTCGACTCGAAATAACAAAACTTCGACAGCCAAAATGGTTTTTGGTAAACGAGAGATTTTGAGCGTTGACGGTTCTGTGTATTGTTAATAGACTTGCATCCTTGCTAAATAGCTTTCAACTTTTGATCAAATCCGAGCAGAATAATTCTCTTGGATATACATATCAACTAATCGCTATCCATTGCTGAAAGAAGACCATCGTTCTTTGATACATTCACAAATTTAAATAAATAAATCAGGCTATATGGTTAGGCTGGAGTTATTTGTCTTAGGTGTTAAACACTAAAAAAAATTTACAAAAACAAAAACCGACTTCAAGGTTCGACTCGATTTCTCTTGGATGCCATCATCAGATCTTAGTGTCCTTATCATGGTACTACCGTTGGGATGTCTCCTTTCCATTAAAAAAAGGATCATCAAAATCGGTACATAAACGACGAAGTTATCCGCAAACACACATAAAAAAGAAAATATATATATTCGTACGTTCAAATTGAGAACTTCCTCCTTTTTTGAAGTCTTTTAAAAAAGATGGAATACATACAGATAAAAATACTCATCAAACACAAAGTTAAGCTAAAATATTATTTGAAACGCAGGCACGGTTGGATTTGAAGTAGGCTACTCGTACGCTAGTCCGCATCTACTGACCATTTGGGAAGCTCAGTATGGGGATTTCGCGGATACTGGTCAAGCTGTGTATGATACTTTTATCGCCAACGCCGAGAGCAAATGGATGTGTCAATCTGGCGTTGTCATACACCTGCCGCATGGCATAGATGGCGCTGTAAGTAACACCAAAAATAATATTTCTTTTTGTTTAATCTTGTTTTTAAAAACCACTCCTACTTTAATAGGAATAAATCTTGTGACTTTATAAACATACTTGAAACTAAAACCAAAACACCCACGAACCCACTTGGCGTAATAGTAAGTGCGATGTGCGTGTCAACTGAGGGAAGTGGTATTATGCAAAAAAATACATTGTAGAATTTATTAGCAGGATTAAAACAATTGTAAAATCAATATATTTTAAAATAGGCAATGTTTTACCAGCTGCCAGTATTATTAAAATGTTCAATTAGGATTTAGGTTTACCTACTGTTTTTTCCAAGTTTGTCAGATCTGGAGAAAACTCTTGCCAGTTTATCCGCACTTCAAAAAAACAAAAATACTTTTAAAGTAAATGTTAAAATCAGATTTGAATCATTTTAGGGCCCTGAGCACTCGTCAGCTCGTGTAGAGAGGTACCTCCAGCAATCAGATGATGACGAAGATTTCGTTCCTAATTTAGATGATAAATTGATGGCACGTAAGTTCACAATTTCATAAATAGGCCTTGATCATAATATGTAATTTATATTGTGAAAATTACTAAGGTGGTTATTAAGGTACGTATATATATGTACTCAATAATTTTGTTATAATACATGCAGTTCTTAACTTAAGCCAAATCTATGATAAAAGCGAGTAGTTATTATTTACGACATCTAGAGTAGGTCATCATCATCATCATCATCAGCCCGTTGCAGTCCACTGCTGGACATAGGCCTCTCCCAAGGAACACCACAGAGCCCGGTCTGTTGCTTTCTGCATCCAGTCGCTGCCAGCCCTCTTACGTAAGTCGTCCCGCCATCTGGCCAGAGGGCGTCCCACACTACGTTTGCCAAGACGCGGTCTCCACTCTAAAACACGCTTACTCCAGCGGTTGTATGTCCTTCGACATATGTGACCAGCCCATTGCCACTTCATCCTACCAACTTTCAGAGCTATGTCGGTCACTTGTCCGGTCGACACTAGAGTAGGTACTGGACGATAAATTGTCGCTGCAAAAAACCTTATACCTAATGAGGATAATTTATTTGAGGGCTTTATATTTGATACGGTGAATTTCCTCTTGTTTTATAGAGACTGTCTACTTACTTCCGAAGTACAGAATCTATCGTTTCGATTTAAACGTCAAATAGGAAATGATTTCTACTGATCATCGTTTATTGTTATGTTTACGTACATAAATAAACGATACATTTATAACCACACTAGCTTTTACTCGCAGCTTCGTTCGCATTTAATAAAAGTATCCTATGTTACTTCTAATACCTCCAAGAATTTGCGTACAAAGTTTCATGATGATAGGTTAAGTAGTTTTTGCGTGAAATGTATAATTAAGGTAAATTAAAAGGCTTGTTATTCGTATTCAGAAATTTAACTAACTAAAGCGTTAGTTGAAAATTTCTGGTTTCAGTGAAGCAGCTTCGAACAGCAAATTGGATCGTCGCGAATGTAACTAATGCAGCGAACTACTTTCATCTGATACGGCGTCAGCTTGCTCTGCCATTTCGTAAACCACTCATACTGTTCACACCTAAGGTCGGCTTGAAACACCCCTACTACAGATCGAAGTTTGCGGATTTCTTACCAGGAACGGCATTTAGGAGGTGGGAAGAAACATGAATAATTTACAATTTCACAAAGCAATGGTACCGTCAATTCGACAATGGTTATTGTTAATTACTGTCAAATGTCTTTGCATTAAGAGACCTGATCTTGATTATTTTGTTCGTGTGGATATCTTCAGACCATCATCAGACCGTAATTTGCCGTGGGGCAGCGTATCGGTTTTTAAGTCGAATTGACTAAAACCAAAAAAAAAAACATCAGACATCCGTACCTGCCTTAAATTACTATTACCGCATTTAGAAAACAGATAATAATACATTTATTTTACATGCTTGCACCAATTTTATGGGTTGTGGCATGATCAATGCACTGAAAACATGTTTAGTAATAAAACTTTTTTAAGCAGGGCTATTCCAGAAGAGGGACCTGCAAGCAAAAACCCCAAAGACGTCAAGAAACTAATATTCTGCTCTGGAAATGTAGCAATTAAAATTTCCGAAGCTATTACCGAGAAAAAAGTTGAAGACAAGATCGCGATGTGTCGGATCGAGCAATTATACCCCTTCCCTTACGACCTGATACTCAAGGAGTTCTGCAAGTATGAGCACGCAAAAGTGTTCTTCTGTCAAGAGGAACACAAGAATCAAGGCCCATGGCCATTTTGTAGAAACAGGATAGAGAATTTGCTGGGGAAGAAAATACAGTAAGTAAACATTACATCACATTTTAGCATGTTTCCTCTGTTCTTTCCACTCGCACCCGAACTTGCACTTGCTTCTCGGCTTAGTTCTAGTAATTAATGTGTTGTTAGTTTTTAGTCTATATTGTTAAGATGTATGAACGCCTACGCTAATTTTAAATAGCATTTAATACACATGACGCGTATGTCTGCCTTTATATAAATTTCAAACGAGTCTGAGAGGCCTTTTGGCCCGTCAGATTTGACTGGCTCATTGGAAAGTATTTTAAAATGTTATACTTAATGATTTAATATAGTATACCATTCAGCCTTCCTAAAATGACGTAAGTTAGAATGTTTTTTTTCCACCTTCTTAATCTATCAGAAATGTCATACGGTAGCTCTTAGATTTGATGCCTAAGTAGATGGTCTATAGTTAGATACTTTACCAAAATCCATCGTTTTTTTTTGTACATCCATTGTTTGCAAGCTTTTTATTAACTTGCAATGTATGTATTACGTTCGGGTGGAATCTTGCAACTCGATTTTGAAGCAGATATCTTCAACCAATTTTGCCGAAATGACATAGAGCTGATCTGATGCTGGAGCTGGAAGGCGGCCATAGGCACTCTGTAAAGAAGCGTCGCAACACCATCGAGTTTGGACTCATTTGATTCGTCTCGACGAGTACTTTTTGTTTTCATAGTATCCATTTTAGGGCGTTCCAATAAAAGCTTGTTTTTTTAAAGTTTTTAATTTAATTTATTTCTCTCCAGTTACATTGGACGAGCTGCTAGTCCAGCCTCAGCGACTGGTATAAAATGGCTATACCAGAAAGAGTTGAAGGCACTTAAAGAAGCAATTGTAGCTTTGTGATCTTTTTTATGATATGTTTTGTAATGTTCAGTGCAAAAAAAAATTTGTGAGTGATGTACTAATGTTTTAATTTTGCCATCTCATTTTGACGTTTACGCAAGTTTAAACTGTCTTGGAACCCGCAATGAAATTGATCGTGTGCATCTAAATCGCGGGCCCATTTTTTGCCAAATGTGAAAAAATTCAATCGAAAATTAGTTAAAAATAGTAAAAGCCAAGGGAAAGGGTTATAATTTCTTAAAAGTGAATTATCTATGTTATGATCAAATAACCTGGGCGCTTGTTAAAACCGGGACGCACCACGGACATATGGGTCCTAATTGAGCTATACTTCAATTTCTATAATGTGTATGGCAGAATTGTATCAACGCACCAATTTTTTTCCCTAGTCAACACGTTGTGTTGGATCTTGTCAAGATCCTTTTTTACCACCACAGATGGCACTTGTAAGTAATTCAGGATTATATGAGTTCGTCGTTCGTTCGTTCGGTGCGTTCACCCAGTACTGTATACCCCAGGCTTTATGTTGGCTTATCGCCGCTTTTTGGTATTATTTATTCATGTATTTGGAATATAGCCGCATCACCAGACACAAAGAAATACTTTTTACGCCATGCAGCGTTTAAAAGATATCAAAATCGTGGCATTCCAAAGTTCCCAACTTCTTTGGTACGTCAGACCTTTCAATTGTAAAAAAATCTGATCCGTAAACAAAAATTTTCTGTGACGTCCCTTTGCGTACCACTTAAGTAGTTGTTGATTTACCACCCTATTCTTTTTTAAATTACCAGTAAAGAAATGATCAGGGCGTCTCTTATAGGCTGCAAGTCCTAAGTCATCTTTTAAAATACGCGACATGTTTCTAGAACCATGTCGCGTATTATAATAATCGTCAGATTAAGATATATATATATATATGGTTCATCTTTATGTCCTAGATATGCTGTCTCATAATCTGACGATTATCTGGAGGGGTTCGCTTAATCTGACAATTTAAAAAAGATTTGATCCCAAATCCAGACGTGCTTTTTAGAAAATTACCACAATATCAGTATCAGAAGTTCTGATAGTAATAGTAGAATCTTCATTTTGTTGGCAAGCAATAAAGTCAATAAATGCTGTGTTCGTCTTCGCTTCTTTATGATCAGGGCATGACAAATCATAATCAATTTATAATTAGTTATCAGTAACTGAATATTTATGACATAAATCGAGGTAATCACATAAAATTACCTTACTACCTATAATCGTTGCCATCTCCTGATCAGCCCAATGATCGATCATCAACTTAGTTACTTACAACTTGTACTTAGTTTGAAAATTTTATACTAAGTCAAATTATTATTTTTTAATTACTTCCTTACACACAGGTATATCTGCTTAAAAATTGAGTTGCAAGATTCCACCCAAACATACATACATTGCAAGTTAAATAAAAGCTTGTAAAAAAGAACCCATCTACAATATAAATAAGGTCAAATTGGGATGGCGGTTGCTCCATATCTTCGACTTATTTCTCTAACACATGAATTAGTACTGACTTATCAGTGTGAATATAGGCATCACTATCATCAATATATTAAACTTTATCGACGAAATTTTGTAACTTCGGCTTATGTCTATCGTCAGATTATATATTTTTCGTTATCCCTGAATGACTTCCCACAAAATAAAAAAAAAATTAGCCACGCTCGAGAATGTCGAGATGACGCTTTTTTTAACAACTTTATAGCCCTCCCCTTTCCTTACGTCACTCTCAAATTGTCACATTAGTGGAATATACCTACGAATAAATAATAAGTCATTTATTCGTAGGAATATACACTTTTTAGCGTGTAATTAACTCACCCTGCCTTAATCTGACGCGCTCGAGAATGTCTGATGATCAATTTTTTTTTACTAATCTTATCCTTTATTCCTGACGGGCGGCCATATATACGGGGCTCATATTTGGTGGAGGTACTTAACCGGGTATAAGGTATCCCCCTGTATATTAATCTGCCGCGCTTTAGTAAATCCCGAAATTCCTTCTAGGGCTCCCCTAATACACACATCAAAAGTGCCTGTACACCAAGGTATCTAATACCAGCAACGTTAGATATTATTGGACCAGAGCAGTTCAGACCTAAGGTGTTGTAATTGTGAGCGGTAAGTAATTTCCTGTCAGGAGGTGATGGTGGCGAGTTGGGTAAATAGAAACAGATGGATTTCATCTTTTTTTTATGGAATAGGGGCAAACCAGCAGATGTATCGGCTGATAGTAAGCGATTACCGCCGCCCATGGACACCCGCAACACCAAAGGCGTCACAAGTGCGTCGCCGCAGTTGCCGGGCTTTGGGGAATGGGGGGACGTCTATCTTCACTACCTGAACACGATCAGATTGGTAGCTTTTATGTCCAATGATAAACCACGAATTCCGATATTTTCCACTTTAGATAAGCGTATGGAGGATTTTAAAAATTGTATTTGACTCCATACCTACTCTAAGTGTGTAAGTGATTTACATATGTGCGCTAAGTTGTTTAACTGTTTTGGAAAGTTGGACATGGTCAGCTACTTTTGAGGCTGATTGTACAACAGCTTGATAACATGTACAGCAGTAAGATTTGAAGGCTCAGTTTCCTCCTTCGATATCGTTCTAACGTACCCATGTGAATTAAGCTGGACAAGTATGTTTGTAACGTTCCAGAATCTTTCGTGCATGTTATAAAGCCCAAAATATTATTAAATCTATAATCGTAGAATACCGAGCGTACTTAATCTATCGGCTCCAAAATATTTTTAAAGTGATATTTTCTACACAGACACATATTTTGCCCTACAGCACAAAACCTGATGACTACGAAAAAACCTTAACCTTATTATAGAATAATAATTTAAAAACATGCATCGATGTGCTATTATGTCAAATTAACTGCCAAACATTCTGTGAATCAGAGGTTTATGTTAAATAATTTCTTATTTATGTCTTTTAACATGAACCGACAGAGTCAATCCATGCCAAATTTGGCGAGCAACCGACCGTCTGACCAAACAGACTTTACGAAACTTTTTAGTCAATCGGGCTCATCTATGGTGAAAGTAAACAACTTACCTAATGTGAAACTCCAAAAATTTGCGCCGTTTGTGAGTGTTTGTTTATTTGCTAATACATATTATTAATGCTTCTGATGAGTGTAAATACTTAATACACTACAAACAAACAAATAAAAAAACTCTTCCTCCTTAAGATTATTTTACACTGGAAAATTCAGACCCTCTGAACTTCTAATAAGAACTTGCTTATTTTAAATACTTCCTCATCATCAGCTTATTGCAGTACACTGACTACTCTGAATATAGGCCTCTCCCCTTGCACGCCACTTTGATCGATTTTGGGCTTCTCGCTTTTGAATACGTAATTTACAATTATGACCTTCATAGCTAGTTTTTTTTTATGGAATAAGCAAGCGAGCAGACGTATCGCCTGATGGTAAGCAATTACCGCCGCCAATGGACACCCGCAACATCGTAGGTGTCACAAGTGCGTTGCCACGTTGTCGGCCTTTGGGGGATGGGGAGGGGGATGGGTTGGGGTATGGGCCTCTGGTATCCTCACTCACTCGGTGAATCACAACACAAGCGCTGTTTCACACTGGTTTTCTGTGAGGCCGTGGTATCCATCCGGTCGAGCCGGCACATTAATGCCGAAGCGTGGCTTTCCCACGAAAAAGCCACGCTTTTCGTGGAAGACGTGTTGAGTTGACCCGTGCTACTTCCAAATTTTTATATATGAGATGATTTGCAACTACAAGTATAGAATAGGAAGACAACCAGACGTTCGTTTGCTTAGGCAATATACTCGTGATTAAAGTAACTTTGAATCAGAATTTTGATAGCCCCTCCTGATCCTACGAAAACATTTTTTTTAACCCACCTCAATGAAAACCTGAGTAGGTACACATTTAGTTATTGACGTACGCAGATTCAGGCTCTCAATTATTTCAACCCTACGAAAAATTCAAAAGATATTGATTTCGAACTAAACTAAATTTCGCAACTGGACAAATCACTTAAACCGTTATCCCCTATTTTCACTTCGGGTAGAGTCTCCGTTGGATCCACGGCTACAATCAGAAGGTTGGTGTAATAAACATGAATAAAAATGGCAGTACGGTCGCTTTCTATACAGCAGCTAACTGCGCCGTACTGTACAACTGGACTAAACATCAAATGCGAATGTTGCAGGGCCATGTAAGTTTTAGTTTTTTTAATATTTGGACAGACTTTAATAATAAGAAGTTAGTAATACTGTCATCATCATCATCACCTGAACCACGTTTTCTGCTGTACATAGGCTTACCTCAAGGTTCTCAGCAGCAAATTATTCCTCCATGGCATCCAACCGCTTCTCTCAACTTCTACCAGGTTATCAGACCACTTTATAGGGGGCCATCATGCTCCATCTTCCTCGTAGTGTCACATACGGTCGCGGTCATAATTCCAGTCGGAATTCCACACTTTTACGGAACTTTAGCATTATAACTAGCTAGACTTTTGATCTTCTTTTAATATTATCGCTTATCACATACATATACATATAGGTACACGCTACATACGTATGAATCATAAAAAAATATTTATACGTCCTACATATTTAATAAGGGTCCGTCTGACGCTGCGGCGGACGTTGAAGCAAATACGGCCATTTCAAAACTCATTTAACCTCGTACTTAGTAGCTTTATTGATATTTATATAATGAGTGTAATATTTTAAACTTTTAGTCACTAAATCAATAACCTATTGTATTGTTCCAGAAACATGGGAGTTTTAACACCCATTACCAATTCTAAAGGCTGTTGATTTTATGGTTTTATTTCAGAAACACACAGTAACATGCATCGCTATAGATGGCAGCGGTGACTGGCTGGTGACAGCCGACTCCGGTCCAGAGAACATCATCATCATATGGGACTATAAGGACTTATTTCCTCAGAAGACTCTATTCTCCCCCCATGGGGCGAGTAACATCGCGAAGATAGCGATAAGCAGTGATGCCAAATACCTATTGACTATGGCATACCTTGTTGACAAGATTTCCATACATTGGTGGATATGGAGTTTTCCTGAAAACACGCCTCATGGTGAGTAATTTTTTTATTTATTTATTAGGTACCTAACATAACCATATTACGTGACGCGGTTCTGGTTCGGTTATTAATGTCCCTAAAATCCCCACATTCCTCGTCCTCCTCTTAGTCACGGCATCACATATGACCAGGTGGGCCCAATTCAGCTAATTATTTTAGTATTTGATAGCCCAGTTATCGGGACTGTAGAACGTTAAGACCAATAGGAGAACAGAATCAATGAAAAATGTTGTAAAAAAACGTGAAAAAATATTTCTTTTGAGAGACGTAGACAAATTAGTAAGTTATAACTATGTTTGACCTGTGGCCAAGTGTGGTATTACCTACCTATCTACATATTATGAGTAACGCAGAAACCTTATGCAAATAAATGCAGTGCGATGAATGTTAGTTTATGATGAAAGTGCGCAGTGTGTGTATAAAAAATAAGTCACATTTACTATGTCTTCCTAACTCCTGAAAACTCACTACCACCACTTGAAATCGCTATGAATCCAGATGCTATATTACAATACAGATTCAAACCAAACAATTCGTAATTTTGACAAAATCTGATATATGAATTAGCCAGGGTAAGTTTTTTTGCTTTTTTTTTGCCACGTGAATATAGGCTATCGCGGTAAAAGGTAACTATGGTACTATCTAAAATAAAGGTACCCTTTATATAATTAGCTATTTACCAGAGCTGCAATAAACAGACAGACAAAAATTTAAAAATATTGTTTTTTTGATGTAACCTACCGTCATACACATTTAGTGAAAAACTGTTAATTTGAAATCATAAACAGACACTTCAATTTTAT
Source organism: Diaphora mendica (assembly GCA_949125395.1). Taxonomy (NCBI): domain Eukaryota; kingdom Metazoa; phylum Arthropoda; class Insecta; order Lepidoptera; family Erebidae; genus Diaphora; species Diaphora mendica. The sequence goes on along the minus strand of OX421318.1, from coordinate 27,239,196 downwards.
TTATTAGTATAGATGTTTGCATCACACGAGACACACCTCGTCATTATGGATCAGAATCAGGGGGAATGTATCTGGCGTCCGGTAATATCACTCATTCGGTGAAAAGTGACGAAGGAATTGTTGCTTAACATGAGTTTTCTGTTTAACATTCAGCTATAATAGAAATCGCTATGAATCCAGATGATATATTGCAAATCGGATTCAACACATTTTTAACCAAACAATTCATAATTTTGACTAAATATGATATATGGATTGGAATAGCCAGGGTAAGTTCTGAGAAGATTCTAAGTAAGTTCATTTTCTACTGCACCGAGCATTGTAGGTTCAAACCCCATGGGACAACACTTAATGTGATTCACACATTGTTGTTCTGAGTCTGATAAATTTGGGACTTTGAGATATATGTTCATAAAGTCCCCTGTGACACAGGATATTCCTAGGGCGCAGCTTGCCTTAAAAAAATAATAGCAAGTGCCTATGTAAGCCATATAAAATATTGACTTGCCGGTTTATAAATTTCGTTGACTCGGCAGCAAAGTAACAGCGTTCTTCAATTGAGGAAAACAGCAGTCTTTCTACAGAACACAGGTTATTGGGTCTCTATATAAAGAGTCGGTGGAAACCTAAACTGTGTACTATTTTCAATTTCAGAAAATAGTAGTTGACGAAAGAGGTGTTTTGAGGGAGACCGAGAATTACGAATTAAAAGTAATTAAGCCTGAAAAAAATATAAATCCAGAATATGGTAACCTAACTTGTTATACGTTCGTGGAGAATACCTGCCAGATACTTGTAGCTACAAACCGTGGTGCTATACTCGTGTTTGGGTACGAAATAGAATATAACGAGAACGTTAAAGTGTCCCCGGCTGACTACGAAAATTTGAGGTTCATCAAGGTCGTAAAAGTAGAGAAAAAGAAGATAAATGTCATTAAAAGTATAGATAAGTGAGTTATTATTCTACTTGTTCTTTTTAAGTGTTGTACTTTTAGTCGTGTGTACTGATGTAAATCCAAGATACTCATATGTTTTATTTATTACTCTTCTAAGCGTATTTTTAGTTATAATAATAATAAACTTCACATATCTAATACATGGCAGCTTGATCCTGAATAAGGCAAAGCCTGTTTTATGGTAACCAGACTATCTACTGATAAACATGAGTATTTATATGTTTCTAAATACATAATTTATATTATAAATAAATAAAATACACCAAGACAAACAAAAAATGTTCTTCACACAGACATTTGTAGTGGTTGAGATTCGAACCAAGGACTTTAGCGGTCAGAATCACTAACCACTATACCATACCTATCTCATGTTTATTTCGAAACATAATATGAAATTTATTTGCCTATAATACCTACTAAGCGTGTGCCCAATTCATCATGATATGGGCGTTTCAATGTGACTCTATCAACGGTATAAAAGAAATCAGTATTCAAACTAGAAGTGTCTCAAGCTCGTGAAGCTCCCGTGTGCATTCATTACCTACCACCTACTCTAGCGCCCATTAGTAAGCGTAACGACTGTAACGAGCTTAGGCAAGCGTGCAGATTCATTAAAATTTCTGCGCCCGTGTGCACCTCACACCCTGCACTATAGGTAAAGACGTCCCTGGTTGAAACTTTACTTAGGTAGGTACTTTATTTTCTATCCCAATATTTTTAATCAAATTTATTAAGACACGTTGTTCATTCCAGGGTTGTAATAACCGGTAACAATATTGGACAAATGCACTTTTACGATGACCAACTAAAACTATTATACTGGTTCCATAAATTTCCTGTAGATTGCATAAAGACGCTTAGCTTCAACTTGTCACCCAGAAGCTACAAAATATTTGATACAAAATGTTAGTTCCCATAACTTATGATGTAGAATAAATATATCATTGTCGTACGCCGACTGCGTAGTACACAAAAACGATACGACATTTTAAAACTTCCACTCGGTGTAATGAAGAAATGGGCTTTCCTTGTATTTTATGCAAGCACTAGACTTAATGTTCTAGACATAACAACCCCAACCCCTCGCCCCATCCTCTTCCCCATCCCCCAAAGGCCGGCAACGCACACCTCTGGTGTTGCGGGTGTCGATGGGCGGCGTTAATCGCTTACCATCAGGCGATATGTCTGGTCTTTTGCCCACTATTACATAAAAAAAAGTTTGTTTGTCAATATCTCGGTATCTGTAAGTCCAATTTGAAGTGGTGCATTGTTATATTACGCTATTTAAAACACTACACATGCTGCAGGTAATAAACCTTGTATCTGTTGGGAGAAAGTGAAGACAGAGGTGGATCCTGAGACGGGAATGATGACGCAGAAACTCCTAAAGATGAAAATCCCCTATGATGCAACCACAAGTGGCAAGCCTTTTCTTGTCCGGGATTTTATCATAAGTACCTACCTAAGAATGTTCTATTTTTTTACAACTAGCTGGTCAGATATTGGTTATTATTTTTTGGAGAAATATATAACCTACGAGTATGATATTCAAGCATGCACTGACACGCATGAGGTAGTACGTAGAGCCACGTTGATCTCAGCACGAACGGGCCGGCTCGATCGGGGCGGTCAGCTTGATACCTCCTGAGAAAAATGGTCTTGACAGACAGACAGACGGACAACAAAGTGATCCTATAAGTTAGGAACTTTTTTTTTCCTTTTGAGGTACGAAACCCTAAAAACTATGTTTGAAGCATGTTCTAAATCGTGCTAAAGTTTGAACTCAATCGTCGCAGAACTTTTTACTGAATAACAAACCAAATAAACATTTATGTTAGAAATCATAATGCTGTAACTATTGTATTTGCAGGTACAGTGAACAGTGGAGTTGGTTTCGTAGACTTCGTGACAGAGAAAGTGAATGTTATTATAAACACGAGAGCAGCATCCGTTATAACACTTTGTGTACACCCCGAAAAGTGAGTGCTTTTTTTATAGAATATGGGGCAAACGAGCAGACGTATCGCCTGAAGGTAAGCGATTACCGACACCAGAGACGTCATAAGTGCGTTGCCGGCCTTTGGGGGATGGGGGAGGGATTGGGGTTTGGGCCTCTGCTATCCTCACTCACTCGGTGAAACACAGCGTAAGCGCTTTTTCACACCGGTTTTCTGTGAGGCCGTATCACTCCGGTCGAGTCGGCTCATGCTGGCCGAAGCGTGGCTCTTCCACGATAAAATTCGAAGGGGAGGTTTATGTCCAGTAGTGCACAATTAAAATCTGTTGATTATAATGGTATAAGTGGCCAACGACCATAAGGCTCATCCGATTTTAAGTGGGAACCTGGTCCTCAAAAGTCATATGTGCGTTGTTGTACTTTAAGTTCGTAAGGGGAGAAAAGGGAGATTTGGTATCCTGTCACACACTCATTAAAAAGCAACTTTTTTTTAAATTTAGAGCTTGTAAAAGTGGCTTTCTGCCTGATGGAATTCAAGAGTGGTGGTCACCATTCTCATTGTGAATACAGGCAATGCAGCATGATGACCCACATTATGGAGGCCTAGTGCTTTTTCAGGCATCGCTTAAAAACCCGATATCTTTGTGGGAGTGATAGGTATATTTTAATAACTCTCTTTTTTACCGATTACAGGCCTCTCGTGTGCTTGGGATTCGCAGACGGTATTTTGGAACTATTTAACTTTGTACAACACAAAACGCTAGTCAGGTTTGACTTGAGAAAATATTTTACAATTGTGATCCCTCCTAAAGACGATTCCATCAACAGTAACTTCGAAAGCATTGTACCGAAGATTTCTGGAACCTGTATCAAATATTCCCCTTCAGGTTGATTTTCTAAAGTTATTATTTTACTTACAAACAACAACAAAAACGAAATTGAGCCATAGCTTGCATTTAAGAAAGGTCATAATTACGATGTTCATTGTTGGGAATACGAGTCCGATATTTCGGTACTGTTGTCTTTATCATTTTTTTTAACTAGTAGGTAATATCGTTTAAAACCATCCTGTTTTTCAGGCTTACATCTAGCTTGTGGACTGAACACGGGAGAACTGATATTCTTGGACCCCATAGCACTTGATATAAGAACACCAAAATCGTTTAAAGACACGAGTTATGCGATTAACAAAATTAGTTTCAGTCCGGACTCCCTAACTATGGCTACTGCTGTGAGTAAAATAGATGTATCTTAATTATGTGTTGTTTGGACGGATTGAGAATACAGAGTGTCACCACTGAAATTCATCCCGTGGCTGTCGTAAGACGCGATTACAGCACTGCATAGAGAAGTAAAACTTGACACAAACCAACAGTACAAAGAGTACAAACCCGTCTGGCCCGCGTAGTGTAATCACACTAATATTACAAAGGCGAAAGTTTGTGAGTGTGTAATGTTTGTTACTTTTTCACGCGCAAACTACTGAACGGATTTGGATGAAACTTTACAGTAATATAGCTTATACATCAGAATAACACAGGGTTCTATTTGCCGCAATAGTCGACATACAGGCGGACGGAGCCGCGGGCAACAGCTAGTTTAATTTATAATTACATGTTGTAATTTCAAATTATCAGCTTTTTATAAAATGCATTTGAAAGAAGGTATATATTTGGTACTTAGATCAAAAAAACATTTTTTTGATGGACAAAAAACGTTTCTCTCTCACCGTGATTTCACTTCATTGGAGTTACCTCAGGCATATACCGTGGGAAAGCCATGCTTCGACATGAATGGGCCGGCTCGACCGGAGTGATAGAAACCGGCCTTACAAAAACCGGTGTTAACAACGCTTGCGCTGTGTTTCACCGAGCCGGCCTCACAAAAACCAGTGTTAACAGCGCTTGCGCTGTGTTTCACCGAGTGAGTGAGGATACCGGAGGCCCCTACAAAAACCCCTCCCCCATCCCCCTCCTCATCCCCCAAAGGACGGCGACGCCCTTGTGACGCCTCTGGTGTTACGGGTGTCCATAGGCGGCGGTAATCGCTTAACATCAGGCGATACGTCTGTTCGCCGTGATATTGTACATATACGTATAATACGTATGTGACGATTTCCGGATCATCACATACGTATTTAATAATTGACTTTAATATACTTAAGTTTTATTGTATTACTAATAAAATTATCTCTTCAGGATGTTGGCAAAACGACCTGTGTTTACAAGTATGACTGTACGACCTTCAAGTGGACTTTTATAGGGAAGCATCGAGCTCATTACAAAGAAATAACAATTCTGCTCTTCCTACCTGAGAAGAATCCGGACGGCAACTACAAATTATTGTCACTGGGCAGGGATAGAATGATGGTGGAATACGATATTGGAGCAAGTAAAGATGAACATTTAGCGCTATTGAGTTTGGACAGGGTAGAGCAGTCTGCAATTCCCCTGGCGGGAATAGTATGGCCGACACCTAAAGATCTTAATCCTGACGTATACAGGACTAAACTGCCGTTAATACTTGTGGCTACTAACGAGGTAGTAATTTTTAACCATATTAGAAATCATAAGCATATTATTTGTAGTTTAATTTTGGACGTGGTAACGTCTTATAAATCGATGAACGCCGGCTGAACGCACGAAAAAGGATGACTTGATGAGTTGAGGATCCTTTTTCGTGCGTTCAGCCGAGTTCATGCAAGCGAGAGCGCGGAACAAGCGATAGAGAGGCACGATCGGCCTAAGCGTTCGGCTTGTGACGCTAACGCATATTTCTCATCAATGTTTTCATGAGACGTTATCACGTAAAATGACCTCTCCACCATCCCCCAAAGGCCAGCAACGCATGTGTGACGCCTCTGGTGTTACGGGTGTCCATTGGCGGCATTAATCGCTTACCTTCAGGCGATACGTTTGCTCGTTTGCCCGTATTTCATAAAAAAATGTCCATAAACCGACTTTACCGACAACCAATTTTTTTCAATTTTAATTATAAATTCTACCCTTTTAAATAAAACAATAACTATCCGAATCAGTTCACAATAAACAGTAATAAGTTCTGAGTTATGAAACAAAAAAGAAAAAGTTTGCATTGTCTGCATTCGCAATGAGTATGGTGACCACCACTCTTGTATTCTGCTTATGCTTTACATCAGATAGAGTTGAGTCTTTTTGGCAGGCGCATAAATAAATAAAAAATCACTAATACCGCTAAATGAAGAAATAATCGAATTTTGTATTGATAGTTCAAATATAAGATAGTGAACTACGAGTCGACAATGACATTGGCAACGGTTCTTGGTCCTCGATACGAAACCTCCGTTTGCAAGATGTTCCTTGTTCACCAGAAAGAGAACAATGAAGATCTACAATACTTAGTGTTCGTGACGAAAGATGTCATTGGACTGCAGAAGTTACCCCTAGATGGCAACCCTTGGAAACATGTTGGTATGCTGGGACATCCAGTAAGGGTAGGACAATATTTATAAAAAAAATATCGTTCATGTCTTTACTTTACTACGATTGACTGCTACTGCATATTCAGACGTTTCCTACAGCGCTGAAATCGGAACATGTGTGTTATCTACAAATTGTTGTTCTGAGCCTCAGCATTGTGTTCTTTGTATTCCTATTTCTCAGTTTCTCCAACTCGTTTGTTCACACACAACACAACACAGACTCCAGTCGTTTACTCAAATCCCGGTGGATTTGAGTAAACGACACAGGAACAAATTTTAACAAAAAAATCGACTTCAATCTGGACCAAATTGAAATGGGGCCACACGGGAAGCACCAGCTTTCAAATAAAAAAAGAATCATCAAATCGGTTCACCCAATCGAAAGTTATGAGGTAACAAACATAGAAAAAAATGTAAATAGGTACAGTCGAATTGATAACCTCCTCCTTTTTTGAAGTCGGTTAAAAAGAGCGTTACAGAGTCTAAACATTCTTCAAAACTCAATAAACACTGATAAAATGGATTTAAACATTTTTGTTCCAATATCTATATCTATACTTCTATATCTATCTATACTTATAATAAAAATGTAACAGGTCAAATTCTGTACATTGAAGATATTTTGAAAATTTTTTTTGGAGGGCACTCTGTTATCGATACTGAAACCAAACCTATTTTTTTTTTCATTTTTGTCTGTCTGTCTGTCTGTCTGTCTGTCTGTCTGTCTGTCTGTCTGTCTGTCTGTCTGTATCTTGGCCGCGCATCACGCCGAAACTACTGAATGGATTCAAATGAAACTTGGCATGATTTGAGTTCATACTCCGAGGTAGGACATAGGATACTTTTTATTCCGAAATTCCGGACGGTTTCCCTGTGAGGGGGGATGAAAGTCAAAATGTGTAATTAATTGTAATTCATTAACGAGTAGTCCGATTGCAATAATTCTTTTTTTGTTAGAAAGGAGATACTCTGAAGATTGTAGCATTAATTATTTAATTTATCACAATCTCTCTATCTATTGGAAAAAAAAATATAAAGAATTTATCATTACGAAATACGACACGTAGTGACATCTTTTGGAAGACATGCGTAATTAATAACACTTTGATTAATATATCGTGGAATAATCGTAGAACGTATTACGTATAATTCGGTGTAGCATTAAGTATTTGATTTATCGAAATCTCTCTATCCACAAATTCAGCACTGTTTCCTGGAGAGAGCGGATGAAAGTCAAAATATGTACTTGGTTGTAATTCAATGACACGTGATTTCATTCATTCTTTTTTTGCTAGACAGCAAGTACTTTAAATATTGTTCCGTGATCTATTTATACATATATCCCGTATAATAAATCTGTAGACGTTGAGTTTGCTTAAAACAGTGACATCTCTTGGAATCAAGTAACTAACTTTACAATAGGTACGTAATATGATTTTCTTTTGAACGTATAATAAAAATGTGATGTAACAGATCAATTCTGTACATTAAAGAAATTTAGATGTTTTAACGGGAGGGCTCTCTAATCGTTACTGAAGCAATGAAATTTTATTGAAAATTGTTTCTAAACTTAACAACGACATCTATTGGAATTAAGTAACACTAACTTCACAGTAGGATGTACCCACGAAGCAAATACAAAGAGGAGATGGCATAAGCGCATAGGTCCCGTGACAAAATACAGGTCCCGACGTCATCGCAGTTATCGCGACTTACAAATTAGACTGTCAACGTCAATGTTCTAGAACTTTATCGAAAAATCGCAATCCTTGAATATTCTCGGTACATTTTAAGTAAAAGATGAAGTGTTGTGTTTTATCTTGTACAAATAACTTGGATAGACGTTCTGGTGCCATGAATGGCATAATATTTCATTTGAAAGTAATTTTATACTGAATTTCTTAAAATAGTTCTAGAAAAATCTCTCAGTGTGTTGTTGAAATATAGTTAAATCTATTCACCACTAGATGGAAAAACTTTGTGTGATGGGAAATAAAAATACAAAGGTTCGTAGAGCTGAGTATTTATAAAGTAAATCATAAAAAAATATTTAAATATGTTCTGCATTCTTGCCTAAAGAATTTTTAATCGAAAAAGTATTATTTTTTGTATTTTTTGTAATCATTTTGTGAAAACTGACGTCTATCGTCAACTAGGAAAACAAACATCAACAGAACAAAGAGACAGGGTCGTAATTAGAATTAATTTTTTTATCTATATTCAAATTATATCTATATTAATCTAGAATTTAAAGTACTTGAAAATGAAACAAATTTTACTTATACTGATTATTTGATAGGTTTTCTAATTAACTAAAATTCTATCCCAGGAATCCCAGGAAAATTAAACTTTCTCGGAACCCACAACGAAATTAATCAAACGAAAACTGAAGAATTTGAAAATATAATAAATGAAAAACTAATTTGTAGAAACATTTTTTTTTTGTATTATACTCCTACTTGTATGTTATTGTTCTCTTTATTATTGTATGTGTTTGTTGTTGTACTATATTTCTTTGTTTTTGTTCTCTCTCTTTAATATATATGTTACCGTCAGATTGTCAAAACCGTTAGATTGTAATCTATCTCGCGATATTGTAAAATGGTATCTACGAATCGCAAGTCGCGCGCTGATTGGTTGAACAGCATATGTCCCCACGCCGCCATATTTGTTTGTTAATTTGTCTTTGATGCCAAATGTAAAGTATTTCTGTGATTGTAAATTGATTTCATGTTGAAAATACCTCACAGCTTTAGGATTAGTTATATAAAGTTGCTGTGGCAGAAAAAATAATTTGTGATTAATCAAAGAAGTAATAACCTAAACTATCTCTATGGGCATTGATCGGCCTACTATAAAACCGAACAATCAGGGAAAGTTGACAATTTGAGGCGCGTAAGTAGTATATCACAGTTGACAATCTATCGATAGTTGGCAATCTCGCTAGGTAGATTATAATCTAACGGTTTTTATAATCTTACGGTGACATATTTAAATAAGTAATAAATCAAATACATCACCAAGGTTACGGGGAAGATATAAAGAACACACAAACTTTCACTTTTATACTATACTAGCTGACCCACGCAAATTTGTTTAGGTCTCCTATTTCCCGTAGCGTAATAATTTTCCCCCGTTTTCGCAACATTCTTCATTGGTGCTCCACTCCTATTGGTCTAAGCGTGATGATATATAGCCTATAGCCTGCCTCGATGAATGGGCTATCTAACACTGAAAATTTTTTTTTGGAAAAAAAAAATGTTTCACATATTTTTTTTCTAATCGGACCAGTAGTTCCTGAGATTAGCGCGTTCAAACAAACAAACTCTTCAGCTACATATATTAGTATAGATGTTATGTACGATGTTTCTTACTAATAATATTTTTGCGATACATGCATCAAAATGATTTACAAAATTGACTTTAAAAAAATAACTACCTGATAAGAAAATTCTGAGTACGTCCCTGTATGTCCCTTACATCGTACGCTTAGTGTCAAATAGCTAAACTACATAGCAACATCAACATGTAACGATGCAAGTAGTTTTGCTAATGATTGGTAGATGGCAAAGGGCAAAGTAACCCCCCCTCACCCCCGCAAATTGTCACGCATTGTTTCATACAAAAATTTCATTAGGGCATCTCCTCTTTGTATTTGCTTCGTGGATGTACCTATCCTATATACGAGTAATCCATATATGATTCATTTTTAAAGTAGGTATAATAAAAAAAAAAACATTAATTCTGTACATTAGAGAAATTTAGATTTTTTTCGGGAGGACGCTCTAATCGATTCTGAACCAAAAACTAAAATACCATAATAACGTTAAATGGTCATTGTAAAGGAGCAAGGTCCAAATGTATGAAGGAAGACGACTTTTCAGTAGACTGTATTTAATTTGCTGGTTTTACAGTAATAGATTACTAGAAAAAACTTGCAAAGTTGACAAAACAATTTGTATATCTTCTTCTTCTCTTATATCCTATAAAAAGCGGCCAAGTGCGAGTCGGACTCGCCCATGAAGGGTTCCGCAGCAGCAAGTAGCATAATACAATTTTTATTTTATTTTTATATTTGTGTTGATTGAATGAAAGGTAAATTGCAGTTTACGATTTATGACGTAGATTTCGTTCAAACCAATTTTCGTTGGAAGTTTGCATGGTAATGTACATCATATATTTTTTTTAGATTTATCATTCTCTTATTTTAGAAGTAACAGGGGGGGGGGGGACACATTTTACCACTTTGGAAGTGTCTCTCGCGCAAACTAATCAGTTTAGAAAAGTATGATATTAGAAACCCCAATATCATTTTCGAAGACCTACCCACACCCACACGTATGGGTTTGATGAAAAAAAAATTTTTGAGTTTCAGTTCTAAGTATGGGGACCCCCATAATTTATTGTTTTTTTTCTATTTTTGTGTGAAAATCTTAATGCGGTTCACAGAATACATCTTCTTACCAAGTTTCAACATTATAGGTTTTATAGTTTCGGAAAAAAGTGGCTGTGACATACGGACGGACAAACAGACAGACATGACGAATCTATAAGGGTTCAGTTTTTTGCCTTTCGCACGGAACCCTAAAAATGAATTGCTGTTCGTTTGTCTCGCTAAAACTCGAGAACCGCCGGGCCGATTTAGCTGATTTAGGTTTTGAAATGTTTGCCGTGGTTCAGGGAAGGTTTAAACGGTGAGAAAATATGGAAAAATTGCGGGGAAGATAATAAAAACAACAATTTCCTTTTGCCCATATAAACTGTTCTACCAACTTTACTGTCAAACTTTTGACTGTCAAATTGAAGCACTTATTAAATTAAGGGTTTTAAATAGGCATCATATATTATTACACGAATGAAATTAAGGGTTTTAAATAGACACCACATATTATTTATATATTATTATCGCGTATTTTAATATTATTATTCTGATGGTTGTTATTGTTGGTTCATTCAGAAATTGTCATTGTATCGACATATTTTGTTGGTTGTCACTGCTTAGAATGCAAATAAAAATGGTAAAGATATTAGATAATATTTTTAAAATTCAGTATCAACATATACTTATAATAAAAATGTAACAGGTCAAATTCTGTACATTGAAGATATTTTGAAAATTTTTTTTGGAGGGCACTCTGTTATCGATACTGAAACCAAACCTATTTTTTTTTTCATTTTTGTCTGTCTGTCTGTCTGTCTGTCTGTCTGTCTGTCTGTCTGTCTGTCTGTCTGTCTGTATCTTGGCCGCGCATCACGCCGAAACTACTGAATGGATTCAAATGAAACTTGGCATGATTTGAGTTCATACTCCGAGGTAGGACATAGGATACTTTTTATTCCGAAATTCCGGACGGTTTCCCTGTGAGGGGGGATGAAAGTCAAAATGTGTAATTAATTGTAATTCATTAACGAGTAGTCCGATTGCAATAATTCTTTTTTTGTTAGAAAGGAGATACTCTGAAGATTGTAGCATTAATTATTTAATTTATCACAATCTCTCTATCTATTGGAAAAAAAAATATAAAGAATTTATCATTACGAAATACGACACGTAGTGACATCTTTTGGAAGACATGCGTAATTAATAACACTTTGATTAATATATCGTGGAATAATCGTAGAACGTATTACGTATAATTCGGTGTAGCATTAAGTATTTGATTTATCGAAATCTCTCTATCCACAAATTCAGCACTGTTTCCTGGAGAGAGCGGATGAAAGTCAAAATATGTACTTGGTTGTAATTCAATGACACGTGATTTCATTCATTCTTTTTTTGCTAGACAGCAAGTACTTTAAATATTGTTCCGTGATCTATTTATACATATATCCCGTATAATAAATCTGTAGACGTTGAGTTTGCTTAAAACAGTGACATCTCTTGGAATCAAGTAACTAACTTTACAATAGGTACGTAATATGATTTTCTTTTGAACGTATAATAAAAATGTGATGTAACAGATCAATTCTGTACATTAAAGAAATTTAGATGTTTTAACGGGAGGGCTCTCTAATCGTTACTGAAGCAATGAAATTTTATTGAAAATTGTTTCTAAACTTAACAACGACATCTATTGGAATTAAGTAACACTAACTTCACAGTAGGATGTACCTATCCTATATACGAGTAATCCATATATGATTCATTTTTAAAGTAGGTATAATAAAAAAAAAAACATTAATTCTGTACATTAGAGAAATTTAGATTTTTTTCGGGAGGACGCTCTAATCGATTCTGAACCAAAAACTAAAATACCATAATAACGTTAAATGGTCATTGTAAAGGAGCAAGGTCCAAATGTATGAAGGAAGACGACTTTTCAGTAGACTGTATTTAATTTGCTGGTTTTACAGTAATAGATTACTAGAAAAAACTTGCAAAGTTGACAAAACAATTTGTATATCTTCTTCTTCTCTTATATCCTATAAAAAGCGGCCAAGTGCGAGTCGGACTCGCCCATGAAGGGTTCCGCAGCAGCAAGTAGCATAATACAATTTTTATTTTATTTTTATATTTGTGTTGATTGAATGAAAGGTAAATTGCAGTTTACGATTTATGACGTAGATTTCGTTCAAACCAATTTTCGTTGGAAGTTTGCATGGTAATGTACATCATATATTTTTTTTAGATTTATCATTCTCTTATTTTAGAAGTAACAGGGGGGGGGGGGACACATTTTACCACTTTGGAAGTGTCTCTCGCGCAAACTAATCAGTTTAGAAAAGTATGATATTAGAAACCCCAATATCATTTTCGAAGACCTACCCACACCCACACGTATGGGTTTGATGAAAAAAAAATTTTTGAGTTTCAGTTCTAAGTATGGGGACCCCCATAATTTATTGTTTTTTTTCTATTTTTGTGTGAAAATCTTAATGCGGTTCACAGAATACATCTTCTTACCAAGTTTCAACATTATAGGTTTTATAGTTTCGGAAAAAAGTGGCTGTGACATACGGACGGACAAACAGACAGACATGACGAATCTATAAGGGTTCAGTTTTTTGCCTTTCGCACGGAACCCTAAAAATGAATTGCTGTTCGTTTGTCTCGCTAAAACTCGAGAACCGCCGGGCCGATTTAGCTGATTTAGGTTTTGAAATGTTTGCCGTGGTTCAGGGAAGGTTTAAACGGTGAGAAAATATGGAAAAATTGCGGGGAAGATAATAAAAACAACAATTTCCTTTTGCCCATATAAACTGTTCTACCAACTTTACTGTCAAACTTTTGACTGTCAAATTGAAGCACTTATTAAATTAAGGGTTTTAAATAGGCATCATATATTATTACACGAATGAAATTAAGGGTTTTAAATAGACACCACATATTATTTATATATTATTATCGCGTATTTTAATATTATTATTCTGATGGTTGTTATTGTTGGTTCATTCAGAAATTGTCATTGTATCGACATATTTTGTTGGTTGTCACTGCTTAGAATGCAAATAAAAATGGTAAAGATATTAGATAATATTTTTAAAATTCAGTATCAACATATCTATTTATATAAAAATGTATCGCCGAAATGTTAGTACGCGCATAACTTCCGATCGGCTGCACCAAATTAAATGATTCTTTTTTTATGTGTAGGACCTTATTGTTAGGACAAGGTTTGTGTATAAGAAAAATTAAAAGATAGCGGGCAAAGTATTTTTTTTTGTCCGCGACGTCTATCTGTATCTTGGCCGCGCATCACGCTGAAAGTACTGAATGGATTAAAATGAAACTTGGCACGATTTGAGTTCATACTACGAGGTAGGACATAGATTTTTTTTTTAATTTTTTTTATTTAATTTTTTTTAATAACGGGAAAAGTCTTTTTCTTTGTCCGCGACTGTACACTGCCTGTAGGAAGCTGAGACCAGCTGAGACAGATATGTAAATATGGCGGTACGAAGTTTATTTTTATTCTACCCTTCCTGAATATTTTCGCTCCATTTCTATTCTTCTCTTCCTGAACATTTTCACCGTATTCCTATTCTTCTCTTCCTGAACATTTTCACCGTATTCCTATTCTTCTCTTCCTGAATATTTTCGCCCTAATTCTATTCTACCCTTTCCTGAATATTTTCGCTTTATTTCTATTCTTTTCTTCCTGAACATTTTCGCCCTATTCTTATTCTTCCTTTCCTGAAAATTTTCGCCCTATTTCTATTCTTCCCTTCCTATTCAAAGTGCTGCAGCTTTCAGAATTTACTTATAGACAAGTCTGTTCTGATTTCTGAGGACTTTTTTATTTTTTATTCTATAATTTCTGAGATCTTTTTATTTTGTCTAAATATGCCTAACCATAAAACTAGATAAGAATTTTTTTAAGTTATGTGGATTAGGATTTTTAACTCTTACCACAGTAAAAAACAAAAAAGGGAACGCCTCAAGACGATCGACGAGAGATGAGACCGCCTATGCTCAATTAAAGTGTAAAATAAAAATATAGTTTTGTGACTAATAAGGCCAGGGCCAAAGCCACATCTCAATCTCAAGAAATCCGCATAAAAATGCTTGATCCCTAGACACTTTTGATGTGTGTAGTTTTGTGACTAATAAGAAACATTGTTTTTTATTACTTAAAAATATTTTTAAATTATGGTGTACCTCCAAAATTTTTAATCTTCCTAGATGTACCTTGAACCCAAAAAGTTTGCGGAACACTGAATGTACTATGGTGATGTGTGTTACTTCGACCTGAATGCAGACCTCCTTAACAAGCTTGACCGTCTTCTTAATAACCGCATTCGATTTATTTTCAATATTCGAAAGTATGACCATGTGTCTGCTTTGCGTTCCCAGTTAAAATGGTTACCTATTCGCCTACAGTGCCATCATCGAGCACTTACCTTCCTATTTTCATTTCTCAACTCGCCATCCTTACCTACCTACCTTGCTCCGTATTTCCGATACCTGTGCTCTAAACACGATAGAAATCCTAGCTCAGTTAATAATCTGCTTCTCTCATGTCCGTCTCATTACTCCGACTTCGTGAACTGTTCCTTCTTTGTTCGAGCAGTAATACTCTGGAATCCGCTCCCGCTCGAAATCAGGATGTCCACTAACCGATATACATTCAAAAATAAAGTACATGAGCTCTTTCTCAATGAACTGGCAGAATTTTCTAATCTATAGCTTACCGTCCTTTTTAAACGACTTCCAAAAGGAGGAGGTTCTCAATTTAATCGATTTTTTTTCTTAATGTATGAATGTACACGGATTACTCCTCCGTCAATTTGTGGACCGATTTTGAAAATTATTTTTGTATTCGAAAGGGTATGCTTCTCATGTGGTCCCATGGCCACCATATCTCCTGATATGGCGTGACCTTGAGCGGGATAGCTGCTCTTCGCGTAGAACAAAACAACCGAAGCGTCGGTGACGTCGTTGACGTTCGTCTCGAAATATAGCGAGTGTGGTACCTACTATTACATTTGGCTTGGCACCGACTTCAAACCTATGAATAGGTAGCATATACAAGTTATTTGATACTTTTTGGTTTTTAAGTCGGTTTTTTTAAACGAAGTTTTTTTTTCCATTATTTAGTGTATAAATGTTGTATTTATGTATACGTAATCTGTATATGTATATCTACTTATATATGTATGTTTGTATGTATAACGTTGAATATGATGTGATTATTGTAAATTTGAACGGACTTCTTATGTATATAAGATTTCACACACCTGCCTTATAAGATTTCTCCACCACCCGAAGGTCGACTGGAAGAGAATGCTCTGGGCATTAAGTCCGCCGATGTACATTCTTAGTGCATAAAGTTAATAAATAATATATAAATAATCTACATTGTATTTATATTTCCAAAAAAGTGTGTGTGACCAGTTCCTAAAATTATCATCTCAATGTAACTAACACAACATCCACATCTGGTAGTTCTTAAACAGTTTCTAAAAGATACTTTACAATAGGTACGTTATATAATTACTTTTTTATCGTATAATAAAAATGTAAAAGATCAATTTTAAGTTTAAAATACTTGAATTAGGAGTTATAATTTTTAATATAAACAAACATATAACTTAATAGTTATGATAATTTACCAGAAACAAAACACAAAATGTGTGTGAGTGTGTGTGTTTGTTACTCTTTCACGCTAAAACTTCTAAACGGTTTTGGATGAAACTTTACAGTAATATAGCTTATACAGGTTACTATTTGCCGCGAAAATCGACATTCACGCGGGCGGAGCCGCGGGCAACAGCTAGTACTTATAATAAAAATGTAACAGGTCCAATTCTGTACATTAAAGATATTTTGAAAATTTTTTTTGGAGGGCTCTCTATAATCGATACTGAAGCCAAAACTGTATTTTTTTTCATTTTTGTCTGTCTGTCTGTCCGTCTGTCTGTCTGTCTATCTGTATCTTGGCCGCGCATCACGCCGAAACTACTGAACGGATTCAAATGAAACTTGGCATGATTTGAGTTCATACTCCGAGGTAGGACATAGGATACTTTTTATCCTGATATCAGCACGGTTTCCTGGTGGGAGGGGATGAAAGTCAAAATATGTACATAGTTGTAATTCAATAACACGTGGTCCGATTTCATTCAATATTTTTTTGCTAGAAAGAAAAGAAATAAAAGATAACGGGGAAAGTCTTTTTTTGTCCGCGACTGTACACTGCCTGTGGGAAGCTGAGACAGATATGTAAATATGGCGGTACGAAGTTCGCCGGGTCAGCTAGTATTTTATAAGAATAAGAAATAAGCTATCAAACTTTATTTGTTACAAAAATACTGATACACAGTACCTACTGATTTTCAGATTTTGGACATGGATTTCCGAGAAGATAATGGAATGTTATTTACTATCGGTGAAAAAGACACCGCTATGATGCAATGGGCGGCAAATTACAGGTTATTGTACTTACATACATACATCAACATCCCATAACGTCCCACTGCTGGGCTCGGGTCTCCCCTCTCAGGAGAGGGTTAAGGTCATCAGTCCCCGCGCTGGCCAAGTGCGGATTTGGGACTGGCAAGACAACGTTGTGGCTACGTAATCTTGCTGATGGATGTTTTTAAGCCGCCCAAAGGCCTACGATAACAACCGGGACCGACTGATTAACGTGACCTCCGAATCTCGGAGATGCTCAACGTATCATGCCACCAGCGGTCACCCATTTAGGTACTGACGGCGCCTTTGTTGTTTACCCTCGGTGATTGTTTGCAATCACCGAGTGCAACTGGGCTATTTGCGCCTCTTGTACTTATTACTACTCCATTGGTTGGTAATCACAATATTTATTTAATTTTAATTCGATGCTTGTGGATCTAAAATTCAATATTCTACAATCCTAAAGGCTCTATGGTCGTCGAGACATTGAACTGTTATAGAGAAACACTAGAGATCTCGTCAAAAAGGAAGACCCTTTCTGCCAAGGAAGAAAATACCATCTAATCTAACTCTTTTCCAGATCAGTGGAAGGATCAACTAGAAATGGAGGTGACGACTTAGATCCTTATTACTGTCTCGTAGAAGATAGTCGGCCCGGTTGGCTCTTCCAGGAGATACGAGATCTGTTCTACTACATACAGATCCTTTGCCAAGGCACTTTCTCGCCAGCTATGAGGCGAGTCAAGGATTACATACCGATAGACTCTTTGCCTGATTTGATGAGAGCATTAGGTTTTTTCCCATCGGAGTATGAGGTATTTGATATAACTTTAACAACGGTTACATTAAATGAGGAACTCTGTAATGCACAATCCTCGAGTTAAATTTCGTTATAACTAAAAAAGCAAACTAAATATTTCATGTTCTACAAGTTGAAACTTTTCAGAGGGTTTCAAGATTTCCTAGTTTCTTCTAGTTTTCATTCCAGAGGGATGTCGAGTAAGGCAGGTTATTAGATTTACAATACGATCCTTTTAGAACTTTCTATAAGTAAGGACGGTCTTGTAAAAGAAAGTCACCATCTGTTGTGTTCACATTCTAGTTCTAAGATACAGCGAATGAAAATGTTCATGTTATTCAGATATCTGTTTGGTGAAAACTATGAACTATGACAAAAGACTCCATTAGGTATACAGAGATTAAGAGATATGCATCAATCAGTTACACTATTATTCTACAGGTAGAAAACCTTCTAGTAGAAGCGAAATATAAAGTATACCGGCGAGAACCATTGAAAGAAATAGATTTTGATGAGTTCGTGAAACTTTATCTGAATCATCGGCCTGTCTTCGGGGAAAACTTCAAACGTATCAGAGGCGCATTCAGGAACTTTGCGACCGTTGAAAAAAACAACTACTCAATTTCAAGAGATGCATTTATTGAAATGCTTACTACGACTGGTATGAAAAGTATATGTAGTAGTATCTGTACCTACTAACTGTACTTGCATTGTCTGCATTCGCAATGAGTATGGTGACCAGTACTCTTGGATTCGGCTCGTGCTTTCCATTAGGCAGAGTAGAGTCATTTCGGTAAAAAATAATACTAGCTGGATTCTGAAAGTAGATAAAAGCCATATTTAAGTAATATATTTTGACTTATTTAAGCCGAACCGGTGCAGAAATTTTTGAATTTTTGAAGTGTATTAATCTATCATAACATTTATTTAATATATATTTATAATTATAGTGTCACGTTGTTCCTCCTGATGAATCCCCAAGCTATCTAACCTAGCAAAATTATTCATTTTAAAAGACGTAGACGAAATGGCGCGCCACATGTAGGTAGTTAAATGTAAATATGCATATGTTGGTCTTTACAGCTCATATTTACACATTATTAGGTAGGTACTATCTAATAATTTTGCAATGATTTCGGTCAATGCCTCAGAGACCACGTAAAGCCGTCAGACCTGCGCCTGATCTCTTCCCGATTTTGTCGGATAGCTGTCCCATCGAATTGTGAGAACAGAGAGTGCACCTGCGTTTGCACACACACTTGTGCACTGTAATATCTCCTGCTTAGTTGGCTGGTCTCTAGTCTAGGACTAAATTAATTGTTGTATGTGTACATTAACAGGTGAACATTTCTCCAATGAGTTGGCGTGGTATTTACTGTCCATACTCAGTGGGCATAGTTTTGAAGATAGGGCAGTAATGGCTGAAGAGGATTTCTGTTTTGTACCAGAGGTAAATAACGAATAATGGTTTCTGGCAACATTTTAGTGTGTAAAATCAGGAGGGGCAAACGAGGAGACCTGAAGTCCAATTCCAATTCTCGTAATTTTGAAACATCATAGATCAAAATGTCGTTGTAGCAGGTATGAATTATGAATTGGTTGAAAATGAAGATATACTGCTAATAAAGAATATATCCAGTGTCTATTCTGCAAATTATTATTAATATTAGGTCTTTACCTATGAAATTGCCGTTCTTCAGTACTGGTCATTTCAAATAAAAAAAGTTTGTAATGGCTTTGTATTCTGAATTCAAATTAATTTTGTTTTAAAACCATGACATTCTATTTACAAACTCAGTCTTTTGTTTTCTGATTAGCGTTGTATTTTCATTACATTTGAACATTTTTCGTCATAATGGATACTTTAAAAAATCGTGTAATTATGGAATATGAGTTCCGTCGTGGCACCAACGCGACACAAACGGCACGTAACATCAAAAACGTTTACTGAGAGAACTGTACAAACGAACGCACAACCCGTTATTGGTTTTCCCGGTTCCGTTCTGGAAATTTTGACTTGAAAAATGAAGCTCGTGGTCGTCCGGAGACTTTGGTTAACAATAATGAATTAAAGGCGATTGTGGAAGCTGACGAAACTCAATCTACAGCTGAGCTAGCAGCAGCTTTTAATGTAAGCATCAAAAGAATATTGATCCATTTGCGACAAATTGGCAAGGTAAAAAAGCTTGATAGATGGGTGCCCCACGACCTTAACGATCGCCAGCGCAACGTACGCGTCGAGACTTGCCTTGCGCTGCTCAACAGGCAAAGAAATGAAGGAATTTTGAAACGAATTCTTACGTGCGATGAAATATGGATTCTGTTCGACAAGCGAAAGCGCTCAGCAAGTTGGTTAGACCCTGGTTCAGCACCAAAGCAATGCCCTAAACCAAAAATGACCCCTAAAAAGGTGATGGTCACTGTTTGGTGGTCTAGTGCGGGTGTGATTCACCACAGCTTTTTACAAAACGGCATGAGCATTAATGCAGATGTGTACTGTGAAGAACTGGAGAGAATGATGCAGAAGCTTGCACATCTGCAACCAGCTTTGGTCAATCGGTCGTCCCCACTGCTCCTTCACGACATCGCGCGAACTCCATACTGCGCAACAGACAGAGCTGGGGTTGGAAGCTCTCCCTCATCCGCCATACTCACCCGACCTTGCACCTACCGACTATTACTTTTTCCAAAATTTAGACAACTTTTTAGTGGGTAAAAAATTCAATTACCGAGAGGCAGTACAAAATGCCTTTGAAGAGTTTGTTGCCTCCCGTCCAGCTGATTTTTACAAGAAGGGCATAAAAAAAAATGACAATGCGTTGGCAAAGATGCGTCGATTGCATGGGTGATTACTTCAAATAACAGAAATAAAAAGTTTTAAAAAATAGGTACTTTCACTTATTGCATACAAAACGGCAATTTCATAGGTAAAGACCTATTAAATAATAAGACATTTTTCGTACACCTCACACATAACGCCATCTAGCCTCAAACTAAGTAGAGCTTGTGCTACGAAAGCTAGAATGACTGATAGAATACTTTTAAACTGTTCTTTGTAAATATGTTCATAATATAGGTACCTACATAGAAAACATCCAAACTCCGAAACAAATATTTTCAGATCATACAAACATTTGGTCCGACCCGGGAATCGAATACGAGACCTCAAGCACAGAAGTCGCATACGCTACCACTTATGCCACCGAAGCAGTCAGATGGCGTTGTGTATTAAAAAAAACACTTATCAAGACCAGCAGAATACTATAGAGCTGTAATAGATAGAGTGGGGAAGACATACGGCTGTCTGTAAGCGGAAACGTCCAACGGTTAAAAAGAGAGAGAAGATCGCGGTACCCCATCTGTCGTTCTCTACTGACGCATGCGCAGTAAAGGACTAATAATGGTAATCCAATCACAACAATTAACCATCGAATCGTTCTGCTATGCTGCTTTTCCGCCC
Source organism: Diaphora mendica (assembly GCA_949125395.1). Lineage (NCBI taxonomy): Eukaryota > Metazoa > Arthropoda > Insecta > Lepidoptera > Erebidae > Diaphora > Diaphora mendica. The sequence continues at coordinate 27,217,709 of OX421318.1, read as the reverse complement.
TAACTGCGCATGCGTCAGTAGAGAAAGACAGATAGGTACCGCGATCGTCTCTCTTTCTAACCCAGGTACGACTGGAGGCCTGGCTCCCCTGCTCTATCTATAATAACTCTATGCAGAATACCGACATTCACTGACATACACCAAACACCAACCCGTCTGTAAAGGCTGTTGATAATGTTGCAAGTACGATCTTATTACAGGAATTATCATTCTCTTACTTTGTGAATGAAATAATTGGCATGCAGGAAATAGAGAATGTGTCAGAAGGTATGTCTAACATTGAATCGTCTGCAACCTCCTTGCTGTCAGTGCAATCATTGGATTCTGAATCGGATTAGTAAGTCCAAATAAATGAAATAACATTTTTTTTTTTTTTTTAATCTTTATTGTACCTTATCATAATATATTACATTAAATTAACATTTACAATAATTTGTCTCGTTATTTTATAAAATTTGGATACGAATAGATAACATATTGCTCATCTATTGCTTTTTGTACTTAAGTCTTTTAGCTCATTGTCCCAGAGGAAGAAAAAGCTAGCTAACAGCCATTTTGAAAAAAAAACATTGAGTAGTACAAAGTACAATACTGTAATTCAAGTTTAAAAAGCAACTGCGCGCAGACTGTAGTTTTGTTGACAAACTAAAAAGTAAGGATAACATTGCTCGTTTACACCAGAGAAAAGGCTACAGTAAACTGTCTTCCCTCATACTTTCTTTTACCTTACCCTGCACTTACAGGCATGGCCTCAGACCAAAACAAGTCTTTTTTAAGACTTTTTTTTGGCTGACAAAAAAAAAGTCTTAAAAAAAGCCTTTTTTTTGGTCTTTGAAATCTTTGGCATTGGAAATTAAATTTTAAAAGGTATTCCTAAACTTTTTTCTCAAAAGTAACACAAAACGGCAAAGTTTGTGATCGCAATGCCACGCCAAGACGGCTTTTAACGACAGTCGACGTCGTCACAAATGAGATTAGCGCTGGACTTTGCTAGGCAGTTAAATTAAAATAAGGCTAAATATGTTATTTGTGGTCTTTATTCTACTAATATTATAAATGCGAAAGTTTATAGATGTGTGTGTGTTTATTACTCTTTCACGCAAAAACCACTGAACGGATTTGGAAACTTGACAGTAATATAGCTTATACATGAGAATCACACATAGGTTACTATTTGCCGCGATAACCGACATACACGCGGGCGGAGCCGCGGGCAACAGCTAGTTATTCACAAAACAAACACAAATAAATTATATCGATGATGTATCGATATTTCTTTGACATTAATATTTTTTTTATGTAATAGGCGGGCAAACGAGCAGACACATCCCCTGATGGTAAGCGATTACCGCGGCCCATGGACACCTGCAACACCAGAGGCGTCACAAGTGCGTTGACGGCATTTAGGAGATGGGGGGGGGGGAAGATAGGGCGGGATTTGGGTATGGCTCTCCGGTATCATCACTCACTCGGTGAAACACAGTGCAAGCACTATTTCACACCGGTTTTCTGTGAGGTCGTGGTATCACTCGGGTCGAGGTCTATGACTCCAAGATTGAATTTTTGCAAGGAATAAAGTCGAAATCTTGGAATTTAGGATCAAACCAAGAGTAAAGAACAATAACTCTGTTCATTCATCTAATTTACTGATTTATTATTTATATTTTTGTTTATTTCTTGTATAATATAAAAACTAATAAAGGAATAATTAATATTTCAACAAAAAATATTTAATTAAATCGATTGAAAGTTCTTCATAAATAAAGTCGCTATTCGTTTCAAATCGAATCGAATGGGTGAGGGCGTCACTAATTTAATAAATTCTTGAACTGTCAAAAAGAAAATAAAGAAATGGACAGAGTTTAATTGTTGTCTAACGTGTACTTTTTAACCCCCGATGCAAAAAGAGGGGTGTTATAAGTTTGACGTGTCTGTCTGTCTGTGGCACCGTAGCTCGCGAACGGATGAAGCGATTTCAATTTAGTTTTGTTTGTATGAAAGGTGAGTTACGTGCGAGTGTTCTTAGACATGTTTCATGAAAATCGGTTGAGTCGTTTAAAAGTTATGGGGGTAAAAGTGGGGAAGAATAACCGAATGTCTGCAAAAATATCATCGAGTGGGGTCTCAAATGAAAGCGCATAACGTGTTTTTTACTTTTAAAGGGAACTCAGGTTATTATGTCGGGGTTTTTTTTTTAATTCTGAGAATTTATGTAAGTAATAAATACAAATCTAGGGAATGATATGAAAAAGAAACACTAAAAACTTTTATATGTTTATTTTGTACTATTGCAATATTGTATAAAAGTCGTATATTCGACGTGCCTTCCCGTCGTTGGTCATAGCAAGCATGTTGCCTTAGGGCTTGCATAGACGTCCTTGGCGGTCAAAAGGTTGGAGTCATCGCCTGCGGGGTACAAGGGCGCGGAGGTAGGAAGAAAACGGGGGCCGGTAGTGGTGAGGTTAGGTGCATTCTAATTTTAAGTTTTCCCCTCCCGCACTTCTCGCGAACTCGTTATCGTACTGGTTTTAGTTGCTTAAAAACTGTATCTTGCAGCTTTGTCAGTCTGCCGTAGTATTTGAGTTTTTATTCAGTCTGTATACGGTTAACTGACACTGGGTGCTTAGGCAAGTAGATTTCATGAATGAATTTTGATGTTGAGAGGATGCGACTCAGGATACTAAGACACAGGAGCATTTACTTGTAAAACTTTTATATCGTAACAATGACGAAATTTTTAAAAAAATGGAAGATTGATGTGTCTGCAGCAGTGGATTTTCATCTTACGTCTTGGTTAAGTCGCATACAGCTTATCATGTACCATCCACATCTGGTCTCTCATATGTCACCTATGTGGTATTAATTTCAAGGACGAATTTTGACTTTACTTTCTACCATTTTGTACAGTAAATATCTCAGGGACCCAAGCAAATGCAACTAACAAGTAATTTAAAAAAAACCCGACTGCATCAATATCTGCCATTTTTATTAAATTCCGTTTTTTTTTTATTTTGATGTCACTCTCACGACTAAGACGAATCTATTGACACCACTCACATAAAAGTGCCAAAGAAGTATACATACATACACTCGAAAAACATAACCTTCCTTCTTTTGCAGTCGGGTAATTAGATTATTTTAATCCAATAAGTTTAGGTACTAATAAATAAGTATAGGAGTTGCTCAAAGATTCGGCGGAAGACGCAAATTGAACATAGCACACTGGTCATTCTTTATATTCATGACTGGTGCAAGATACCATGTTGCAAAGTAACATAATGGAACCTCCGTCATCAAGTATCTTGCATTTATACATTTATATAGATGTATATAAATACCTAACCAATTTTAATTTTAATATTGGCAATTGCAAACTCGCAATCAAACACACATTGATTAACTTATAAAACTTTTTATATTCTATTTTAAAATTAATTAAGTCACATTTTATGAAACTGCCTCAATATTTACAATAAAAAAGCTGACAAGAAATTGAGCGGGCAAATAAAAATGTGTTACTTCAAATAAAATTAAATAACTTTTGACCTAGCTCAAGTATATAACAGTGATATAGCAGAGACAATATTAAAATACTTGGATCTAGTGAAAATGTTGAAAACTTTAGAGAACTGCCTAGACACTTCTATAAACCTTTTAGTTGTATGTTTATATTTCAAATGTATTGACATCATTTATACTTAATTAAAATCCATTCGCGTTAAGAAAATAGTGACACGTCAATCAAGCCCCGCCCCCTGACCAATCAGGATCCATTACGTAAAAAAGCTTAATCTATATGTCAATATTTTGTTAACACTATGGGACTACGAGGTCTATATGGTCTACGTAGTTCTATATTCGAATTTTTAATTTAATGTTACAGGGATACAAAATATCTTTATGAAAATGTGATCTGCACAACCATTGAATGTTGCAGCTTATGCTTAGTAATATGACCGCAACTTATGGAGAGAACCCTCGTAAGTAGGGATGTTAGCACATGGGCTGCTACTGCTAAATCACTGACTACAATATTTTAAACTTAATTGACTGTACAAAATATATAAAGAAGCATTCTTTTCCGTTGTACCCCTGGCTGATACCCTGGTGGTACAGAGGAACAATTTTAACCACGGTACCCCGGGTCACAAAACCCAACCAAATTATTTTGACACAGTGAGGATGTATCTAATAAAAGCTTATTAAAACATTAAATGTAGTTTTACATCACTGGATGCGTGTAGCCGAGGATCGAACGATGTGGCGTGCAATTGGAGAAGCCTGTATCCAGCAGTGGACTGCGATAGGTTGAAGATGAAGTGTAGTTTGTATAATATCTAAATATTACATCTTATTCTGTACCTATTTTGACACGATATTGATATAGGTACAGAAAAATGTACCACTAGGTGATACAGCCAGGGGTACACAGGAAAAAGAGCGTAAAGAACACTTGCATTGGCAACAATAAGTTAATCACTAAGTTGAACTCACACATGAACGCAATTCACAGCACAACTTCAAAATGTCTGTTTCAAAGACAATCAAATAGTCTTTTATTTAGGCTTGTTCCATATGGGTGCTATAGTCTTAACAAGCCTCAATCAGTTTTTAACCGTTTGGCGGGTGTAGTAGTACCACTACTTTGTGAATTGGAGTCTTCGGAGAAGTTCATAGACGTTGATGTGAACTCGGTAGGACCTTGAGAATCACTTACTGTTGAGAAACCTGAAAAAGCAGATTGATATTATGTATTATACATTATTGCTACACTTGATAGGTTCCTAATGACGATAATTTCATACATCTCACACACAGGCATCTGATTTCCAACTAGGCAGAACCTGTGGTATGGTTATCAAGACTGATGATATTCTTACTTACATATTTTTAAATTAACCTCTGACCTTCTACCACACAGATATGGGGTTAAATTAAAATTGACAGCATTTGCTGCATAGCGGATCAGTGTACACACCGCCACCTATGACGAACTATTTTTTTTTATTTTGTATTTTAAACACAGTCCGATAAAGTCTAAATAGTTTAATAAGCATCTCCAACGAAGCAAGAACAAACTATAAACATTCATTTTTAACCGACTTCCAAAAGGAGGAGGTTCTCAATTTCATCGGTTTTTTTTTTTAGCAATAAAATATGGCATAACAAGCTACACTGGTTATCCATCTATATTGTGTGACAATAATGTACACTTTTTTATGTTTTGATTTGTACAATAGTAGATTATATGAGATAATATTTTTCTATTAAAGCTAGAACCAATTTTAAAGAGGTCCATGCATATTAAGCAAATTAAATAGGAAAGTTAACTGTACATAGTGTACATTTAGAATCTAACAAGAAGAGAATAGATGTACCTATTTCTAATTGAATAGATTTTAAATCTGATCATTTTCTTTGTTTTCTTTAATTGGACTTTTAAAAATCTAGTTCTTAAATTGTGAAACTTGAAATCCAAAGGTTTAAAAGGATGGCCCACTCTTGTGTCTCTAAAGCTGCAGGTGTTCACATGTTGTGGTGGTTATTTACCATCAGGTGTCCTGTATATATACACATTAGCCCCATATTTCTTTGTATTATCTAATTGGACTTTACAAAAATCTAGTTCATAAAATTGTGAAACTTGAAATCCAAAGGTTTAAAAGGATGGCACCACTTTTGTGACTCTAAAGCTGCAGGTGTTCATATGTGGTGGTGGTTATTTACATCAGGTGCCCTGTATATACACATTAGCCCCATAAAAATTATCATCATTAACAGCCTCTTATAATAATCTATTGGATCAGGTGTCTCGTTACAAGGGAGGTTTTTAGGCGACTATACCACTATGGCCAAACAGGTTGGTATGGTTTGTTAGAAGTTTAACTTCTCTTTGTGGTACTTAGTCGTCTATTACGACACCCGTGGGGTGAATAAGGGTGGTGACACACGGTTTTTATAATCTGTCTTGTTGCGTCTGTCTAGTCACATTTGGTTTAATTTTTCCGATATTTGTTTATAAAACTGATAAAACACTGATTCCGTAACTGTGGTTTTATTAAATCTGACAAAACTACACTAAAGAGTTACCGTCAATGAAGTTCAAAAGGTTTCAACCCTGACCTAGTTATGTACCCCGAAAACGTTCAGTGGTCCACATCTTCTCGTGTAAACTTAATGGCACGAGCGGGCACTTTGAACTTCATCTGAGAAATTATTAGTTGTTTACTTCATACTTACATGTGTTCGAGTCTTCGGCCATGCCAAAGTTAGAGTTCGACGATTCGTGCACTTTCTTCGGCGTCAATGCGTTCTCCTTATTCTCACGTTTAGCGGCATGTTTCTTCTTCTGCTCATTTGTAGATATAGGCACCCATTTATAAATTTTCATTGTCGTTTCACCAATTGTCACCCATTTTTTCTCCCTGAACACAGTTAAATTAGTATATAATGTACTCAGAAAAATAAAAAATATTCGCTTCAATATTTTGCTTACCAATGGCGAACTTTTTCCACAGCTTGCATGACTCTTTTGATATCATCTTTAACACGATTTCTGGTTTCTGCGCGCACGGAACGAGACATTTTAGATCTTAAAATATATTAAAACTTTAACTTTCTCAGTTCAGTCTCTATTTATATGTGAAAAATATTTACGTAAAGCCGAGAATTTTTTAAACTTGTTCACACATGAGCGGCGTTTTCTGTATCACCCATTCCGCCATTGACGGACTCTGACATTTCAAGAAATATCCTAACGCGATTTTTTTACAGTTTTTAATAAATTGAAATAAATTTTATTATGTAAATATTGTTTTCGAGTCCACGTAATTTCTTTAAATCTAGTATCATGCGAATGTGAATCTTTGATAAAATAAACTTTTACAAGACACTTTTAAAGTTTCAAGGGGAAGGCGCTTGGCAGTAACATTACAATAATAAAACGCAACTCAAAGTTTTTGTATGTCTAAAGTGCGTTTTAATTCTAGCAAATTTTTTTCAAAGAAAATAGAATTTGTTATTTAATTTGTGTAATATCAATTAGTTAAGGACAAAATCTGTCATTTAAATACATTTTTGCAGTATTTTCAAATTTTATTAAATAGTAATGAGTAACTTCATTAATTGAAGAAATCTCATACTGAAGTATTTACGTAGCATAAATTAAACGACTCTGCTTGCATAACCAAGTGCTTAATTTCATTGGTTGTAAACTTTCATTGACGTTCTTTGACCAATGAGAAAGGCGATAAAAATAAACTGAAATACAGAACAGAATCATTTTGAGTGATAAATTGTGCCTAACGAAAATTGAAAACAAGGAAAAAAAATCTGTGAAAAATTTGTTGGTATCTGCCGAAATTAAATATCGAGTAAAATGTCTAGGATGATGCTTTAAAGCTTATGTAAGTAAAAGGTATTAATTTTGTTGCATCTATTGCTAATATTTTCCCGATGCTCCCGGAGAAATTTATCACGAATCAATTTTTGACTTATATTTAGCGGCTGTCAGTTGTTTTACGTCTAATCGTGTAGTCTTCACGATAATTGTTTTATTTCTAATGTTATCCCATTTTTTTTACTTATTTACACGCTGCTTGGACATCAGGGATGTGCTTCGATTTCGATGATGCAACGAGATGATGATCATAAGGTGCATATCATGTGCATTTTATTAATGCTTTATACTTAACTGTTTCGCTTTTTTGCATTTCCTCAGTTGATACTTTCTTGATCTTTAAAGATGTGTGTTTCTGTTACACTTGACGGCCCGCTATCATAACCTCAATGTAGAATGTAGTTTAGGATCTATTTGCAGTATTACTGATTTGATGCACATTTTGTATGTGTAATAATGTTTTAGTGGGTATAAATTCTCAATAAAGCATGCTATAACTCAAGAAGTATTCATAAAATCAAAACAAACTTTTTTTTTTATATACACCAAGAAACCACTGTTATTTGTTGATTATTCAGTAATCATACTGTTATAGTCTTGAAACTAGTTGAAACTAGTTCATATAATAAAAAAAAAGACTTAAAACACTTCTAAAATGGTTGACTGATCTCAAATTCAGAGGAACCTGTCTAGTATGGACTACCTCTTCTCTGTATGTTATACTAGCTGTTTCCCGCGGCTCCGCCCGCGTGTATGTCGTTTAACGCAGCAAATAGTAGCCTATGTGTTATTCTGATGTTAAAGCTATATTACTGTAAAGTTTCATCTAAATCCGTTCAGTAGTTTTTGCATGAAAGAGTAATAAACATCCATCCATACTTACAAACTTTCGCGTTTATAATATTAGTAGGATAAATGTAACGAAAAAACCTGATGAACATTCTTACCAGAGGCCGAATGATGCAAAAGCATCTCCATAGGCCACCATAGTATGGGTCACCAGTCACCAAACTGCATTGTTTGCATTCGCAATAAATATGGTGACCACAATTCTTAGATTCTGCTCATGCTTTCCATTAGGCAGAGTAGAGTCACCTTGACAGGCTCATGTAAAAACATAGTATGTGCCTAAAAAAATGAGGGTTTCCCTCGATTTCCCTGGGATCCCATAATCAGATCCTGATATGGTGGCAATGGGACCACCTCGGGAGCATACCCTTTCGAATACAAAAAGAATTTTCAAAATCTGTCCACAATTGACAGAGTAATTGGTGAACATACATAAAAAAATGTAAAAAAAAATACATACATTGGAACATAGAACCTCCTCCTTTTTGGAAGTTGGTTAGTAAAAATATTATTAAATCCATACATTTTATAGACACACTATAAACGATGCTAACCCAATGATAATTTACCAAAAGTGCTTTTAAACAGGAGAGATTATTTTCAACCGACTTCAAGAGCAGGAGGAGGTTCTCAATTCGACCGTATATATGTTTTTTTTATTTTTTATGTGTGTTCGCTGATAACTTCGTCTTTATGAACCGATTCTAATGATTCTTTTTTTAATGGAAAGGAGATATCCCAACGGTGGTACCATGATAAGGACACTAAGATCTGATAACGGCATCCAAGAGAAATCGAGTCAAACCTTGAAGTCGGTTTTTATTTTTTAAAATTTTTTGTTTCACAGTTTGTTACACAGTTTTTTTTTTATACTTCTTTGCTTGCTTCTTATAAATGACCACAAATCACTTTTTTTCTTTGCACATGTTTACTTGCCTTGTTGTTTTGTTGCAGTTTTACCGTGCATGTATTGTTATAACTGTAGAAGTGACACAGTGACTATATTGTTGGCTTGTCCGGCATAAGGTCCACCTAACGACAACAGTGAATCTTTCCTTCCCGTATGGCTGCATATGTTAACCGTACAATATCAATGATGGCTGGCGACGGGCCCCACAACGTTGCGATGCTGAACAATGGCGCGGTCCGTGTGAACATGTCCAATGTGGACTCGCCTCTGCAGATATTTGTGAGGGCTAAGAAGAAGATAAACGACATATTTGTTGAGATTGATGATTATGTCAAAGATGCTGTCACTTTTATGCATGGTAAGATATTGTTTTTGTTTTGATATTTGCTTGATAACCTAAGTCGATGTGATTAATTAGTGTTCATGATGATTGTAAATGGAAATTGGTGTTGAGATTAATTAGTTATTGCATACATACATACTCAAGCCTGTATACTACTAATAAGTAGAGGTGTATTAAAAGTTGGCCGACATTAGTATTGGCCATAAGGGACAAGCCTGTACAATACATACAGTATGTAAGTTGCTTTACTTGACCATATGATTTACTGTATTTATAACAATGGAGGCAGCATGTGCCCAAGGATTTAGTCAAGAAAATTAGAAAATGTAAATACCAAAAAGAAAGACAGGAAGTAGATAGTAGGCAAAGGATATTACATAAGCATACAGATTAAACAACAATAACGGAGTAAACAACAGTTTGACTAGGACAGGGTCACATTGTCTGTTACAACTCAAATTGGCCAGGAAACTCTCGAGTTGCAATTAATACTTCAAATACATAGTCATCAAATTATCAATGCCCATTAAAGTAATCTAAAATATCCATAATTATTGATCCTGCGGTTATGGCCATCATGTGGATTGCAAAATTTCTAGACAACATAGAAATGTTTGACTGCCTCGTTGGTCTCGCGGCGTGTGCGACTGCTGATCACGAGGTCTTAGGTTCGATTTCCGGGTCGGACCAAATGATTTTTGTATGATCTACAAATATTTGTTTCCGAGTTTGGGTGGTTTCTATGTATAATATGTATGTATTTACAAAAAAAAAGTATAAGTATATGTATTTGTATCAATTGTCTAGTACACAAGCTCTGATTAACTTGGGACTAGATGGCGTTGTGTGTTAGATAGTTCAATTATCGAAATATATCATGCTAGCTTTTGCATGTGGCTCTGCCCGCATATTTTTTTTCATAGTCTATGACTCAAATAATGTGGCTTTTCATTGGTAAAAATCGGTTCAGTAGATTCAGAGATTATACCGTAATCACAAATTTATTTATAATACATATTAGCAGTATACATATAGGTAATATTATGAAGAAGTTGTACATCTAAATGTACTTGTAAATACACCCGCGGCTCCGCCCGCGTGTATGTCGGTTATCGCGGCAAATAGTAGCCTATGTCGATACCTCCTAAGTATACTGAGTAACTAGCAAATTTAGGTATTTTATGATTTTTATATAAATGTATACAATAATCTATGATCTTTATGATAGTGTTAAAAATAAATATAAAAAGAACAATATTACTGAGATAATTTCGCGTATACTAAATCAATTTCAATATCAGATAGAATCGTATATTGTATACTCATTCAACTGACATCGTACCTGTATACGCGGGGTGTGTGGGAGGACGCATCGGCACAAGTGTATTGCAGCTCAGTATACGTTGCACGGCGGTGAGTCGTGCAATACGATACCTCCTAAGTATACTGAGTCAACTTACATTATAGTAATTTTATAGGAGAGCGATTTGAAGACAAATCGCTTATATTTTTATGAAATTAATCTTAATTAGAGTAAATTAAATGTATCTTTTAATAAATATGGGAAGCTTTTCCTTTGGTATGAAAATATATTTTATAATTATTTTGGTGTACAACGTACATGAATGTAAGTGGTAGTTAAACCATTTTACTATTGAGTCCCGCCGGCGTATACCCAACCATGTACATAAAATATAATTTAAAACAAAAATCAGCAAAAACATTTCATGACAAAGGAAAAGCTTCCCATATTTATTAAAAGATCCATTTAATTTACTCTAATTAAGATTAATTTCATAAAAATATAAGCGATTTGTCTTCAAATCGCTCTTCTGTAAAATTACTATAATGTTAGTTGACTCAGTATACTTAGGAGGTATCAATGTGTTCCAGTTATTCTGATGTATAAGCTATATTACTGTAAAGTTTCATGCAAATCCGTTCAGTAATTTTTGCGTGAAAGAGTAACAAACATCCATACTTACAAACTTTCGCGTTTATAATATTAATATAGATTATATTATTTTTATTTACGTATAATTATAAGTTAACTGTGTTGTTTAAGAGAAGCCTGTTGCCTATTTAGATAAAATATTCATCGGTACAAAACCGATGAATACTTTATCTACTAAAATAACTTACAAATTATCTTGTTTTAATCACATCACACTAATATATAAAGGCGAAAGTTTGTGTGTATGTTTGTTACTTCTTCACGCAAAAACTACTAGACGGATTTTGATGAAACTTTACAGTAATATAGCTTATACATCAGAATAACACATAGGCTACTATTTGCCGCGATAACCGACATATGAGCGGGCGGAGCCGCGGGCAACAACTAGTATATTATAATGCATTGATATCACATTACATAACATGTAGCAATATAAATGGTATTTCTGTATAAAGGTCATTATCATTAACTTTATTAAGCTAATATTGAATGTTATACATATACAGGCATACCATATTTAACTTCTACATCCTATCTTATTTCACTCTCTAAACTGGACTTGTGTTGTCAACACGTGTTGGTGATAAAAGTTTCTGTAAAGCCGAGTCTCCACCGAACAAAAGTTCGCAATTTTTGTGTTGTCAAATTTCGGTGGAGACGCGCCTTTACACACGACCCTCTGATTCCAAACTAGGATAAGCCTGTGCTATGGTTACCACACTGCTGATCATCATCATCAACAACCCATAATATCCCACTGCCGGGCTCGGGTCTCCTCCCAGGAGAGGGTTAAGGCCATACGTCCCCACGCTAGCCGAGTGCGGGTTGGGGACTAGTACGTGGTACGTAATGTGACTACGTAATCGACGGCAAGATTACTGATGCTGATAAACATTATATATGGCACTATAGTAAATTACACCCAGACAGTACAAATGATCATGCTCATTACAGAATTCTTTGTTTTGGCTGGGAATCGAACCCAAGACCTCTGGCTAAGCAATCGGGGTCCCTAACCATTAGACAAATGGGTCTGTCAAAGAAGTAAGTCAGGTGAAGTTCAATTCAAATTATAAAATTACAACTTATCGATGTAATAGAATTGGCAATATTTCTTTCAACTCATAAGAAAACAATCAAAAAATCATATACGCATTATGATTCTGACTACATACATGACGAGAGCTACAGAAATATAGGACTGGCAAACATCCAAAACTAGACACTAACACAAACGTATTTCTACAATAACTCCATAATATAATGAACACGAGTGTTGAATAACTTTGTTGTTTGTGCTGACACGCTTTTAATAAAGGAAGCAAGCGTTTTCTAGTGCGTGTTTCTTTATACGTACATTAATTGGTTTTGGTAATTAGTTAATTATTACTTTATGTACCAGTAACGTGACCACACGTCCCGTGTTTTAGTTCTCAGTCCTAGAATGTCCGAGAAAATGATTCCAAATTGTTTTGTTTGCCTGATAGCCTTTTATTGCCACCTAATAGCCATTTATTGAAAAATATAATAATTTAAAAAAAGCTTGAATGTATTTCGTCCGCCTGGCTTGAAAGCCTAGTAGAAATAGTGTTTTTTTTAATGAGACATTTTGAACGACTGAAGCAACCCACAGGCGATGTGAATAACAAAATTGAATTCAATAATTTTTTCTTCCTTGTCCTCCGTTCCGTCTCAATATAAAATCCAAAATGATATTATTCTTGGACTGATTAAATGATGTGAGCGTGCGTTGTGTTGAATGTTTTGTGTTTGCATAATAAATTAGCCATTAGGTACGTTATAACTACCCATTGTCATAGGCATAACTCTTAATTATCTTATCGAAACTATGACTTAATTAGAGTTATGTTTAATTAAAATATTGCTTTGTGACTATTTTATTTACTACTAGATGTCCTATAGAAGTACATATAGGACCACCCAGGTGGGTTATCTTGATAAAAATAGGTAATTCGAAATAAATAATATCGAACTGATATCTAAACTCAATGTTCAGTACAGAACAATCTGATGTAAAGTAACTTTAGACTTAATAATAGTGTTAGTAAACATACTGCGTTTGGATTTTCTTATAATGATGTATACATTAGTGACGTTCATTTATCGAGAAAAACACTTAAAAGACGTTGTTGCTGTAACAGAGGCGACCCAGTATAATCCATTTTTCTCTGCATAAGAGAAAAATTACTTGTAAATGATTGTCAATATCAAGAAAATTAATGTATGAATTACTTACATTTCCGAGTTACCCAAACTAAATTACTTTTAAGATCAATACATCCTGAATAGAGTACTGATAGTGAGCCTAATGATGTGATTGGATTTTATATATTTGGTAATGATAATTATTGTAACATCTGAAACACTTATTTATTGCTATGAAATTACACAAGATTGATTAACGGTGACAGATTAAAAGTACGGAGTATCACCACCCCTTTTCATCTTGTGGGTTTCGTAAGAGCCGAGTAAGGGAGCAAATTGCATGACCAGCCAGCGTGGTACTGTAGGTCAAAAACTCCTTCCTAAAGATAGGCCTATATTTAGAAGTGAAAAAAATAAAAAAAACATAGTGTAACATCCTCCTCCTTTTTAGAAGTCGGTTAAAAAGAATTAAAGGGTGTTGCTGAATATGTAGAAATAGGATTAGGACTTTTATTTGTAGTGTGTATTTTAGCAGTCCTGTCCTGAGTCAAATCAAAGTAAAAAAAAAAGCATGTGATTTGAGTGTGTTCTAATTAAGCGAATGCCATAACCCCGTTCTAAGGAGAGGGCTGTCCAGCGTTTTTTTTTTTTATGGAATAGGCAGGCAAACGAGCAGACGTATCGCCTGATGGTAAGCGATTACCGCCGCCCATGGACACCTGCAACACCAGAGGCGTCACAAATGCGTTGCCGGCCTATGGGGGGGGGGGGGGGGAGAGGGGTTGGGGTATGGGCCTCCGGTATCCTCACTCACCCGGTGAAACACAGCGCAAGCACTATTTCACACCGGTTTTCTGTGAGGCAGTGGTATCACTCCGATCGAGCCGGCTATTCATGCCGAAGCGTGGCTCTCCCACGTTGATGTAATCTCCGATGATAATTATAATCTGATGTTTTGTTAACCGACTTCCAAAAAGGAGGAGGTTCTATGTTCCACTGTATGTATTTTTTTTTTTTATGTATGTTACCTGATTACTCCGTCAGTTGTAGACCGATTTTGATATTTTTTTTTGTATTCGACAGGGTATGCTTCCGTGGTGGTCCCATTGCCAGCATATCAGGATCTGATGATGGGATCCCAGGGAAATCGAGGGAAACCCTCATTTTTTATAGGCACATACTATGTTTTTCGTATATTTTCTGAAGTTACACCGGTATTTGCGTCTGGTAGTCATCATTTTATGATGATGAGCTGATGATGTAAGGTACCACTCCTTAACGGTTAGGAGTTGGAGGATAAATCTTTAAATATCATATGTATATAAGTTACCTTTAGCCGTATTCTTACAAATTATTTAGGTAAGCTGATGATGGAAGGTGGAAGGTACAACTCCTCAACGGTTAGGAGTTGGAGAATAATTCTTTCAATTTCATACGTATCTAAAGACCTTTAGTCGTATACTTTCAAGCTATTTAGGTGAGCTGATGATAGAAGATTAAACTCTTCAACAGTTAGGGATTAGAGGATGATTTAAATATTACACGTACCTTAATTTTTATTCTTGATGATGAAATTTGATGAAATAATTCAACTTACTACTTACCTACGATTGTTTGCACTAAAAACTGTAAAATAAAAACTTTTTATAAAAAAAAAAAAACCGACTTCCAAAAACATCCAACGAAAACTCTCTGTCAAAAAACACTTAAAAGCGTAAAATAAACTGGTTCTTCATAAATTGCCTATACCTAATTCTTTATTCATTTAAATAGTAGTATTATAATGGGTGCTAGGTACCTAAAATCTGTTTGAAGTCGGTGCTAAGCCAAAAAGAATACAAACGAACAATTACAAAAGTCTAAGCGATAGTCACTTGGCACTTTTTGACAGAGAGTTTTCGTTGGATGTTTTTGGAAGTCGGTTTTTTTTTTTTTATAAAAAGTTTTTATTTTACAGTTTTTAGTGCAAACAATCGTAGGTAAGTAGTAAGTTGAATTATTTCATCAAATTTCATCATCAAGAATAAAAATTAAGGTACGTGTAATATTTAAATCATCCTCTAATCCCTAACTGTTGAAGAGTTTAATCTTCTATCATCAGCTCACCTAAATAGCTTGAAAGTATACGACTAAAGGTCTTTAGATACGTATGAAATTGAAAGAATTATTCTCCAACTCCTAACCGTTGAGGAGTTGTACCTTCCACCTTCCATCATCAGCTTACCTAAATAATTTGTAAGAATACGGCTAAAGGTAACTTATATACATATGATATTTAAAGATTTATCCTCCAACTCCTAACCGTTAAGGAGTGGTACCTTACATCATCAGCTCATCATCATAAAATGATGACTACCAGACGCAAATACCGGTGTAACTTCAGAAAATATACGAAAAACATAGTATGTGCCTATAAAAAATGAGGGTTTCCCTCGATTTCCCTGGGATCCCATCATCAGATCCTGATATGCTGGCAATGGGACCACCACGGAAGCATACCCTGTCGAATACAAAAAAAAAAATCAAAATCGGTCTACAACTGACGGAGTAATCAGGTAACATACATAAAAAAAAAAAATACATACAGTGGAACATAGAACCTCCTCCTTTTTGGAAGTCGGTTAACAAAACATCAGATTATAATTATCATGGGAGATTACATCAACGTGGGAGAGCCACGCTTCGGCATGAATAGCCGGCTCGATCGGAGTGATACCACTGCCTCACAGAAAACCGGTGTGAAATAGTGCTTGCGCTGTGTTTCACCGGGTGAGTGAGGATACCGGAGGCCCATACCCCAACCCCTCTCCCCCCCCCCCATAGGCCGGCAACGCATTTGTGACGCCTCTGGTGTTGCAGGTGTCCATGGGCGGCGGTAATCGCTTACCATCAGGCGATACGTCTGCTCGTTTGCCTGCCTATTCCATAAAAAAAAAAAAACGCTGGACAGCCCTCTCCTTAGAACGGGGTTATGGCATTCGCTTAATTAGAACACACTCAAATCACATGCTTTTTTTTTTACTTTGATTTGACTCAGGACAGGACTGCTAAAATACACACTACAAATAAAAGTCCTAATCCTATTTCTACATATTCAGCAACACCCTTTAATTCTTTTTAACCGACTTCTAAAAAGGAGGAGGATGTTACACTATGTTTTTTTTATTTTTTTCACTTCTAAATATAGGCCTATCTTTAGGAAGGAGTTTTTGACCTACAGTACCACGCTGGCTGGTCATGCAATTTGCTCCCTTACTCGGCTCTTACGAAACCCACAAGATGAAAAGGGGTGGTGATACTCCGTACTTTTAATCTGTCACCGTTAATCAATCTTGTGTAATTTCATAGCAATAAATAAGTGTTTCAGATGTTACAATAATTATCATTACCAAATATATAAAATCCAATCACATCATTAGGCTCACTATCAGTACTCTATTCAGGATGTATTGATCTTAAAAGTAATTTAGTTTGGGTAACTCGGAAATGTAAGTAATTCATACATTAATTTTCTTGATATTGACAATCATTTACAAGTAATTTTTAAGTCGGTGCCAAGTGACTATCGCTTAGACTTTTGTAATTGTTCGTTTGTATTCTTTTTGGCTTAGCACCGACTTCAAACAGATTTTAGGTACCTAGCACCCATTATAATACTACTATTTAAATGAATAAAGAATTAGGTATAGGCAATTTATGAAGAACCAGTTTATTTTACGCTTTTAAGTGTTTTTTGACAGAGAGTTTTCGTTGGATGTTTTTGGAAGTCGGTTTTTTTTTTTTATAAAAAGTTTTTCTGTGTGTGTTACAGCGGTTACCGGTGAGAATGGGATCAGTACACCTCAAGATCTGGCCAATGTGGAGGCGTACGTGTCGAAAGTACAGGCCATACGGGAAGTGCTCAAACGTGATCATATGAAAGTGGCGTTCTTCGGCCGGTGAGAGCATTTCAATATATATTTTATGACGCAAAAAGAGGGGTGTTATAAGTTTGACGTGTCTGTCTGTTTATCTGTCTGTCTGTGGCACCGTAGCTCGCAAACGGATGAAGCGATTTCAATTTAGTTTTTTTTTGTATGAAAGGTGAGTTACGTGCGAGTGTTCTTAGACATGTTTCATGAAAATCGGTTGAGTCGTTTAAAAGTTATGGGGGTGAAAGTGGGGAAGAATAACCGAATGTCTGTAAACTTTTACTTTTTAAAGGGAACTCAGGTTATTATGTCGGGGGTTTTTTAATTAAATTGTAATATGATTTGACTGGCACAGTGGTAGCGTAAGCGACTGTAAATATTTGTTTCGTAATAATTTGAGTGTGTATAATATGCATGTATTTACTACAAAATGTATGTAAGTATTCAAATAGATTAAGCTCTGCTAATTTTGAAGCTAGATGGCGTTGTATGTAGTATTTTATGGTACAAGGGAGGGGGTTAAGTATAGAGTGGATGGGGGTAACAAGGAGACGTATCGTTTGTGGTAAATATCTAAATATTTTAACCGGTTTCTTAAAAGGAGAAATTCCTCTATTTTTTTTGTTTGCTTGATTTTTTCTAATTTAGGGGAAACTTCCTATTTGGTCCCAACCAAATTATCATGATACATGTCAGTTTAAAACAATTAATCATTAAGTTAATTATATTTTTTTGTTCACAACTCTATTGACATCCTAGAATACCAATAAATGCGATCTATAATTCAATTCTATAACCATATATAAATAAGATTAGGTACTTATTACACTTCACTAGTAATATCGCTAATCCCCACTTTTTTATGCTATAGGTAGACCATGAACTGGGGATTAGTAATTTGTTGGACACGAGTACATTCATGCTAAACAAGAAGCGCCCTTATGCCTCTTACGTAAGACTCACGACCTGTGACTTACCATTACCAGTCCCTAACACTATTTCAATATACCAGTCAAATGTAAAAAATGCCTAAGTCGCCTCGCGTACTTCTGTAGAGGCGACACAATTGACTGCACGTTTGGCTTAGTGGTTTAACGGTCACCACGCCGTTTCCTACTTCGCCAAGTGTCGTGGGTTCAAATCCCATGTAGGACAACACTTTGTGTGATCCACAAATTGTTGTTCGGATTCTGGGTGTTCTTTGTGTCCGTTTCATGTATGTTTGTAAAGTCCCCCGTGACACAGGATTGATTCCTAGTGCAGGAATTGTCTTTAAAAAAAAAAAAACTTAGTCAAGCTCGATTTTTTTATGTACGAGCCTGCCCAAGTGACTCTACTCTTGCATGATAGAAAGCATGAGCAGAACCCAAGAGTGGTGGCCAGCATACTCATTGAAAATTCAGATAATGCGACAATGCAGCATGGTGACCCACACCATATTGATATGAAACACTCACTCACCAACGAAACACAACAGCACAAATGCTGTCATTTAAGGCTGGTCTTATGAAATCAGGGTGGTTTTACTAACTTTTTTTAAATATATATATGGCCTACCAAAATGACTCTACTCTGCCTGATGGAAAGCATAAGCAGAATCCAAGAGTGGTGGTCACCATACTCATTGCGAATGCAGACAATGCAGCATGGTGACCCACACCATGGCGGCCTAGTGATGCTTCTGCATCATTGGGCCTCCGGTCTCGCACTCACCAACGAAACACGACAGCACAAACGCTGTCATTTTACGTTGATTTTCTGTGCGAGGTTAGTTACGGACCGCTCGTGATTGCTAGAATTGTAATGAAGTAATTGTAAAAACCACGCTGATTTCAGCACGAAAGGGCGTACCCTTTCGTGCTGAAATCAGCGTGGTTTTTACAATTACTTCATTACAATTCTAGCAATCACGAGCAGTCCCTACCGCGAAAAAAGCTTTATTTAGTTAGCTTCACACAATAGACTTCTTGATTTTAAAAGAATTCATTATTTTGTACTACAGCCCGTCTTGTTATAACATTGTTTATAAATAATTATACAAGTGCGATTTATTTAATGTGCTACTAAGTCACCAGCTATGTATCAGTAATTTCGGAACACTCTGGAATAAAATGTAGGCCATGTAATACTCCAGACGACTATCTCTCTCTGTACCAATATTCATTCATTTCCGTTCAGCCATTCTGGCGTGATTGAATAACAAACATACATCGAAATAAGCCAAATCCATATATAAAATATTAACATGATTTAGGTGACGATGATATTATTTAGGGACTATACGGTTGGCCTAGCGGTTTAAGCGACGCCACGCTGCTTTCTACTGGGCTAAAGGTTGTGGGTTCAAATCCCACATCCCACAAACTGTTGTTCTGAATTTAGGTGTTCTTTGTGTTCATTTCATGGATTTTTGTAAAGTCTCCCATGAAACATAATAAATAATAATAATAAATAAATATTCCGGACATTTAACACACAACGCCATCTAGTCCCAAGCTAAGCACTGCTTGTGTTATGGGTACTAGACAACTGATATAAATATACTTATTTTTTTGTAAATACATACATATTATACATAGAAAGCACCCAAACTCCGAAACAAATATTTGCAGACCATACAAGCACTTGGTCCGACCCGGGAATCGAACCCGAGACCTCAAGCACAGCAGTCGCATACACTACCACTGCGGCACCGAGGCAGTCAACAAAACAGGATGTATATTCTTAATAATATGGTAGTTGCCTTTTTTCTTTGAAAATTGGGAATGCCCTCAGTTCTGGATTCGATGGTGGCACTTATTCATGTAGTGAATGTATTATTTCCAGAACGAGTAACGGCAAGAGTACAGTTATAAACGCGATGTTGCACGACAAGATACTGCCGAGCGGTATCGGTCACACCACCAACTGCTTCCTCCAGGTCGAGGGCTCAGACACGGACGAGTCTTTCTTAAGGACCGACGGCTCCGACGAGAAGTTGAGTGTCGAGGTAAATAGTCTTCTAATTTTTATTTTTTGTGGAATAGGGGGCAAACGAGCAGACGTATCACCTGATGGTAAGCCATTACCGCCGCCCATGGACAGCCACAATACCAGAGGTGTCACAAGTGCGTTGCCGACCTTTGGGGGAGGGCCTCACTCACTTGGTGAAACACAGCGCAAGCGCTATTTCACACCGGTTTCTGTGAGGCCGTGGTATCACTCCGGTCGAGTCGGCTCATTCACGCCGAAGCGTGGCTCTCCCACGGTAACTTTTACCTTTTACTTACATTTTTCCCTAGATCTATTTAGGGTAGATGTCATGAGTTTTCTTCTTCCATTCTTTTCAATCAATCCCCAGTTCTCTGCTTACTCTTTCTTTAAAAAAAAGATAATTCCCGCAGTAAGAATATATAATATATTGTGTCGCAGGGGACTATAATCCTACTAATATTATAAACGCGAGTGTTTGTAAGTATGGATGGATGTTTGTTACTCTTTCACGCAAAAACTACTGAACGGATTTGGATGAAACTTTACAGTAATATAGCTTATATATCAGAATAACACATGTAACACCATTGTAAGGATGTTAATGACATGGTGAATGAGTTTTACACAGTATTAAAACAGGTTATTTCTGCATACGTACCAGTCAAGAAGGCTGCTAAGGGACGTTACCCATCATGGTTTAGCAAAGCATTGATCAAGCTTTTAAGTGAAAAGGAAAAAGTCCGTAAAAAATTAAAAAAATATGGTAATCCACGGGATGAAATTGAATACCACATACTCAGAAATCGCTGTCATAAACTCTATGATACATGTTATAGTAATTACAAAATCACAATAGAATCGAATATACCATTCAACTCGAGACTTTTCTGGAGTTACATAAAAAACAAGCGCGGTGGCTGCTCCACATTACCAGCAAAAATGCACATGGAGAACTTGGTTGCACAGAATGGTTATGATATAGCAAATTTATTTGCAGATCAGTTTTGTTCTGTGTTACTCAGATGGCGTTCCTACAGTCCCTTGTACCCTAACTAATCAAAACAATAATTATTTGGCTAAGGTAATATTTACGGAACTGAATGTAAAAGATGCAATAAAAAAACTTGACGCATTGAAGGGTGCAGGACCTGATCTAATTCCACCTATGTTTGTTAAACAGTGTGGTCGATTGCTTGCATTACCACTTTCCTTAATATTTAATCGTTCCATGTCTGAAGGAAAATTTCCTGACGAGTGGAAGAAAGCTCGTATAGTTCCAGTTTTTAAAAAAGGGGATCACGCAAATGTTGCCAACTACAGGCCAATATCCATACTTTCTTGTTTTTCTAAATTATTTGAATCTGTTCTGTGGGGCCGTTCAAGTATTACGTAAGCAGATTTATTACAATTATTTACCCCCCCACCCCCCTTGTCAGCAAAAGTAAGCAAAGCTCTTACCCCCCCTCCCATGCTTACGTAAACATTACTAAATAATTAAATATTTTTAGACATCTAACACAACGCCATCTAGTCCCAAACTGAACAGAGCTTGTATTATGAGTTCTTAGGGTTGCCAACTTTTTTTCTAAGAAATAAAGTAGGTACATTTAGGTCTGAAAAGAATATTAAACAGTATTTTAGGATAAAATTTTAACAAAATAAAAACCGACTTCAAGGTTCGACTCGATTTCTCTTGGATGCCATCACCAGATTTTAGTGTCCTTATCATGGTACCACCGTTGGGATATCTGCTTTCCATTAAAAAAAGAATCATCAAAATCGGTTCATAAACGACGAAGTTATCCCCGAACACACATAAAAAAATAAATATATATACGGTCGAATTGAGCAACCTCCTCCTTTTTTTGAAGTCGGTTGAAAATGAAGAGTATTTTACCTGTTGTTAACTAATTTCTTGGGCACGCCGTTATTGCCGCGGTAAGACCCGTTATGGAGGATTGGCTCAAGAGACATCACGGGAGCCTCTTATACCGGCTGACACAGGTGATCTGGGCAAGGATGCTTCGGAGGGAGAGCACCTGTGTCTGATCCGCAAGTGTGATTGCCACCCTCAGACCACACGGCCTTGTGCCACCACTGCGATGGCCAGACTGTGGACACGGCACTCCACACGCTGGCAGAATGTCCGGCGTGGGGCGAGCCGAGGCGTGATCTCGCGGCGGCCATCGGAGTGGGGGGTTCTCTCGCTCGCTTACATGATTGCGGCCATGTGGCGGAGCGAGGGCGCGTGGAATTCTGCCGTCTCTTTCTGTAATCAAGTAATGCTTGCGAAGAAGGTGGCGGAGCTCTTCCTTTCCGCCAGGCCCGGGAACGGGCCAGGTACCGCCGCAGACAACTCGGGCGCCGGAGATCGCAAAACGATCCCCGCCTCCATAAGCGCAAGCCTGGAGTGACAGGTGACGCCAGTAGTCACTCTAGCAGAAGCAGGCCAGGGTGGTGGCGCGAGTTCTACATAGTGCTCGCGCCCTTTTCTAAATAGAAAAGGAGCATCAAGGTTCCTACACAGGAGGCGGCCGTCTACAAACCGTATATGGCCCGATGTCCGGCGGGGTTCCAGAGATTTCCTTCCGAGAGTGCACCTGGTTCCCCGGCTTCTAGTACCCGAGACGGTGTGCGGTTTTTTGTCGGTTCGAGTCCGATATAGCCACCAGTTTGTGGTATCCGAGGGGATTTCCGCACGAAAAAAAGGATAACTAATTTCTGCACATTTTGTACTTTCATAGTTGTATGACATTTTTTTAAACTTGGTATAGTTTTTTTGGTATAACTTGTATTTGTCTATTTGAATTAAACGACATCTTTATGAAACAATTCAACTTTGTTGAAAGAGGATTAACCTATTGTTAGCGAAGCAAATTAATATTTGTGTTCAATTCTCTCGCCAATGCAGCGATCACCTCGTGAAATTTGCAATGTCTTAGGCCCATGAGTAAATCATTCAATCGCTAACTATGTCACTGGAGAGAGCATTGAACTGACGGCTGTTTCACCGTGTTCTTATTCTAAACTAATGCATCAAGCACTTACTGGAGTTGCGTGATGTCCTTGATCTCGTCGGCCGTTGATGGGGTACCCCACTGCCGTTTGTCTTGCCGCGTTCACACATACATGCTCCAAAGTGCTGTACAACCTCCTAGGTATTCGAATTACAATACACTCGTATTTAGCTATCGCGGATCGCGCCTATTTGAACGCGACTACTAAAACTCGCGAGTCCAAACCAGACCACTCATAACGGAAAACCACTAAAGGAACCGAGTCGTATCGACAATTATTAGCTAAATTACAATTAAACAGCACTTTTTCAACGAATCCTTGCTTGACCGTTCCAATCGTCTCAATAGTACTACTGTCAACGTCAAAACGTCAAACAAGAAAAATGACAATCAAAAATTTTGCCATTACAATGACGTTAAATTTCTAACAATTTGTGTTACAGACAAACAATAATTTGCTTTACTAACTTTTAAACTTTCGCGTTCCATGATATAATAATTATTTAACGGGAATTAACGCGAACACTTATTTAATGTATTACATACCTCTGATTTGCCTGACGTTTCGACCAGGTTGCTGACTGTGACCACGGGCCAGTTCAACCTGGTCGAAACGTTAATTCCCGTAAAATTATTAGGTATTATAATAATTTGCTTTGCTTACATTTTGCGTGCGTCAAATTGTCAGTCCAGAAACAATAGATAAACGGAAAAAAATAGTTATATGAATAGCGCGCGGTAATTCCCCTATTCGGTTCTTAGCGAGTATGCATCATTTGTGGGAATCCCTTAAAATGTGTTTCGTTTAAAACATTGACAATGTGTAGGTTGCCATATGTGTAAAAAAGTAAATAAATACTGCTGACGTAATCACCATCTAGACCCCCCCGCCCCCCTTGTCATCAAAAATAAGCAAAGCCAAGACCCCCCCGCCCCCCTACAGTGTTTACGTAATACTTGAACGGCCCCTGTATCCTTCAATTATAAACTTAATAAACGCTAGTATTTCTGATCATCAGCATGGATTTAGAAGTGGTCGCTCCATTCTGACAAATTTAGTTAACTTTATTTCCGACATATCCCAGGAAGTAGATGGTGGGTCACAAGTGGATGCAATATACACAGACTTTAGCTGTGCTTTTGATAAGGTCAATCATAAGATTCTTTTGCATAAGCTGCATGCCTATGGTGTGGGAGGATCGTTGTTGAACTGGTTTGAATCGTATTTACATCATAGACCCCAAACTGTAGTTGTGAATGGATTCGAGTCACGAGCCTATTATGCGGTTTCAGGAGTGCCTCAGGGTTCACACTTGGGACCAGTTCTCTTCCTTGTTTTTGTGAATGAAATAAGTTTTCATATTAAGCATTGCAAGATGTCATTATTTGCCGATGACCTTAAAATGTATAGTCCGGTTAAATCAACCATTGATTCTCAACTTGTACAAGATGACCTTAATGCTATTCTAAATTGGTGCAACATAAACTGTATGAGGCTAAATGTTAAAAAATGCTTTCATATGAAGTATACCCGCAAAATAAAACCACTTGTTATGAGGTATGAGGTTGCTGAAGTCTATTTGGTAGAAGTCAATGAAATTCGTGATTTGGGTGTTATCATCGATACGAAGCTAACGTTTACATCGCATATTGACAAAATTATAACCAAGTCAGCACAAATGCTGGGTTTTTTTGAGAAGAAATACTACAGATTTTAAAAAAATAGATACCAAATTACTCCTGTACAACACTCTTGTCCGCAGCATTCTAGAATTTACGGGTATTGTATGGTCACCATGGTACGCTGTTCATTCTCAAAGAATAGAAGGCATTCAGCGAACCTTCACCAGAAATCTTGCCTACTCTTGCAGTGGTTTTTCCTATAGGAGTCCTTATGACCAACGGCTATCCAAGTTTGGCATGACCACTCTTTCCAATCGCAGACATATTTTAGAATTATGTTTTCTTCATAACGTAGTCAATAATCGTATACAGTGTAATAGTCTATTAGAAAAAATATGTTTAAGTGTTCCCTACTGTTATCAGATAGTTAAGATATTCTACACGCAATTTTCAAGAACTAATTTAGGTCAACAATCACCCATAAATAGAATTCTTAATCAATATAATAATATCCAAACTCATAATCCTGATATTGACATCTTTAGCCAGTCGTTTAATGTATTTAAAACTGAAATAGCGAAAATATTCCATGTCCAGTCAAATATATGTACATAAAAATAGTAGTAGTAAATAGTTAGTTATTTTTAAGTAGATCGCTTTTGTCGTGTTACAGTAAATGCTATGTACGCCGTAATTGTCATACATATCAGATACAATCCCACATGTTATTATAATTAGTTGTAAGTAAAATATGTATGATGTGGTAGTACTTTATAAATAAATAAATAAACACATAGCCTACTATTTGCCACGATAACCGACATACACGCGGTCAGAGCCGCGAGCAAAAACTAGTACGGATATAAAGGACATGTGGATCAAACAGTGTTGTGGAATATGGGGGATTAAATTGACAACACTCAACGCAATAGCATCGGTGTTATATATATTTCTCCTAATAAAAGCATGCGACTATGCTTGTATGCCACGCCAATGATAGTTAATATATTTTTTATTGACTGAGGACTCATTCCATTTGATTTGTACTTTATAACATACTAGCGAACGTTCATATTCCTTTAAATGTCTACTATCAGTCAGCTATCTGTACGCAAGTGCTTACTAATATTTGTTTTGTGCATATTATAGGCTAGACATTGCAGTTTAAGTGGTCAGTAACATGTTTATTTGAACAAACTGATAATATTCCAACAGTTTTACATGTAGTGATCTAGATGTCATTATGAACTTCACAATGGCCTATGTACCACGCAGACAGAGTACCGTAGTAGAGCCACGCTTCGGCATGAATGGGCCGGCTCGGCCGGAGTGATACCACGGCCTCACAGAAAACCGGTGTGAAATAGCGCTTGCGCTGTGTTTCACCGAGTGAGTGCGGATATCGGAGGTCCATACCCCAACCACTCTCCATACCCCTTTTTTTTTTTTTTTTTTAAGTGTGGAAATCCCCTCGGACCGTCACCCGCGCCGGGGCTTGCGGCGGGGCGGTGTGTCGGACTCGAACCGACTAAAACCACACGGTGTGCCACTCTGCGCCTGTGAAGGGAGGAGTCCGGGAACTGCAGTTATTAACACATCCGGACCCCTCCCAGCGCCTGCCCGCACAGAAGCGGGCACCGTCTGCTGGTAGACTCTCAATTTGGCGACGTACGGCACACGCGTACGTTGCCCCCTCGCGGGTGGCCACTAGAGCGGATGGAGGGGAAAGCCAGTCCCGACCATCCGCGGCCACACTCAGGGCGGCATGAGGCGCTGATAGGCGCGCCTCCGCCGCCCGGTTCGCCGGCGGCGGATAGGGTCCGAGTGGACATCGTCCTCCCGGGCCTTCTCCGCCACCTCCTTCTGCGAGATTACATCTTCGCAGAAGGTTGCGACCGCGGTAAAACTGCTATCGCTACCGGCTATGGAGCGTATGACGGCCGGTAGCGAGAGATCTCCTCCGATGACTGCAGTGAGGGCCCGACGCTGCGGCGCCCAAGCGGGGCAAACCGCCAGCGTGTGCTGGGCAGAGTCCTCACTGCAGTCGCAGTGGTGGCAGGCGGGACTCAATTCCCTCCTAGCGACCGAGTGCAGGTACTTCCCGAAGCAACCGTGCCCGGAAAGGACCTGCGTCAGTCGGAAGGAAAGGGTCCCGTGCTGCCGCCCTGCCCACTCGAGGATGACCGGCTGGAGGGCCTCCACGGCGGCAAAGCCAGCGCGTGGAGTCTCCAGCCGGAAAGACCATCTGTCCATAGTGGCTCGACGAGCGGCTTCACGCCATTCGCGTACCTCTTCGGGCGGAGGGCGAAAGCCACTTTCCGCCCGATATCCAGCCACCCGTCGATAAACTTCGGCGAGCACTTCCGCCTCCAAATCCCACGGGGGTGTTCCGGCCAAGGCGCACGCCGCCTCGGTCGACACCGTGCGGTATCCGCGTATGGCTCTGACTGCCAATACCCTCTGAGGCCGCCAGAGGCGAGCCTTATTTAGGGCAGTCAGAGCCGCCACCCACACCGGTGCGCCATACAGCGCCATCGACCGGACAACCCCCGTGTAAAGGAGTCTCGTTGCGACGCTGGCTCCACCCAAATTCGAAGAGCCACCTACCGAACCACTCTCAATACCCCTGCTCATCCCCCTCCCCATCCCCCAAAGGCCGGCAACGCAGTTGTGACGCCTCAGGTGTTGCTACTACACCCTGCTATTAAGACGGCCTAAAAATAATCACAAATTTTAACAAATAAACCGACTTCAATCTGCACCAAATTGAAATGGGACCACACGGGAAGCACCGGCGGTCAATTTTAAAAAATCATCAAAATCGGTTTACCCAGTCGAAAGTTATGATGTAACAAACATAAAAAAAAACAGTCGAATTGAGAACCTCCTCCTTTTTTGAAGTCGTTTAATAATAATGTTTATTTGTATCAAAAGGTAAATGGTTGCACGAGTTAATTTTTATTGATACAACTATAAGTACAAACATATAATACACCTTACTTAGTGTTTTTTTTGTTGACGTAATGGAAAATCCCTTCGGATCTTCGGCTCCTCGGGGACTGAGGAGCCAGGTATTCCACTAAAAACCACTCCGGCAGCCGGTCTCCGGTGCCCTGCTCTGAGGGAGGACTCGGACCATGTTATTTCAGGTCCTCCACAGGAACGACGCCGCGTCTATCGAGACTTTATCCTGAGGGAAGCCTGGGCTTCTAATAAACGCGCGGGTAGGAACGGCACCTTCGCGTTTCCTATGAAATCACAGGGCTACCGTCTTATGAGGTGCAACTCGTAGGTCCATACCGCTGATCTGTTGTACGAAACAGGGCACCCCTAGTTCGGCGAGCTCCAGAACTTCCTGGAAGCCATGTCCCCTAGTCAGTACTAGAGTGTCATATGCATAGCAGTCGACACTCGCTCCAAGGAGTAAACTGGTCCTCAGGACTGCATCATACACGAGGTTCCATAGAAGGGGTCCTAGGATTCGTCCTAGGACCTCTTCTATGGAACCTCGTGATTGAGTGAGAGTGAGATTGAAGGGAGGTCACATGCGGGGTTCCCCAGGGGTCGACCCCTGGGGCATGTGACCTCCCTTCAATCTTCTTCGTCGTCCTGACCCATATAAGATATGAACCTATCGCGAAGATAGGCCCCGATGATTTCCCGCAGGTAGAGGGGCAACTGGAGATACACCAGTGCCTGGCTTCCTTCCAGCCGGAAGGGAATAGGCTATTATGGAGGCAGCTGGTAAACAGCCGCCTCAGCCTAACCCCTAGGATTGCCAAAGCACGCACCCAAGCTCGTCACGGGATCCCATCAGGACCCGGGGCGGTATTTTGGGCGGCGAGTCGTTTTACGGCTCGGTCCAGCTCATCCTCCGTCACGTCAAAGTCGTCGGACTACATACCCGTGGTCCACATACCGGTCCGGACCACATACATCTGACCGTAACGGAGGTTGTGAAGGACTACCCTGGTCCCTGGGGAAGAGGGTATCTACCACTCTTCTCACAAACCCAGGGTCCAGGGTCTGCTTTAGTGGTGGAACCCACGGCCTGAGCTTAACCAATACCCTATCCTACATGGCTCCCTGTCCAGTCCCTCTATGAGCTCCTTCTAGAACCGATCCTTGGCTTCCGCGATAGCAAGGCATACGGCCTTTGCTGCGGCGCCATACTCCCGTCTGACTTCGGCGATCTCCTCGGCCATGCGCCTTTGCGAAGTAATTTGTCCGCCAAAGTGGCGCTCTCCTGTCCGGGGATCTGTAAGATCAGAGCCCCGGTCATGGCACGATTGGTACGGAGTCCACCTACAATGCCGAGATCACTAAAGCTAATGTTAGCGTTAGCAACCTCCATCAGCTTGGCTATCATCGTCTCAGAGCCAGGGGCACGGAGACAGTGATAGCGGCAGTTGTAGGAGGGCGTGGCACGGCTGTTTGTTTGATTTTGGGTGACTGACATGCATTTGCTCGCCCCATCAACTGGACCATCCTTTCCCCCGCCCTGGGCTTCGCCTTTCGGACAAGGTCTAAGACCCAAGACTTACTGACTGGCGGGACCGTTGGTTGCTGCTGCCTGGTTGTTGCCTGAGGGAGTGGTGCCGATGCTGGCGCATTTTGGGCAGTATGTTGCACTTTCCTCTTTCTCCTTTTCTCTCCTTTGGGTGGTGCTTCACCATTGGCCATCGGCGCCACCTCGTTAGAGACCGGATATAGTTTACACCTACATTTGAGGAACGTGACCTAAGCCTCCTTTCTACAGAGAGTCGACGGTCGATCTGGATGTGATGTGTGTGTATGTGTGTTGCAGTCGGTGAGCCAGCTGGGGCACGCGCTGTGCGCGACGCGGCTGCAGGAGCGCTCGCTGGTGCACGTGTACTGGCCGCGCGAGCTGTGCGCGCTGCTGCGCGACGACGTGGTGCTGGTGGACAGCCCGGGCGTGGACGTCACGCCCAACTTGGACGAGTGGATCGACCAGTACTGCCTCGACGCCGACGTCTTCGTGCTCGTCGCCAACGCAGAGTCCACGCTCATGGTCACTGTGAGTACACACACATATATTTATATCAAAACAGTTTCCCGCATGTATGTATGTATGTTTGATATCGCAGAAAATGATTTCATTTTTCAGGTTAAAATATAGCCTATGATACTCACAAATAATGAGTCTTAGTATTGGTAAAAGAATTTCTCAAATCAATTCAAAATCATCGGAATAAAAAAAGATTAAAAAAATATATGATTACTAAATGTCGAAATGCGGACGTAATACCACAAGAAAAGTTTAAAAAAACTATAACCTGACTACGTTACGTTAACGTACGTTTGTTCAGGCTAATCTCTGGAACGGTTGGACTGATTTTGACGAGACTTTCACTTGCAAAGAGCTGATTATACAAGGAGTAACTTAGGCAATTTTTTAGACTAACTCCGCCACGTGCCGTTACCTGCGGTTGTTAGTGTACCTTTACAACAATAACCGCGGGTAACACTCAGGGCTCAGCTAGTGTAGAATATATTAAAATAGATTATACCTATTGTGACCTAATGGTTTTATTTTTGGCCATTTGCAGGAGAAAAACTTTTTCCATAAAGTATCAACAAAAATATCACAACCAAATATATTCATACTGAACAACCGTTGGGACGCTTCCGCTTCCGAACCAGAATACTTGGACCAAGTAAGTCATTACTTTACTTTTACTTATGGAAATTTAATTATTAATATACCTAGTCCGAACCAAACTTTATGACAAAGTAAGTCATTACTTTACTTTTACTTATAATTATGGAAATTCAATTATTAATATACCTAGTCCGAACCAAACTTTATGACGGCTCGGAATATCGTGCGTGTCGATGGGCAGAACACAGTTTTAGATATCAGCGGGACGTACAGGGGTGCGGGGGAGGTACACACGCCAAGTCTTCCCGGTATGTCTGAGTCGTGTCCTTACACTACACAACAAAGTTTTTGTCTTACGTATTAATCTGTACTAGTGCTCGCCCAGTGACCGAAATTAACCCATAATTTAATTTTTATTTGTTTTGGCTTTCTGCTCCCCTCCCCTATATAAACTTTATTTGGTAAAAAAAAGTAGTGTTCTGAATGTTCTTTACCAATCGGTTGCAGGTCCGCACTCAGCACGCGAACCGTTGCGTGGACTTCTTGTCGCGGGAGCTGCGCGTGTGCTCGCCCAAGGAGGCTGAGGAGCGCATCTTCTTCATCTCCGCCAAAGAGGCTCTACTCACACGCATGCGCGAGAGGGAGAAACCCGTCTCATGTAAGCCGTCATTATAATAACCTCGCTTATACCACACACGGCCGTCTGATCAGACTAGACCTGTTCTGTAGTAACTGGATTACTAAGATATACTTGTATATTTCTTAATATATACATTCACACAGATCAAATGATTATTGTTCATCACACAGATATTTGTCTTGGATGAAATTCGAACCCACGACTTCTAGCTTATAATTCAGTTGTTAGGGTAATTAGAAGTATAATATTGTTACGAAGAAAGAATATTCTAGTACAAACTCTCGAGACGACGCCTAACATCGGAAAGTTCTCGTTGATTTCTTTGAACCACAGAATAATGAACCTAACATCAATATACATAAAATCGAATATGGATTGATTGTCGTGCGTTTGGCTTGTGTATATTTCGCGGAAACATCATTTTCGAGATTTGTAATCGGTGTTACGTCTCGTCGCGGAATCGACCACAACGTTCTAGTTGCCGTCGCGTCGAATATAACAAGACGCTTCGTCGACAGCAGTTCAGTTCAGTTTGAACTACAGTGCGATAAATATTAGAGTGATATCGGTGATTAACCTAGCGACCTCGGCAACAATTAAGGACTGTTATTCTAAGTCATATTGTAACTATATGAACGGTTAAAATATTAGTACCTAGATGGCCGAGCTTTGCTTGGTATTTTATTAAATGGGTAAATTTTATTAAAATGAATCTTAGCTAGATTTATCGCACCCCGTGACCCCCTGCATATAAATACAATACTAAATTTCGTGAAACTCGTTTCAGAAATTAAATAAACAAAAATGTCTCGTTTAAAGATATTAGATATTAACATGTGAACGTATGACGTTATGTATGATTATGTATATGTTGAGAAATGTGAGTTATGTCTGTAACACAGAAGGAAGATTCTCGAAGAGGCCCAGCGATTGTAGTTGAGATGTTGTATATAAGTTATTCGATATGAGAACTTTTCATATCGTGATACAGAATTGGCAGTTACTTAGTAGTTCGTTCGTGTCTTAGTTAGATGGCGCTGAAATATGTTTTTCTCTTTTCATATGTGGAAGTCACCTTCTCCAATCTAAAATCTTAGTTTACATTAACGAATAAATTATTTATTTAATTTGACTTATAGTAATAGAAATATGACTTTGTTACAGCGCCCATCTTAGCTGAAGGTCACCAAGTCCGATACTTCGAGTTCGTGGATTTCGAGCGCAAGTTCGAGGAGTGCATCAGCAAGTCCGCAGTTCGAACCAAGTTCGCGCAACACTCGCGCCGAGGCAAGAACATCGCTAACGAAGTCATGCAGGCGCTAGAAATCGTTAGTAAAGTTTTATTTACTCGTACAGATTCTGAGATTTTACTGATCTGAGACTAAAGCCGAGTCTCCGCCGAACAAAAGTTGGCAACTTTTGTGTTGTCAACACGTGTTGGTGACAAAAGTTTCTGTAATTTCCTTGTGTTGGCAACCGTGTTTCTGTTTTTTGCGGTAAACATCAAAAGAATACACTTGTTGCAGATATTTATTGGCTCTATTGAGACCATAGAGGTATATATTTATATTTTCTATAATAGCTCAATGGTGAAGACGCTTAGTTGGAATGTTTTTCAAATTGTTGACGACTCGGTTTAGACACAATGGAAACAAAAGCTGGCGATTTTTTAAGAGTTGCCAACAGTTGGGTACACTGAAATTGCCAACAATTTCGGTGGAGACGCGCCTTTAGGGGGCAAACTACGAAGGACAGAAGCACTGCAAAGAGAAAGAATATTGAAACAAACCCTATAACAACATAAAATGTAAAAAACTATAACCTGATTACTGAAAAACTTTTGGTAAAATTTATACAGCCTATACCACTCGAGCTTCCATTAAGAATCTATTGACACCTCATCATCAACCCATAATGTCCCACTGCTGGGCTCGGGTCTCCTCTCAGGAGAGGGTTAAGGCCATACGTCCCCACGCTGGCCAGTTGGGGACTGGCAACACAACGTTGTGGCTAGGCAGGCAAAAGCTAGTTTTCTATATAAATAAAAATGAATCGCCAAAATGTATGTGTATGCGCATAACTTCCGATTGATGATTTTATGTGTTGCTTATTGTTTGGACATGGTTTGTATAGAAAAAAATTGCGGAAAAGTTATTTTTGATTACACTGGGGAACGGGCTACTACTACTATGGGAAGCTGAAGCGGTTAAATTACTAAAACAGGTTATTCAGAAATTTTGAAAATTTACAAAAGAAAAATGTTGCGGTACAAAGTTCGCCGGGTCAGCTAGTAGTTATAGATTCTAATAAATCTACATCACGCCACCAGTCTCTCAAATCAAATAACTACTTGTACTAATCAAATTGTCTCGTTACTTTGACAGATATATACCACAGCAACAGACCAAAAAGCAGCCAAGGTTGAGAAGCAACGAATATTGCACGAACAGCTAACGAACATTGAAGAACAACTTACCCACATCACTCGCCAGATGAAGGACAAAATTAACCGCATGGTGGAAAGCGTCGAACACAAGGTTGGTGCATCAATAGGGTAGTTGACACCTTAGTCAAATTAGTCACTTTTATCATCTGTCAAAACGATCACTTTGTATGAAAAATTTACTTGTGACGTCACCGTTCTAGACTACTCCACTGAGCAATATATCTAATCTAATACCTTTAAACGAGCAATTCTTGTATATATTTATATACTAGCTGATCCGGCAAACGTAGGTTTGCCATAAAAATAAATTGGGGTATAAAAAATAGATGTAGGTCGATTCTCAGACCTACCCGATATGCACACCAAATTTCATAAAAATCGGTCCAGCCGTTTCAGAGGAGTATGGTAACTAACATTGTGACACGAGAATTTTATATATTTATATATATAATCTGAATCTCGGAAACGGCTCTAACGATTTTCATAAATTTTTGTATGCAGGGGGTTTCGGGGGCGATACATCGATCTAGCTAGGATTCATTTTTAGAAAATGTCGTTGTATTCGTGTTTTTAACAATCAAATATATAAAATTAATGTACATCTAGCGCCATCTATCGCAACTCCATACTACGAACGATATACGATCTATCGAACTACATTAAACTATACTGGAATAAGGTGCAGAATAAACAGTATCAGGCCGTACCAATAGAGGGCGCCACTTAACTTTTTTTTATTTAAAGAAAAATAACAAAAAGGGTGCGTTTGGATAGTCCCAAACCCACTTCTAAAAAAAACCCGAGTACGATCAGCCAGGTACTTTCAACGTTTATTTGATTAAAATTCGTAATAGAAATGAAAAGCTGTAATAATTGTATTGTCTTTTGTTTTGTAATACATAATTGGTATCGGTATTTATTTGCGATACAGCAGAGATATGACAGAGAATACAAAGAAAATTAATTTTGGTATCTGTACCAGGAATGAGGGGGAATTTGTTACATAATATCTCTAAAATATGGTGTAGGATTAACAATACGGAGTTTTACCAACCTATGGGTGCCGTTAAAGGCGACTAAGGGACAAACTACACAATCCAATATCAATGCAAAGAGATGGAAAACTTGAAGTCTACTACTCGTCTGGTCAGGGGGCGGCTTTACCTATAGCAGCGGGGTTTCACTTCTCAGTTTAGTTATATTTCGCCGAGTTCCTACCGGGAAGTGCTGTAAGGCAATGGTTGCCACTCTGCGCTCGGCTCGCGCGCTAGCCGCCAAGCGCGTAAATAAGCTGAATATTACCTGTAGCTTCCTACTTATTGCGAAAAATGACTTCAAAACGAACTAATTATTCGTACAAAGGTATTATTCTGTTAACGGGTGTTTCAATAAAAGGAAGAACAAATAATCTATATTATAATTTTTCAAAATTCCGGAAGATTTATAATTAATTTTAATATTTACCTAAATCTACAGCAAGCGGCAGCCCCGTGCTCTTGTAGTAAATCGAGCGGAAACGTCTAACGGAATATGAACGCTCGAGTCACACGACAAGATTCAAATTAGCGTGCAAGGTGACAAAGTTGAAAACTTTTTATGCCTAAACTTGACTTTTGTTCGAGAGTGAAGCTTCTGTACGACAGTACTATTAATTATTCTGTGCCTATAGCCTACAGTGCAGGTTGCGACGGGCGCTAAAGGAATTGGTTGCACACGGGCGCTTCATGGGCTAGAGGCGTAGTATAGTTGGCCAAATCCTCATTCCTAAGAAAAGTTTTATATCTAGCAATGAATCTCTATATGTTGACTACAATTAGTGACCGACCGAAGATTCGGTCTCGGCCAGTTTTGGTGGGTCGGAAATTTGGAGGTGCTCCAAGTACAATAAACACGTTATACCCGCCACCATGACATGAATATGGCTGGTGTACCTATCAATATTCCAGCATATAACCATTATTTATGTATTACAAGGGAGCCAAGAAGTTCGGTTTTGGTTTCGACCAAAAATTCGGCCGCGCCCAACTATGGCCGAAACTAGACTTTTTGGCCGAAACCGAATCTTCGGTCGGTCACTAGCTACACTACAATACCATGGTGGGTTCCCTGTAGGTGTCCCTGACCCTGAGCCAGGAGATCCGGCGTCTGTCGGCGCTGATCGACGAGTACGACAGCCCGTTCCGCAGCGAGCGCGGCGCGCTGGAGCAGTACAAGCGCGCGCTGCACAAGCACGTCGAGGCGGGGCTCGGCTCGCGACTCAAGAAGCGCCTCTCCGCAGACATCGGACACGAGATGGACCAGGCGCAGAAGGAGATGGCCGGTACGACACATAAACTCCGCACGCACACAGTCACAAACACCACACATCACCACATAAAGTCCATTCGCTTAGATACGGTCGCTTTCGTCGCATGTGCGGCTTTATGTCAAAGGGAAGTCACGAAATCAATGGCGCTACAAGTAAAATGTGATTTGTTGATTTTCTAACGTGTAAAATCAAAATGTTTTATCAAGGCTAGGAAGATGAGATATTTATATTTTTCATGTGATTTGTCTTTACTACCTTGCCTAACTTGTATGTATTCATATTTCCGTGTGTGGTGTACCGACACTATCTAAACCAATGGACTATACAAGCATTACTCACACATATCACACACACACATTACACAATCATCACACATACATATGACACACACACCACACATAAGCATCACACATACATATTACATACACACACACACACACAAGCATTACTCATACATATTACACACGCACATCACACACAAGCATTACTCATAATATCACATACACACACCACACACAAGCATTACTCATACATATCACATACACACACCACACACAAGCATTACTCATACATATCACATACACACGCCACACTTATGCATTACTTATACATATCACGTACACACACCACTCTCAAGCATCACACATACATTTCACACACACATACAGACGCACACCACACATACACACACACACACATAACACAAACGCACTTGTCTTACTCTGTCATGATTAAGGTTGAACTCTTCTGACAGAAACACTAGAGTACCTTGAGATGCAATATTCCAGCCACTAACCACCGTGTGGCGCGTCTGCTCGTTTGTGCTCACACCCAAAAACATACTGATTACTGGAAATGTCAGGAATATCCGATAGTCGACTATTAGGCTCTTCCTTAATATTCTACACTAGAGTACACTGAATTATTGATTCACCGACCTAATTTACTAATTACTTATCATATTTATATGAACTTAAAATCTACCAGTGCTGCAATGCTGAAATGACACAAATCACACTTTACTTAAGCAGGTTCAAAACTGCAACCCCTATAAATATTACCAAATTTTTGACTTTTCGAGAGACTTGCCAAATTCGACCAATTTGCAATTTGTGATATCTCTACTAAATATTAAGAATAGTTGTAGAAATACCACAATTTACGTTATAATCCACAGACCGCATGTACAACATCCTGCCGATCCACAAGCGAGCGGCGGCGGCTTCTTACATAATGCCGCACCAGCAGCCCTTCGAGGTGCTGTACCGCCTCAACTGCGACAACCTCTGCGCCGACTTCCAGGAGGACCTGTCCTTCCGCTTCTCCTACGGGATCACGGCGCTCATACAGCGGTTCCAGGGGAAGAACACCAATAGAATAGCTCTCAATAACCCTCCGCAGTACACATCGGTAAGTTATGATGACTGCCTCGGTGGCGCAGTGGTAGCGTATGGTTCGATCCACGGATCAGAATATCTATATATTTACAAAAAAAAAAGTATATATTTATTTCTATCAGTTCTGTAGTAACTGTACCCATAACACAAGCTCTGCTTAGCTTGGGACTAGATGGCGTTGTGTGTAAGATGTCCGAAATATTAATATTATATTTATTTGTTATGATTTTCGAGCTTTTGATCGCAGCTCCGTTCTCGTGTTGAATAGTAGTCTATGTCCTACCTTAAGAATCATAGTATCTCCATGCCAAATTTCATGGAAAACGGTTCAGCTGTTTAGCCTTCAAAGCCTAACAGACAGAGTTACTTTCGAATTTATACAATAGTAATTGAATCCTTTGAGACCTGAATTATATTTTTCTCTTGTAAAGTTAGAGTGTTGTGAGTTACTAGTCTATATTGTGGAAAAGTATGAACGCCTACGCTAACTTATATAGCAACACACATGACGCGTATGTCTGCTGCGATAGAACAGAGAGACGTCCCTTTCTATAAAATTCAAACGAGTCTGGGAGGATGTTTGGCCCATCAGATTTGTCTGGCTCATTGGACAATATTTTAAAATATTATACATAATGATATAGATAAAATTCAGCCTTCCTAAAAATTACATAAGTTAGTATGGTTTGTTTCCACCTTTGAAACCTGCTAACTGTAAAACGGTCGCCCTTTAAGCTACTTATAGTTTAGCTGCTAAAATGACTCTGCTCTGTCTGATGGAAAGCATAAGCAGAAACCAAGACTTGTGGTCACCGTCCTCAATGCGAATAAAGACTATGCAGCATGGTGACCAGCACTATGGCGGCATCGTGAGATGCGTTTTCACGCCCCGCTTAAAGGATGAGTGCGAGAGCGTATGTCTACCACTCTGAAGCGGTGACTTCCAAGGCACGTGCTGACCTGTAGAGGAAGGTAGAAGGGCGACCAGTTGGAAGAGCTCTTCAGAGCGCTTAGCGAGTATCCATTCCTTTCCTGAGTATATGTTAGAATACCGATCCTAAAATGACTGTGACAGTCTGTGGTGCCTGGGATCTTGGACTAATATTATCAAATGAAGTCGCTTTCACTGTGTGTTCGCTTACATCGTTTAAATTATTCAACGGATTTCAATCGATTTATATGTGTAATACATGCACATTATAGTAGAGGAAATCCGAAAATTTCAGAGACTTCCGTGCGAAGTTGGGCCGGGTCGCTAATCTATATATATAACTAGCGACCCGCCCCGGCTTCGCACGGGTGGATTTCAGATGCCCCCGCCGACGACACGATTCGTGCATTTTAAATCTGTAATATCTTCGAATATATTCATTTAAATTAGTTACTGTAAAGGACAATTTTCATCTATATTAAATGCACAATGTATTTAATTTACTTAATTGTATAAGGATTCATTCTGTATTGCTTAAAATCACTTCGTAAATAAGCCATTATTTCTCGTAAAAAGAAAGGAATAAAAAATGGTTGTTGTGGGTTATCCCTAAGAGATAGACATATACCGTCGCGGACTTTTTTGTAGTACTTTTTAAGGTGTACAATACTGTAGTACATTATTTTGATCTATCTCGTAGGGTGCAACCAGCGTTTGCAATGTAAGCGCATAAAAATGTGTTTATTTGCTACATCACATTAGAAACCTCGAAAATTAACAGTGTTTCCATACTATATTATGCATTTATTATACATAAAAACCTTCCTCTTGAATCACTCTATCTATTAAAGAAACCCGCATCAAAATCAGTTGCGTAGTTTTAAAGATTTAGGTAAACAAAGGGATTTAGGGACAGAGAAAGCGACTTTGTTTTATACTATGTAGTGACAATTTCGTGTCACGATTTATGTACGCGATAGACTGTAAGCATCTGTAATTTGGTCCAACTTGGTCGATAGAGGGTAGTTAAATAGTAGTCAATTATTGATCTCAATATCTATTTGTTATTGCAAATTAAATGTTTATTATACGACTTTAGTGTATTTATCGGTTAGTTCTATAAAATCGTAACAGATGGCGGTTCGGCATCTAAGTTGCACAGATATCCCGTAGATGGCGCCGTATTTCTATTTCTAGAATTTACGTAGAATTGTAGAACATATTTACAAAAAAAATGTGGCGATACGAAGTTCGCCTGGTCAGCTAGTATAGTATACAAAATAAATATGTAGGTAATCGAATGTTTCTAGTTTAAAAAATGAATTAATTGTTCTAGATCCCGCCATCAGTAAGCTCTGTTCCATCATCAATGGAGGTTTTACGCCCTTCAAACGGACCCTCACTCGTGGGACACGTGGGACTGTCCCCGGAGGAGTGGGGGCTAGTCTCGAAGTTTGCCTTAGGAGCGCTGACGTCACAGGGTACTATGGGCGGATTAATACTATCGGGAATTGTAAGTAGTTCGCTGATCTGTGTTAAAATAAAAAAATATAATACCGTGGGAGAGGCAGCACTCATAACTCGGCAATAAATCATCATACGAAAAAAATATTGTGTGTACACATCCACGTCTCTTAGAAGTATAACTGACCAGAGCATAAACAAAATTCAAGACCTCATTTTTTTCGTTGTCCGCTTGACGTGAAGTGCCCCACATAACAATTGAAACAAAAAATTCACAATTTCACACACACGTAAACTTATTCTGTGTCATAATAGTGTAATGCGTAGGTCCATTTGGGCTTATACTTTGACAGAGGGGAATGCTTGCGTATGACTTCTCCCTGGCATGTTTTTTTTATAAAATATGTCGGATTAATAAATGGGTGTATATAGTGTAGATGATACCGTAGTCAAATTATGTAGTTACTTTTATCATCTGTCAAAACGAGCACTTTGTACGGAAAATGTACAAAACTAAATGCATACATGTGACGTCACCGGTTTACACTACTCAATTGACCAATATATATTAAAAAAAATCGATTAAAGTTTGTAATACAAATCAAAAGCTGTAATAATTAGTATATTTATGTTTTGTAATATTCGTTTTAATGAAGGAGACATCGACATCGGTATTTACTTACGATACAGTCATCGTCCCTATTTCGTTGGTGTCAGGTCGTAAACGCATTTGAGCTTATACTTAAACTCATTAGTTTTTGCGCGCGGCTCCGCCCGCTTGTTTGTCGGTTGTCGCAGCAAAGAGTAGTCAATGTCCTTCCTCAAGTATCAGAGTATCTCCATGCCCTATTTCATTGTAATCGGTGTAGCGGTCTGACCGTGAAAACAGGACAGACAGACAGACAGAGTTTGTTCATTTTCATAGTGTCATTTTGATCGTGCCTGCGGTTCATTGTCAAAGGAACGCCGACACAATATCAAACGAGCCGCCTGCGCCGTCCGCTCACTAGTAAGTACAAAAAAACATTATACTGCTCCTTTGATTCGTGTCGGCGTTCCTTTGACAATGAACCGCAGGCGCCGGGGTGGCATGATCAAAATGACACTATGAAAATGAACAGATTATACTTTCGCATTTCTATACTAATATTATAAACGCGAAAGTTTGTAAGTATGGATGGATGGATGTTTGTTACTCTTTCACGCAAAAACTACTGAACAGATTTGGATGAAACTTTACAGTAATATAGCTTATACATCAGTATATTATAATATAAGTATGGATTATCTCGACGGCTTGAAAGTGATGACTGTGTGTGACTCGTCGTTGGCAGCTGTTTAAGACAGTGGGCTGGCGCATCCTGGCGGTGACGGGCGTGCTGTACGGCGCGCTGTACGCGTACGAGCGGCTCACGTGGACGGCCACGGCCCAGGAGCGCGTGTTCAAGAAGCAGTACGTGGCGCACGCCAGCAAGAAGCTGCGCCTCATCGTCGACCTCACCTCCGCCAACTGCAGCCACCAGGTGCAGCAGTGAGTATACCTGCCACGCACCAATACATTCACTACATTGCAGATAACCTTCTGAAGGATAAATTCGCACTAGGGTATCAGGAGTGATACCACGACCTCACAGAAAACCGGTGTGAAATAGTGCTTGCGCTGCTTTTCACCGAGTGAGTGAGGATACCGAAGGCCCATACCCCAATCCCCTTCCTCTACCTCCCCCCCATCTCCAAAAGGCCGGCAACGCACTTGTAACGCTTCTGGTGTTG
The DNA here is from genome assembly GCA_949125395.1 of Diaphora mendica. Lineage (NCBI taxonomy): Eukaryota > Metazoa > Arthropoda > Insecta > Lepidoptera > Erebidae > Diaphora > Diaphora mendica. Next base: position 27,175,979 of record OX421318.1, on the reverse strand, counting down.
CAAGTGTCCATGGGCGGCGGTAATCGCTTACCATCAGGCGATACGTCTGCTCGTTTTTATTCGTATTCCATAAAAAAAAAGAGATATTCAATTATTTTTTTTAACTAATAATAATGATGACCCACTTGCTTTTCCCCCCCTATATCTCACAAGATAGTCAAGACCATATTGATCTCTTTTATAATATTACAGAGAATTATCAACAATGTTCGCTCGCCTGTGCCGTCTCATCGACGAAGCGACGACGGAAATGGACGGAGAACTATGCGAAGTGAGGGAAGCCATCAAGATGTTGGAACAGGCCTCCACCTCGGCGAAGAAACTGCGAAATAAGGCGAACTATCTATCGCATGAGCTGGAACTGTTCGATGACGCCTTCCTCAAGCACAACTAGAAGATATTGTTAATTAAAGGTTGGTTACTCAGAAATATGCTCTTTTTAACTCCCGGCGCAAAAAGAGGGGTGTTATAAGTTTGACGTGTCTGTCTGTCTGTGACACCGTAGCTCGCGTACGGATGAAGCGATTTCAATTTAGTTTTTTTGTATGAAAGGTGAGTTACGTGCGAGTGTTCATAAACATGTTTCATGAAAATCGGTTGAGTCGATTAAAAGTTATGGGGGTCAAAGTGGGGAAGAATAACCGAATGTCTGCAAAAATATCATTGGCGTATGATTACTCGATTAAGTGCTTGAGTAGGGGGTTTTTTAAATTTTGAATTTATAGTGATTAACATAAAGTCAAGGCAAACATAAACTCGACTTTATGGTGCTATGCCACAAACTAAATAATAGCCAGTCTCACTTCTAGTCACGTTTCTAGTTGTAAGCATACAGCACTACTATGCTTACAACTCGTCACAAATTATTTAGAAAATTTTCTTAACTACCCACTTATTTATGGTCTTTTTTAAAAACAGTAAATCTAAATTGGTATTTTACCGTCTAAGCCTAAGCTATCGTGTATTTCGAAAGGTCTGTAATCAATAACTCCCCCGTCTTTATCGAGTTATATTATGTTACGTACATATTTATATATTTTTGCGCAAATGTTTATATACTATACACGTCTTACTATTTTTCATAGAGAAGACTCGCTAATTAGTAGTTTGTTATAAAATGCTCTCTAATTATAGTTCGTTAAAAAGTGCACACATGTTTAATAAAACCGCCCGAACATAACTAATCTGCCAACAAACAAATGGCATATAATTTTTATTTACAATTTTTTTATACTATGTCCTTTATTCTGATAAATAAACAACAACTTTTATTTTTTTCAGTGGAAAGTACAGTTTATAGAAGGCTCGGCACCTGTCAGTCGCCTCGACCTGTACCTCTAACAGATAGTGACGTATATGCAGCCCGCCGTTCTACCACTACTCAACAAAACTTCAAATTACATTTAAATGGCAGCAACTGTCAAAAGAGACCTTCAAATTATTAAGTGACAGCAGCTGTCAGATGAGACCGTTGAATTTGAAACGAGTGTAGTGCGTCGCGAACTAGTACCGCGTCTGTGCAGCTTATGTTTAAGAGAATACAAACATTCGTCCTATAAGACGGCGTATATAGGTAAAAAATGTATGAAATTATTATATATTACTAAAGTTTCGTGTTATTCTCTAAATGACATGTACGGCGGAGCTACGTTCGCCGAGACGTTGAGGACACGACTGCCGACGTCAGGCTAGCTAGTGTCCTCTTAATAGAATAATATACCTCTTGTACATTACGTGTTTGTTGATGTTTAAAAAGTTATTTATCAGTTTTTATGTGATGTAACGCAATGAAATCACGCGCAGACTGTTTTAACTTTAAACGTTTCTTTTAGTTCTTTTACACATGGTTCCTGTCAATTTTTAATTTTCGATTTATTATTGCCTTCCTCTTTTTACTGGTAAACATCTTGGTGCTACCCAACGGACGTATAAATCGGACAAATTATGTTCTAGATTAATATACCATTTGTTATTACTACTATAAAATCGATCATATATAATATTATAAAGCCTGTTTTAGTATTTCTACGCTATGTCTATATGCTACTCATGTATGATAGTTATTTATTGTGTGAGAGTATTAGAGATAGTCTGGTACCGGAGTTAAGCTCGTTAGCGTCATCCTAAACCCTTGAGTTACCAATAGAAAAAAAAATGCATCAAATTTCCGCAATATAGGCTATGCGACCTCACCCTCTTTTATAATCTGTGATATTTTAATTATCAAAATTGTTTGATCCATTCGCCTCTGTCGAGTGTTTCGTCGAATTGGAACGGCATTTATTATTTGTAACTCTCTTTTTTTTTTAAAACTATCAACTAGGCATGGTCGACATTGCGGATTTAATGAAATTTCATTTTCAATTTAAGGATTAATTTATTTATGGTGTAGTCGTGAAAGTGGAGTATGGTTCTTGGTTGTTGTTGATGTAGGTAATGTTGTTATATTTTGCGCCCCATTTAGACTTTGTTACACTGTCAAATAAATGTAACCATGTGTTAGTCCATCGTGAGATAATTTAATGAATTGGTCTTCAATTTTTTTTCAATCTACCCTCAATTCTTTGACAGTGTAATGCACATTTCATTTGGCTATATATTTAAATATGATATGTATAACATAAAAATGAGTTGTTGTCACTATAGTGGCGTAATTATAGTAATAGGAAGGTACACAGCATATATATATTGATGGAATGAATTGTACATTTGGGAGCCATGCAACCATTTGATATTAGATAGATTTTGTTGTCCATTGTAATTAGTTATTGCATAATTAGGAGAATTTTCTTATGTAAATAAAACAAATAAAGGATTCCTTTATAACATAATTAGTTTTATTAATAATATAATCATCTGAGTCAAACATAATTATAATTAATAGATACAATTGAGTGAGATCTATTTTACTATATCCTTAAATATATTTTTATGGAATTTCGCGTGCAGAATCAATGCACTGGCAATACAGGGTATATAATACAGATCTGTATTGAAAAAAATGAAAATGTACAACGCAGCCAAGCTAAGTTTGCACCTCGCGTCGATTACGTCACACTTACGCTTAGGTACGGTATGCAAAAAAGGAATTCGCTAATAAAATTCGCCTTTTAAACGAATGTTTGTTACAAAATGTCGGCCAATTTTTTGTAATAACTGACGTGCTAACTTAGTTCGGCTGAGTTATAGAACAAAATACACTTCTTGCATAGTCAGTCTTGTGGTATGACAATCGCATACGCAGTTCGCTCTATAGCGATTCTTGTAAAAGTCGCTAATAAAGTACTTTTGTACCAATAATAAAAACCAAAAAATAACCGACTTTAAGAATTGGACCAAATTGAAATGGGACCACACGGGAAGCACCAGCTTTCAAATAAAAAAAGAATCATCAAAATCACCCAGTAGAAATTTATAAGAAAAAAAACAGTCGAATTGATAACCTCCTCCTTTTTTGAAGTCGGTTAAAAATGTGATTAAAATGTCATCGTATAGTTAATGTTCTGGCGTTCAGTTTCATAATCAACATTATTTATTTATCATTTCTCGTGACACATTATTTATTACTCACAATGAACTCCGAACCGAATGCCACCTTTTTTTGTTAAATGTGTTTTGCTAGTGTGCCTAAAGGCCCCTATTCACTTTGAGAAGATTACACTTGTACTCGCACTAATCAAAGTGAATACGGGCCTTTAGACGAAGTTGCATATGTCAGCTAGTATTTTATAAAATTTAAAAGGTAAGTAAAAAGTTAATATCTACCATTGTTGCCTGTCATCTTATCAGTTAAGTATATGTATAGATGTTGGACGCTTTATTTATATTGAACTTCGTCTTGAGATCTTCAGACCTTATTTGGTGCTGAAAAAAAAAATAGTTTGAAATTCTTTAATACCGTATTTTACACTAGATTTGTATGACTACACCTTTTTTGTGACTTTAAAGTGTTAAATATAAGTATTATTTTCATTGAATGCAAAACTACCGGACAATTTACAAAAGACTAGCAACCCGCCCCGGCTTGGCACGGATTCTTTACTGAAAATATAATATAGCCTATGTCACTGAGAAGATGTGCGACTTTTTTTCCGACGTCTTCAACAACTAATATCGTTATATTTTAGCCAATACACTCAAGAATCACTCTATCTATTAATAAAAAAGCCGTGCAGTAGCTTAGAAGTTTATCGCAAACAAACAGACAGGCGTTGCGGAGAGCTGAATATGTAGTGATAAGAACACAAATTTGCTCCAAGTGTTTTGTAAATTAGTTGATATCATAATGTCATGGCTTACCAGTCGATCATTCATTTTAAATTGTGTCTTGTCAAACCGCACAGCATCCCCGTCGACTGTGAGCCCGTAATATTGGCAGGCAGTTTTTGCTTCCTGTGGGTCCGGGAACCGAAGCCACCGTGCGATGACGTCACTCGGTACTGTCAGCCGTTGGTTGTGGTACCCGTGACTTAACACTTGGAGGGAGCGTCTGAAATAAGTATAGCCGACGAAAAAAATGTAGTAGGAAAACTAACAAGGGTTATAGGCAACCTATATGTGTTTCCACCTCCCACTAAGTTCCCGGATCTATTAAGTAGGCCTGAAAAAGCATCTCACTATGCCATTTTTTTTGTTTATAAAATAGTGGGCAAACGAGCAGACGTATCGCCTGATCGAATTGATAACCTCCTCCTTTTTTGAAGTCGGTTAAAAAAGTAAATACACAAGAACGGCAATCTATTAAACAAAGTTCTATCTGGTATTAAAGTACTAAAGATCCGACTAAGCAACATGTACCCAAGACAACAGTACCTATTGGAGATAAAAGAAAAACTAGAAACAAAACCCTTTTTTTTTTTTTTTTTTTTACGTGTGGAAATCCCCTCGGACCGTCACCCCACCGGGGTTTACGGCGGGGCGGTGTGTCGGACTCGAACCGACTAAAACCACACGGTGTGCCACTCTGCGCCTGTGAAGGGAGGAATCCGGGAACTGCAGTTATTAACACATCCGGACTCCTCCCAGCGCTTGCCCGCACTGAAGCGGGCACCGTCTGCTGTAAAACTCTCAATTTAGGCGACGTACGGCACACGCGTACGTCGCCCCTTCGCGGGTGGCCACTAGAGCGGATGGAGGGGAAAACCCGTCCCGACCATCCGCGGCCACACTCAGGGCGGCATGAGGCGCTGATAGGCGCGCCTCCGCCGCCCGGTTCGCCGGCGGCGGATTGGGTCCGAGTGGATATCATCCTCCCGGGCCTTCTCCGCCACCTCCTTCTGCGAGATGACTTCTTCGCAGAAGGTTGCGACCGCGGTAAAACTGCTATCGCTACCGGCCATGGAGCGTATGACGGCCGGTAGCGAGAGATCTCCTCCGATGACTGCAGTGAGGGCCCGGCGCTGCGACGCCCATGCAGGGCAGATCGCCAGCGTATGCTGCGCCGAGTCCTCATTGCAGTCGCAGTGGTGGCAGGCGGGACTCAATTCCCTCCTAGCGACCGAGTGCAGGTACTTCCCGAAGCAACCATGCCCGGAAAGGACCTGCGTCAGTCGGAAGGAAAGGGTCCCGTGCTGCCGCCCTGCCCACTCGAGGATGACCGGCTGGAGAGCCTCCACGGCGGCAAAGCCAGCACGTGGAGTCTCCAGCCGGAACGACCATCTAGCCATAGTGGCTCGACGGGCGGCTTCACGCCACTCGCGTACCTCTTCGGGCGGAGGGCGATAGCCATACTCCGCCCGATATTCAGCCACCCGTCGATAAACTTCGGCGAGCACTTCCGCCTCCAAATCCCACGGGGGTGTTCCGGCCAGGGCGCACGCCGCCTCGGTCGACACCGTGCGGTATCCGCGTATGGCTCTGACTGCCAATACCCTCTGAGGCCGCCAGAGGCGGGCCTTATTTAGGGCAGTCAGAGCCCCCACCCACACCGGTGCACCATACAGCGCCATCGACCGGACCACCCCCGTGTAGAGGAGTCGCGTTGCGACGCTGGCTCCACCCAAATTGGGCAAGAGTCTCCCAAGGGCAGAGGCAGCGCCGACCAGCTTTGGACCAAGCTGTCGGAAGTGCTCGTCGAAGAGCCACCTACCGTCGAGGATCAGGCCCAGATACCTCATTTGGGCCCGAACCGGTACGAGGACCGAGTTGACCTCTATGGAGGCGCCGGGGGGCGGACCACGACGGGGCCCATGAAATAATAGGGCCTCCGTCTTGTCCAGGGCCACCCGTAAGCCCAGCGCCTCGATGCGCCCGACCACCAGAGAAACACCCCAGGTGGCCAGGCGCGCCGCCTCTTGGAAGTTCGCCCCCCGGGCTGTGACAAGAGTGTCATCGGCGTAACAAATTACGCCCAGCCCGGGGGGGAGACGACCTCGTAGGACCCAGTCGTATCCCACGTTCCACAGGAGTGGTCCAAGGACAGACCCCTGCGGAACGCCGCACGACATGGGTCGCCGTCTCAAGACGCCCTCTCGGTCCTCGTACACGACGGTACGCTCCTCTAAATAGTCTGCCACTAGCCGCCTCAGGTACTCTGGCACCCCGTGGTAGTGGAGTGCTTCCCTGATGCAGCTAAATGGCAGACTATTGAAGGCGTTGGCGATGTCCAAGGACACCGCCAACACCACGCCGCCACAGCTCACTGCCTCTTCGGTCACGGCCCTAAGGCGCATCACGGCATCGACCGTCGAACGCCCCTCTCGGAATCCGAATTGGGCGTCCGACAGGTCGGGCCCCACCTCGCAGAGGTGCCGGACGATGCGGGCAGAGAGTATCCTCTCAAAAAGTTTACCCGCCTCGTCCAGCAACACGATGGGCCTATAGGCCGCGACCGAATCGGTAGGCCGTCCCGGCTTCCTCAACAGGACCAGCTTCCCGCATTTCCAGCACTCAGGGAAGCGTCCGGACGCCAGGCTAGCGTCCAACACTTCCCTGAGGCGGTCCGACATATGGTCGAGGGCTCGGGCCATCACTCGGGCTGGAACCCCGTCCGGCCCGGGGGCGGTGTTCTTGGAACGGATCCGAAGAACAGCCGCCCCAACCTCCGATTCCCTAACGGGCGGCACATCGTCCTCTCTACCCCCGTCGTCTATGACCGCATAGGCCATCGACGGGGGTGTGTGCTCCGCCCGCTCAGGGAAAAGGCCCTCGACCACTTCCTGCAGGAAGCTGGGCTGGAGAGTCTCGGTAAGGGGGGGGCCCGACGTGCGGAGCTTCTGACGCACCGCACGATATGGGCGACCCCAGGGGTCACGGTCGAGACCCGTGACTTAACACTTGGAGGGAGCGTCTGAAATAAGTATAGCCGACGAAAAAAATGTAGTAGGAAAACTAACAAGGGTTATAGGCAACCTATATGTGTTTCCACCTCCCACTAAGTTCCCGGATCTATTAAGTAGGCCTGAAAAAGCATCTCACTATGCCATTTTTTTTGTTTATAAAATAGTGGGCAAACGAACAGACGTATCGCCTGATCGAATTGATAACCTCCTCCTTTTTTGAAGTCGGTTAAAAAAGTAAATACACAAGAACGGCAATCTATTAAACAAAGTTCTATCTGGTATTAAAGTACTAAAGATCCGACTAAGCAACATGTACCCAAGACAACAGTACCTACTGGAGATAAAAGAAAAACTAGAAACAAAACCCACACCAACCTGTCTGGCCAGTGTGAAAGCTCAAGACTTCGTTTTTAGGGTTCCGTACCTCAACGGGAAAAAACGGAACCCTTATAGGATCACTTTGTTGTCTTTACTAACTTTTAAACTTTCGCGTTCCATGATATAGTAATAATTATTTTTATGGGAATTAACGCTGACTCAGTCAGCCCGTGACCATGGCCAGTGCAACCTGGTCGAAACGTCAGACAAATCAGAGGTATGTAATACCTTTTAATAAGTGATCGCGTTAATTCCCGTAAAAATAATTTTTACTTTGTTATTTGTCTGTCAAGACCCTTTTTCTTAGGAACGCGTGGAGATATCAAGCTGAAATTCATATCAAATACTCAGGTCTACTGTCCATTGGAGCTGTAAAAAAATTAAACTTCTAAGCCAACGCAATCAAGTGACGTAGCTGTTTATATTGAAAACACTTTCGACGCTCGCAAGGGAATTAAAACCTATAAGTACTTCCCGTGAACTTGGAATCTTGAAATTTGGTAAGAAGCAACGTCTTATAGCACAGATAAAGGAAAAAATGCGAAAAGCAAAAAAAATTAGTTACATCATAATATATATACAAGTTTGTACGGAACCCTCGGTGCGGAAGTCCGACTCATACTTGGCCGGTTTTAAGTACAGGCCTATGTCCAGATGTAGCCGACTAAAGGCCTTCTTTATCTACAGATAAGACTTTGTCGGCCATACCTTTGTAAAGTAGGTAAGCACGAGAACATAACGCAGTATGTCAGAGGGCACAGCTGATCCAGTAGTCGGAACACTTTTATATAATTTCCCTCCATGTTTGATATTGCGATTTTGTATGCAAGCTGTAGTCTTGGTTCACTGTAAAAACAAGGTTTTATTGATTAAGACAAACAAATTGATAAGCCTAACTCTCTTAAGCCGAGTCTCCACCGAACAAAGGTTGGAAAGTTTTGTGTTGTCAACTCGTGTTGGTGACAAAAGTTTCTGTAATTTCCTTGCGTTGGTAACAAAAATTGTCAACAAATGTTGGGAACCGTGTTTCTGTTTTTGGCGGTAAACATCAAAAGGACTAGCTTGTTGCACATATTTATTGGCTCTGTGGTAACAACTGACATGGAAATTGACAACAATTTCAGTGGGTACGCGCCTTTATAAAACACGCGCTCTGATATAAAGTTTGCTTTATATTGGGTTAGTTATGCTGTAGTAATCAGCATTCCCATCCAGAATACAACTATGTAGTATATTATAATAGGAGAATCCTACGGTTTCGGGATTTACCCGAGCGCAGCAGATTAATACATATAAGGACAAGTACTTTACATGGTGGCGCATGGTGCCTTGATGGCGCAGTGGTAGCGTATGCGACTGCTGTGCTTGAGGTCTCGGGTTCGATTCCCCGGTCGGACCAAATGTTAGTATGATCTGCAAATATTTGTTTCGGAGTTTGGGTGTTTTCTATGTATATGTATTTACAAAAAAAACTATATATTTATTTATATCAGTTGTCTAGTAATACAAGCTCTGCTTAGCTTGGGACTAGAATACTAAATGGCGTTGTGTATTAGATGTCCGAAATATTTATTTATTTATACATGAAACCTACATATAAGGCCCAAAGATATGGGCGGGCCCAAGTTGGGGCAGGGTAGGGCAGCTGCCCCCCCCCCCCCCACCCCCCTCCTTTTGTCGATAATACACCCTCGAAAGTTACTTTTAAAATAGCTATTCTATAATTAAAGAATTTACAAAAAGACCTTTTTTATGTTCATTTATTTGACTAGGTGCTTTTAATCTGATTTGCCCACCACTGGTCCAGAACCTGGGTACGCCCATGCCCAAAGGCTAGGGTAGCTCATCAAATTAGAAAACAAAAAATCGATAACAGACAGTTCCTTTCGAATTTATAATATAAGTATGCATGTCCTTACCTTTTCATTTCCTTTGATAACTTAACATATCGGTAGAGTGGATGCATACTATCTAGATTGCACAATATGTACAGGCATTCAATCAGAACTTTATCACACACCAGCTTCTTGTCAGTATTATCGCTGACATGCAGGAAACGTGAGAGGCGATCTATCAGTTCGCTGTCTGGTCTCTCGGTGACACTATCACAGCAGCTCAGGAACCATTTTGTACACTCCAGTAAATATTTCTTGTTGAGCACCGGGTCAAAGTCTTTCAAAGGAACGTCATTTAATCTGAAATTATTTACAATCACATCACACTAACATATAAAGGCGAAAGTTTGTGAGTGTGTATGTTTGTTACTTCTTCAAGCAAAAACTACTAAACGGATTTGGATGAAACTTTACAGTAATATAGCTTATACATCAGAATAACACGTAGGTTACTATTTTTTTATGGAATAGGCGGGCAAACGAGCAGACGTATCGCCTGATGGTAAGCGATTACCGCCGCCCATGGACACTTGCAACACCAGAAGCGTCACAAGTTCGTTGCCCGCCTTTTGGGGGGAGGTAGGGGATTGGGTATGGGCCTCCAGTATCCTCACTCACTCGGTGAAACAGCACAAGCACTATTATTATTTGCCGCGATAACCGACATACACGCGGACGGAGCCGCGGGCAACAGCTAGTAATTATTATAAACAAGAGGAACAGACACTGCTGAAAAAGTCAGAAAGTATTGTGTTCAAATAAGTTAAAAGTGTTTTTTTGTGATTTTACCAATGAACCGAGAGAACTTAACGTCAAACATTGCAACAAGTGAAAAACTGCAAGTAGTCATATTATACCTTTTAAATATTAAGACTACTACCTTTTATAAGCCTAACGATGCCGGCGACAAGTCTGCGTGATAGTGTCTCCTACACACTACTGCGCGGACATGTCATCGGCATCGTTAAGGCGCGTCTCCACCGTTTGAAAACACAAAAGTTGCCAATTTTTTTCGGTGGAGACTCGGTTTTATGGAAAAAATACTTATTTTTTAAAGTCCTATAAAAAAAAAATTAAGTATGTATACCTAATTATCTTAAGTAGTATCTCTAAGTTCTTATACACACTTACAAGTAACTATAGTAAACATAGAACCGCACCATGGGTTCCAGTAAAGTAACACATTCGTCGGGAGGTAGCCTCTGTATGGTCATATCTTGTCTAACAGCTCTGAGGCGGTCATTCACAAAGTCATACACCACACACGGGGGTACATCATCTCTTTGTGTTACCCTGGAAATAAATTAAAATTATTTCAACAATTAATAATAAGTACTAAAACTATTATTTTAATTTTCATTGCAAAACTATCAATCATAATTAAAAATCTATATACATATAACTAACTATATATCAAGTAGGTAGTAGAGCCACGCTGATTTCAGCACGAACGGGCCGGCTCGACCGGGGCGGTACTACCCTCGCACAGAAAATCAACGTAAAATGACAGCGTGCTGTCGTGTTTCGTTGGTGAGTGCGAGACCGGAGGCCCAATTAGTCTAGTCAACAAGTTCCAAACTTGTTGACTAGACTAAAAGATGCAGCAGCATCACTAGGCCGCCATGGTGTGGGTCACCATGCTGCATTGTCTGCATTCGCAGTGAGCATGGTGACCACCACTCTTGGATTCTGCTTATGCTTTCCATCAGGCAGAGTAGAGTCATTTTGGCGGGCCAAACATAAAAAAAAAAAAAAAAAAAAAAAAAAAAAACATCCATTTTTAAATAAATATGGTTAAAACATTTTGTTCATTTCAAAATTTAGTGCTTGTTCACGTTGACTCGTGGCGTGCGCGGTCACGAAATATCAAACATGACGAGATATCCAAGTGTTCACGTACGAAACGCACGTGCGGTCTAAGTAGCGAGCAAAGTAGCGATTGGAGCGCGCGGCGCGCTCGCGGCGATATCAAACGCGAGAGACGTTTGTGTATGTTCACGTCGAACTAGCGGCGGAGCGCGTTATTCACTCGCGACGTCAGGTAAGTTCAACCAGTTTGAACTTATCGCTCGAAATTATAGCACCTATTTATCATGTCTTTCAATACAGAAGAGTTTATTAGTGCTGTTTAGGCAAGAACTCCGATTTGGCAAAGTAAACAACCTCTGACTACACGTCACAATCGCGCAAACGTCTGGCGGCCAATGTGAACACGAGCACGCAAGTATACCGCGCCCGCAGCAGCCGCCGCGCCCGCGCGTTCCTACGTGAACAAGCACTTGCCATAAAAATAAAATAAAAAAATTAAGGGTGGGTCACTCTTATCATTTAGGGGTATAAAAAAATGATGTTGGCGGATTCTCAGACCTACCCGATATGCACACCAAATTTCATAAAAATTGGTCCATCCGTTTCAGAGGAGTATGGTAACTAACATTGTGACACGAGAATTTTATATATAAGATAGATTTTTAAAGCTTTTGTCTATTTTAATATTCTAGTCATATATAATAAACCAAAACTGTCTTTAGAAGGAGAAACTATGTCCAGCAGTGGCAACATATTATACTTAAATGTTCTTACTTGAGCAGTAAATATTCTACTGTATTTGTGAGTACAGAGTATGGTCTCAATAGTTTTGGCACTGCTATGTGTAAATCAGCTGCCGACCGACAGTAGCTCTTCACCAACTGCCTCTTGGAGCCCACCACTTCTAGTACATGTACTAGTTTTGAAGTCTCTCGCCTATAAAAGAATGGTTACACAACTATAAAAATTACTTTTTAACTTGAAAATTTTTATTCAGAATTACCAAACAGAAAAAGTTTACATCAATATAAAAATAAACAAAATTGGAGTGTCTGTTAGTAATATTAAAATAACCGCTTTTTACTAAATGCATACACATGTATGTATACCTATATTGTACTTATACCAAAAAATGTGCTTTTTACAATTTTTGTCTGTCTGTCTGTTTGTTCCGGCTAATCTCTGGAATGGCTGGATCAATTATGACGGGATTTTTACTGTTAGGTAGCTACCAGCTGGTGATACAAGGAGTAACTTAGGCTACCATAGGTAGGCTTCGCCCCAAGGGGTTCAGCTAGTGGAAAGATAAATATATAACGAATATCGAAATCAAATATTTATTATGTTGTCTATTATAAATAAACATAATATATATCTTTGTTTTAAATAAGTTTATCTTCAAATAAGAATAAGTAAATTCGCGAAAATGCAAGTAATTTCGAAAATTTGACAAAGACTAAGCCCCAAGACTAAAGACCTGGGGCTATGAAGAGACTAAAAATTGAAAATAAAGACAGTAGTCTTTAGAGAAGTAAGGAAGAGAGTAGAGAAAAGGGTAACAAATTATTAGGTTATAATATAAATAAAATAAATTCAGATGTAGCACTGATAGCCTTACAGCAACTAGCAAATAAATTCTAATATTCTTTAAAAAGGAAATACAAAATTATGGATTACGAGCGTAAATATTTTAAAATAACAAAATTTAAAGCAAAATGAGCCACACAGAGAACTTCAGAGGCACCTACAGCTTTATTTCTTCTTCAGGGCACATAGAGTAGCAGGTCCCTGCAATTATATCATTTTCTTTCCTACAATAGTAATCAAAATATAGAGACATTTTTATTTGTTTACGTTCAAGTTTACACGATTTGATTTTCTGTTCTGTTATGACTTTTGACTACCCAGTGCTGCCGTTTGTAAAATAGATAAAGTCACAGAGTACAATGATAGAGATAATACTACTAAACTACTACTAAAACGTAGGCAGTGTCCAGCAGAAGAAAGCCGTGCCATGACCCGTATAAAGCACAGCTGCACAGAGTACATTATATATATTATATACTGGGAATAAAGCATTTCCATTGAGCATTTCGATGAGATAAGTTTACTTCTCAAGTAATTTTTATTTAAAATTAGCTGTACTGTGTACTCACACCACCATCCTCAGTCAACAGCTGAATTTCTGTTAGTTATGTTAGTTTTGTTTCATTGTTTTATGCCGTTTTCAGCCTAAACAATATGTTGTTAAAATTGTAAGGTGGCAACTCCAAAGCTCTGTTCCAAAAAGGCTAATGGGCAAAAAATACTCTGGCAGTTTACATTGTACTCTGTGGTTTGTATCACAGAGTACAATGTATATATTATGTTTGTATCCAGTGCTTATCTGGCGGTGACCAACTACGAGAAACATATGGCAAACGTAAACTCATCCCAGCTTAAAGTCCAATTACAACCTATTATTTCCACAGTTGCTAACTTCTTGTTCTCAAGTCTAGGTGTAATTTGTGCCTATTAATTTTGTCATCAATTCCTCTGGAGATAGGTATATAGTAAATAAATATTTTGGAAACCAGACACAACGCAGAACGCCATCTAGCTTCAAACTAAGCAGAGCTTGCACTATGAAAGCTAAATTGACGGATACAATACTAGTATACTTTTTAGGGTTCCCTGCCAAAGGCAAAAAACGGAACCCTTATAGATTCATCATGTCTGTCTGTCCGTCTGTCTGTCTGTCCGTCTGTCTGTCCATCCGTATGTCACAGCCACTTTTCTCCGGAACTATAAGGACTATAATGTTGAAACTTGGTAAGTAGATGTATTCTGTGAACCGCAAAGATTTTCACACAAAAATAGAAAAAAAACAATAACTTTTGGGGGTCCCCATACTTAGAACTGAATCTCAAAATTTTTTTTTTCATCAAACCCAACCGTGTGGGTGGTCTTTAGATGGATGGATAGTATTAGTGTTATAGGGTTTCCAGGAAGGGATAATTGAAATGATATTGTCAAGAACCACTGTTAATAACTATTTAATAAGATTTGATAATAAATATTACATACCGACATCCATTACCGCGAGAAAAAAAAAAGGGAAGAGAGCTGCCACAGTGTTGCCAGCTTGGATGACATATTATTGTGTTCCGTTTCATTGCATTCTTATCAGATAGGTCTTTAAAAATGATATTGAGGTTTCTAATATCATTTTTTAGGGTTCCGTGCCAAAGGCAAAAAACGGAACCCTTATAGATTCGTCATGTCTGTCTGTCTGTCTGTCTGTCCGTCCGTATGTCACAGCCACTTTATTCCGAAACTATAAGACCTATAATGTTGAAACTTGGTAAGTAGATGTATTCTGTGAACCGCATTAAGATTTTCACACAAAAATATAAAAAAAACGATAAATTTTGGGGGTCCCCATACTTAGAACTGAAACTCACAATTATTTTTTTCATCAAACTCATTCATGTATCTATGGATAGGTCTTCGAAAATGATATTGAGGTTTCTAATATATTTTTTTTCTAAACTGAATAGTTTGCTCGAGAGACACTTCCAAAGTGGTAAAATGTGTGTCCCCCCTGTAACTTCTAAAATAAGAGAATGATAAAACTAAAAAAATATATGATGTACATTACCATGCAAACTTCCACCGAAAATTGGTTTGAACGAGATCTAGTGAGTAGTTTTTTTTTAATACGTCATAAATCGTAAACCGCAAAAAAATTACACTATTATTAAAATATCGATCAAAGTTACAACGAACTACAAGAACTTTTATATTATGTTACTTGCTGCATCGGTACCCTTCATGGGCGAGTCCGACTCGCACTTGGCCGCTTTTATGTAAATTCATAAGTACAAAGAAAACACCTAAACTCTAAAATAAATATTTATGATGAAACAAACATTTGGTCCGATCCGGGAATCGAACCCAAAACCTCAGTAGTCTCATACGCTACCACCCCTGCGCCACCCAGGCTATGCCTAGCATAAGAATTATTTTGTTGTTAAAACCAAAAAGAACAAATACTTAATTTGTTCATACTCGTAATATAAAATTTAAAATCAAAATACATGTATCTATATATATATATACATTTATACAAATTAATAAAATTGGAGTGTCTCTTCTGTTTGTAATATTAAAATAACCACTTTTTACTCAAAGCATATATAAATAGCATACATATACCAAAATAACATTTTATCATTTATGTCAACAAAAATTATTTATATCATTTGTCTAGTACCCAAAAATACAAGCTATGCTTATCTTGGGACTGGATGGCGTTGTGTGTTAGATGTCCAAAAATCTAAAAAACAAAAGTTCTGCAACAAATAGCCTCAAATTTGACCCCTTAAAAATATTGTTATTATTTATTAACCGACTTCAAAAAAGGAGGAGGTTCTCAATTAGACGGTATTTTTTTTATTTTATTTTTATGTTTGTTACCTCATAACTTTCGACTGGGTAAACCGATTTTAATGATTCTTTTTTTATTTGAAAAATCGATCGTTTTTTTTTGTTTAAATTTGTTTTTGCATCAGTTTTCCTCCGCATTCCTCATCAATGGAATCACGATAAATAACAGCGAAGTTTGTCAGGGTACAGCTGACAAATTATAATTAAGTCGAAGTTGTCTACAAGACACATGAACTACAATAGACAGATAAAGACACACGCTAAAACGAAATAATTTGCTTTTAAAAACAACAACACATATATAATCTCTCAACAATAGAAGCCTCGAGTCTTCCGGTGAAGGCCAATAACCAGATCTCTGTAATATTACTCACTATCTGCAGTCAAAGGTCGCGTCAGTACAAAACGGAGTTATCTCCCATTTTTCCTTCAGTCGCCATGAGTTCCAAGTGCTTGGTGTGTTTGCTTACCATTTTTTGTCTCACTCTTGTGACATGTAAGACTATTTATTTGGAATTGAGCCCGCCTACAGATGAAGAGGTTGGTGGTCAATCTTACTTTATTAATAGCACAACAATGTTTGTAAACATATGTGTGTAGGTGTACTAATTTCCTTTGTTAATGCAGTCATGCACTTTTTATCGTATCATATCCTGTAAATTAAAATATACAGTGATCTAATTGTGAGTTGTTTTTGTCCTCATAAATAATAATATTTATCTTGAAATGTAAGAGATTTTGGGGAAATTAAGTGCTTCCTTTTTTAAGGACCGACTCTCTGGTGTAAAAGGGAGAGTCGTTCGATGTAGGCAGAATAAAATCGCTTTTAGCGGTTCAACAGTTGAGATCACGCTGTGAAGGGAATGATGATTAATAGTGTACTTAAGTTTTACGGAGAATCAGTGACTATTCGCTTCATTAGAACACACTCAAATTACACGATTAACGCGTGAGACTCAAATCAACTAACTGCAAAAAAAAGCGGCCAAGTGCAAGTCGGACTCGCCCATGAAGGGTTCCGCAGCAGCAAGTAACATAATATATTTTTTTTATTTTATTTTTATATTTGTGTTGATTGAATGAAAGGTAAATTGCAGTTTACGATTTTTGACGTATTAAAAAAAACTACTTACTAGATTTCGTTCAAACCAATTTTCGTTGGAAGTTTGCATGGTAATGTATATCATATATTTTTTTTAGATTTATCATTCTCTTATTTTAGAAGTTACAGGGGGGGGGACACACTGTTTACCACTTTGGAAGTGTCTCTCGCGCAAACTATTCAGTTTAGAAAAAAAATGATATTAGAAACCTCAATATCATTTTCGAAGACCTATCCATAGATATCCCACACGAATGAGTTTGATGAAAAAAATAAATTTGAGTTTCAGTTCTATGTATGGGGACCCCCAAAATTTATTGTTTTTTTTCTATTTTTGTGTGAAAATCTTAATGCGGTTCACAGAATACATCTACTTACCAAGTTTGAACATAATAGGTCTTATAGTTTCGGAAAAAAGTGGCTGTGACATACGGACGGACAGACAGACAGACAGACATGACGAATCTATAAGGGTTCCGTTTTTTTGCCTTTGGCACGGAACCCTAACAAACTACAAATAAAAGTCCTAATCCATTTTTACATATTCATCAACTCTCTTTAATAGTTTACTCCTGAACATAAGCCTATCTTTAGAAACAAGATTTTGGCCTACAGTACCACACAACACTGCACACTGGCCAGACGTATTGGTAATTGAGTTTAGATAGTAATAGCTTTTGCCCGCGGCTCCTCACGCATTTATGTCAGTATTTTTAAAATTGGACAATAAATTTTAACTTATTATGTTATTCCGATGTCTAAGCTATATTACTGCAAAGTCTCATGAAAATCCGTTCAGTAGTTTTTGCGTGAAAGAGCAACAAACGCACATCCTTACAAACTTTCGCATTTATAATATTAGTAGGTTAGGAAGTAGGATTAGTAGGAAGTATGATAGGAAGTAGGATTAGTAGGATAGGCAGTAGGATTAGTCGGAAGTATGATAGGAAGTAGGATTAGTAGGATAGGATACTATGTTTCAACTTTTCCTTGTCTTTGTAGAGTTGTTGTACTGCGTAGTTTGTTCCCTTAGAGCGTTTTCACATTATCCAATCCGATACATATTTCGATATCGCATCGGCGCCCGACACCGATACGATATCGAAATATCCTGTCCTTCATATTGTCCGGCCCGATATCGGATATCGGAGCCGACACATACATACATTTTACTTCCACCGATATCGTATCGGCGCCCGACACTGATATCGGATCGGATAATGTGAAAACGCTCTTAGTCGGCTCTTACCTACTATACCAACGCCACGTGATGAATAGGGGTAGTGATACTCCGTATTCTTAATCCATCATCAACAACCCATAATGTCACACTGCTGGGCTCGGGTCTCCTCTCATGAGAGGATTGTAGCCATACGTCCCCACGCTGGCCTAGTGCGAGTTGGGAACTTAACCCATCACCAGTCACCACACATATCCTACTAATATTATAAGCGTGAAAGTTTGTAAGTATGGATGGATGTTTGTTACTCGTTCATACAAAAACTACTGAACGGATTTGGATGAAACTTTATAGTAATGTAGCTTATACATCAGAATAACACATAGGCTACTATTTGCCGCGATAACCTACACACATGCGGGCGGAGCCGCGAGCAAAAACTAGTATATATATATTGTGGATTAATTATATTATCATTACAATTGTGGTTCTACTTTCACGCCTCTGACAAGAAGTACTAATATCCACAGACAGCATTTCTGAAGAAATATGGCTATCTCCGAGAGTTTAAAGTACCGGGATCTGATGCAGGCTACAGTCTCAATGACATATCCGAAGCGCTGAAGAAGATGCAAGCCTTTGCCGGACTGCCGGAGACGGGGATGCTCGATGTTGAGACGAAACAGGTATGAAGTAGATTGCTCTTTTCTCTCTGTATGACTTTTTGGTAGAGACTCTCAGTTATTCAAGTTTCGGGCATGCCATTGTTGCGTCGGAAAGACTGGCATTTTAAATTAATCTGATCCAGTGATCTTTCCAGCAACAATTTCAAAGTTGTCCGACTTGTATCATAAACATTCGTAATATATTTATTCTTGAATGAAAGGACACAATGAATTACATGAAACAAAATTTCCTTAAGACGAATGAGATATAAAGTCGGCTGCAGCTTTAAGACTGAGAAACAGAGTTACATTTTTTTTTTTCATATAACGCCGGACAACAACGGACTAGATAGTCCCAAGCCAAGCAGAGCTTGTGTTATGGGTACCAGAAAACTCATATAACAACATATATACTTTTTTTTGTAAAAACTGGTACATATTATACATAGAAAACATCCAAACTCCGAAACAAATATTTGCAGATCATACAAACATTTGGTCAGACCCGGGAATCGAACCCGAGACCTCAGCTCAGCAGACGCATACGCTGCCACTGCGACACCGAGGCACTTAAGTTGGTATATTATATTTCTAATAGAAATAAAGTGAAAGAAGATAGTTTTAAATGTACCTACGTTTAGCGACATTTTTATCAAATCTTTCAATTTTTTACCTTCTAGATGTAAAAAAGAATAAATTCTAAGCCAATAATATACTACGTTCTATTCGTATTATGATTATTTATTATTTTGTAGCCTCATGAAATCATGTAATAAAACTATTTACTTACCTACTAACTTATCTAAATAGGGCGTACCTACCTATTGTTAAACGTTGCTTTACATAAAAATATGTGTCCAGATAAAACGACTCGCTTCAAGAGCAAGACACGTTCTCTAATAAGTACACACTCAAATAAGTACACAGTATCAAATTGTAAACAAACTCCAGTTTCTAGAGAAATGATTCATGTTATATTGCTTCAGAGGAGCATGTTAATAGTCTAATGTTAAAACAATGTTTTTATTCTGGAAAATAATAACCTACCAATTACCATCCATACTCCATAACCTGCGTGTCTAAGGTAGGATAGTTAACATCACGCTTAGACCAATAGGAACCGAGCATATTGAAAAGAGACGCAGCCATAGTTGTCTGGGTCAGCTAGTATCTTTAATATATAAAAGTTAGGTAATTCCTTTGATCTCTTTTTTTTATGTCTGACCCACCAAATTGACTCTACTCTGCCTGATGGAAAGCATAAGCAGAATCCAAGAGTGGTGGCCACCATACTCATTGCGATTGCAGACAATGCAGCATGGCGACCCACACCATGGCGGGCTAGTGATGCTTCTGCATCTTTTAGTCTAGTTAACAAGGAACTTGTTGACTAGACTATTTGGGCCTCCGGTCTCGTACTCACCAACGAAACACGACAGCACGAACGCTGTCATTTTACGTTGATGTTCTGTGCGGGGGTAGTACCGCCCCGGTCGAGCCGGCCCAACTTTGAAATCAGCGTGGCTCTACTACCTTTTAAATAACAAAAACTAACAAAGCACTAAACCAGGATGATGACTTGTTTCATCATTTCCCTATTGTTTTTCATGCTATCTTTCTAACTGTAAGTAAGCTTTTTTCACCTAACAAGAGTTTCATTGCTGATTTTAGCTTTTCAAAAAACGGCGCTGTGGAATGAGAGACATCGAGCCAAAAACCACACACGCAGCTAGAAGGCGCCGATATGTATTGCAGCAAGGATGGACAAAACGCTCTATATCGTACAGGTTATACCCTAAACTGCTATTATTGAGAAATATTCAGAGACACTTCCTCCCTGATCGCATGTACACAGCTGCCATTAGTTAGTTTTTTCCAGATCTTACTTTGTAAGACATTTTCATACCCCGAACCTTCAACCTCGGACTTGTGGTTCAGCAATGCTGGATAAAAGGCAAGTAAGTCAAGTGAGTTGAACCACGCTGATTTCAGCTTGGTTGGGCCGTCTCGTCCGGGACGGTACTACCTTCGCACAGAAAATCAACGTAAAATGACAGCGTTCGTGCTGTCGTGTTTCGTTGGTGAGTGCGAGAACGGAGGCCCAATTATGAATAAGCATCACTAGGCCGCCATGGTGTGGGTCACCATGCTGCATTATTGCATTGTCTGCATTCGCAATTAGTATGGTGACCACCACTTTTGGATTCTGCAGGGCTCGGCAGGGCAAAACATAAAAAAAGCATTAAACAGGCCGATCTATTGATGCATTCTTAAAACATAGAAACCTCTTCATGCCTCACACACCACGTTAAACCGTTGGTCTCGGTTGGCATACGAATACCTGTGGCTACTAGTGGCATAGAATGTACTGGTAGTTGGAGCTCTGAAAAATCCGCCAGTATTTGAAGAACTACGTTATTGCCGAGCATTTAAGTTGTAGATGTCTGATGGTAGTTGCTCTACGTAAAAAATCTAATTCCAACCATGTCGTAACGAAAAACGACCCGTATCTAGATTGGAATTAGGCTCGGAAGATGATAAAGAAGCAGACTAAATGATGCCTAAATATAATAATACTTATTACGAGCTCTCTCTCTCTCTTCCAAGCTGTGCCCGACAGGGACAGTAGTAAAGTATAGAGTACTTATTTCTTTTTAACCTAAAGAGCAACGATCTAAGGTATTATGATAACTTCTGATGAAATTAACACCACTTCTAAAGATTTAGTTTCTTTGTTTCGAAATAGAGTGATGAATGGCTCCAGTACGCTGGATAAGGCGCGAGTGGAGGAGCTGATTGCTGAGGGTCTGGCGGTGTGGGCACCTCACGGCAAGTTACACTTCCATAAGAAAGAAGACGAAGGACGCGCTGACATTCAGGTTTCGTTTGCCGCAGGATCTCATGGTGACGGGTGAGTAGTGTATATACAGAGCTATGCTCATGGTTTCAATAAGAGATCGTATCCGATCGTTCCTGAATGAGGTGATTCAACATAGAATTGAGGTCATCGACATAGCTCACAGGATTAGCAAGCTGAAGTGAAGAGCTGGTCATACCAAGCGCAGAACCGTACCCGTTAGGGTAATTGTGTTATTGAGTAGAGACTGTAAATCTCGTCTCAGCTCGTAAATAATAAAATCTTTTTTTTTCTTTTCTCACACAAAAATTACAGAAATCAGTTTTATCAAAAATATATACAAACAATTCTGGAAAAAAAGATCTGTGTGAGAGACTGGTTTCCATACTATAGGTATAGAGGTTCTTTGGAGTGTAACATTTATTCAATGGTTTCCGTACATGTGAGATGAATAAACGAAAGAGTTGGTGTGATCCAAAATATGAGTGAGAACGTGTTGTGTGTGTGTGTGAGTATGGTAAATCTTTCTTTTCGAAAATTATTTATATTTATCTTACAATAAATAAATTATTCTCATCAATGTTCTAGGTTCCCATTTGATGGTCCTGGACGAGTGGTAGCCCACGCATTTCCTCCACCGCACGGGGCCATGCACTTCGACGATGACGAGATTTGGGGTGACAACCCTGAGGAAGACGATGATGACGTCACGGACTTCTTCGCAGTAGCGGTGCACGAGATAGGACACGCGCTAGGGATGGCACACTCCAATGTTAAGACGTCTGTCATGTATCCTTACTACCAAGTGCCTGTAGAGCGGCTTTATACGGATGATATTCTAGGCATGCAGGAGTTGTATTGTAAGTTATGTATTTTTTTATGGGCCTACCAAAGTGACTCTACTCTGCCTCGTGGAAAGCATTAGAAGAATCTAAGAGTGATAGTCACCATACTCATTGCGAATGCAGATAATGCAACAATGCAGATGCAGTGATGCTTCTGCATCATGACATATACACACATACATTTTATAGGTAGTAGAGCCACGCTGATTTCAGCACGAATGGGCCGGCTCGACCGGGGCGGTACTACCCTCGCACAGAAAATCAACGTAAAATGACAGCGTTCGTGCTGTCGTGTTTCGTTGGTGAGTGCGAGACCGGAGGCCCAAATAGTCTAGTCAACAAGTTCCATACTTGTTGACTAGACTAAAAGATGCAGCAGCATCACTAGGCCGACATGGTGTGGGTCGCCATACTGCATTGTCTGCATTCGCAGTGAGTATGGTGACCGCCACTCTTGGATTCTGCTTATGCTTTCCATCAGGCAAAGTAGAGTCATTTTGGCGGTCCAAACATAAAAAAATATATACAAAAGTTACATCCGGTCTCGCACTCACAAGCGAAACACGACAGCACGAATTCTGTCATTTTAGGTTGGTCGTCTGTGCGAGGGTAGTACCGCCCCGGTCGAGCCGGCCCAACCGTGATGAAATCAGCGTGGCTCTACTACCTTTGATAGTAAAATTCAGTTTTGAATAACACTTATTGTTACCAGTGTAATTTGTGCGTTGCTTTTCATCAAGTGAGTGAGGTTATCTCTCCTCTAGAAAGATGGCACCCAAACTACGGCAACACGCTTTTGTCTCTCGAGGTACCTACATGTGTCCATGTGCAGCGGTAATCGCTTACCATCAGCCAAAATAAACAGTAATCTATGGTTCTCTACCATGTACGCCACTGAAAATCCATTTAGTAGTTTTGGCTTGATGCGCGGCCAAGATACAGACAGACAGCCAGACAAAAATGAAAAAAATTGCAGTTTTGGCTTCAGTATCGATTATAGAGAGCCCTCCATAAAAAATAATCAAAATATCTTTAATGTACAGAATTGGACCTGTTACATTTTTATTATAAGTATAGATATAGATAGATAGATTGACTGAACGTTTGGCCTAGTGGTTTCACGGTCACCACGCCGTTTCCTACTTCGCCAGGTGTCGTGGGTTCAAATCCCACGTAGGACAACACTTTGTATGATCCACAAATCGTGTTGTTCTGAGTCTGGGTGTTATTTGTGTCCGTTTCATGTATGTTTGTAAAGTCCCCCGCGACGCAGGATTTATTCCTAGTGCGGGAGTTTTCTTTTTAAAAAGAAAAAAAGAAGAAAACTTATTTGCATTTCCCTATTCGAGATCTGCGGCATTCTCTACCGACTTCCTAATCCCCATGATTCGTGTATTTTCTCTCCCTTTCTTGAACGAATATCCAAAGCGGCATTTCTAGGCTCATTTCAAATATGGTTAGGTAGAGGGGGTAACACGGCGGACAGTGGAGGTGAGCGTTGACGCGTCGTAAGGAGTGCTCCTTAAACCTAAACCTGGGTCGCAATTCCCAGGCACTGTCGAAGTCGCATGTGTTGCCCCCATCTATCACGCGATGGACCCGGCACCCGCACGGTGAATCCATGGAACGCTGAAATAGGTCTTAGAAAGGAGATTTTGGACTGCTATACCGCGCTGGCTAGACAAGTTGGATTGTTTTATTTCAGTAAATGAAAAAGAAGAAGTAGAGAAACCTGAAGAGGTAACAGAAAGTCCAACAGTATCCCGCTCGTCGCTGGTGCCAGGCTTCACGATGCCCAACAGTGAAGATGCCGACGAGAATAACATACCAGACTTGTGTATGGCTAATTACGATACACTGCAAGTTCTGCAAGGCAAAATCTACGTCTTTGAGGAGGAGGTAGGATACAACGTTTCTAATATAAACACAATACCACATGAAAACGTCGAGAAAACAAACAAAAAGTAGTGTGGTGTCGTGGGACACCAAATAGGAACAAAATTCCTTATCATAAAATATATTAATATATGCAACTTACAGATGGCGCTATACAATTTTTTTAAAAGCTTACGCTTTTTTTATTTAACGTTACGGACGTTTTTGCCGGCTAGGGTGTACAGATGGCGCTATACTAAATTTTTAAGATCTTACGCTTTTTTAGTTTAAAGTTACGGACGCTTTTTGCCGGCTAGGCCTCTCCGCAACGCCCAATAAGGAACTTCGTTCCAAAATAGAAATTAAATAAAATACGTGACCGCAAGCCGTCTATGGTATGACTATTATATTATAGCGAACTGTTTCACTCGCCAGTTTATTGCATGTTTTGCGTCTCTAAAAAAGATAAGGTCTTCCATATATTTTAACTGTTCATCTTCCTGTCTTAGTGGGTTGCTAAATCTTTATAAAAAAAATTTTTGTTTTTTTTTCTGTCTGTCTGTTTGTTTCGGATAATCTCTAAAACAGCTGGATCGATTTTGATGCGACTTTTGCTGGCAGATAGCTGATTTTATAAGGAGTAACTTACACTACTTAAAAAAAATAGGATTCCGAAAACTTAAAACGAAATTAAAACTAATGAAAAGAAACACTGTCCAATTAAAAAGGTAATATCGCAGGACGCCGCTAGCTTTTACTGAAATTAGTAGACATTAGTTACTGGAATTAAAAATAATGTAACGTTGTAATTTTACTAATTCTTTTAAGTGGGTGTGGGTACTGCGCGACAAACACAAGATCGAAGAAGGATATCCAAAGTTGTTCCACGACGTGTTCCGAGGTCTGCCTGCCGATGTTACGATGATCAAGACGATATATGAAAAACAAAATGGAAACATCGTAATTTTTTCAGGTAAATGATTGATCTAAGGTCAACAAAACACATAAGTTAACGGACGATGGTTTAACTTGACAACGTCATAACAAAATATCGATTAAATAATTGATGATCTATCTCTCATACAACGACATACAATGAGCGTAACGGGACAATGAGTCATACTTTCTCGTGCGTGCAGCCGGCGTTCATCGATTTATTAGACGTTGTCACGTCAAAAAGTAGAAAATCGGCTATATAGTTGGAGTTCATCGTGAGCAATACCGTGACACTAATCAATATTCATGAGTTTGTCCTATTTGTAAGCTTCCATAGTTTTTGTACGAAGGAGTATCTTGCTTCAATCTGAATTGTCAAAGTTAGGTACTTATGTACCTACTGTAATTTAAGAACAGATTTGCAACGAAAATAAATGAATTTTGAAGCGAACTTTTGAAAGCAAAGTTGAAAAGATGAAAAAGAAATACTATACCACGACGAAAAAAATGGATTATGTACTTTATTTTATTCCCAGTACTATTACTAGTGTTTGATTCATTTAATAAAATAAACGAAAATTTGTTTCCCTTGTTACTAAAGCCAAAAATTACAAGCAAACCTTTAAGAATTCGATGATTTTAAATACATGACAGTTTTGCTACATTATTTATTAAGTTGCCTCCTGAAATAAGTTTGTTTTTTTTGTTTAAAGACAACTCCCGCGCTAGGAATAAATCCTGTGTCGCGGGGGACTTTACAAACATACATGAAACGGATACAAAGAACACCCAGACTCAGAACAACAATTTGTGGATCACAGAAAGTGTTGTCCTACGTGGGATTTGAACCCACAACACTTGGCGAAGTAGGAAACGGCGTGGTGACCGTTAAACCACTAGGCCAAACGTGCAGTCAAGTTTACCTACCTAAAACTGATAAATAAGCAATTATTAATTGTAGAATAATAGTCTCAACTGCATATTTCAGAACAAAATCTGTGGGAGTTCGACCCTTCCTTTCAAATAATTCGATCAGGCATTATATCAGAATATGAAATACCTGACGATGTCTCCGAGCTGACGTCAGTGTTCGTGTCTAATTACAACAATAAGACCTACCTGCTTGAGGAGGAGAGGTTCTGGCGCTTCGATGAGACCAACATGACTATGGACATAGGATACCCAAAGGATATGTCCGCGTGGAGAAATGTCCCGTATCCTGTTAATGCTGCGATTGTGTGGAAAG
This sequence comes from Diaphora mendica, assembly GCA_949125395.1. NCBI lineage: Eukaryota > Metazoa > Arthropoda > Insecta > Lepidoptera > Erebidae > Diaphora > Diaphora mendica. Next base: position 27,149,483 of record OX421318.1, on the reverse strand, counting down.
GAGGTAAGGATATATCTTCGTTAACAGCCCTTAACAGTCCACTAATGCACATAAGCCTCCTTAGAAAGAATGTTTGGCCTAGTATATATACCACGTTTGGGTACAATATAATCCATATCCATACTTTATCCATACATCCATACTTCACTTCATATTATAAAGCAAAATCCTCCGCCGCGTCTGTCTGTCTGTCTGTTCGCGATAACTCAAAAGCTACTGCATGGATTTTGATGCGATTTTTACCAATAGATAGAGTGATTCTTGAGGAAGGTTTTCGTATACAATTTGTTAAATTTTTGAGTGTATTGGCTAAAATATAACGATATTTGTTGAAGACGTTGGAAAAAAAATTAAGCCGCACATTTTGGGGCAAAATAGGTTGTATTATAATTTCCGTAAAGAGCCCGTGCGATGCAGATACTTTAATTGTTAAGGAAAAACATAAGCTACTATTTACCGCGATTACCGACATACACGCGGGAGGAGCCGCCGGCGAAACATATTTTTTAATAAATTTGAAGGTAACTACGAGTAAGCCTACGAAACTTTCAAATGCACTTATTAACCTAAGGTAGTAGAGCCACGCTGATTTCAGCACGGATGGGCCGGCTCGACCGGGGCGGTACTACCCTCGCACAGAAAATCTACGTAAAATGACAGCAGCAGTGCTGTCGTGTTTCGTTGGTGAGTGCGAGACCGGAGGCCCAATTAGTCTAGTCATCAAGTTCCATACTTGTTGACTAGACTAAAAGATGCAGCAGCATCACTAGGCCGCCATGGTGTGGGTCGCCATACTGCATTGTCTGCATTCGCAGTTAGTATGGTGACCACCACTCTTGGATTCTGCTTATGCTTTCCATCAGGCAGAGTAGAGTCATTATGGCGGGCCATACATAAAAAAATAAAAAAAAAAATTACCGACTTTAGAAAAGGAAGAGGTTATGAATTCAACTGATTGTTTTTTTTTTTCATGTTTGTTACCTCATAACTTTCGACTGGGTGAACCGATTTTGATGATTATTTTTTTTATTTGAAAGCTGGTGCTTCCCGTGTGGTCCCAGTTCAATTTGGTCCAGTTCTTGAAGTCGGTTTTTTTGTTAAAATTTGTTCCAGACACTTTCTTCTTCCAAGGACCTCGGTACTGGCGGTTCGACAACACGCTGGTCGAAGCCCACCGGTACTACCCGCTGCCCACGGCGCCGATCTGGTTCAAATGTGAAGCAACGCCAGAAATGACTCGATACATCACTAATGATGGACCGTAAATCGTGTTAGTTAAACATTAATTTTGAATAGTGTCTAATTTAATATATGAATTACTATCAAACTGTGTTATAATATTAGTGAAAACAAAATTTTTTACTAGGTCAAAGATCTGATGGTGCATTTTGGCATACTTATGATATCACTAGTTGAGTCCCGCGGTGTTACCCGCGGTTTTTGTTGTACCGCGGGTAACGCCGCGGGACAAAGCTAGTCTAAAAAAGTTACTCCTTAGATCATTAGCTATCTGTCAGTGAAAGTCCCGTCAAAATCGGTGCAGCCGTTCCAGAGATTACCCGGAACAGACAGACAGATAAATTTAAAAAAAAAAGTTATTTTGGTACATGTACCGTGTATACATACATACTTATGCATTTATTAAAAATCTGTTATTTTAATATTAGAAACAGACACACCAATTTTATTTATTTGTATAGATTTATGACGAATGGTGTCAGTCACTCACTCTTCATCATTCATATCGCACGTTTCTCGATTGCACACGCTTCCCGTCGATAAAGCGTGTGCAATGCAAATGCTGAGAATCCTGAAATTCTTGAACATGCAGCCAATTATTATCTAATAGATATAATCTTTGTCGTAAGTAATCAAAGCACAGGACAGGTTTGACATGAAGATAAAATAATTTTTAATTCGTCCTGTATTTATCGTCTGATTTCCATCAATCCATATCTATACCAATATATAAAGGTGAAGAGTTTATTTGTTTGCTTGAACGCGCTAATCTCAGGAACTACTGGTCCAATTTGAAAAAATATTTCATTGTTAGATAGCTCATTTATCGAGGAAGGCTAAATACCATCACGCTAAAGAGGGGAGCACCAATGAAAAATGTTACAAAAAGGGGGGAAATACGCTACGGGTAATAGGAGACGGAAACAAGATTGCGTGGGTCAAAGGACATAGGCTACTTACTCTTTACCGTAGCGTACTTACTCTGTGTGATAGAAAGCTATAAATAATTATTTATTTATTTAGCCATGATCCTATACATATAACAGTTTTTGAACTTATTAATTTATTTGTTAGTTTTTTATAAGTATTTATTTTTATTTATAGTTATACTATGTTAGTTAATTAGTGTTAGTTTTTCTTTGTATAGTCCCTTTTCGGGTATAGGCCTCCTCCAAGTCTTTCCACTTTTTCTTGTCTCTTGCAGTTTGGAGCCACTTTTTTCCGGCTATTTCTGTAATCTCGTCTTCCCATCTCTTTTTAGGTCGACCTACTTTTCTCTTCCCTTTGGGGCCTCTCCATTTTGTTGTTTCAATCGTCCATCTATTATCAATATATCTTGCCAAGTGTCCTGCCCATCTCCATTTCATTTTTAAAGCATGTTCTAGAGCGTCCATTAGTTTTGTTTAGGAGTATACTTAAGCTATAAATAATACGCAGAAATAATTAAAATATATCACTATATTAGAGTTCAAAATGACATAAAATAAAAATACACAAATAACAAAAAAACTGTTTAGCCGAATCATTTGTTGTCCGGAATGTTGCCATGTTAGAGATAATGACAATAATACTTTACCATTTTATTTCACCACCGTAACATTTATAGTTCATTACTGCCACGTTGGTCTCGCGGTTGGCGTGTGCGACTGCTGATCATGTGGTCTCGGGTTCGATTCCTGAGTCGGACCAAATGTTTGTATGATCTACAAATATTTGTTTCGGAGTTTGGGTGTTTTCTATGTAAAATATGTGTATGTATTTACAAAAAATAAAGAAATATGTATTTGTATCAGTTGTCTAGTACCCATAACACAAGCTCTGCTTAGCTTGGGACTATATGGAGTTGTGTGTTAGATGTCCGAAATATTTATTAAAAAAAAAATAATTAAAAATTACATTTAATACACACATATTTTTGACAACAATTCTGAGTTTTTAAATTATTTGTACCATAACAATTGAAAGCAAAAAAGAGGGTGAAAAGCATTGAGATAGATATACCTAGAGGCGCAAACTTCATTACCACACGTCTCAAAAAATGTAACCACTTTGAACGTTGACGATGTAGCTTTGAAACCATTAGACAAATGAAAGTCAACAAACGCATGTCTCACTCACACGCGTTACAAGAACGACGACGTCGCTATGATTAGACAAAGACAAAGCATAAACATGACAATGGCGGACCGGTGTTGACTACTCTATGAAAATTTACCCATAAATGCGAGATTTTTTTTTAAATATTTTAAGTTGTGTACTTATAATTGAACGAATATTATTATTGCAAACAAGTATTATAACACGATGTTCATTCATAGTAATCTTTATATGTGTTTAACTAAGATCTATAGTGATAACAGTGCTATCAAACTCGGTTATTATGTCTGAAGTCTGAAGTGTTATGTAATTAATGTAACGTGAAAATTCACATATGTATTGTTCAAATTTGCTATTTAACGTAGTATAAAATGAAATCGCTTTCGCTGTCTGTTCGCTTAGATCTTTTAAACTACAATACGGATGACATAACGCATGACTAATAAAACAACTAAACACTTTTTGTTAAAAAGTTTATAAAAAAAAGAAACACCGCTGTAAAGCAGCAGCTCCGTAAACAATAAAATAATAATAATAAATATTTCGGACATTTCACACACAACGCCATCTAACTTCAAACTAAGCAGAGCTTGTATTATGATAGCTAGATTGACTGATAGAATACTTATATACTTTTTTTTCTAAATACATACATTTTATACACAGAAAACGCCCAAAATCCGAAACAAACATTTGGTCCGACCCGGGAATCGAACCCGAGACCGCAAACTCAGCAGTCGTGTACGCTACCACTGCGCCACCGAGGCAGTCAAAATAATTCACAGTTCTCTTTTTAGCTTCTTTTTTATAGGTCTAATGATACAAAATTATTTTTACGTATGTATAAATAATAACATAAATTCGTATCACATCACATCATCACATCACACTAATATATAAAGGCGAAAGTTTGTGAGTGTGAATGTTTGTTACTTCTTCACGCAAAAACTACTGAGCGGATTTGGATGAAACTTTACAGTAATATAGCTTATTCATTAGAATAACACATAGGCTACTATAAGCAGCGATAACCGACATAAACGCGGGCGAAGCCGCGGGCAACATCTAGTAAATTATAAATGTACAGCTTCAACGTATAAAGCAATGAAATTTCGCATACGTAGGTATTAATTCATACGTTCACGAAATTTCACGGCTACAATTTATTTGTTTGTTTGTTTAATTAATTATTAAAAATATGACTGATGACTAAGTAATCCAATGTTAGTTCTTATCATGTTAATATCAATATAAAATACTGGTATTTGCCCGCGGCTCCGCCCGAGTAAATGTCGGTTGCAAAAATAATAATTATTATATCATGGAACACGAAAATTTAAAAGTTAGTAGAGTAACAAACATCCATCCATACTTACAAACTTTCGCGTTTATAATATTAGTAGGATGTAAATACCTATATTCTCATGAATAAATTAAAACTATTTAATTATCTACATATTTTCCCACTAATTTGGGAACAAAAAAATATGTGTGAATGGCAACACTGTACTTAAATTGCAATTATTATTTTTTATTTTCATTATAGCGTTATTTGCCTTAATTTCAATACATAAAGACTATATATACATGTAAAAAGTATTTCTGATTGATTTGTTATAGTTTTTTGGCCTTGCATCGCATTCTTTCACTACGTATTTGCCCATTTTATGTCACGTTTCACTACGTCAACTTCGGTTGGCGCGGCGCGACATTGTACACTAAACTGAAGTTTGGCTTTAATAAGAATAAGTTCTTAATTTCGGCCTCTGCGTTTTTGGTTCGTAATTGCTAATCTAGTGTAATATATCAATGGTGAAAAGCCATTAATAAACTTAACTCTTTGCATTGTTATTGGTATTGAATCCTATTAAATTAATCTATTAACACACTATTATCATTGCATCCTATTATATTATTATTAACTGTTATCGTCAACTATACTTACATTTAACGCTTAGAAGTTTAAAGACCGCAGATCTGTTATACAATATGCGCTTGCCACCTGCCACCTCACACAGACAGTGACGTCTATGCAGCCCGTGTTCTACCATTACTCAATAGAACTTCAAATTATGTATTAAGCACTTGACTGTTCTTTGAAGCTTACTAAAGTTGTGTGACATTCCTGACTCGCTTTATTTTCCCTCTCCATTACCCATAAATCAGTAGCTATATATATCTATCTCTTTCGCTCACTACCCTGCTGGAAAAATCTCATACAATCTCATAAAAAAATAAAAAAAAAATCTATAAGATTTTATACTTATGTGTATTTGACCGCGAAATTACTCACAAAAACTCATAATGGTCATAATTCATTAGAATCTAAGAGATCTTATGAGTAGCTTCAGTATTTCATAGAATCTCACCATATTTTAAGTACAAGTCTAGAATCTTATGATCTTTTCGATGTAATGTAAAAGTTATAAGAATCAATGAGCTCATGTTTAGATTAGAAATATTCATTAGATTTAATGAGTTATTAATAAGAACGATTGCCTGATAAAGGTTTTGAAAATAAAACAATTTAAATTCACAGAATCAATTTAATTCACCACGTAACTACCACCACCACTACCACTTCTCTATTGTTAAACATATCTCATCAGTTTTACAATATTATTTTCTATTTTTATAATGTTTCAATTTATTATAATATGCTTGAGCTGCTGTCTTTATTTCATCCTCACAACACAATAAATAGCGTCCGTATCGCAATACAGGCGTAATCACTCACTAGGATGAAGGAGAAGATCTCAACTAGTAAAAACACCAGAAAAACACAAAATTGACCGAAAACAACAACTGACGCACATGTGATTGCGTGTGCGTCAGTTTTTGGTTATTGTTATAGAGACAGCACTAATATGGGTCTCAATTTGTTTAGGGGATCGTAAGTCATTCAACCAGTGCCGTCTTTACCATAAGGGCACACGGGGCCAGTGCCCAGGGCCCCCATCATCAGGGGGGCCCCGAGGAACCGACAATTTTGTCTCAAACATAATAATAAGTTCTCGTTATAATTTGCGTACACACTACACTTTTTTCACAAAAAAATATAGTACACTAGCTGTTGATCGCGGCTTTCCTCGCGTGGAAGTTGATTATATGTATTTAATTAAAAACTGTAAGTTAATTATTTATTGTTTTATTTATTGTTAATTTATTCATATTTTTTAAAACGTTTTATTTATTAACTAACGACCCGCCCCATCTTAGCATGTGTGGATTTTAGATGCATCCATTGACGACGCGATTTTTGCAGTTAAAATCTGTAATATTCTTGAATATATTCATTTAAATCACATGCTGCAAAGGGTCATATTGGTCTATATTAAATGCACAATGTATTTTACTTAATTAAATAAGGATCAATTCTATATTGCTTAAAATAGCTTCGTAAATAAACCATTTTCTCGTAAAAAGAAAGGAATATACCCCATACCATCCTGGACTTTATTGATTGATTGAAAAAGGCTTTTTAAGGTGTACAATACTGTAGTACATTATTTTCATCTATCTCGCAGGTTTCAGCCAGCGTTTGCAATATAAGCGCAAAAAATATGTTTATTTACGACATCATATTGGAAATCTTTAAAATTATCAGTGTTCCTCTTACTTTAATATACATATAAACCTTCCTCTTGAATCTCTCTATCTATTTAAGAAAACCGCTTCAAAATTTATAGGGACAGACAGTCAGGGGAAGCGACTTTTTTTATACTATGTGGTGATGTTTAATCAAGAGCCCATTAATAAGGATTTCCATTAAAATTTTCGAAGGCCGATGAGGCCATAAAGTTCTTAAGAGACGACCGTACACTTGTTATTGCAACGTTGGCAGGTACAGGGTAGTCCGACGATCTGGTGAAGATCACGGGACATCGTGGGATGTCGGCCGTATTGAAATATTGCGGGTGGAGTAATGAACAGTGCCTGACTGTCGTCACTGTTACTCTTAGGGGGCAAGCGTTGTCACTCCTAGAAGCACCACCTGGTTCAGGTAGCGGATATAAAGAATTGTTGGAAGCGCTCGAGTCAAGAACGCCATCTGAAACACTTTTTCGCTCCCAGATATGCGATAGAGCCCAATGCCCAGGAGAAGGCCTGCAGCAATGTACGTTGGAAGTTGAGAACCTCGTACGGAAAGCGTAGATAATGAAAGTAAACAACGTGCAGATTTTCATAAACAGCATCAAGGACCTGTAAGTAAGAGCTGCAGTGGTGGCCAAGCCACCTCGCTTCAATAAGTGAAGCACTGGCACACGGCCTGGAGGTCGAAGCGGTTCGATAGGATATCCGGCCGACCCACAAGTGAAGTCTCAGAGGAAATAAAAGAGATCAACTATTCTTTTAAGAGGGGTTCTGGGATTATGTGCAACAGATATGGTGAGAGTGATCATCTGCAACTAAGTAACCCGCTAAAGAGTTAGTAGATGTCCAGGTTGAAAAAAAAAATAGGACTGCCTGGAGGAGCTGTTGAGGAAACGTTGCGAAAAAAAGTTTGTTGATTTAAGACACACGTTCCAAGGCACCAATCTGGGAAAACATGATAAACAACATGTAGAAGGACTTCATGAGACAATCCAAAGAATATGTCTCGATGAGAAAATGTACTCTGATTCAAAACTCGAAATCTTGCTTCAAACTTATCACATGGTAAGCTCATTGATATAATTATATACCTGCTTGGAGTCATTTATCATCTGCAAGCGTTATTACTAAAGTTTACTGGGCACAATGGGATAGCTTGGTACTACAGAACGGGATACCTTATCGGAAATGGGTGAAGACCAACGGCAGAAAGTTATACCTGCAGATAATTGTGCCAAAATCTAAGGTTCCGGACGTTCTTCGTGAAGTTAACTGTCTCTACCGTGGGAGAGCCACGCTTCGGCATAAATGGGGCCGGCTCGACCGGAGTGATACCACTTTAGCCGAGAAAGTTCTAGTCAGATTCTTAAGGCACAGAATAATAAAACTTAAGGGAATATACATAGCGTCAAATATAGACTGATTGTCACGCGGTTGGCTTGTTTTCGACAGCGTTTTTTCGGAACCGGGTGTTTCGAGAGGCTATTAAACTTTCCCAAATAATGTAATAATAGTGGCATCTAGTATAAAAAGGCAGTTTAGTTTGAGCTTCAGTGCGACAAATATCTGAGTGATATAAGTGATTAACAGAGCGACCTAGGCGATCATTAAGGACTATTATTCTGAGTTATTCTGTGCTTTTAAGAGTGTTTATAATAAAGTCTCTTTTACACGTCTGAAGGCTTAATTCTGAAATTCGTCAAACCCGAACACGTAATAATAAATAGAAGGTTTTGCTTAACACAAAGCCTGAAAGAAACCATTATGGTAATTGTAACCAAAAAGTCTCTTTTACACGTCTGAAGGCCTAATTCTGAAATTCGTCGAACCCGAACACGTAATAATAAATAGAAGGTTTTGCTTAACACAAAGCCTAAAAGAAACCATTATGGTAATTCTAACCAAAAACCTAACCAAAAAACTAACGTCAGCATACACGATTACTCATAATAAATGTTCATAGTAGAAAAATGTTAGCATAATACACTTTATTTACTTTCCAAAAGGGCCCCTAATTCTTATGTGCCCAGGGGCCCCCGGTTAGGTTAAGACGGCCCTGCATTCAACCGCTCCTGTAAATCCCGCACCTGCTGTTTTAGTTCTTCCTCTACAGACATTTTTGAAATTTTATTTATTAACTACAAGGAAAAGAACTTTACAAAAATGCAAGCTTAAATGTCAATTAAAATCAATATTAATTATTCTCAAAATTTAAATGTAAAACTGTTACTACCTGTATATGCAAAACAATGCACCACATATGCTATTAGGCAAAAGAAAAGATACTTAGTTATATGTACACACCATAAAAAATTTAAAAAACTTAAGTACTATGTATAACAGATCTGCGATCTTTAAACTTCTAAGCGTTAAATGTAAGTATAGTTGACGATAACGGTTATTAATAATATAATAGGATGCAATGACAATAGTGTATTAATAGATTAATTTAATAGGATTCAATACCAATAACAATGCAAAGAGTTAAGTATAATAATGGCTTTTCACCCTCTTTTTTTAATTTGCTTTCAATTGTTAAAGTACAAATAATTTAAAAAACTCAGAATTGTTGTCAAAAATATGTGTGTATAAATGTAGTGAACTATAAATGTTACTATGGTGAAATAAAATGGTACAGTATTATTGTTATTATCTAGAATCTAGAACATGGCAACATTCCGGACAACAAATGATTCGGCTAAACAGTTTTTTTGTTATCTGTGTATTTTTATTTTATGTCATTTTGAACTCTAATAAAGTGATTTATTTTAATTATTTCTGCGTATTATTTATAGCTTTATATCACACTAGCTGACCCACGCAACGTCGTTTGCGTCTCCTATTGCCCGTCGCGTGATAATTTTCCCCCGTTTCTGAAACATTCTTCATTGGTGCTCCGCTCCTGTTGGTCTTAGCGTGATGAATGATATATAGCCTATAGCCTTCCTCGATAAATGGACTATTCAACACTGAAAGAATTTTTCAAATTGGACCAGTAGTTCCTGAGATTAGCGCGTTCAAACAAACAAACTCTGCAGCTTTATAATATTACTAGCTGTTGCCCGCGGCTTCGCCCGCGTGTATGTCGGTTATCGCTGCAAATAGTAGCTAATGTGTTATTCTGATGTATAAGCTATATTACTGTAAAGTTTTATCCAAATCCGTTCAGTAGTTTTTGCGTGAAAAAGAAACAAACATCCATCCATCCATACTAACAAACTTTCGCGTTATTAATATAGGTAGGATTTTTATCGATATAAAATCATGATACAAAATGTATTGGTACCTGAATAGTTTTATTTTCTTTACCTCGCATAGAACTTTTATATATTTTTATAAATCAGTTTAAATAAAATAAAGGGGTTAAGACAATTTTGTGAAAACTAAAAATTTAGTATAGCGCCATCTGTAATGATTTATTTATTTCGTAAACGAAAATGTAGTATAGTGCCATCTGTATTTTTGATTTGGAACTCATTCCTATCTGATGTCCCACGACACCACCCGATTTTTTTTACAACTATATACACACACGTTTTACTATTAAAAACTTTTTTAAGTATTTATATATGTACATAAAATATAAAGTGTTTATATGAGCTTATTTCGACATTTGACATCGACCGGGTCTGGCACCGCTCGCTTCTCTCCAAGCTCTCGGCATTCGGTCCGCCTCCTAGACCCTGTCACTGGATTGACGCTTTTCTTCATCAGCGCCGCATTATGGGCCTTTGCGACGGCACGGCCTCTGATGTTCTGGATGTAAACGCTGGCGTACCTCATTGTTTAGTCCTGTCGCCCACACTATTTCTTCTGCATATCAATGACATGTTAGCTCTTGGCAACATACATTGCTATGCAGACGATAGCACAGTTCATGGGCGATATTTTTAACACCGTTCAGCCAAGCTGGCAGTCGTTGAGGAAAATCGACAGAAGCTTGTCGCTGAGCTCGACCGGGTTTTGAACCGCATTTTACAATGGGGTGATAAGAATCTGGTCGATTTCAACGCTACGAAAACACAGTTGTGCGCGTTCTCTACCAAAAAGTGTCCATTCCTTTGCCTCCCCACTTTTCAGAGCACTCAACTGCCACTACGGGGTAAGCTCGGTGTCCTGGGCATGGATATTGCCGGGACCTCGAGTACTGTTCTCATCTTTGTGATGGATACGCGCAGTATTTGCTTGATGCTTTCGATCGGTTGCAATGGCGAACAGTCCGCTTTACCAACAGTCCCGAAGCCACTGAGTTCCTTGAACCTCTGCAGCTGCGTAGAGATATCGCCTCTATAGCAGTCCACTACCATCTGTATCATTGGAAGTATTCTGAGGAGCTCTTCCAACTGGTCCCCCTTCTCTCTTCCTCTGCAGAATAACATGTTCACTCTCAAACCAAACGGTTTGGTTCATCCTTCCTGTGCCGAGCAGCTAAAAACTGAAACTCACTACCAGCGCACGTGTTTCTCTCCCACTATGATCCCGGGGCCTTTAAGTGGGGCGTGAAAAAGCATCTCACTAAGCCGTCATAGTGTGGGACGCAATACTGCATTGTCTGCTTTCCCAGTGAGTATGGTTGCCCCCACTGTTGGATTCTGCTTGAGTTTTCCATCAGACTGACCATAGTCACTTTGGCAGCTTCAAATAAAAAAAGTTCAATTTTAATAACTACGTTTTTTCTTTTGCCATATTTTGCCAAAATATGGAGATTTTGTGGATTTGATATACGTGAGTATGCTGCTCATGAGAAAAAAAAAACTGTATCTTTAAGCATCTGTCCTTGGGTTTTGATAATATTGTTATTGGAAATGCTGTTTTCAGCGGAAACTGCATTCTTTTAAATTAAAATGTCAAATAAGTTGGAATTATTGGAATACGGGGAATTAAAACATTATCTTCTTTTGCCATTCCATGCGTCATGATTGTAGCTTTTACAATGTTGTACCCCAGTTGTGTAATATTTAGCCATGTACTATTACATTTCTTTGGCGCTCAAGATACCTCATTTAATAGTACTGGAACATTAACTTGCAGCCTTAACTTATGGGTAGGCACTCCCGATATTTCCAAAGACTTACTAAGTATTCGACAACATCTCTCTCCACGCCTGACATGATCCGTTCGTTTAATTGATAACTATCTCATTAGTCAGCTGATCAGGATGGATATTATTTACATTTTTATTCATATCTAACCAACAGCTAGCTTATAATGACGATACTTCTGTAGAGAATTTTGAAGTTAAGAAACGCTGTTAATTAATTATATTAATTTGGCTTATTTATTTCTATTAATATAATGAACATACAAATCAGATTGACGAATACATACTTAATATCTTAATATTTAGTTTTTATATATATAATATCATTGCTATAATTGTTAAGTCTTCATTGAAAAAGTGAAATATTTTTATTATTGTGACAGGCTTGTTTATTCGTTGTCAAGACGCCCGACGTAGGTAACGCGCAGGCGTGTGGCGAGTGAACTCCCAGAACAACCTTTCATCCCCCTTTTAAACCCCTTACAACCCCTTTTTCGCATTAAAAAGTAGCCTATGTCCTTTCTCAGGCTCTAGACTATCTGTGTACCAAATTTCATTCAAATCGGTGCAGCGGTTTGGCCGTGAAAGCAAGACAGACAGACAGACAGAGTTACTTTCGCATTTATAATAATCAAATTTTTCAAATTGGACCAGTAGTTCCTGAGATTAGCGCGTTCAAACAAACAAACAAACTCTTCAGCTTTATATATTAGTATAGCTGACCCACGCAACGTCGTTTGCGTCTCCTATTGCTCGTAGCGTGATAATTTTCCCCCGTTTTTGAAACATTCTTCATTGGTGCTCCGCTCCTATTGGTCTTAGCGTGATGATATATAACCTATAGCCTTCCTCGATAAATGGGCTATCTAACATTGAAAGAATTTTTCAAATTGGACCTTTTCCTGAGATTAGCGCGATTAGCTGACCCACGCAACGCACGTACTCAGCTCCTATTGGTCATAGCGTGATGAAATATATATATATATATCATCACGCCTATAACCTTCCTCGATAAACGGGCTATCTAACACTGAAAGAACTTTTTCAAATTGGACCAGTAGTTTTTATATATTAGTATAGATGTATTTATTATACTCTTCTAAGATCTAATACTCATAATCAACAACACATTTATTTGGATAAAGACTAATATTAGGTATTATGTTGATAAAAACTCTTTGACAAATAACTCACAACTCTTAGCGTCTTATACTCGTGATAACTTCTAAACGAAATGTCCGAATGGGGTGAAACAAAAAGTATTTTACTTCTACATAAATACCCTTGATAACATAATGCTTTATTTGGATAAGGATTAATATTACGATACACATTTAACGTAGTTTCTTTCTTCAGACGATTTAATAATTTTTTTGAGCACAAAAGCGGTTATTGTGACTAAACCATGATAGTTAGATATATGCTCTCGCGGACTTTTTTGTAGATCTTAATGGGACCTACAAACCCGTAATACATGATTTTGTTCTATTGTCAATACTTTTTGCAGCGCGGTTTTCGAGTTCACACCTTGGGTTACAAAATAGCAATTTTCTTACGGATCTCAAATTTTTTTGAAAATAAAATATAGCCTATAGCCTTCCTCGATAAATGGACTATCCAACACTGAAAGAATTTTTCAAATCGGACCAGTAGATCCTGAGATTAGCACGTTCAAACAAACAAACAAACAAACTCTGCAGCTTTATAATATTAGTATAGATAGTATAGATAGAGTAAGAAGGTACGCTACGGTAAAGAGTAAGTAGCCTATGTCCTTTGACCCACGCAACCTTGTTTGTGTCTCCTATTACCCGTAGCGTAATAATTTCCCCCCTTTTTGTAACATTTTTAATTGGTGCTCCGCTCCTTAGCGTGATGATATATAGCCTTCCTCGATAAATAAGCTATTTAACACTGAAATATTTTTTCAAATCGGACCAGCAGTTCCTGAGATTAGCGCATTCAAGCAAACAAACAAACTCTTTAGCTTTATATATTGGTATAGATATGGATTAATGGAAATCAGACGATAAATACAGGACGAATTAAACATTATTTTATCTTCATGTCAAACGTGTCCTGTCCTTTGATTACTTACGACAAAGATTATATCTATTAGGTAATAATTGGCTGCATGTACAAGAATTTCGGTATTCTCAGCATTTGCATTGCACACGCTTCATCAACGGGAAGCGTGTGAAATCGAGAAACGTGCGATATGAATGATGAAGAGTGAGTGACTGACACCATTCGTCACAAATCTATACAAATAAATAAAATTGATGTGTCTGTTTGTAATATTGAAATAACTGCTTTTTAATAAATGTGTCAGAATGAGGGTATCCGAATAATAAAAGTGTGGTTCCGTAAGTCGGGCGAGGTAGTAATGTAGTCTATATAAAGCGGCGCGATCGGAAACCGGTCACAGGTTCTCTTCAGATCTCGTGACGACCATATCTCTTGATTGTGACATGGGTCACTCCTGAGTCGTAGTAGTTTTCTATTATTTGATTTGTGATTTATTGTATCTCTGTATTTTTGTACTGCAAAAGAGAGCGATTCGAGCACTCTATAATTTAGGCAATCGTTGTTCATTAAGGCAGAAATTTAAAGAAATAAACATAATGACAGTGGCAAGTCAATATATCTATGAAAATGTAATGTATGTTCAGAAAAACAAAGATAGCTTTTTGAAAAGAAGTGATGTACATTCTTTAAATACCAGGAATAAAAATAAACTTGTAGTACCCGCCACTAGGCTCCAAAAGATAAACAAGTCTTTTCGAGGTCAATGTGTCCGATTTTATAATAAAATCCCAAATAATATTCAAGATTTAAGTATTAACAAATTTAAATCCGCAATAAAACGTGGATTGTGTAAGAAGGCCTACTATTCAATTTTGGATTATATAGAAGATCAAAATGCTTGGGATTAATTAACGCAGGCTATTTCTTAAGGAAAAATGTGGTGTTGGCTAGTGTGTTTTTTATTATTATTATTTTTTTATTCGATTTTTTTTTCTTAATCTTGTTTTCTCTTCATTGTCCTTTTACCTTTTAGTACTTAATAACGGACATACTGGCACACATCAAAACAATGTTGTGGTACATGTAATAATGCCATCTATCTGTAATTTGCAAAAGAGTGGCCATGAGTTTGTTTGCCCTTTCTTCTCATAAGGCTCAACTCCTTGGAAATGGGCGGTTGTAGATCGGCACAGGCAAATACTCGTAATAGATTTTGTATGAGTTTAATTTTTATTAAGCTTATTTGCTTGCTATTTGACAAAACAGAGATTGTTGCTATTGTGTGTGTTGATCTATGACTTTAGAGTCTACATAAAAGACGATTTCAAACAATTTAAAAATTTTTATGAAATAAAGAGAGTTTGAGTTGAGTATATCGTGTGTGCCAGTACCGGATGATTGGTCCTTAATCTCTCCCTTTGATCCGCGTGAAGCGATATTTACCTGTGGGGGAATTACTAGCCTAGGTGGCGAATTCCACAGGGCACCGCGGAGGAGTGAGCGTTGCCCCAACCCCTTCGTGGGGCTTGCTGATGGTGTTTAAGTTCACCATCAGCAAGCCCCACGAAGGGGTTGGGGCAATCCGTTTAGTAGTGATTAGTGTTTGGCTTTAGTCCAGACTGGCTATATCCGTGAATTATGTGCTCGTTTATTCTCGTGCCTTCCGACAAATGCATAAGTATCTATGTATACACGGTACATGTACCAACACAACATTTTTTTTAAATTTTTATCTGTCTGTCCGTTTGTTCCGGGTAATTTCTGGGACGTTGATTCGTCGTTCGGACACAGATTCGTTTCTGTGGTGTTACCCGCGGTTATTGTCGTACCGCGGGACAAAGCTAGTCTAAAAAAAGTAGCCTAAGTTACTCCTTAGATCACCAGCTATCTGTCAGAGAAAGTTCCGTCAAAATCGGTCCAGCCGTTCCAGAAATTACCCGGAACAAACACAAAAAAAATATATATATGACATTGTAGGACATGTACCGTGTATACATACATATGCATTTATTAATAAAAAAAAACTTCGTTTAAAAAAACCGACTTCAAAAACTGAAAAGTATAAAATAACTTAATTTGTATGTGCTACCTATTCATAGGTTTGAATTCGGCGCCAAGCCAAATGTAATAGTAGGTACCACACTCGCTATATTTCGAGGCGAATGTCAACGACGTCACCGACGCTTCGGTTGTTTTGTCCTACGCGAAGAGCAGCTATCCCGCTCAAGGTCACGCGCGGCGAGTCCTACTATTACATTTTGGCTCGGCACCGACTTCAAACCTATGAATAGGTAGCACATACAAATTAAGTTATTTTATACTTTTCAGTTTTTGAAGTCGGTTTTTTTAAACGAAGATTTTTTATTATTTTTCGCTTTTTAGTCTTTCTCAAGTCTCTCATCATCATTTCACCTAAATAACTTGAAAGAATACGACTAAAGGTAACATACAACATACTGTATAGAATAATAAATAAATATTTCGGACATGATGTTTACAGAATATGAAAGCATGCAGACAATTGCCTTAACTTTATTGCAGGCGCTCGCGTAAATTTGAGGGTTTCCTTCAATTTCCTTGGAATCCCATCATCAGATCCTGATATGGTGGCCATGGGACCACATGGGGAGCATACCCTTTCGAATACAAAAATAATTTTCAAAATCGGTCCACAATTGACGGAGTAATCAATGTACATACATAAAAAAAAAAACCGATGAAATTGAGAACCTCCTCCTTTTGGAAGTCGGTTAAAAAGCAGTTATTTTAATATTACAAACATACACACCCAATTTTATTTATTTGTATAGATTTGTGACGAATGGTGTCAGTCACTCACTTATACATTCATATCACACGTTTCTCGATTTCACACGCTTCCCGTTGATGAAGCGTGTGCAATGCAAATGCTGAGAATACTGAAATTCTTGTACATGCAGCCAATTATTATCTAATAGATATAATCTTTGTCGTAAGTAATCAAAGGACAGGACAGGTTTGACATGAAGATAAAATAATGTTTAATTCGTCCTGTATTTATCTTCTGATTTCCATCAATCCATATCTATACCAATATATTATACAGCTGAAGAGTTTGTTTGTTTGCTTGAACGCGCTAATCTCAGGAACTACTGGTCCCATTTGAAAAAAAAAATTCAGTGTTAGATAGCTCATTTATCGAGGAAGGCTATATATCATCACGCTAAGGAGCGGAGCACCAATGAAAAATTTTACAAAAAGGGGGGAAATTATTACGCTACGGGTAATAGGAGACACAAACAAGGTTGCGTGGGTCAAAGGACATAGGCTACTTACTCTTTACCGTAGCGTACCTTCTTACTCTATCTATACTATAATATTATAAAGCTGCAGAGTTTGTTTGTTTGTTTGAACGCGCTAATCTCAGGAACTACTGGTCCGATTTGAAAAATTCTTTCAGTGTTGAATAGTCCATTTATCGAGGAAGGCTATAGGCTATATATATCATCACGCTAAGACCAACAGGAGCGGATCACCAATGAAGAATGTTTCAGAAACGGGGGAAAATTATCACGCGACGGGCAATAAGAGACGCAAACGACGTTGCGTGGGTCAGCTAGTGTGATATAAAGCTATAAATAATACGCAGAAATAATTAAAATATATCACTTTATTAGAGTTCAAATGACAAAATAAAAATACACAGATAACAAAAAAACTGTTTAGCCGAATCATTTGTTGTCCGGAATGTTGCCATGTTCTAGATAATAACAATAATACTGTACCATTTATTTCACCATAGTAACATTTATAGTTCATTACATATACACACATATTTTTGACAACAATTCTGAGTTTTTTTAATTATTTGTACTATAACAATTGCAAGTAAAAAAGGGGGTGAAAAGCACCGGAACTTGTTTAGAGACATTTTATGCCCTTATCACACGTATACTGGGATATATCTAGTAAAAATTCGACTATGTTAATTTTATAAAATTAACTAATGTGGGTAGATTTAAAAATAAGTGTTAACAATGTTGTAACAAGCGGTATGACAATCCCACAACACTGTGGTAATGCTAAAGTTATTCAGAATGTATTTACCACCGATTTATTATAACCAGAAAGAGATGAACATGAATATTAGAAAGAGACGGAAACCTTTAATGCTTTGTCTCTGTCAGATGTTTTGTGCCTTCTGGTGAATAATATACAATGGTTGTTTAAACTACGTACAACGACTACATACTGATCTATCGACCATCGACTAAACACCAAATTTATAAAAATTAATAATGTTACTAGAAAAAAAAACAATCACTGGAAAATATAATATCATTTTCTAGCTCTGTCTATAATGTATCTAAGATTCAGTGTTACCATATGAAATTTGAACAGTTCATCAACAGGATACTCTTTTTATTAATGTATTTGTTCAAAGAGGTACTTTGACGTCGTAAATCATTTTAAAAATTGTTAGAAGAAAATAACAAATTGTTCAATTCACTTTAGCATATATTTTAAATTTACTTTTATTTTGTAAATTAAAAAAATGGCTGTCTGTAAAGTCGGTTTACGGATAATAATTCTACGTGATAACGTCATAAGAAAACATTGATGAAAAATATGCGTCTCAAGCCGAACGCTTATACGCTTGTTTTGCCTCTCTATCGCTTGTTCCGCGCTCTCGCTCGCACGCTCGGCTCAAGCGGAACGTGACAATGAGTCACGCTTTTTCGTGCGAGCAGCCGGCGTTCATCGATTTGTCAGACGTTATCACGTCAAAAAAAAGATACATTATAGATATTAGCTAATAGATTTGAAAGACGTTATTTAGTCGATTATATTCGCTATGAGGTCACTGAAGTGCTGTGCTCGTGGGGTAATGGTATTGGTGGTATAACATTTAGCTGCAGCAGGACGCAGGGTTGGGGTCCTTGCCGGAGCGCTTGGTGATGTTGAGGCGGGTGAACTCCTCGGCCACTGTGGGGTGGATGCCCACCGTGTTCATCAGCTGTTCCATTGTGATGCCACATCTGGAGATATTACAAAAAATGATTTAGTTTAATAATTATTATTTTTACGGGAATTAACGCGATCACTTATTTAAAGGTATTACATACCTCTTGTTTATGTAAATGATTTAGTAACCGTCATGATGCAGTGAACACACATTACAGCAACAACATTTTGCTAATTAGATGTTTCGCGTTGATGGACATTAAGCTACTTAGACATTAGTATATAGGATAGAGGGTAAAGGTTTAATCTTTCCACCAATTTTAATAAAAGAAGGATGATCTCAATTCGGTGGAATGGTTTCTCATGTTAGCACCATTTATGAACCGATTTTTTTTTTACTTGGATATTCCGGCTCACGGTTTTTGCATTAAAAAGAAGGGTTGCAAATTTAAGAGTTAACCACAAAATGCTTAAATTGTATCCAATCGAAAATTGTATTAAAAATATTTGAATTTTGAACTTGTAAGTTGATGAAAAGTGCTATAATATGCTATAATGTCTGTTCTACATTCAGTACAATTTATATCCACTAAACCACGGTAATATACTCAATGTGAATTATCGCGATTTAAAATGGTGACAGAAATAGAATATATAATGTTGGTGTGTGAACAATTCATGATTTGGATTAACAGCAATAAACTTCTTATCTTGGCAATAAGTTTCTGTTTTCCTGGTAGATTTATTGAATTTGTTTGCCATCTAATATTTTAGTAACCTTTTACTGACTTTCTTATGAAATAATTTCTTATATAAATTTTATTTATTTATATTACACATTATATTTATCGCAGCTAAGAAATATTATTATTTTTTAACACTTAAAATACTTTTTATAGTTAGGTACTTCATAAGCAAAGTCTAAGAGAAAAAAATATAATTATGTAAACGTAAATTAGTGGAGGCTGGGGCTCCACCTAGACTCACTTGATGGCGGCGGCGAAGCCCTGAATGACTTCCCCGGCGTGTGGTCCCACGAAGTGCAGCCCCAGGATCTTCTGCGGCTGCTCGCGGAGTGCCACCGCCTTCAGGTAGCAGTTCTTGATGTTGCGCTGCGGGATGAAGAACTCCGTCGGCTTGTAGTACGCGTGGTAGATCTCCAAGTTATCAGCGCCATGCCTGATTTTAACAAAATTATAAGTTAGTTTTAATTCAAATTGAAATTTAAAACTAGTTATTTTTCCAGGTATTTATAAGTGTCGGTATACATTTCTGTGGATTAGAGGGCTGTGGAGGAACGGGTGTCCTGTCCCTCTAACGTAAAGGGCGAATCCTCCGACCAAACTGGCGAGGTGATCATGCCAATATCGCGATTCAAGATCATTAGTTGCTTTGTTTAGTTCGTTAGTACGTAGTTCGGTGTTTCGGTAGATGGCGCTGCAGTATATTTTTCCTGTTGAGCTGTATGTGGAAGTCGCCACAGGGGCAAACGAACAGACGGGTAGTTTGATGATAACTGTCCTGAACAAATTTGTTGACACTGTTTTAAGAGGTAGTAGGGTCAGGCTGATTTCAGCACGGTTGGTCAGGCTCGTCCGGGGCGGTACTACCCTCGCACAGAACATCTACGTAAAATGACAGCGTTCGTGCTGTCGTGTTTCGTTGGTGAGTGCGAGACCGGAGGCACAATGATGCAGAAGCATCACTAGCCCGCTATTGTGTGGGACACCATGCTGCATTCGCAATTAATATGGTGACCACCACTCTTGGATTCTGCTTATGCTTTCCATCAGGTAGAGTGGTCATTTTGGCAGGTCCATACATAAAATAAAAAAAAAACATGCTACAGCCACTAGGACACGCAGACAGATTCCGTGGGTTAGCTAGTATTTATTTATTTATTAAAACTTGTTGCACTTATTGTACAAAGGCGGACTTAATGCCATGAGGCATTCTCTCCCAGTCGACCTTCAGGTGAGGTAGAAATAAGATGCGGTAGGTACAAAGGTAAAGTTTTTCATGGTAAATATTTTTAAATAATATAGGTATACCCTACATCAAATAGAGCCAATTAAATAAATTTACTCTTACACTCAAATTAATGATACAAAACACATATAAACATACACATACATAAATTTAATATTATACTTGTACACAGTCGGGTACTACGGTTGTGACTGTATTGCCAACTCATTCCGAAGAAGTTCACGTACTTTAAACTTGAATGTAAGGCGGTTTGTTGACGGAGTGGCTAGTATTAGTACACATGAACCATAGGAGTGAGCTAACCGGCTAGTGGCTTCCTCCTCGCTGAGTCCGACAGCTCCGTACTCGAGCGGGGTGAAGACAGTAGTGGCAACGTTGTCGTAGTCCATCTGCTGCGAGCTGGTGCCGAAGAGCCGTCTAGCCAGCAGACGACCGGCGTGGATGGCCACGGGCGTCAACTCCGGCCTGTCTTCCAGCACGTCGCCTACCGCATACACGTGCGAGACGTTCGTCTGTTCTGTGGCAGCCGCGATCTTGCCGCTGGGTGTCACGCACTGGAATACAACAATATTATTAGTTCAATAACTGCATCGGTGGCGCAGTGCTAGCGTATGCGACTGCTGTGCTTTAGGTCTCGGGTTCGATTCCCGGGTCGGACCAAATGTTATGTATGTATACATATAATTATTTTTATTTTAAGAGCAGGTAGGTATGTATACACTATCTACAACAATTTAGTGGAAAGACTGAAAGCTACTATATCTACGTGCACAAGCATGACTGGAATGTTTTCTATTTAACTATTATGACGTAAGCTGTCCGTGTGGTGACAAATTAAGAACACAAAGTGTTGTGGTGACACTTTATATGGCTTTTAAATTTTTGAATAGAAACCTGTGGGGGATGGCGATAGAACTGCTCAAGTTCATTTCAACCACTAATTGCTGGGTTTTTAGTTTGACCTTTCATGTGTGTATAAACTAGATTGTAAATTTAAGAAATTCTATTTGCATATTTGTATACTTTTATATGTATTGCGGTACGGCTACAATGTTTGAGTTTCTTACTTTGTTAATTGTTGTATACTTTTAAGCTACTTGTAAGAAATAAAGAAATTTGAATTTGAATTTTGAATTTATTTGGCACTGTGGTGACGCTTAGTTCGAATGTTTCTCAAATTGTTGGCGACTCGGTGTAGACACAATGGAAACAAAAGTAGGCGATTTTTTTAAGTGTTGCAAACAGTTGGAAACAGATAAATTGCCAACAATTTTGGTTGAGACGCGCCTTAAGGGGGCTAACTACGTAAGAAATTATCACTGCAAAGTGACGGAAAACTCGAAACAAACCGTATACTAAGGCATCTGGCCGACGAGAGGAGACGCCTATGTTCAGCAGTGGACTGTTAAATGCTCTTGATGCGATGATGATGTAAGCATACTCACATTGACTCCGGCCGCTTCCAAATTAAGTTGTTTGGTGAGCGCGTACCGTCCTGTTGCCATTAGTACTGTGTCGAATTCATCCTCGTGCCTGCAACAAGTGCAGATTGTTAATATTATCAACAAAAGTGAAATGATTACTAATATTGTAATATATGAGGGGTCAGTGTGATATCAGACGAAGAAAAGAATGATAGTGTAACCACTCTATGCATCCCTTCTTGAGTCTTCGCCGTCACTCCGTCTATCGGCGTTGAAACTTAGTCAGCTTTTACAACACCCACTCTAATTCTTTAAACTGTATATTTTAACTGTATTAAATATTAACTGTATGTGTCGCTCGGCATTTCATTTCGTTGCATCAAATACAGTTGTATTCTGAAGAACTTTAGATTGAATTTAAATTGTTACTGAATTAGGGCCCTCGCTCACGGCGATTTTTAGCTGCGATGCAGCAGCAAGGCTGTTTTGGTTTGCAATGATACAGTCGCGATGCGGTCGCTAGCTGTGTGCCCTCGCCTACATAATCACCGTGGGAGAACCACGCTTCGGCATGAATGGGCCGGCTCGACCAGAGTGATACCACGGACTCACAGAAAAACAGTGCAAAATAGCGCTTGCGCTGTGTTTCACCGAGTGAGTGAGGATACCGGAGGCCCATACCCCAACCCCTTCCCCTATTTTCCCCATCCCAACCCCCCCTTCCCCCAAAGGCCGGCAACGCACTAGTGACGCCTCTGGTGTTGCAGGTGTCCATGGGCAGCGGTAATCGCTTACCATCAGGCGATACGTCTGCTCGTTTGCCCGCCTATTACATAAACAAAAATCACGACTCAGTCGCGATGCTGTCGCGCTGCAAACGCGATTCAGTAACTTACCGCGCCACCCCCTCATTCCTCCCCCGATGTCGTCCGACACGGTCGTGCTTTACATCGATATAGTCACGATGCTGTAGCGCGTTAGTAGCGCGTAGGCATCCCTTCTGTAACGCGTTACAAACGCGACTAAAGCGCGTTAATAGCGATGCTGTCGCGCGTTTACGAAATCATGCAAAAAAAAAGTCGCAGTGGTCGAGGGCCCTTATTCTCCGCCACCCCGTCCGTCGGCGCAGACCATAGAGGAAAAAAAATACGTAGGAGAACCACACTGCAAATAGAAGGAAAACTGAACACAAACCCGATACTAACCCACCTGGTATAGTAAAACCTTCTTTCAAAAGGCTTTTCAGAAGGGGACTGTTAAAGTGTCAAAGAGGTTTTATAAAAATACTATAGCCAGTGATGTATTTAATCACTTACTGTTGATTTGTCTCCGTGTTCTGCCAGCGCGCCTTCAGCTTGCCATTCGGCAGCTTCTCAACTGACAGTGGGACACATCTGTGGCAGAACTTGACGCCTCTCTCCTCCATCTCGTTGGTGACCATCCGCGCCATCTGTTGGTCGAATCCGCGCAACGGTACGGACCGTACCAACACTGTGGCGGGATAACCCATAGAGTTTAAGAAGCCCGCGCATTCTAAACCGATATCTGTTTATGGTTAAGGCTCTTATCTATAAATATAGGTGACAAAATACTTAATACTTTGAAGGTTTAAAGCTTCACAAGATTATATTAAGACTGCGTTAAAAAATAAGTCCTACCCATTGACGTGAGAAAAGAATACGACAATATAAACTAACGGTCACATTATAATACTTTAAAAGTATGTCTGTATTTCAATGAGTTTCCTTTTGAACAAAAGAAAACTAAATATACATAAACAAAACATTCGACTCAGTCACTCGGAGTTCGCTTTAATTGAAACTGTTTATTAAAATACTTAAGATGTGTGAAAAGTAAGAAATCCCAAAAAAAGATTTGTTATTTGTTACATAGAATGTTAGTAATTTTTTGGTTTTATATTTTTTTTTTATAGTTGTATTGTTTTTGATCATGTTAGTGTATCTTTGATTTTTTTGTTAAGTTGCTGTTTTTCCATTGCCTTTTAAAATTTATGTAGTCATTTTTTTTTTTTTTGGAGTAGCATATGTACTAAGTTTATAGTAGGTAATTATTGCAAGTGAATGTTTGTGTTTACTCCGTAAATATGCCTTAAATAAATAAATAAAAAACAAACAAGAAAAAAAGGATACATCCAGCGCCAACAACCAGTGTTTTCCCTGGCTCATGTCCCAAACTAAAGATATCATCGCTACTAATGCAGTACTCAAGCGCGCCAGGGATATCCGGGTAGTGAGGCCTGCCTCCTACAGCGATCACTATGTTCTTCGCCGTCAGCTCTTTCTTCGAGCCATTCTTCATCGTGGCTATTATAGTGTGAGGGTCTTTGAACTCTCCCAAGCCATTAATGTATTCAATTTTCTTATCTCTAAGGTCCACTCTTGTGACCCAGTTGACTGATTTGATGTGATTCTGCACTGATTCTGTGAGCGCTGGCCAGCTGATCTTAACATCTGATAACGCCGGGACTTGCCACCCGTAAGCTGTTGCTTCCTGCAAGATTTATATTGCAACATAAAAAACAAGTGTCCAGTAGAATTTGATTACGCATTTAATAAATAAATCACAAATCGTTTTTTTAACTTAACTTTATTTTCAAAGAGTACATTCAAAGTAAGTTACGAAAAAAGAAAAGAAAAAAGTTATGGTACTGTTTTTTTTTTCAAATTACTAAGGCCGTATGAGTGGAGAGAACATAAGTATCAATATTTTTGATCACGGTATCTTTTGGTGTAAAGTGATCCAATTTATGAACTATCGACATGTTACGAACGTCCCTCCTCTACGATTTTAAGTAGGTTCTCTATTACAATAACAGTTATTATGGCCTGTAAAACAATTTTAAAACCATCAAGGTATTACGTTATGCCAACGGATGGTCGAGATATTCGATCTTGATACTAGTAGGTGCGACTTCTTCCACTTTTAAATAGACTTGGATTATTCTTATCTTCGCTACTTTTTGCAATCCCCTTGAAAGAAAAGGCTAGAGAACGATTAGAATAGCTATTTAATTGAAATTTCCGTTCAATTTCTTTTGAATAAAACTTATTTCATTGGCGTTATGTTTGAAAAGATTTGCAATATTGGACTAAGATGCCTATTTGCATTTGGTTATAAGCTAGTTAACTACAGCAATTTAATGTTAGGCTAGTTCTATTCACATAATCTGTTCTCCATTATATAGAACTATTTCTTCCCACACGCCCACTACTGTTTCATCAAAAACCGACACCGACACACTGAGTTTTGACAATCGGGAAGTTCCAGGAACTTAAGACTGTAGTCCCTGAGCGTGGGAATTTGTGATTGAACACCCACATTCATATTTTACATGCACACAAACGCATCGGGCACTGTTGCATACTAACCCTGGCAACTAATAAATTTACTTTCGGTTTTTTCTTCTAGTTACATATTCATTAACTGTTCGCCTTTGAAGAATGTTTAAAATGTCCTACAAAGCACGCAATGTATCTTTGTCATATCGGAAAGCCCGCGGACTATAAGTAACTCGTCAACGGCCGAGAATGGGGTTCAAGTGTACCTATTCATTTTTAATTCATTTCATGGACAAATAATATATTTTTACACAGTATAAAATTAAGTCGCTCGCGCTATCTGTCAGCTTAGATCTTTTACAGTAATCAACGGATTTTAATGCTATGTTATGAAATAAAATTTGTATGATAAATGTTATATTAATGGAACATAATGTTCCTTAAAAATATAATTTTTGATCGCTTTTATTGCTCATATTGACTAAATTTTACTACATAGATTACTTACGTACTTTTTTCACTTTTTGTCAAAAAACGACGCTGAAAAAGTATGAAACAAGTTTTGAAAAGCCGTAGTCACGAGTTTTTAAGAGTTATGGTACGTTTTTATTTTAATTTAAGTTTTTCCTTTTTTTTATTTAAAATGTTTTGGTGTAGTGATAATAATAATTTATATGCAAAGTATATTTTAAATACCTAACATAGAAATATAAAAAAAAATTGAATAGATACGAACAAAGTCACGAGCAAATGCTAATAATACCTATATGTATTTGAAATGTACAAGTAACACCCTTTCCGATGATACCAAACACGGCATGTTTATGTCAAATTCATTTTTTAATACAGTTTTTTATGTCGGCTAGAGGGCGCCACATTAAATTGAGTGACGCGTCATATAGCCTATAAGCAGCGGGCGATCAAGACACTTCTAACAATACCTCATTTATCCAGTTCTAATTAGTAGTTAAGGAGCTATGAGGGAACAGATGAACATACATACATAGCCTGTCAAAATCATAACCCTCCTTTGGCTTTGCCGTGGTCGGGTAAAAAAATAAAAAAATACAGTTAATTTATAAACTCCTTTTTTTAAGACAGTTAAAAAACAAACTATTTGTCTTAAAATTAATATTAACACAGAACACTTTTTGTTTTGTGAATATTAAGAGTGTAAAACTTTGAAATGGAAACTTCCTTAAAATAATAATACTAGCTTTTACACGGGGCTTCGCCCACACAGATTTTCATCCCCTGATTTACCCCCTTAGGGGTAGAATTTCAAAAATTCCTTTCTTAGTGCTCACTTATGTTATATAAAGAACCTACATGCAAAATTTCAGGATTCTAACTTCAGCGGTTTGGGCTGTGCGTTGATCTCTGGGTATGTCAGTCAGTCAGTCAGTCACCTTCTTCTTTTATTTATATAGATTACAGATATCAGATAATGTAAGGGATAGGGCATCTATTGTTTTACAATTCACCAATTGATTAAATTCGAACTTAAGGGATGAATAATAATGGAAATGACGTAAAGTATAGATGGGACCCTTTTTTACAATTTTTGTCTGTCTGTCTGTTTGTTTGTGCCGGCTAATCTCTGGAACGGCTGGAGCGATTTTGACGGGATTTTTACTGATAGGTAGTAGTTGGTGTAGTATCGCGGGTAAGACCGTGGGGCTCAGCTAGTTTTTTTTTTCAAAAAAGACAACTTCCGTATATATCCAATAAATCCTGTGTCGCGGGGGACTTTACAAATATACATGAAACGGACACAATGGACACCCAGACTCAGAACAACAATTCGTGGATCACACAGTGTTGTCCCATGTGGGGTTTGAACCCACAACACCTGATACAGTAGGAAGCGGCGAGGCAACCGCTTAAACCACTAGACCAACCATGCAGTCAAAAATAAAACTGTAATTTTAAGGTCTTTCATTATTTCAGTAATAGTTATTCAATTCTAACAGAAATCATTAAAAAAATTTTTTTTTACTTTTTTAAAAACAATTTCTCAAAGTGTCTCGGTCTGTCAAAGTGTATTCAAAGTACTCGTCAAGACAAATCAAACGACTCCAAACTCGATAGGTTCCGTCGTTACAAAGTTCCTATGAACACCTTCCAGCTTCAACATCAGATCAGCTCCATGTCATCATAATATAGCATTGTCACGCTATATACATATGCCTACAAAAATTCAACACAATCGGTTGAAGATATCTGCAAAATTGAGTTGCAAGATTCCGTCTTAACAAATATAGTTAGATATATACATACATAGCAAGTTAAAAAAAAACATAAAAATAAGTTCTGTATTAATAAAAAATACTAATATTTTTCTTTGAAATTATTCTTTAAAAAAATTAAATTAAATTCAAGAATACAAATTAACAGTTACAATTCGACACTCACTGGCAACCCACCCTAAAACTTGTCATTTACGTATTAGGGAGCTCAGTGCGAACTACAAACGGACGTGGTGTCACCTTGAATATTCGGCGGGCACTGAATTTTTTGAGCGCGATAAAACTTATTTATTGCAATTTACGGGAGACGATATCTACGTACTAAAATGTATGGAACTTTTGTCGCTAAAAATGAATGATGTTTAGCCTTAGATTATGGCTTTTTGGTGAAAATTAATAAAAAACTAAAACGGTAAATCTTTTCTCCATACTTTTTTCTCGCGAAATAAGAAAAAAACATTTAAAATAGAGCACGAAATAGGACAGAGTGTGCTAATTAAAAAGGTCGATTTCGATGATTTTGATCTTTGTTATGGCTTTTTTTCACAAAAATAAAGAATTATTTTATAAATGTCACTCGGTAGATTGGTGCTGATTTATTAAACTACTGAGATTTTTTTTTTAGTGTCAAATATGAATTGAGTTGTTTGTGTTTTGCAAAACTGCAAGTGCCTTTTCGCGCGTTTTTAGGGACGCGCCCCTTAAATTGTTTTAGTCGATTCTCCAACTCTCCAATGATGATGTTCTCCTAGCAAAATACGGCCACGGCGGCCAGTCTCAACGGAGACCAGCCAACTACGCAAGAGATATTATGGTGCACAAGTGTGTGCTCAAACATAGGTGCACTCTCTGTTCCCTCACTCTCATTATCCGATGGATCGGTTAACCGACACGATCGGGGAGACATCAGGCACAGGACCAACAGCTTTACGTGCTCTCCGACTTCTCCGAGGCACGGGGGTTCAGACCCCTAACTTCCAAACTCCAAGCTGTTATTAAGTATTTCTATAATCAGAAAAACTCAATAACACTCCAATGATTTGAGCAAAATCGAATATAAGATTCAAATGACTGCCTGGGAAAATTATGCAGTAAGTGTAATACGTTAAACCAACATATTATTTAGTACAAGTGTGACTTTATACGAAAAGACGATCTCGAATTACATAATTAAAAAAATCTATTATCGACTATGGCATACCATAAACCTTTGTCAGGTTTAGGAGGGATCGTACCGAAGAAAAACGCGTCTCATACAAAACTGCGAGAAATCGTTGCAATCAGATGATACGTAACGCAAAACGCCGACACATTCTTGACAACATCACCCATTCATCCCCCACCAATATATGGAAGTTTTTAGGAACACTGGGCATCGGTAAGCAGCGATCAGGTTGTCTGCAGGGGATGGTTGGTTTGGATGAGATAAATCGTCATTTCTCCTCCTCTGTTTATTTGGATCACCAAATCCGGCATCGTACTGTGGACTACTTGGCGAGTTTAAATAGCCCTAACATAAACCCTTTTAAATTTTCTCCGGTTGCTCCGGGTGAGATTAAAAAGATAATACTCTCCATCAAATCCAAAGCTGTTGGTTGTGATCAAATCAGCCGACGCATGATCACTACAATCCTTGACCACATCTTACCTATAATCTCCCACATTATCAACTACTCCTTATACTCCGGAATTTTCCCATCCTCTTGGCGCAAGGCTTGTGTCATCCCCTTACCTAAAGATGCAATTTTTTTTTTTTTTTTTTTTTTTTTATTTCCAATACACATACATATACAGGCACATTGATAAAAACTGCACCACGAAGACCTCGCAGGGTCTATCTGGGTAGCAGTGAGTCGCTATAAACTATTTAATACACAAATTAACTCACTCATAATTTAATACATAATGTAATTTACCTTTTTTTTTTTTTCCTTTTTTTTATGGAATAGGGGGCAAAGGAGCAGACGCATCACCCGATGGTAAGCGATTTCCGCCGACCATGGGCACCCGCAACACCAGAGGCGTCACAGGTGCGTTGCCGGCCTTTGGGGGATGGGGAGGGGAAGGTGGGGAGGGATTGGGGTATGGACCTCCGGCTTTCGTCAGATAGTATTTTCTTATTTTATTTTGGAAGGCATGTTGTTCGTTCTTTACATAGGAAGATTGTATCTCCTCTGGAATTTTATTCAACAGAGTAGGGATTAGGTAATCTTCTACTCTTTCCCCGTACACGTTATTTGTTTTCGGCAGTAGATATTTGTTTTTGTGTACAATGTTCCTTAGGTTACTTGGTCTGGTCCTTTCAATCAACAATTCAGGTTTACAATTTGACGATAGTGTGTTAAATTCATATCTTTTGAAAACATTCATAACATTACAATATTTAAAAAGCTCATCATCTTTGTACTTCTGTCTAACATGCTTTGGCACCACTATTTTGAGTAGTCTTAATTGTAGATTATAGATATCGTCCATATATGTTTTGTATGTTCTCCCGTAACTACTAAGCCCGTATCCGACAACCGAATCAGCTAGTGCTACGTATAACATTCTAAGTACTTTATATGGAAGTTTATTTTTTAATATATAGAATTTGCCAATGAGGCTTCTCAATTTGTTGCAAACGTAATCTTTGTGAGGTCGCCAGCTGAGTCGGCTGTCAATGACGAGCCCAATGTACGTGTGTTGGTGAACTACTTCTAGAGTTGAGCAGTTGCAATTGCTGGTTGCCCTATGCAGACAGTCGTGTTCGTGTGCAATTACCACAGGTATAGTACTTGCTTTATTGTTTGATGAATGTATGTGGACAATTTTTGTTTTTTGTGCATTTATTACTAGACCCGTGTCATGCGCCCACATACACAGTTGGTCGAAGTCAGACTGTAGTGATTTTTGTGCTTCTTCAATGTTTTTATGAGCCACCAAAAGACATGTATCATCCGCGAATTGATATATCGAGCCTGAGAGCATTATGTTGTTCATATCATTCACATATAGTAAGTATTCTGTAGGTCCAATTATGGATCCTTGGGCTGTCCCTTTGGTGGTTAATATTTTTGTACTAAATTGGTTTTGTATTTTTACGGTTGTATATCTATGTGTGTGATAGTCTTTAAGAAGTTCCAACATGGGTCCCTGTATACCATTTCTCATCAACCTATCAAAAAGTATATTATAATTGAGCATATCGAATGCTTTGCTGAAATCTATAAATAGTGCCAAAACTTGTTTTCTATCATTTAAATATCTATTTATTTCGTTAGTGAAGCTATATAGGAGTTGCGTCGTGCTTTTATTTTTTTGAAAGCCGAACTGATTTTTGCTGAGAATATTGTTTCCCTGCAGAAACATATTTATTTGATTACTCCCACCCTCCCCAATCATTTCAGACCAATTTCTATTCTCCCCTTCCTCTCCAAGGTCCTAGAATCGTGTGTGCTTAAACAGCTTTCTAAATTCATTTATGAAAATAGCCTCCTGAACCCGTTACAATCCGGTTTCAGGCCTGGTCACAGCACTACTTCCGCACTTCTCAAAGTGACTGGCGACATTAGGGCGGGTATGGAGGACACAAAGGTCACTGTGTTAGTGCTGATCGACTTCTCTAATGCCTTCAATACTGTCAACCACGATATCCTCCTATCCATCCTTTCGCATCTTATGATCTCACCCGAAGCGCTGGAATGGTTCTCATCTTATCTTCGGGGACGCCAGCAGTCTGTCCGTGTCGATGAAGCTTCCTCAGATTGGTGCGAAATTGACTCTGGCGTCCCTCAAGGCGGTATTCTTTCTCCTTTGTTATTCTCTGTATACATTAATCTCCTAACCCTGAAACTTCAATGTGCGTATCATCTGTATGCCGATGATCTTCAGCTCTATTCGCAAGCTAAGCTTGAAGATATTTCGCTAGCAATAGATAAGGTTAACAGCGATCTGGAATCGATTAATACATGGTCCAAAAGATTTGGCTTGACTGTAAATCCATCAAAATGTCAGGCCATTATAGTTGGAAGTTGTCGACTGATGAGCAGGATAGTCACCGAAACTCTTCCGGCTATAATTTTTAATGGGACGACTATACCTGTGTGCGAGTCTGTCAAGGATCTTGGCTTGCACATAGATTGCACATTGAGCTGGCGTAAGCAAGTTACAAACCAGTGCCAGAGAGTTACTGGCACTCTTCGGGCGCTTTATCGCTTGAGAAATTTTTTGCCTCCAAAAACTAAGACTATGCTTGTGCAAACCCTTATCTTTCCCATAATCGACTATGGTGACGTGTGCTGTTATGACCTGAATGCAGATCTTCTCGATAAACTAGACCGTCTTCTTAATAACTGCATTCGATTCGTTTTTAATCTCCGTAAATATGATCACGTTTCTCTTTTCCGTTTGCAACTCAACTGGCTACCTATTCGCTTACGACGAGAACAACGAGCTCTCACTTTCTTGTACTCAATTTTAAATAACCCATCTTCACCACACTATTTAACTTCCTACTTCCAACTTCTTTGCAGCAACCACAACAGAAACCTTCGGTCCACTAATAACCTCCTTCTTCGTTGTCCCTCCCATACGTCTGAGTTTGTTGGCTCATCTTTTGTTGTTCAGTCCATTCTACTTTGGAATAAGCTCCCTCTCGAAATCAGGATGGCCACCAACACCTTTTCTTTTAAGATAAAAGTAAAGCAGCATCTTATAAAACAACTTGCAGAATCAACATCGACATAATTGTCATCTATTATTCCTAGTATTCGCGTATTTATGTATCTATATAAGTTTATATGTATTTAGATGTATGTATAGTATGTATTAGTTCTTGTATGTACGATTAGCTTTTATATATTATTTGTATTCGATTTATTGCCAGACCTGTTTATTTTGATACATTTCTTTTTACAAATTGCACCTACTTTTTGAATTCTCTGCATCACCCGATGGTTGACTGGTAGAGAATGCCTTAGGCATTAAGTCCGCCAATGCACCTAAAGTGTATGATGTATTAAATAAATAAATAAATAAATAATTATACATACATAAGACAGGTACAGAAAATTCCAGAAGATATCTTATATATTTGCGGTCATTAGTAATAGCTGACCCACGCAACGTCGTTTACGTCTCCTATTGCCCGTAGCGTAAAAAAATCCCCCGTTTTTGTAACATTCTTCATTGGTGCTCCGCTCCTATTAGCGTGATGATATATAGCCTATAGCCTTCCTCGATAAATGTATTATCCAACACTGAAAGAATTTTTCAAATCGGACCAGCGGTTCCTGAGATTAGCGCGTTCAAACAAACAAACTCTTCAGCTTTATAATATTAGTATATATTTATATTTATTGTAGTATTGTAGCAATACGCTTCATCTATTTGCTTTTGTTGTTTTTTCTTATATTTGCTAGTTAACGTCAACGTTGTCTTTAGAAGTCATACGGATTAATAAATACTACTTAGTGTTAGTGTTAAGCGTAGCTGCTGCGGTTTCAAATTTTGCTTCATGTTTATTTCACTGCCTAGTTTCTTAAAATTTACCTTTGCAACAATAACGTGATTCAAGGTAAGGCTGTGCCGTGCTAATTATGAATTGCGCAATAACGCAGCATATAGGTGGATTGTCACGGTACGTGACTCGCAGAACGCTGATGATCTGTGACAAATAAACAATTCTCTCAACTAGATACATTTTATTATTTTTTAAATACATGTATACAAATTCAGATCAAATTTTTATTACATACATACTTTATTTATTTAAAAAAGTAAAAATCTGGCCATAAGTAAGATAGATTTTGTATAAAGAACTTTATAGAAATTTGACATTTCTTCAACGACAACATTCAATTTTTAAAAGTCTAAATCGTAAAAAAAACATCGCGGCTTTCGGTCAAACAAAACATTCGAAAATAATAAACTGTACTGACTACCTGTACTATCTGACAGAACAATTAGAAAAAAAAAAACAAGGCATTATGAAAATTGAAATGCGAAAACATACAATTACAAATGTACACATTAAACATAATACCAGTGATTCATACTTCACAATAAAAATACACTTGTTTTAGTACATTTACATGACATGGCATCGTATGTTAACCATTGTTACGGCCACAAAGCTATTGATCGAGCTACAACGCTGTTAAAAATTAATAAGTGTTGCCTTGACCTATGCGAAGTCCAACCAGCTGGGTATGATCGATAGATGCTTGCATTATTGACTTTTAGAAACCTTAGAAAACTACTTATGGAACTAAACTATTCGTACAGACTTTTAGCATGGGATCTTTTATCACAAAAGTAAGTTTGTTTTGCTCTTTGACATTTGCGATTTGAAGAGTAAAAGCTTGGCGACTATTAGTTCCAAACTTTTTTCTTGCAATATCAAGCAGAAAAGACCCATGGGACCTTTTATCGTTGGAGAGCCACGCTTCGGCATGAATGGGCCGGCTCGACCGGAGTGAGTCCACGGCCTCACAGAAAACCAGTGTGAAACGGCGCCTGCCCTGTGTTCCACCGAGTGAGTGAGGATACCGGAGGCCCACGCCCAGTAATATGAATTGAAAGTTGAAGAAATTTGTAAGGATGTATGAATATCAAATACTACTGAACGGATTTAGTGAAACTTTACAATAACGTAGCTTATATATCTATACTTATAATAAACATGTAACGGGTCAAATTCTGTACATTAAAGATATTTGGAAATTTTTATGATCGATACTGAAGCCAAAACTGTATTTTTTTTAATTTTTGTCTATCTGTCCGTCTGTCTGTCTATATCTTGGCCGCGCATCACGCCGAAACTACTGAGTGAGTTGAGTTCATACTACGAGGTAGGACATAGGATACTTTTTATCCCGAAATTCAGCACGGTTCCCTGGAGAGAGGGGATGAAAGTCAAAATATGTACTTAGTTGTAATTCAATAACACATAGTCCGATTTCATTCATTCTTTTTTTGCTAGAAAGAAAAAATTACTGGAAAAGTGTTTTTTTTTTTGTCCGCGACTGTACACTGCCTGTGGGAAGCTGAGACAGATATGTAAATATGGCGGTACGAAGTTCGCCGGGTCAGCTAGTAACAGAATATATGTAGAAAATAGTAGCTTACGTGTTAGGCTACTATTCACATTTCTTAGGGAGAGAAATACCCTAAATATAGCGAGGAAAATAGTAAAAAAAAAATTTCTTTTCCCATAAAAACCATAGAGAACCTAAATTAAAACATCTGTCGATAACGTCAGAGTAAAAAAAATATTTTCTAAGGTGTCTTCATAGCTGTGCTAATAGTACTAACTGCTGTGCAAATATTATCTAACTTGACATGTATATTTCTATAGGTACAACTAATGTAGGAAACAAGCATGCGTCGTATCAGCGGTTGTCAGTGCGTGAGTACCTAATACACAAGTAAAATAAAGGTAAGTTACGTAAGACATTGAAAAATGCAATGTAATAATGGCATATCACTTAATTAAGTATTGCATATTCTATAGTCAAGAATGAGTCAGGCGGAAATACCGATCGTATCCCGATTTGCGCACGGAAAAAGGTACCTACGTATCTGTATTGGTTTCCCTGACTCATGAAGGAAAATCAACAAATATATAGTATAAAGGTACTAATCAGGTTGGAATTTTAATACTATAGTTAGTTTAATAGTTCCAAGCTGATTGCAATGCAAATAATTCTAAACTATTATATTGATATAGATTGGAATTTTTTGCATTGCAATAATAACCCCAGTTTATAATTGTAATGTTATTGGAATTCCTATCTTATTTATTTTTCTTTCCTTTGTAAAAAGGTGCACACACTAGCGTACTTATTAAGAGTTATGGTCCCTTATGGCTATATGGCTGTCATAACTTAAACTTAATCCATTTAAAAACATGAATGTTGAGTCGGTGTACGCTTAAAAAATCAAAGTTCTGACATAAAGTGCAGTTCACACTGTTAGCAAATTTATTTCCATAGAGATTTTTATCTATTGTCTAACAAAGGTAGTGATAATGTTTAATTTTGATATTCTTCGGCTATACAGCGTATTACTTTGTCTGAAAATTTATTTGCTTAAATTCTACTAAAAAGTCGATCGCGATAGTATCGTTTTCAAGGTTAATATTGAATTTCAAATTTGATATGACATCATGTCGATTTAGTCCGCGTGTAGTGTATGTTTTGTCTATTTAAAATATTTTATCAAGTTTTCTTTATTTGGCCGTTTTTCTGTATGTTTCTGTATTAGAACTCCGTCATTTATATAATAGATCTGGCTAATATATTTTATTTACGTACAAGATTTTTTTTGTGCCTGCTAAAGTAATTCTACTCTTTCTGCTGGAAAGTATGAGCATTATCCAGACAATGCAACAATGCAGCATGGTGACCCACACTATGGCGGCCTATTGAGTTGCTTCTGCATCATTGGGCCTTCAGTCTCGCACTCACCAATGAAACACGACAGTGGAAATTCTCTCACTTTAGGTTAGTCTTGTATGAGAGGGAAGTACCGCGCCGGTCAAGCCAGCCCGTTAGTGCTGAAATCAGCGTGGCTCTCCTACTCCTATAATAGTTTTTGAAATATTCTTCATTGGTGCTCCGCTAATGGTCTTAGCGTGATGATATATAGCTACAGCCTTCCTGAGTAAATTAGCTATCTAACACTGAAAGTATTTCTCAAATCGGACCAGTAGTTCCGAGTTTAGAGCGTTCAACAAACTCTTCAGCTATATTAGTTTAGATTTTTTAGTCACGGTTCATATACCTAGAGTAGAACTGACAAATAAGCAACGCTTGAAAACATAGAAAATACTGTCTAACTGTAACTATTCGGATCTAGTTTAAAACTAGAGCCGTGAGCTCAATTTTCTTGGGTTGGCCGAGATCTGCTTGGGCAGATGATGATGACGGTCATTGTTCCTTTATTTGCCAATTTAACCAATCTACTGCCCACCATATACTTTAAAGCTTAACGATGTTGGATGGATTGCCCGACGAAAATTAAGCGAATCAAATCAATGCTGGAAGGGGAAAGGTATATTGAGTATGAAAATTTGGTTTTCCACCTTTTTTAACCAAATTTTCTAGCAGCAACTTACTCGACAGTTCAGTAATATTCTACACTGAAATTTAGTAAATGAAAAGCTATACTTTCATTCTCTGTCTACATGTATATATGTCAATTAAAGCGTGAATGTGCATGGTTAATTTCTAATTTGTAAAAAACTACAAACTCCTTGGCTTTACTACTCATAAAGTACTATTTCCGACGCCATATTGCAAAAATTGGCGCCAAAAACAGTTTTTTGACAGTATCTTTGTTACTAGTGATTGACCAATAAAAATTGTTATGTCAAAAATGAAACTAGAAAAATAATCCTACAAGATATGTACTACTCTTTCACGCAACCCATTGATCAGTCACACGGCACATCCATTTAAACATTAGCATATCAGCTATCCATTCAGGCGTAAATAATCCGTTGTCTCGAGGACTACAGATACAGAAATGTGGGTATGTATTGATAAAATATGAAGTAACAACGCTACTATCAATGACTTGAAAATACTTTTCCTAACATTTATCAGAAATTACACAATGCTTAATTCTTATCCTGAAGTGGAACTATACGTATACGTGATATCATTTCGGCCTGTCGTGTCGAGATTAGATCAAATATTAAAAGTTAATATGTCATTTTAAATGAATGATTCTGTTAATCTATATATATCAATATTTCGTGTCACGTTCTATGTTCGCAACTCCGAAACTACTGAACCAATTTTTATCAAATTTTGTAAGAATTTGTAATTTGGTCCAATTTGGGAGATAGGGTAGTTTTTAACTCAATTATTGATCTCAATATTTATTATTGCAAATTAAATGTGTGTATTTATCGGTTAGTTCTAAAAAATCATAATAGATAGCGGTTTGGCATCTAAGTTGCACAGACGACCGGTAGATGGCGCGGTATTTCTATTACTAGAATTTACATATATTTTAATGCTTTTTTGACCAATCATATCACTTTTTATTGTTCGCTGTAACCTACCTGTGGGAAGCCGAGGTGAGCATAATTACTAAACAAGTTTTTCAGAAATGTAGAAAATATTTACAAAAAAAAATGTGGCGGTACGAAGTTCGCCGGGTCAGCTATTTAAATGATAAGATCGGTGGTTAGTGACCTTGACTTCTAAGGTCGTGGGTCTAAATTCGTGACGACAAATGTTTTGTGACGAACACGGTAATTTTTTCTGTGTGTTTGTGTAACTTAGGTGATGCAGAGAAAATACGTGCATTTAGGTTATTATTTATGAAATATTAAATACACATACATATATAAATTTACCATACACTACACATAATACATAGATGCATACGCATACACTTACTAAAATATATATAAATACCATAGCTAGAATGAGATGTCATTTATGTATTGATTGATTCTGCAAGTTGTTTTAATAAATACTGCTTTACTTCTGTTTTAAGTATAAAAACGTTGGTTGGCCATCCTGACCTCGAGCGGAAGCTCATTCCAAAGAAGAGAGACTGCATAAAAAAGGATGAGCCGACGAATTCCGACGTGTGGGAGGGACAACGAAGAAGAAGGTTATTAGAGGACCGAATGTTTCTGTTGTGGTTGCTACATAAAGCCGGGTCTCCACCGAACAAAAGTTGACAATTTTTGTGTTGTCAACACGTGTTGGTGACAAAAGTTTCTGTAAAGCCAAGTCTCCATCGAACAAAAGTTGGCAGCTTTTGTGTTGTCAAATTTCGGTGGAGACGCGCCTTAAGAGTTGAAAGTAAGATTTTAAATAAGTTGGCGAAGATGGGTTATTCAGGATGGAGTATAGGATTATCATCACATACATACGGTAAACTAAACTGCACGTTTGGCGTAGTGGTTTAACGGTCACCACGCCGTTTTCTACTTCGCCAAGTGTCGTGGGTTCAAATCCCACGTAGGACAATACTTTGTGTGATCCACAAATTGTTGTTCTGAGTCTGGGTGTTATTTGTGTCCGTTTCATGTATGTTTGTAAAGTCCCCCGCGACACAGGATTTATTCCTAGTGCGGGAGTTGTCTTTAAAAAAAAAAACTTGAATTTACTGCAGCTAGAGTGCCCTTTGAATGTTGTGGTTTAGGCGTCCTATTTTTTATTTTTTCCTCTTAAAAATACAAAGCCCGCATTAG
This sequence comes from Diaphora mendica, assembly GCA_949125395.1. Lineage (NCBI taxonomy): Eukaryota > Metazoa > Arthropoda > Insecta > Lepidoptera > Erebidae > Diaphora > Diaphora mendica. The sequence goes on along the minus strand of OX421318.1, from coordinate 27,110,379 downwards.
GAATATATCCTGTGTTGCGAACAACACCCAGACTCAGGACAACTTGAGGATCACGAATTTCGGACATGTAACACACAGCGCCATCTTGTCACAAACTAAGCAAGGCTTGTATTATGGGTATTGTAAATACATACATATTATACATAGATATAAAGTAAACTCCGAAACAAATATTTGCAGATCATACAAACATTTGGTCCAACCCGAGACGTCAAGCACAGCAGTCGCATACGCTACCACTGCGCCATCGAAGCAATCAAACAAACTCACTCAGCAAACAAAAAGGGCCATGATAACACTCAATTGTCGAAACATAGGTCTTTCATCATTTTCATACTACAGATTACATTTTAACGCATATCTACGTCAAGCAGTAAGTTAAAGCCGCATATTTGTAATAAGTTAGATAAACGGTCTAAAAAGTACTCGTAAAAAAGTCGATATCAGATTTTAATATGGCAATAAGTACAGGCTGATTTGATCGATCTCAATGACGTACGTTGTGATAAAAAGATTATAATATGTACTGTCACATATACAGATACAGGTTAACCCTAGTTCAGGCAGGCAGCGATTAAAGCTTTTGAACTAAGTTTTATTTTATACTTTCATGTGTAGAGACATTCGTACAAATAAATATAATCAGGTACCCTAGTTTAGCATTAGTGATATGTAAGGGTTGACGAACCTACTGTCTAAGATCTATTTTTATAAAATGTACCTACACTTAAACATATATATTGGTCATATAAATAAATTATTATAAATTAAAATTTTAAAAATTTTAAAAAGCTAAAACTAGGGATTCCTCGCGGTTTTTTCTTAGAGCATACAATATATGGAGGGAATGCTGAACGAGTGGAAATCGTGATCAGAGTAGAGAGAGAGAGAGACTGAGTATAGGTAATTTAAAATGTAAATCATGTCCCCGACACAAATGCAATGGAGGACTTCTTCAAGAGGCTGCACTGGAAAGGGCGCGGCATCAACATAAATGGCGAATACATCTCTCACTTGAGATTTGCAGACGACATCGTCATCATGGCAGAGACGCTACAGGACCTACAACAGATGCTGAACGACCTGGCTGACTCTTCTTTACGCATCGGCCTACGGGAGAACTTGGACAAGACCAAGGTCATCTTCAATGAACATGTACTACCGGAACCGGTTGCGGTACACGGCGCCGTTCTCGAAGTTGTTCAGATATATGTGAACCTCGGGCAGACTTTGCAGTTAGGTAGAAACAACTTTGAGGACGAGGTGAACAGGAGAATCCAGCTGGGCTGGGCAGCGTTTGGGAAGCTTCGTCGGGTCTTCTCATCGTCGATCCCACAGTGCCTAAAGACGAAAGTCTTCAATGAGTGCGTCCTACCCTCAATGACATACGGAGCCGAAACGTGGACACTTACGGTACGGCTGGTCTACAAGTTTAAAGTCGCTTAGCGTGCCATGGAGAGGGCTATGCTCGGCGTTTCTCTAAGGGATCGTATGCCGCAAAGAACCAGGGTCATCGACATAGCACATAGGGTTAGCAAGCTGAAGTGGTAGTGGGCTGGCCATATTTGCCTTAGAACCGATAACCGTTGGGTAAACGAGTTCTTGAGTGGAGACCGCGTCTCGGAAAACGTAGTGTAGGCCGTCCACAGGCCAGGTGGAGTGATGATTTGCGCAAGACGGCTTGCAGAAGCTGGATGCGAGAAGCCGAGGATCCAACTAAGTGGCGGGCAATTGGAGAGGCGTATATCCAGCAGTGGACTGCGATAGGCTGACGATGAAAATGTAAAAGGCTGCTTTCCCACCAAATCACACCAACCAATCACGAAGACTGTGAGACAGATAGACTCTACCTAAACTCAGTCTCTCTCTCTCTACTCCGATCACGCTTTCTGCTCGTGCAGCGCTCCTTCCATGTATTGTATGCTCTAAGGGACTAGTATGTCTAGTAATGGACTGTTTATTTATAGTACTAGCTGACCTGGCGAACTTCGTACCGCCATATTTACAGATCTGTCTCAGCTTCCCGTCGCGGACAAAAAAAAAGACTTTTCCCGTTATCTTTTAATTTTACTTGTACAAAAACCTTGTCCTACCTAACAATAACGAATACTAACATAAAAAAAAGAATTATTTAATTTGGTGCAGCCGATCGAAAGTTGTGCGCGTACATACATTTCGGCGATTCATTTTTATAATATAGATTTTTAACAGATCATTATTTATTAACGCTTGATTCTCTGGCACAAATATTGTATTTAAATAATTTGAGCAAGTCGTTATACTGAGTATATTATATTGACTGTAGATGTCTACATTTATACACCTCGCTCTGTGGCAGGTAGTAATTACATATTAAACACCTGCCAGTGATATGCCTTTAAATTCAAAAATTATAAAATTTAACTTTATGACTATCTAAGCATGTACATAATTATATTGATAGACCCAAATATAAACTGCGTGTGCAAAAGTGTGCGAGATAAAGAAAAAACATTTTACCCAAATGGAAAATATGTAACACAAATATGCAATAGGAAATATTATAAAAATGGTATATTATTTATTTATTTTTTAAGCTAGGGTGTACGTGAAAGGTTTACCTGTAAAGTTCAACTGTACAGGCAAACTTGTCAGGTATACCTAAACGTGTTTGGCGACCTTTGGGTAAGTTAGAGAAGATATTTAAGGATGGTTCTATGCTATGTTATTCAAAAATACTCTACGAAGATGACCACAGAACGTGTAGCTGCTACATGATTACCAATACTATACTAACCGTCCCATCGGATTATGAGGAAGAGGGAACAGAGAGTGCACTATAATATCGCCTGCTCGCCGAACTCGGCTAGGAGAACATTACTAATACTATATACATCATCTCTCTGTTTCAATGTAAAAATTAAAGAGCCCATAAGAACTACACTGACAACACTATGGGTGACCACTCTCTATTATACTCTGACTAAAAACTAAAAAAGAAAATATGAAAGACAGCATAACCAAGAATAATCCAAATCTGTTTAAGCATTAGTTCAGGGAGTAGGATCCAAGGAATTGGGAAGGAGTCACACCACATACCATTCTCTAAAAAAAACATACTATTTTAAAAAATTAAAAAAAGTTTCATTCTATATATCTATGGTATGTCTTGATAACTGTATTAACTGTCATTATAAAAAAAATCCAATTACAAATTGAGTTTAGTACAAAAAAATAAGCCAGAGACACTTACATGAATGCTTTCTCCAAGTAAGGCAGCCTGATGCATCAGCTTCTTAGGTATACAGCCTACATTGACACATGTGCCACCGAGACCCCACTTGGTGCCTTGCGGTGATGGCTGCACAAAGTCAAGTACAGTGACACGCGCACCAAGATTTACAGCTTCCTTCGCACAGGCGAGCCCTCCGGACCCACCACCAATGACTGCCAGGTCATAGTCGAAATTTCCATCTATAACGTGAACCACCAGCCCATCAGAATGTGTCATATATACATATTTGTATGAACTGTGTATGTTGGAATGGAAAGTGTTTGTTATAAATGTATTAAGTAGCAGTTAGTTGCAGATTTAGCAGGGGGCAATGAGAATAACATTCCTCATTTTATATTGGTTGACTAGCTGAGTCCATAACTCTTTAACAACGCGTGACTACGGCTAATGAAACTTGTTTCATACTTTTTCAGCGTCGTTTTTTGTCGTAGTTGGGTTTTAGTTATTACTTTTTTTTTATTTAAAATGTTTTGGTGCCTCTGTAATATTATTTTTTTTGCAAAGTATATTTTAAATAGGTACCATAGAAATATCACAATTATCGAATAAATACGGACAAAGTCACGAGAAAATGCTAATCTATTTATATATATAAAAGCGAAATACCACTCACTTATTAATCACGAAATCTCAGAAACTATATCACCTACAAACCTGAAATTTGGCAGGTAGGTTCCTTATAGGGTGTAAATATCCGCTAAGAACGGATTTTTCGAAACTCCACGCCTAAGGAGGTAAGACGGGGGTTGGAAGTTTGTATGAAAGTTCTATGTTATCGAAGTAAAAGTAATTATGGCAGAAGGATTTTAAATGGTATTGAGGAAAAAAAAAGTGCAAATAACTAACTCCACGCGTACGAAGTCGCGAACGGCCGCTAGTAATATATATATTTTTGAAATGTACAAGTAACGTCCTTTTGAATGATACCAAACACGGCACATTTATCTCAAATTATTTTTTTAATACAGTACTTTATGTCGGCTAGAGGGCGCCACATTAGATTCAGTGACACGTCATATAGCCTATAACCAGCGGACGATCAAGACGCTTCTAACGATACTTCATTTGTCCAGTGCTAATAAGTAGTTAAGGAGCCTCATAGCTCACAGATGAACATACATACATACTTACATACATACATACACTAGCTGACCCAAACAACCTCGTTTGCGGCCAAACTACCATCCCCCGTTTTAACCCCAAAAGGGGGTTGATTTCTACGGATACATTATTAGTACACCTCCACACCATCTATAGAGCATACATTTTAAATTTTAAGTCTCTTACTTCAAAAACATAGGACTTTCATACAAACGTCCAACCCCCGTTTTACCCCCTTAGGGGTAGAGTTTCGTAAAATCCGTTCTTAGCGGATGTCTACACACTATAAGGAACTTACCTGCCAAATTTCAAGTTTATATGTGTTACAGTTTCTGAGATTTCGTGATTAATATGTGAGTGGTATTTCGCTTTTATATATATAGATACATAGCGTGTCAAAATCATAACCCTCCTTTGGCTTTGCCGTAGTCGGGTAAAAAGTGGTTATTTTAATACTACAAACAGACACTCCAATTGAATATATTTGTATAGATAATCCTAATTCCTACTAATATTATACAAATATTGTGATTGTGTAATTATATTCCAAAGAATTAGACAGCCATAAAGTCATACAAAATATATGTAAACACTTTTCATACGATATCTATGGCCACGAATTTATATACACCTCATTCATTATAGTCAGTTCAGTAGTTTAGACACTAAGTTGAACATATAAACATACACAGACTGCCAAACGATTACCCTTCTTTTGGCTTAGCCATAATCAGGTAAAGAGACAAGACAAAATTTTGAGAGGGTAGGCAAATAATTTTTTCAAATTAATAATACATGAGTGGGTTGCTTAATAAAAGACCATCAGAGGACTCAAGATCATCAACAGAAAAATCATCAGATAAGGTGTATATCATCAACAGAAGAGTGCAGGCCTAATTCTTTAGCTTAATGCAATAACATAGTCTCACATATTGAGAACTTTATAAATGATCTTTTTTTTTTTTAAAGCTTGCCAAAGTTACTCTACTATGCCTGATGGAAAGCACAAGTAGAATACAAGAGTGAGGACCACTATACTCATAGCAAATGCAGACAATGAATATTTAATAATAATGTACCTCTTTTTTTTATATAAAAAGACAACTCCCGCACTAGGAATAAATCCTGTGTCGCGAGGGACTTTACGAACGGACACAAAGAACACCCAGACACAGAACAACAATTTGTGGATCACACAAAGTGTTGTCCTATGTGAGATTTGAACCCACAACACTTGGCGAAGTAGGAAACGGCGTGGTGACCGTTAAACCACTGGGCCAAACGTGCAGTCTGATCCTCTATTATGGCTTACCCTACCTACTGTTTAACAAATATAATGAAAAACTAAACACGAGGAGAATTCTGATTGATGATAGACAGTTGATGAGATGATAACAGAACTAATGATTAGCCCACAGTTGGGTAAAATTGCATGTCATCATGAGGATGATGTACAAATATCTTATCACATGAGCTAACATTATTGTAAATGAAGTATAAACAATGGTTTTGCACTTTTATACTTGGAAAAAGAGATAAAGTTATCTAAGTAAAGAATTTATAAAATGAAAAAAAAAGTAATAAAAAAATTTTCAAACTCATATAGACTGTTACTAGCTTTTACACGCAGCTTCGCGCACGACGATTTTCATCCCCTGATTTACCCCCTAAGGGGGTGAATCCAATCCCCTAAGGGGGGAATTTCCAAAATTCCTTTCTTAGTGCTCACTTACGTTATATAAAGAACCTACATGCCAAATTTCAGGATTCTAGTTTGGGCTGTGCATTAATCTTTGGGAATGTCAGTCAGTCAGTCACCTTCCTCTTTTATAATAGAAGATGAGTTGAAAGGTAATGCTAAATCAATTTCAGTGTGAGAAAATATATAACCTGACTTATGATCAAATTTATATAGCCTACGTCACCCGAGCCATTTAAAAAAAAAATCTATTGACATCCCATTCATCAAAGTCTGCCCTACAGTGGAACATACTAACATACGTAGAAAACTTTATTTTTTGCTGTTGCTTAACTTTTTACCTGACAATATGAGTTGTCAGGTAAAAGGTTAAGAAACATCAAAAATATTTTTACAAGTCACTTAGACATACAATAATCTCAGTAAACAGTTGACATGAGTGTTTTAATACAATAAAATTAAACACAAACTTTTTTTTTTTTTTAATACTGAATTGTATACTATAAATGAGAATTATGTTATGTTATTATGTTCAAAAAGAAAGGGCATAATCTCCTTTTCAAAGAAATGACAGAATTATCAAATCAATAGTTGGTACACCTTATATCAAATTGTCATAGTGTAGGAATATAATAGAAATGTGTGTGCATGTGTATATATATATATTTTTATAAGTGTATTGTATATTTGTATAAATCTATGCATATACTTAGTGTATTTTTACTTATTAAGTAACGTCTGTGCACCTTCTTACAAGATTTCTACACCACCCTAAGGTTGACTGGAAGAGAATGCCTCAGGCATTAATTCAATTGATGTATAAGGTGAATAAAGTATGAAATAAGCAAATAAAAAATTAAATAAAGATAAAATAGTGGGAAGATATTAAATACTATATATATATATGTATTACAATGATAATGGAAATAAATAATTTGTTATTCTGCAACTAAGTGCTATAGATTCTTATTGTTAACTTTATTTTGAAGCACATTTCCATTTCCAAGCAACAGTCATATTTATGGTGCAAACATATATTAATGTTTTTTTAACCATAAGCACCCTAAGCAGCCTAATTTATTAATTTATCATAATATATTTATTTCTGCAATTGAATAAAATGCAGTGTGCATAATAATAAAGAATGTATTTTCGGTTACCGTCATACCTTCCTCGGTATTGTCAATAGGAGTGACCAACTGGGCCTTACGGCTACAACACAGCCAGTCCCCTGATGCCATCAAAAAATTTATCCATAAAAATAAGTTATTTCATTGCTCTAATTCATTATTATTATACAAATTTAAAATTGTTGCTAAAATTAAAATTTAAAACAGTAGGCTCTAAGCAATTTGCTATCACTGTCATGTGCTTTAAAAAACGATTTGTCATTTCACGATCCCTAGGATAGATTGAAATATGTAATTAACTATTGCAATAGTTGCAAAAATTCAGAACAAGTAACAAGTTGATGAAGGCTTTTCTTATATTTATGCCAGAGATTTTACGTAATAAACTAGATTCTAATTAGAAAAAACTGGGTTGCTTGAGTTTTTACATTCTCATTGAGGTTAGACAATTATTCTACACTTCAAGGTTAAATACGCCGTCAAATTTGTTACTTACTTTTGCTGAGAGTTCTGCGGGCCAATATAAGCACTCTTTCACTAGTTATTAACGGTTTAATAAAATTATTTATCCTTACAAAATTATTTAAGATTGTCATTTTGACATTAAAAGTGACAGACTGAGAAGTATTAACACCAAATCAAGTAAAAGAAGGGTTGTACAAGATAAGTTTATTCAACCGTCAGAAGGTAGCCAAAGTTCTGTGCTAAAATGAAGTCTTTGCTCATCACCGGGGCGAACAGGGGCCTAGGCCTTGGGATGGTGAAATATATACTCAAACAGAAGAACTCGCACAAAATAATTGCAACGTGCCGAAACGTTTCAGAGGTAAGTTATCCATTTCTGACTTACCTATAGGCGCCATCACTTCACAATCTCTTAGTTTTATCACAAATTAAACAATTAGCACTTAGAGAACTCGTTATTCCCACAGTGGACTCAAATACACGCTGTTTCACGGACAAAAACTCTTCGTTATGAGGCGTATAGTGCTTTTTGTAGCAAACTACTACTGCTGTGCGAAAGAGATAGCGTACAACTCTGGTCTGACAGATAAATGACGTCATCTCGGTGTAGTACTGAAAAGTGCTGTTCTGATGACGTAGATTTTTAAAAATGATGTCACTCAGGATGACGCTTAAATAATTTGAGACTTACCTCGTCAGATGATAAAAAAAATCAATCATTTTGCATAAAAACTGTTTATAAACTGGACATTTTTTGTAAACAGGTACCTACCTACTAGGGTTGCCAACTTTCCTAATAAGCTTTTCTAATCTAATCTAATAAATCTAATAATATAATATAACTAATATCGGGACTTATCAAAAAACATTTTTAATATAGAAAAATAAATCCCACTGGAAATTAAACAATACACAGACTCAGAATCAGATGAATAATTCAATGAAATAATTAGTAGGTTGATACATTACACTTATTGTCCTTAAAAGAATATTTCTCAACTCTCCTAACTCACCTACTTACCTAAATTCCTCCGTCCAGCTTCTGTGTGGGAATCATGATAGAAATCTAAGCTCTAAAAATAACGTCCTATTGTCATGCCCTTCCCTCACTTCTGCCTGTGTTCATTCTTCCTTCCTCATCCAATCTGTCCGTCTCTGGAATGCTCTTCCCAAGGAAATCAGAATGGCACCAATCGTAATCGTAATTTGTTCAGGATCAAAGTACGTGCTCTTCTTGCCCAAAATACAGCAGATTCTTCACCAATTTGATACTGTATTTAATGTGATATGTATGATTGTATGTATGTATATGTGTTTATTCTTGTGTAATTGCGCAGATATATTATATTTCATTGTTTTCTTCTGATTTGTTACTTAAATTTCTGAATTACGTTCAAAGTCCTAACGAAAGTGTTGTGCACCAACTCACTCATTTCCGCAGCACCCACCGGTAGACTGGTAGAGAATGCCTTTGGCATTAAGTCCGCCATTGTACATTTTGTGCATAAATTTAATAAATAAAAAAAAATGGTATTTAGCAAATTTCAAAAGATTTTTATTTTGAATTACGTATCAGAACATGATTCACTAAAATGAACCCTTATTTGCAATTCGGATTTAACATGTTTCGGCGTCAATTTGTTCCTTTCATTAGTCCAAGTTTTACCACATAAAGAGAATATTCATTCTGCGTGGGCATTTGATGGCGGAATCAATCTTATTTGATTCTTTAAGGAAATTCACCGTGCTCTTATTCTTAGCAAAAAGTTTATGCCATTGCTCTTAAGGAGAGATGGGATTGTCAGTTTCTTGTTTTCTTTAATTAAAATATTTAGTACTTCTTTTATTTCACAAAACTCCTCATATAAACTGATCCATATCAAGGTTACTTTCTGCTGTGAACATTGTCATTTTGTCCAAAGAAGTAGTCAAGTCATCAAAACCAAACTCTTGATCCAAATTAAACAACCTTAATGTAGCCAGTTTATTCTTTTCCGTAAAATCAAAGCGATCCTCAATGTATTTTAAAGCAGTGCGATACCACTTAATGAAATAACTTTCGATCGATTGCTGCTCTTCAAAACTTTATTTTTTAATGTTAGTACTGGCAAATCCAAAAAAAATTGTCGGTTATTCTTTGTCGTAGGCAGTTCGAGCGCGCGCTACTTAAGAACGCGAATTGGAAACAAAATTGTATGTCTGAAATCGGGATAATTAGCGTCCCGCCAGTACTGTGATCGGGACCCGGGATACGGGGGCCTTAAATCGGGACATCCCGATTAAATCGGGACAGTTGGCAAGCCTACTACCTACCCACATGACTTAAAAACTATTTAAGTTTTCTGTTGAAGTTATAAACACAAATCTTTAGAGTATGCATCTGAATACCCTATTGCTTATTGCTACAATAATAATGTGAAACAAGGCTTTGGAGTCGGTCAACATGTACTTCTTCCAACTTGATGGCTGTGGTCACTGTGGGTGGGGTCTCTTGATGGCGATGGTTATTGTGAGGAACCGCTGCCGCGCTGAGCGAATTGCTAGATGTTTTTTTTTTATTAAATAGGACTAATACACTAATGATCTATTTCAGTTTAGTTAGTTACTTTTTTTACTTTTTTAGCATTCTTTTCTTACTATTTTCCACGTTTTTTTTTATTTTACTTGCAAATATTTGATTTTGTGTTACAACAATAGCCAAAACTAAACGTTAACGTATATGTTAGGCCGAGGCAGCACTACGGCTAAACCGCCGCGGTTTTTAACCGCCTGATTTTGTGACAAAAGGAAATGAATGGAAGCGGCCGCACTGGCGGTTTTTTACCTCGACTGATTTTGAAACCGCGACAACCGCGGGCGGTTCTGTCCAGTGTTGCCAGAAGGTTACTTTTGTAACGTTTCAGGTGATTTTACATTTCTTGGTTACTTTTAGGTTACACAAAGAAGATTTTTTTTTAATACACTCCCTATCTGCCACTGCCAAAATTGGAATACTGGTGTCGACATATCGAGCGAAGTCCAGTTCAGATAATTGCATTCTTGCAGATTCCTTCGTAGAGACGTTACTGAACTGAGGGCCCTATACTCGTATTATGCCGCCATAAATCTGTAATGTCGTATTCTAAAGTTATAGGATTTTCATAAAACTTTTAAGAAATTCTAAAATAATAAGCATTGACCTAGAGATAGGGCTGCCATCTCAAAAATTTAGAAACCAGGACAACAAGCGTAAAATCCCCGGATATTTGCGGTCATAATCCGAACACTTTTATATTTTTATATTTTATTTAGTCGAAATAAAAAGAATACATAGTTCAATTAGTCGAAACAGTTCTTTTATTTATTTTCATAGGTAGTCTGTTTAATTAAATTTAGTTATTTTTCATCGAAATCAGTGATAGAAAAGTAAAATCTCACAGTTGTGAAAATGCTTTTCAAACAGTAGTATACTTTTCACAACCTTTTTTTTTTAAACCAGACTAATTTGACAAAAATATGTTTAAGTTGAAACTCATAAGATATCATTCCAGTATTCAAGCTCTAAGTTTTTTAGTCTTATCTTCTTATTATATAAAAATCAATTGCTGTTCGTTTGTCTCGCTAAAACTCGAGAACGGCTGGGCTGATTTAGCTGATTTTGGTTTTGAAATGTTTGTCGTAGTCCAGGGAAGGTTTAAACTGTAAAAAAATTAAAATAACTTGAAAATCCAAATCTCGCATGTACGAATTAGCGGGCACAGCTAGTAACAAATAAAAAAATATCTGCTTAAAGTTTTCATCAGCAGTCATATTAAGTTTTTTGTGTTTTCATCTTCTTTATTTAGAATATGTAGTCTGAACATTCAATGGCAAGAAACTTTCTCTATTTCGATCATCCAACTTTTTGAAATAGTTGCTTTTTTTTTAGTATTAAATTTTTTGTTAATGGGACTATTTTAATAATGTAAATATTATATGTATAATTGTACAAATATAAATTAAATATGAAATATTTAATTATTTTTTTGTATATTATGTTAAATTAATTATTAGTAATACAAAAAATAATTATATAAGTAAGGTATAAACGAATCACCTGGCGTAGGGCTGAGTCTCAACAGATCGCAGCACGACGCTGCTCTACCGAGCACAACACCCCGCCAGGAACGGAAGTCGTCTACAGACTATTCCGAGCCCCGACATCGAACTGAGGTAGATTCGGACCTTCGGGTAGGTAGTCGGGTAAGTAGGTATCCTTCTGGTTTTAAAGACTGAATTATTTTATATTTTTTTTTCCACGGCTTTTATTTTTGAGTAAATGATGTGCATAATTGAATGCATGAAAACAGGTATTCCTCCGATTAAAAAAAAATCAGATCAGGGGGCTTTTTTAAGCTTTTGAAATAATCCACATTCAGGACTCACTCGATAGCTGGAAACAGATTTCGCCAACGCGTCTCTGAATGATAGAGAAGCTGTTTATACTCAACCTCGGCTGTGTCAGAGAGTTATTTAAGAACTTTTTAGACTGTAGCCTTTATTATTCCCAATTTTATTTGGGGTCGGCTTGTTTATTTGGCAAAACATTTTTTTTTGATGTCGTTGAATCAACATCTACTGACAGTCAATCACATGCGTGGTGCAATGCGTTATTGATAATGTGCGCAGAGCATCCCACACCAACTATTTTCGAATTCAGATTTTGTTTTAACTTATGGAATTAAAAAACATTGTTGGTTCCATGGCGCTCTATTCCAAAAAGTTCGTATTACAATTATCTCCAGAAAATGCAACACATTTAGTTAAAAGATCATGCTGTTGAAATTGCTTCATTATAAGCTCAGTAATTATCTCAGATCTGTCATTTCATTTCGATTTGGTTTTCTGGTGGTTTTAAAAGTTCAATCTAAAGGAGAGCTAGTTTATCTGTTGGCAACACTGTTCGCGGTTTTACCATAGTGTGTACGCTCAGGGCGATTTTGCGGTTTGGCGGTTTAACCGCTGGCTGGAAAAAACCGTAGTGCGGCCTCAGCCTTAGATCCGAAATTATATAACCTATGTGAGACTACCTCACAACATTTCTACACCACCACTACGTTGACTGGTAGAGAATGCCCTGGGCATTAAGTCCGCGGATGTACAAAAGTGCATAAAGTTATAAATAAAAAAAATAAACGTTTAAAAAAAAGGTATTATTTGTAACTTATAGAAAACTGCAGGTAGCAATATACTTCGAGCTGAAGAAGCTATATTGTTTATTAAGAATTGAAAATGAATACAAGGTGGTTCATGATTCATGTTTTTGAATATAATAATAAATAAATAAATAAATATTTCGGACTTCTAACACACAACGCCATCTAGTCCCAAGCTAAGCAGAGCTTGTGTTATGGGTACTAGACAACTGATACAAATACATATATACTTTTTTTTTGTAAATACATGCATATTATACATAGAAAACACCCAAACTCCGAAACAAATATTTGTAGATCATACAAACATTTGGTCCGACCCGGGAATCGAACCCGAGACCTCATGATCAGCAGTCGCACACGCCAACCGCGAGACCAACGAGGCAGATATCTTAGTTTCTTTATTTTAATGCACAACATGATTTAAAGAAATTTGATAAAAACATGCTTTCCAAGTTTAAAATAGAAATAGCAATGATTTGTCGTTCTTTAATATTTTATAAACTGCGCACGGACAGAATACAGGCACTACAAACAGTCGCCCGAATATCTGCAAGTCTGCGATTGCTCGAACACTTGAACATACTCGTGAATGGCCGTGAGTGAATGTCCGAGTCTACATATGACTGCTCGAGCATACCAGTGAGGCAGTGACTGCTTGAGCTTGACCATACCCGTGAGTGCTCGAGCATGCGTGATAGCTCGAGCATGCCCGTGACTGCCCGAGTCGAGTATTTACGAATATAGAATCAAATGACACCACAAAAAGTAGCGTCATACCTAATGAAAAACTTTAAGCAATGCCATAATATTACATTAAAACGAAAACAGATTGTTCATTAGTGGAAAGAAAATAATAATATTATTAATGTTTATAGGAACTCAAGGCACTGGCTGCTGAAAACAAAAACTTATTTATTGTTAATTTGGGTAAGTGTTTAAATTCTCTTCTGTACCAATAATACTAACAAGACTTACTAAGACTTACTCTTCCTTCTTAGACAGAAAAATGTAGATATGGTTATTGATTTATTGGTATTGGATTGTATTAGAGGCTGCAATCGGTGGCTGCAATTGGTGGACCACCGATGTATTTTGTTTTTTTAACCGACTTCCAAAAGGAGGAGGTGCTCAATTTCATCGGTTTTTTATGAATGTTTGTTCATTCATATGAACAAACATAGATACATTTCTTCATAGATCCTATGTCTAATTTTGATTTATGTATTCACATTGATTGCATCGTCCTACTCGACAGCAGTTTCATCCCCATCATTTAGATGGTTGGCGTAGCCAGGTTTTAGTTTCGGGGGGTTTTCAGATAATAAAATGACTGTCCCTTTAACCGTAATATTATAATGAAAAAAATAAGAGATGTTTAAAATATCAATAGTCTAGAAACATTTCTAGCTACGCCAATGGTTGGCAGTCCACATCTGTGCGCGTTTCTAGAAACCTTCAAGAAAAAAGCGTACTCCTCAAAAGGCCGGCAACGCACTTGTGACGCCTTTGGTGTTGCGTTTTAATAGATGAAATGCAACTGCTTATTTGTTAAAATTTAATAAATTGATAAGTTATCTTTTAGTTTTAAGCTGCTTGTTTTAAACTGTTTCAGACTTAACAAATATATCTACAATCGGTGAAATCTCTCCACAAATAAACAAAATAGTCGGTGACCAAGGGTTAAATGTGTTAATAAATAACGCTGGCATCAGCACAAAGTTCACGAAACTCGGCTTAGTGAAAGCTGATCAACTTTTGGATAATCTGTCCATTAATACGATTGCGCCGATTATGCTGACAAAGGTTTGTGAGAAAAATAAAGAATGTTTGATAATGTCTTTCGTACCTTTTAAAAATACAAAATAAAATGAGCATTTCTTGTTTCCAGACTTTACTACCTACACTCAAACAGGCTTCAAACATCAATAGAGATAAACCTATTGGAGTTCAGCGCGCTGCTGTGATTAATATGAGCTCGATTCTGGGTTCTATTCAAAAAAATGACCAAGGAGGGTTCTATCCTTACCGATGTTCAAAGGTATATAAATCTAACGTGTACCACGACAAAGTTTGAGCCCATTTGCGTTAAGAAAATAGTGACGCATAAATCAAGCTCTGCCCACTGGCCAGCGCTTGGTTTATGGTTTATGTGATCGCTGGCTATTCGAAAAAAAATCGCTTCGTTGAACCTGGGGGCTTGATAGATGCGTCACAGTTTTTAAACGCAAATAAACTATAGTAAATTTTAATTATTTTTTAATAGGCGGCGTTGAATGCGGCAACAAAGTCTATGAGTATCGATTTGAAGAAGGAAAATATATTGGTTGTGTCGATGCATCCTGGATGGGTAAAAACAGATATGGGTGGTAAAAATGCGCCACTAGATGTTGATACGAGTATTTCTGGAATATTCGACACCATTACTAGGCTTGGAGAAAGTGATACAGGCAAATTTCTTCAATACGACGGCACTGAACTGCCGTGGTGAATAAACGCTAAATATTTATTAAAGTATTTAATTTGCGCTTTATTCAACAAAACTCACATGCTAACTCCTTGTATTAGGTACTTGTTTTTTTTTATACTTGCAATATGCTGCCCTGCTGCTCTAACATTTAAAAAATAAAACAATTTATTGGTCTTTTGTACTTGTTTTTTTTATAACAGTTTACTGTTCTTAGTTAATTTTATTGATAGAATATAATTTAATATGAAAAATACATGGTTTAAAATGCTGTCTTAAAATAGTTATCCGGATATTTATTGACTAGCTGACCCACGCAACGTCGTTTACGTCTCCTATTACCCGTAGCGTGATAATTTTCCGCCGTTTTTGTAACATTTTTCATTGGTGCTCCGCTCCTATTGGTCGTAGCGTGATGATATAAAGCCTTATAGCCTTCCTCGATAAATGTACTATCCAACACTGAATTTTTGAAATCGGACCAGTGGTTCCTGAGATTAGCGTGTTCAAACAAACTCAGCTTTATAATATAAGTATGAATATGCTTATGGAGTGTAGAGATACAAATACCAAAGAAAAAAATGAGGTAAAAAAGTGTCCGCCAAAATGCACTAATTAGGTGACGCCACTGTGCAACGAGTGTAAATTTTAAAGAATTAGAAAAGATAATCAAATGAGAAAAAGGCTTCCGCTTTGCAATGGCGTGCTTAATAAAGATGTTACTACGCAAAGTTTTTAATTTTTGTAGGTAGTAGAGCCACGCTGATTTCAGCACAACTGGGCCGGCTCGACCGGGGCGGTACTACCCTCGCACAGAAGACCAACCTAAAATGACAGTTTTGATGCTGTCGTATTTCGTTGGTGAGTGCGAGACCGGAGGCCCAATGATGCAGGGGTGACAGTTATCGTGGTAAGTGTGTGAGCAGTGGAATGCTCGTAGAGTCATGTTGAGGATGACGTGGATCGAACCGTCGGCCAGGGAGACCTGTAGAAACGGTGGTGCCGCTGGCCGCCCGCGGCATAGAGAGGGGCCCAACCGCGGCTAACCACCCTGGGAGGCTGCCCCGTCAGGTCGCGCATAATCCACGGAGTGGCTCGTCGTGCCAGTTGGTGACCGGACGGTGGGACCAGGCGACCACTTCCGGGAGGGTATGGGAGCCCTTCCGTCCGACGGTTCGGTCACCGTCATGCCTCACTATTGTATGGCGACACAGCATTCCGAGCCTCAGTATTACACTGCCACGATGACTGTCACGCCTTTTATGCCCCCACTTCCCTCCCTCACTTTTAAATCATGGCAGTAAGAAAAAGGAATAAGCGTTCAACAGCGGCACGCCATCCTCCCACCAACCCGCTTTTTGAGGTGGAGTTCACTAACATCCGTGGACTCCATGCAAACCTCAACGCCGTCCACCAGCATCTTGAGACGGCTCGGCCGGCCATGCTTTTCCTAACGGAGACACAAATACGCCGCCCTGCCGACACGACATACCTTCACTACCCCGGCTACGTGCTTGAGGAGTGCTTCCTCGCGAAGGCTGGGGTGTGTCTTTTCGTTAGGGCGGATGTTTGTTGTCACCGATTACGCTGCCTTGAGGACCCATCCTTCTCCACTATTTGGCTACACGTGGATATTGGCTCTATGAGCCGAATCTACGTGTGCCTATACCGATCCCATTCTGGAGACTCCGAGACAACTCGACTTTTTGATCATCTCAGTCAGGCAGCGGACAAAGCGCAGGAACAGTTTCCGACCGCCGAACTGGTGTTTCTGGGAGACTTTAATGCCCACCATGAGTCCTGGTTGGGATCTTCCAGAACAGACCACGCGGGTCGGACTGTCCACGCATTCGCTCTCACGCATGACCTCACCCAGTTGGTACTCCAGCCCACCAGGATACCAGATATACTGAGTCAAGCGCCTTCCTTGCTGGACCTTCTGCTGACGAGTCACCCAGTGCAGTACAGTGTATCGGTGCTCGCCCCTCTGGGATCCTCCGATCACTGCCTGGTATCCACCACGGTGCCTCTAGTTGCCCCCCCACGACCAGTGGCAGCTAAAAGACGGTTATGGCACTACTCGTCAGCAGACTGGGATGGAATGCGGGACTATTTCGCATCCATCCCGTGGGCACAACGCTGCTTTAAATATGGAGATCTGACGCAAAGTGCGGCCGCCGTGGCTGGCGAAATCACTCTAGGAATGGAATACTATATTCCCTACAGTGAGGTCGCCAGCGCAACTACCCGGCCCCGGTTCAATCGCGAATGCGCTCAAGCTGTTGCCCAAAAGCAATCGGCCTACCGCGCATGGACCAGGGCCCGCGCTCACGGCCACCCCGACGTGGATCGACTAAAAGCAGCGTTTAACAAAGCCACCAGGGAATGCAAGAAGGCTTACCTAACAGCGGATGCCCAGCGCATTGCACGACTTGGCCAAGAACTCGTCGCATACCCTACGGGTAGCCGAAAGTTCTGGCGATTGGCTAAAGCCGTGCAGTCCAACTTCTGCCAGGCCTCGCTACCACCGCTGAAATATCCTGACGGATCACTTGCCCACCAGCCGCAGGAGAAAGCGAAACTGCTTGTTGATCTCTTTGCGGCTAACTCCCGAATCGATGACCGTGGCATGCACCCGCCTACCATTCCGGCCTGCGACGCTACAATGCGGGATATTCGCATCCGGCTGAGTGATGTCCGAGCGGAGCTTCGGTCACTCGACGTCCGGAAAGCTAGTGGACCCGACGGTATCCCAGCGGTGGTTCTTAAGAACTGCGCACCAGAGTTGTCTCCGGTATTGACGCGCCTGTATCGCCTGTCATATTCCTCGGGAACTGTTCCGGATGCCTGGAGAGAGGCGAATGTTCAACCCATCCCCAAAAAAGGCGACCGCTCCAACCCAGCCAACTACCGCCCGATAACTGTCACCCCTATTATCTGCAAAGTGTTCGAGCGGATCATCAATAAACAATTGATCCACTACCTGGAGGATCACTCCCTACTTAATGATCGTCAATATGGTTTTAGACCGAAACGATCCACGGGTGATCTTCTAGCGTACGTCACACACCTTTGGAGTGAGGCTATTGACAGGCACGGAGAATCTTTGGCCATCAGCCTCGACATGGCCAAGGCCTTTGATAGGGTTTGGCACCGTTCGCTTCTCTCCAAACTGCCGGCCTTCGGCTTGCCCCCCAAACTTTGCAACTGGGTTGCCGCATTCCTGCACCAGCGCCGCATCAGAGTCCTTTGCGACGGTGCGGCCTCCGACTTTCAGTCGATTAACGCCGGAGTGCCACAGGGTTCCGTCCTGTCCCCCACGCTGTTTCTTCTGCATATCAATGACATGTTAGCCCTTGGCAACATTCATTGTTATGCAGACGACAGCACAGTTCATGGGAGATACTTCGGACGTCCTGCAGCAAAGTCAGCAGATATTGAGGAAAAACGACAGGAGCTTGTCGCTGAACTCGACCATATTCTGTGTCGTATTTCTCAATGGGGCTCTGAGAACCTGGTCGAGTTCAACGCTAAGAAAACACAGGTGTGCGCGTTTTCTGCCAAAAAATCTCCATTCCTTCCCCTTCCGACTTTTCAGAACACTCAACTGCCACTACAAGGCAGACTCGATATCCTGGGCATGGGCATCTGCCGCGACCTAAACCCGCGCGAGTACGTTGAGGGCGTCACTAAGGCGGCCTCGCGGAAGTTAGGTGTTCTAAACAAGGTGAGACGGTTCTTCTCGCCGGAGCACCTGTGTCTTCTGTATGAGACCCAGGTTCGCTCGTGCGTGGAGTACTGTTCTCACCTTTGCGATGGTGCCGCGCAGTATCTGTTCGACGCTCTCGACCGGTTGCAGCGGCGAGCAATCCGAATTGTCGGCAGTCCTGAAGCCACCGAGTCCCTTGAGCCTCTGCAGATGCGTAGAGATATCGCCTCCATGGCAGTCCTCTATCGTCTTTATCATGGGGAGTGTTCTGAAGAGCTCTTCCAACTAGTCCCGCCTTCTCCCTTCCTCTACAGGACAACACGTGCCAGCCTCAGAAGTCACCGCCTCAGAGTGGAAGACATACGCTCTCGCACTCATCGATTCGGTTCTTCTTTCCCGTGCCGATCGGTTAAAACCTGGAACTCACTACCAGCGCACGTGTTTCCGTCCAACTATGATCCCGGGTCCTTTAAGCGGGGCGTGAAAAAGCATCTCACTAGGCCGCCATAGTGCTGGTCGCCATGCTGCACTGTCCTTGTTCACATTGAGGATGGTGACCACCACTCTTGGATTCTGCTTGTGCTTTCCATCAGGCAGGGCAGAGTCATTTTGGCAGCTAAAATATAAAAAAAAAAAAAAAAATTTAAACCACAATTTAAAAAAAGAATTACAACGATATCACTCTCCTAGCGCCACTGTGGTTGGTTCTCGAACTATTATTTGATTATGTTTGTCGGACAGGGACAGGATACTACGCACAGTTTTTAATTTTTAAACTATTGGTGACGAGCAGATTTCCCTAGTGGCCGTTTGCGGAACTAACGTAAGACAGATACTTCTACCTGACAGTTTAATATACAGAGCGAGTGCATTGTTATTTTAAATTCTTTCTACAATGATTTCATTGATAGACGTCTACGGAGTAGTAAAAATTTTTTTACGACCACTTCGTGAGGGTGATCTGTATTTTTAAAGTGGAAATTGGTGACGAGCAGATTTCCCTAGTGGCCGTTAGCGGAACTAACGTAAGACAGATACTTCTACCTGACAGTTTAATATACAGAGCGAGTGCATTGTTATTTTAAATTCTTTCTACAATGATTTCATTGATAGATGTCTACGGAGTAGTAAAAAATACTATAAGACCACTTCGTGAGGGGGATCAGTATTTTATAAGTGGAATGTTAACGTGTATACGTATTTTTATCTGTCATACGTTAGTTCTGCGACTTGCCGCTAGGGAATCTGCTCGTCACCAATAATTTAATTATGTTTTTCGGACACTTACCAAGCAAAGTTTTTATATTTTATAAACCACATTTTAATAAAAATAATTAAAACGATATCATACTCTCTTCTCACTCTAGCGCCTATGTGGTCGGTTCTCGAACTATTAAAGAGTCATGTTTGACCTTAGAGCATTAAACCAACTTTTGGTTTAATGCTCTAAGTGTTTGACGGACAATTTTCCCCATAAGAGCCCATCAAAGATTGTACTCCTATAATCGCAATAAACAGTGTCCAATTAAAAAAGTTAAATCGTTAAAATCTTCTATTGTTTTTGATTAGATTTTTTTAATTCCATGTATTTTTTCAATGTTAGTAGGTATTAATTTGTTACACCAAGAAGCAATCACATCACTAAATTACTAATTAATAAAATTCAATAAACTAAACTTAATAATAAACTAAGGACTTAGTTGGTTTTACTGAACAGCAAGTGCTTGCTTGATATTTTTCGCAGGCACTCCATTATTTTATTCATATCGTATCTGTATCTAAGTATCTACTAGATTGTACTTAACCTAACTTTACTTACCCTCCCACCTACAGCGCTCCTCATTAACATCGTGTATTATTCGCGAATGTGGTTCAATAGATCCTTTAGAGGAAGCTGCAAAATAAAAATATTTATTATACAATTTATTACACTATGACAGGTTTTGCCTTTTACCAACCCGTCTGGCCATGGCCCGTGTGGTTAGTAGTAGGACATTTATATACACTTATGAAGGAACAGGTATCATGTCCCTTCAACACAAAGGGAGGATCCTCCGACCAGGAGTGGTAGAAACATAGCTGTCGGGCCGCGCAACAACGGATGATGTTGGGAAGTTGTATAAGCTAATCGATAGATGGCGCTTTAGTATGCTCTTTTTCGCTGAATGAGGATGTCGCCACACACTTGTACCTAATTCTTTTTTTTATCGTAAATTCTTCATTTCATTAAGAATGGGACATGACTATGAGCATAGACTGTTACAAACCCTGAGTTAGTTTCACTGTCTTCCGTGGGAGAGCCACAAAGAGCCAGTTCGATCGGAGTGATACCACAACCTCGTAAAACACCGGAATTAAGTAAGCAATTTTTCATTGATTTTCACTAAGCGAATTATATCTTTTTATTTTATTTAGTTGGACCTGCCAAAACTGCAAATTAAAAAAAATTGCGATTGCAGACAATGGACAATGCAGCATGGTGACTCACACCATGGCGGGCTAGTGACGCTTCTGCATCATTGGGCCTCCGGTCTCGCACTCACCAACGAAACACGACAGCACGAACGCTTTCATTTTACCTGAATTAAATTACCTAAGTCCAAACCCGCTTTCCCTTGGAGGAAAGTCGGACACGAAGGGCAGCCCTTGTGACTCTTGATTACCAGCTGTTTATGGACGGTAGTACTCACTTACTCATGCATGATGTGCCTACCTATAAGTAATTGTTACATTACGATCCATAATATTGAATTTGTAATATTTTTAAGGTAAAAATTTAAACAATTGTTGGCAGGCCCTAGTAAATAAATAAATAATCGGGTGACCTTTCTTATCGTTTAACCCTCTATTCTAATTTCTATCCTATTAAGTTGCTATTAATGTAGGTAAGTTATTGGGCCTGAATGGTTGAACCTATTGGGTCGACCGGTGTGATACCACGGCCTCACAGAAAACCGGTGAGAAATAGCGCTTGCGCTGTGTGTGTTCCACCGAGTGAGTGAAGATACAGGAGGCCCATTCTGGCCCATACCCCAACCCCTCCCCATTTCGCTCTCCCCATCCCCCAAAGGCCGGCAACGTACTTGTGATGCCACCGGTGTTGCGGGTGTCCATGGGCGGCTGTAATCGCTTACCATCAGGTGATACGTCTGCTCGTTTGCCCCTATTCCATAAAAAAAAAATCCATTGGCAGAGAATTCTGGATTAAAAATACAGAGAGGCATCACCCCTATTCATCCCAGAGGTGTTGTAAAAACCGGACTAAGGGAGGGACCAAACTACACGGAACAACATCACTGCAAAGAGAAAGAAGAAACCTTAAAACAAACCCTTTAGCAAACCGCCTGGCCAAGGTCGTATACCTAGTACCAAAACCTCCTTCCTAAGGAAAGGCCTATGTCCAGCAGTGAGCTATTTGGCTGTTGCTTCTATTGGCTGTTGATTGACGATAAGGTGAAAATAAATGAATTAAAGAAAACTTCGTCGAGTAATGTGCAACAGTGCTTTCATATCCCCTCCGTGGTAGCGTTAAACTTTTTTTTTACGTGTGGAAATCCCATCAGACCGTCATCCCACCGGGGTTTGCGGCAGCGTTAAACGCTTAACGCAACCTTGTTGGAAGTGGCATTAGAAATTTCAATAAAAAAAAAACATTACGTCCTCCATTTTTGAAGTCGGTTAAAAATGATAGAAATACAAATTTATAAACTTACAAACATTTAAATATGAATACATACATTCAAATAAATATACAGCATAAAGTTATTGCAGAGATAAATAGTGATCCTTGATGAGTACGAGTATTCGAAATACGTTTGAAAACTTCGTAATGTGCAACAGTGCTTCCATACCCCCTCCATGATGGCGTTACCGCGTTAAACGTCTGACGCAACCGTTAAACATTTAACGCCACCTTTTTGGAAATTGAATTAGAAGTTTCACTTCAAAAAAACATACAACCTATAGTTTTTTAATCTATAGTAAATGTCGTATTGCACAACATTTATTGAGTATGACGTTTTCCAACTGGTTACGAGAATCGTCTACTCATATTAACTACCTACTACGATGAGTCACTGTCACTGCCAGTACTAGAATTACGTTTTAAGAATTATACACACGTAGTAGCCTACTACGCAAGCACATAATAATTAAAGACAATTTAGGTATACAGTATACTAGATAAGGATTAAAACGCTTAAAAGAATGTAGTGTGACAGCACGTTTGGCCTAGTGGTTTAACGGTCACCACGCCGTTTCCTACTTCGCCAAGTGTCGTGGGTTCAAATCCCACGTAGGACAACACTTTGTGTGATCCACAAATTGTTGTTCTGAGTCTGGGTGTTCTTTGTGTCCGTTACATGTATGTTTGTAAAGTCCCCCGCGACACAGGATTTATTCCTAGTGCGGGAGTTGTCTTTTAAGAAAAAGAAAAAAAGTTATAGGGTTTTTCGGCGTTTTATATATTGATAGATGGCGGTGTTAGGTTTTAGAGGGTGGGACAAGCTTTTGAGACATCAGGGACGGACGTAAGGTTCGGACATCACTTTTTAACCGACTTAAAAAAAGGAGGAGGTTCTCAATTCGACCGTATTGTAGCTATATGTTTTTTTTTATGTGTTCGCGGATAACTTCGTCGTTTATGAGCCGATTTTTAACCGACTTCAAAAAAAGGAGGAGGTTTCTCAATTCGACCGTTTTTTTTTTATGTGTGTTCGGGGATAACTTCGTCGTTTATGAACCGATTTTGATGATTCTTTTTTTAATGGAAAGGAGATATCCCAACGGTGGTACCATGATAAGGACACTAAGATCTGATGACGGCATCCAAGAGAAATCGAGTCGAACCTTGAGAGAGTGAGAGTAAGAGTGAACCTTTACAAGGTAGTAGAGCCACGCTGATTTCAGCACGAACGGGCCGGCTCGACCGGGGCGGTACTACCCTCGCACAGAAAATCAACGTAAAATGACAGCAGCAGTGCTGTCGTGTTTCGTTGGTGAGTGCGAGACCGGAGGCCCAATTAGTCTAGTCAACAAGTTCCATACTTGTTGACTGGGCTAAAAGATGCAGCAGCATCACTAGGCCGCCATAGTGTGGGTCGCCATACTGCATTGTCTGCATTCGCAATGAGCATGGTGACCACCACTCTTGGATTCTGCTTATGTTTTCCATCAGGCAGAGTAGAGTCATTTTGGGAGGCCAAACATAAAAAAAAAAAAAAAAGTCGGTTTTTATTTTGTTAAAATTTTACTTGTATAGGTTCCTTACTGTTCTATCAACTTCCCATTATAATGATACTTTTTTTAATGGAAAGGAGATATCCCAACGGTGGTACCATGATAAGGACACTAAGATCTGATTATGGCATCCAAGAGAAATCGAGTCGAACCTTGAAGTCAGTTTTTATTTTGTTAAAATTTTATAAACTACTACTGACGACACTGTTTAGTATTTAGCAGTAGTTTAGTGTTAAGTATTACCTATACTAGATACCAATTATTAATATTATAAATGTAAATGTGAGTTGCTTTATGGTAAACCTCTGAACCGAGTTTAATGAAAGGCGAACGGCTGACTTGTATAAACATTTCATTAGTTATTATAGTGGAGATACTTCGATTATTGTGGAAGAAACCAGGTTACTTTTTAGCGTGATAATTAGTTAGTAACATACACACGGGAGGAGCCGTGGTCTAAACAAGTTATTATCGTATAAATGTAATCTATTTAAAGTTATTTTTAACTTCAGGTTATAACTCTATTCTAATACAATTATAAACAATATATAGGTACTTCTATTGCTTTATTGACACAGATTGTTCACAGGTGCACACTTTCTCCTAAGCCCTATTCATAAACTTCTATACCGATGCTATCTCTACTAATGAACAGTGAAAACGTGAGGTGTCTATTTGTAATGTAACAACAGCTTTTACTAAATGCAAATGCACACACAAGACATTCAGAAACAGTTACGTTACGTTTATAAATGCGATAATCGACATACGGCTCTGCCCACGTGTATGTCGATTATTTTTATAGTGTGATGGTTTGCCTTGTCTTCCGGATTTTACCGGGACCTACAGGGTCCATAAGCAGGAAGTACTGTTATTAATCATTAATTGGAGTGTTTGTTTGTAATTTTGAATTAACATTTAACAGCTTTTCATTAAATGCATATGGAAGTATATTTGGTACTTAGTAGGTACAAATAATCATCAACAACCCATAATGTCCCACTGCTGGGCTCGGGTCTCCTCTCAGGAGAGGGTTAAGGCCATACGTCCCCACGCTGGCCGAGTGCGGGTTGGGGACTGGCAAAACAACATTATGGCTACGTAATCTTGCCGTTGGATGTGATCACACTAATATATAAAGGCGAAAGTTTGTGAGTGTGTATGTTTGTTACTTCTTCACGCAAAAACTACTGAACGGATTTGGATAAAACTTTACAGTAATATAGCTTATACATCAGAATAACACATAGGCTACTATTTGCCGCGATAATCAACATACACACGGGCGGAGTCGCGGGCAACAGCTAGTAAAATATAAAATACAAATAATTATTTAATTTAAACCCCTTCCCCGAGCGTCCGCGTCCTTGAAAACAAATTAGAAAGATTTTTTGTTACCTAGGTACATACAAGGGCGTCGCCAAGGGGGGGCAGGTAGGGGCAGCTGATAGAGATTTGATTTGGTGCATATTTGAATTCAAAGAAACATATTGAGTATGGAAAAATAATGCCAGCTATCAATCTATCGATATTCGAAATTAGATCATCCTAACAGATCTACGCTCAGAAATTGTTAATACCACAAGACCATATTTTTTTATTACGGTCCAGGAAAAAAATATTAAATAATAGGTTAAAGTGTTCTCTGTCCAAATGAAACAATGTGCTACACGAAAACAGGTATAGGTCGCTAGTCCGACAAGAATTATTGTTACAATCGTTTTTCTATTAGTATTCTCAACTTTTGAGCATAGGATCTGGATAATGTACTACGCAATTTGTAGGTCAACGTACAGGCGCAGTTTAATCCTGAAATTTTGTGTCACCATTAATTTAAGTCGAGTAAATTAGACTTTATTGCACACATTAAAAACAAATGGATATCTTTTTTTTATTGGTAAATCTATTGGGACGTGTGGGTCAATCTCTGGATGAACACTTAGAGGAGCTAGCTCCGTGGGTGGAGGAGGAGAGACACGAAGGGCGTGTGTGGGACTCCCGACAAATCAGTCTACCCACTAAACCCCGCGGCGGCATAACTCGGCAGTCAAGAGGAGCTCCAGAAACCTATCAGCGGCTTCTGGAGTACCCCCTGCCGTACCTCACGCGTGAGGTACATCCTGCGGTAACCAGATTCACCCCCGGGGCAGGTCGCCGTTGAGCCTCTCACAGCTCTACGCAGTAAGACGACATCTCCCGGCCGCACCGAGGTGTCACGGGTCTCGGGTCGTTTGCAGTGACCACATCTCCCCTGGATGTGGCCACAACGACTCTTAACCGACGATTGGGGAGCTAGCGGCTTCTACCGCACGTACCCTTCGTCGCCCATTTTAAGCGGGATTGGTCTTTTCCCGATCCCGCTCTGCGGATTCCTTCTGGAGCATACCGTCTCCACAGACTCCACTCGGCCTCCACTCTCTAACTACAGATCTGAACTGAATAGACTCTTTCATATTATACTTTTCAAGTTATAAAAAATCTTGGCAATCAATAGTTCTGGGTCATATCTGTAAAAGAAAGAAAAACCTCGTAATTGGCCATTGGATGTAACTAGAAATAAAACAGACATTTAGCTGGAAAAGTTTTTGGCAACTTTGGAAAAATCCAAGAACCTACTTCAGAGGTGAGCCTATTTACTGAGAAATAAAAAATAGTGCGCGAGTTCACGATAATCGGCGATTGCATTTGATTTCTTTTTTAACCGACTTCCAAAAAGGAGGAGGTTCTATGTTCCACTGTATGTTTTTTTTTTTTTGTGTATGTTACCCGATTACTCCGTCAGTTGTGGACCGATTTAAAAAAAAATTGTATTCGAAAGGGTATGCTTCCGAGGTAGTCCCATTGCCAGCATATCAGGATCTGATGATGGGATCCCAGGGAAATCGAGGGAAACTCTCATTTTTATAGGCACATACTATGTTTTTCGTATATCTTCTGAAGTTACACCCGTATTTGCGTCTGGTAGTCATAATTTTATGATGATGAGCTGATGATGTAAGGTACAACTCCTTAACGGTTAGGAGTTGGAGGATAAATCTTTAAATATCAGATGTATATATGTTACCTTTAGTCGTATTCTTTCAAATTATTTAGGTAAGCTGATGATGGAAGGTGGAAGGTACAACTCCTCAACGGTTAGGAGTTGGAGGATAATTCTTTCAATTTCATACGTATCTAAAGACCTTCAGTCGTATACTTTCAAGTTATATAGGTGAACTGATGATAGAAGGTTAAA
The DNA here is from genome assembly GCA_949125395.1 of Diaphora mendica. Taxonomy (NCBI): domain Eukaryota; kingdom Metazoa; phylum Arthropoda; class Insecta; order Lepidoptera; family Erebidae; genus Diaphora; species Diaphora mendica. The sequence goes on along the minus strand of OX421318.1, from coordinate 27,082,887 downwards.
CTCTTCAATAGTTAGGAATTGGAGGATGATTTCAATATTACACGTACGTTTAGACCTTCATTTGTATTCTTGATAATGAAATTTGATGAAATAGTTCAACTTACTACTTACCTACGATTGTTTGCACTAAAAACTGAAAAATAAAAACTTTTTATAAAAAAAAAAACGACTTCCAAAAAACATCCAACGAAAACTCTCTGCCAAAAAAACACTTAAAAGCGTAAAATAAACTGGTTCTTCATAAATTGCCTATACCTAATTCTTTATTCATTTAAATAGTAGTATTATAATGTGTGCTAGGTACCTAAAATCTGTTTGAAGTCGGTGCTAAGCCAAAAAGAATACAAACGAACAATTACAAAAGTCTAAGCGATAGTCACTTGGCACCGACTTCAAACAGATTCTAGGTACCTAGCACACATTATAATACTACTATTTAAATGAATAAAGAATTAGGTATTGGCAATTTATGAAGAACCAGTTTATTTTACGCTTTTAAGTGTTTTTTTGGCAGAGAGTTTTCGTTGGATGTTTTTTGGAAGTCGTTTTTTTTTTTAAGAACAGTAGGTACTATCACAAGCACGATGTACAGAAAGTAGTGACCGACCGAAGGTTCGGTTTCGGCCAGTTTCGGCCAAAAAATCTAGTTTCGGCCGTAGTTTCGGTTTCGGCCAAAATATGGCTGAACCTTCGGCCGCGCCGAAACTCGAGTGAGTGTGAATAATCGTGCGTCATTCGGCGAAATTTGTTACTCACTCGTGCTCAATTTTTTTATTATTTATCTTTTTTAACAACTTATCAAGGTCATAAATCGCTACAAGTTCATGTGACAACAACAAAATGACCAAACCTTTTGTGTGTGAAAATATTTACAATTTTCGAGCGCCATTGTAATACTGTTGCAAATTAATTCAACGAAAATCATAATAATAATTTTTTCGATGTAAATACGCAAACTATGATATTTAAGGATAAGCTTACTTGTTAGCTAAAACATATAATAGGCAAATGCTGAATATTATGCTTGAGATAAAATTATTTTTAACTAAACAAATATTATGGAACCTTTCTAGCTCACTTCTGCACTTTCGATTTCCACTATTAGTAAGACAAGAAGTAGTTCAAAATGATTAAATATACGTGGAAACGTAAATAGTGAGTTCGTATCAATAATATTTATTTAACATTTAAATTTACAAGACAAAAATAAACTGAAACAAATAGAGGTCACTATTTTAGCACTTCTGCATGGATACTTTTAAATTATTTACCACCTCAAAAACCAAACAATCTTATTTTGTTTATTTTGATCAAAATATACTAAATAAAAAAAATACTGACTTCAAAAACTTCAAGCGAAACTCCATGCCTAAAAACACTAAAAAGCGTAAAATAAATTGGCTCTCCTTAAATTACTATGTGGCAACTCTTGTGTATTTTTTAAGTATTTATTTATTTAAACGAAGTAGTATTATAGTGTGTGCTATGTACCTAAAACCTGTTTGAAGTCGGTGCTAAGCCCAAAATAATACGAGCAATTACAAAAATCTGAGCGACCTTAACCAAAATTAAAATAGGCCACGATTTTTTTTTTAATTGCGTTGAGTCGCGTAATCGCACTGGATGCTGTTGCTCTTTACGACTTAGAGTCCAACGAAATTCCAAACAATCTGCATGATGAAAAGCTAAGAAGCATGTCTTTGCATGTCTTTTTTTCCTACAGACGACTAGTTTCTCTATCCTCCATCTCTTAATCTCACCTGCAGATCACCTAAACGACTTGAAAGAATACAACTAAGGCCCTATTCGTGTATATGGTATGTAAAAAATCTTTCTCTAAGCCCTAATCGTTTTACTTTCTATTATCAGCTCATGTGAATAACTAAAAGAAAACGACTAAAGGTAACATACAGAAATTTGAAGATTTATCCTCCAAATTCTAACCGGCAAGGAGTTGTACCTTCTATCATCAGCTCATCATCATAAAATGATGACCACCTGACGCAAATATCGGAATAGCTTTAGAAAATATATGATAAACCTGGAACGTGCCTAAAAAATTCATGGGTATCCCTCGATTTACTAGAGATCCCATTATAAGAATCTGATATCTTGCCAATAGGACTACCTCGGGTGCATGCCCTTCCGAATACAAAACAATTTCCAAAATTGGTTTACAATTGACGGAGTAATCGGTGAACATACATAAAAAAATACATACCCTAATTACCTAAAATATAACAACTTTTGAAAAAAATGGGTTTGGTTCACGTATTTTTCAAGGGCAAAAAAGGTTCGGTTTCGGTTTCAGCCGAAACTGAGAGCCAGGCCGAAGGTTCGGTTTGGGTTTCGGCTGAAAAACCAGTTTCGGTCGGACACTAACAGAAAGATAATGTGCCTATAAAAGGGCAAAGGGTACTAGCAAGAGCTATTTCTCAGAAAGCGGCTTGAGTCGGCAGTATTATATCCTTTTAGAACGGAGGTCGAAGAGAAGGAAGTTGATTAATCACTATACTAGTTTTCTCTCATCGTTATATATTTATTTATCTTCTATATATTTTTTGGACAAGGTTTGTATAGAATAAAATCAAAAGTATTTTTCAGAAATTTAGAAAATATTTGCGAAATAAAAATATGGCAGTACGAAATTTGCCGGGTCAGCTAGTTACATACTAATAATTTATATTGATGAATTAAATAGTAATCTTCTGATTATGGTACAGATCTAATAGACTGATTAGGAGATGCCCTGGTAAAAATAGCAAGTTACAGCAAACCAATATAAGCATCAGTGTTATCAGCGACAAATCCATGCACCACTATAAACAGATGTTGAAACCTAATCGTATGAAGCCAAATTAAGCCAATACGGAACAACAAGTTCTAAATCAAGCGAGATATAGGTTGCTGAACTTTATGGTATGAAACCTTTGCGGTTGCCTACGCGCAGAGGACAAGAGCACAACATAATTTACGGTTTTCGTAAGCATCATCAGTAAATCTCTTTAGATAATTATATTATTATTTTTTTGGTATTTTCTACACTATAAAGCACTGACGTTATTACAAATTAGTCATGTAACAATGAATACGCATTTCGGCTTTTATTGGTCTAAGCGCGATGTTGACTCAGTTAACTATCCAGGCACACCAACAACATACTCATTTAAAAAACCGTGTAAATCAGTTGAAAGACAGACAGACAGAAACTATGTTCGGAGTTCATCGTGTTCATATCTAATCTATCTATATAATTAGGTATAAAAGAGGAAGATAATAATAAATAATAATAAATAAATATTTTCGGACATCTAACACACAACGCCATCTAGTCCCAAGCTAAGCAGAGCTTGTGGTATGGGTACTAGACAACTGATACAAATACATATATATACTTTTTTTTTTTTTTTTGACCTACTGACTGACATAGAGAGAGATCAACGCACAGCCCTAGCCGCTGAACCTAGAATCCTGAAATTTTGCATGTAGCTTCTTTATATAACGTAAGTGAGCACTAAGAAAGGAATTTTTGAAATTCCACCCCTAAGGGGGTAAATCAAGGGATGAAAGTCTGCGTGAGCGAAGCCGCGTGCATAAGCTAGTGTATTATAAAACCAAAGCTAGTAGGTATATCATTAGTCAATGTAATTGTATTTTGTTTAATTATAGACTCATTTATCATTATACTAAAGGTTAACTTAATGAGGGGATCAGAAATCTATCAGTGACTCACATTAGTTAACTATATCAGCATTATTTGAAATTAATTTTCCGCTCTTATCGCGTACGTTTTAAAGTATAAATTATTTTTTTCAATTTACACAAATCGTGGTCAGAAGTTTCTTGTTTATCCAGGATCACAAGACGTTAATGACTCACGATCATCATCAGCAGTCCACTGCTGGATATAGGCCTTTCAAATTGTACGCCACTTGGTTCGATTTTCGGCTTCTCGAATTCAGCTCCTGCCATTCATCGTACGCAAAACATCACTTCACCTGGCCTGTGAACGTCCTACACTAGGTTTACCGAGACGCGGTCTTCACTCTCTTGAGTAAATGTGTTCTGTGGTCTCCACTCAAGAACACGTTTACCCCAACGGTTATCGGTTCTGTGGTCAGCCGCCCGCCGGTCAGGAAGCCTACAGCCACTTGCGCTTGTTAATCCTGTGGCTATGTCGATGACCTAGGTTTTCTTGCGGATCACCTAATCCCTGATAAGATCCCTTAGAGGAACCTGACCATAGCCCTTTCCATAGCAACGCGCGACTTTGAACTTAATCAGTGAATCAATAAATAGGTACCGACCAGTTTGTCTTAATGAGTGGGCTGTTTTTACTTCATCCATAGGCTAAATCCATTGCATAAATAATAAATACTGGTTGAGGGGTTGAGATAATACCTACCAATTGTAAAACATGTCTCTAATCCATTGAGCGGTATTAAAAAATAGCTAGGTAGGTATTTAATTTCTTAATTACCTATAATTGGCGTGTTGTACCTACACCTATGTAGAATGACCACAGCTCCTTCTACATTATTTGCCCGGTGGCCATCATAGGAGTTAGGAAGATTACACTCTTTGTGAGCTTTGTGCAAAAATTCAATACCTAATCCTAAATCAATGAGTTTCTGTGTATATCAATTACACTTACCAAATTGGCTGCACTGGTCTTTATTGGGACAAATAGAACTGAGATATGAAATGTTCATATTTTTTTATTGAAATTGTTGAACAATTTTTACATACACAAATATTTACTGTAAATGATTTACAGACCTGTCTATGTTAATGACAATACTGAACTTTATTTGTGACATAAAAGAGTCAATACACTCTCATTCGATGACCAAATGTAGGATAATATTTTTGATGTTTTGAGAAAGAAATGAGTATAGAAGGTGGCGGTCTTTCACGCCCGTGCCTCAGAAAGCACGTTAAGCCGTCGGTCCCGGTTGTCATGAACATATATGGCAATTGTTATTGGTAAGTCAGTAGGTACCTACCCTTTTTTTAGCGCGGAAATCCCCTCGGATACCACTGACTGGTGGTTATGTCGGACTCGAACCGACTAAAAACCGCACACCGTCTCGGGTACTAGAAACCAGGGAACCAGGCGCACCCTTGAAAGGAAATCCCTGGAACCCCGACGTACCTCGGGTCAGCTACGGTTTGTAGATGGCCCCCTCTTGTGTTGGAATCCTGATGCTCCTTTTCTGTTTAGAAAAGGGCGCGAGCACTTAGCAGAGCTCGGGCCGACACCCCGGCTTGCTTCTGCTAGGATGACTGGTGGCCCCATCTGTCACCTCCACCCAGGCTTGCGCTTATAGAGGACGGAGATTGTTCTGCGATCTCCGGCGCCCGAGTCGTCTGCGGTACCTGGCGGCCCGTTCCCGGGTCTGGCGGATAGGGAGAGTTCTAAACCTCTCACGGTACCGGTCCGCCATGGTAAGTCAGTACCCTGAAATAAACTGACAGCTAGTGCAACCTTCGAATTCACTTCACCCTCAGGGTTGATTCAGAAAAAACCATTTTAGGTAATAGCCTAACTCAAGTAATATTGGGAATAATAAAGGCTACGAAGAGATATCCTCTCTACTCGTTTGACTGTGTAGTTTGGTTACTACGAGAACTATTGCATAATAGAACAGTAGTAGAACTAAACATTAGCGAAATAATATCCCTTGCGCCCATTTCACATCAACAGTGGGAGAGCCACGCTTCGGCATGAATGGGCCGGCTCGACAGGAGTGATACCATGGCCTCACAGACGACCGGTGTGAAATAGTGCTTGCGCTGTGTTTCACTGAGTGAGTGAGTACACCGGAGGCCCATACTCCCCCCCCCCATCCCCCAAAGGCCGGTAACGCACTTGTGACGCCTCGGTGTTGCGGGTGTCCATGGGCGGCGGTAATCGCTTACTATCAGGCGATACGTCTGCTCGTTTGCCGGCTCATTCCATAAAAAAAAAGTATTTTTTTTGTGTTCGCGGATAACTTCGTCGTTTATGAACCGATTTTGATGATATTTTTTTTAATGGAAAGGAGATATCCCAACGGTGGTACCATGATAAGGACACTAATATCTGATGATGGCATCCAAGAGAAATCGAGTCGAACCTTGAAGTCGGTTTTTGTTAAAATTTTACATTTGTTATTAGCTTGCAATGATCAAACAAGAAGGGAATTATGTCTACAATAAAACTGCGGCAATGGTATCAAAAATCGGGTTTATATTTCCGTTTTCTGCAAGTAGGTTAATGTCAATTAACAATTTGCCAGGTTACAGAATTGGCCGCACAGCCGGTATCAAGCATAACGTGTACTTTTATAACAATGATACATTTTTTTCAGACCTAATAACCTAAAACTTACAGAAACTACCTACAAAGATATACAGGTAAAGCCTAAATTATCTACAATCGTCAATAAGTTATATACAGATATTACATAATAACAATACAGCAATGTTATATACACTTACATTTAAGAGTTATCTGTAACCTGAGAAACTTTGATTTTTCCTACATTCAGGACAGTACCATTTGCCTTTAGGCGGTACCATAATACCTACACATTCAAAGTGAAACCATTCTATGGGACATCCTTCAGCATCACAAGCGATCATCTCCGACACTTCGTCGTACGGACAGCGACAGTAACAATAGACGCTCTCGCCTTCACGCGCCTCACGCGCTTCGGGTCTCTGGAAGGCGTACGGTAAGCTGGAGGTACCAGAGTTCAAATATGTCGGAGGTGGCGGCACTGAACCTTGGCTATTAGGCTGATATATTTCTAAATTTCCTTCGTCACTGGAATCGGAATCACTCGATTCCATAGACTCTGAATTCATTAAGATACGCGGCGGCTCCGGGTCAGGTATGGGAGCTGTCAACCTAATAGGATCAGTATAGTTATATAATCTGCTAGATATTACAGTAGAGGGCACTTCTTTCTTTGCCTTGTGCGTCACTGGGGATGGCAAATCCTCTTTTCTCCATTCAAGCTTAGGTGGTTGTTGCGGTTTTAGTGCTGATACAGTTGTCTGTGGCGCTTCCTCATCACTGGAGTAGCCGTAGAATTTATTGGGAACTCGCCGCCGTTTGGACGCCCGCTTCTTATCTAGAGATGTTGCTGGGGTATTCATATTGGCTATACTTGGGGTCTGTTTAGGAATCTCTGGGATTTGTACTGTGTTTGAATGTAAAGATATTGTTATCTTATTAGGGACAAGGGGCGGAGGCGTCTCTACTTCTGTTTTAGTAATTATATCTTTAGGAATGTTAATTTTTATGGGCCCATGCTTTTTAGAATTCTTAGATCTTTTTTTCTTTTTACTTTTCTTTTTAGCACTTGCTGATTTTACTTTCACATCTTCAACTATCGGTTCCTCTTTAACTTCCTTTACTTCTTCCTTTATAGGTGAAGCTGGTCGACTGGCTTCTCCTGAGATTGAACCACCATCAGACGGACCTACTGATGGGACTGCCATTAACTGATTACGCTTTTCTTCGTTTAATTTATTGGCTATCCTTTGAGGATTCTCATCATAGAATTCTTCATCAGTTTCACTTTCATCTGTTTCTAAGTCAGTCTCTGCGATGGAAGGCTCTGTCTTTTCAGGTATCAAAATGGGAGTCTCAGACATACCCATTACATCAACATTTGAACCAGTGCTTACTCTACGATCAGGTAATGTTTTCTTTAAACGTTTGATCTTTTTCTTTTCATTACCTACTGACTCCACAGACGAATCAGAATCTGAAGAACTAGAAGATGAAGAGCCACTGCTGGAGGAACAGCTACAATTTGAACCACACGAGCAGCTCGAATCACTGTCGCTACTGCTACTGCTAGATGACGACAATTCACCGCGATGTTTCTTCGGCGATTTTTTATTTTTTTTCTTGTCGATATTAAATAAATCATCATCTCCATTCATGTCAGTGGGTATTAAGCAATAGTCGTGATCAGATTCACAAACATGTTTCCTAATTGGTACTAATGGCGGTGTCTTTTCTTTATGTTTCTCAACCTTTGCCTGATACTTTTTGAAATTATCCCATATATCTAATACTTGTTGGTCATTTGGCTTTTCTTCAAGAGTCTCGGATTTAACTTCACCCTTTGATATCACTTCACCATCTATATTATTTATGGCCTCACTTTCCAATTTTGGTACTGCTATTTCACTTGTATCTTCAAGTTTGTGAACTTTTGTAACTGGTGGGAGACCACTGTCCGATTCATCACTACTATCACTTTCAGAAAGATTTAATGCTGGCAAATTCACATCAAGTAGAAGAGCATCTTTCTCTTTTAATTTCTTCTTTCTCTTTTCCTTTTTAGTCAATGGCTCTGTACCAGACTCAGTCTTGATTTCAGAAGATCCAGTGACCTCTTTAGGTTTATTATTCACTAAATCGACAACAGTAATAGGATCTTTAGATGCTTCTGTTAATACTTCACCAAGTGTGTGCTTATTGGCATTTAGTTCCTCAGATAACAATTTCTTTTTATGTTCGTCCAAATGTTTAGATAGCAGCTTTTTTGATACAAACTTTTCTGTGCAATTTTCTTCTGTACAAACATGAGGACATTCACCAGAGTGAAATCTTTTATGAACTTTTAAATACACAGCCTTGGTAAATTGCAAACTACATTCTTCACAAGCAAATACTGCTGGTGGTGTGCAGAAGTGATAAACATGGGGCCACTTTTTCTGCATACATTTCTTACACATAACACTTTCAGTGCCATGTTTCCAAAACAAGTGGTTAGTTATATCAGGTTTGTTCCTATATGCAATACCACATCTATAACATAAATGGTGTAGTTTATGCTTCCAAACATGGTTAGAAAGACGTGCTTGATTGTGACACAATTCCAGACATACATCACAGGTGTGGTGAATCTTCCGCAAGTGTACCATCAATCTAAACTGAGATGGAATTGCATCTACATTGCATAAACAACATCTAAATTTAATTTCATACTCAGAATCATATGTTCCAGGGCATAAATGACATATTAATTCACTATAACTATAAAAATTAGACTTACACATCACACACAGTAAGATAGTTTTTTGATGCATTTTGCGATTATGTAAATAGAGATCTTTATGGATAGCAGTTTTAAAATAACACTGAAAACATTCAAACATATAGTCATATTGTACATTCTCACACTTATCTACACTATCATAAGAGTCCAAGTTTATATAAAGGGAGTTTAGTTCTGGCGCACTTGTAATCAACTTAGTTGTGATAGTCTCTGGCATCAGTTCTTCAGCTGTGATACTGTCTACTGTGGCTCTGAACCGGTGCTGTGCTACCATGTGCAACGCAAGCTGCTCACAGTTTACTGCAATCTTACGTACATGGTTGCAATATATGCAATTAATAACTGTTGATGACAAGAAAACTTTCAGTAGGTCCTTGAGTGCATATTTATCTAAGGGTTTGTTTAATGATATTTCTGTTACAGGAATAGAAGGTTCTTCTACAATTGGTTCAGCAGGTATATCCTGTAATATTGTTGGTTCAGTCTTTATTTCTGTGTCTATATCCATGTTGTCGTCATCTACTTGGATATTTTCTTCTGATGTGTTTAGCGTTTCATCATTTACATGTGAAAGTGGCAATGGAGGCTCAGTCGGCGTAACTTCGACCGGTGGTTCTTCAATTGGTTTATCATTTTCAGGTTGTGTTGTGTTATTTTCATCAACTGTTAGTTTTTCTCTTTCCTCATCACTGTCAGATGAATAATCACTAGATGAATCTTTATCTAAAAGTTCTTTAGGTAGTCTCACTGTTAATTTTGGTACTCTATTCAATGTATTGATGTCTTCTAGTTTGTTATCATAAATAGTTGTTTTCACATAATTATCAGGTTTGGGTTCAGGCGTATTTAAAGCTGAATCTACATTATTATTAAGTAGAGTTTTTAATGTGGTTTCTTTGTTATTTTCAATTATAGTGGTTTTAACAAAAGGACTATCAGCTCTATCACATATTGTCATTTTAATTGAAGGGGGTTTTGCCTGCCCCACAGGTTCAGGTGGACATTCTTTCTCATACCGTTTTGGTGGTCTTCGGTAACGAGATGGGGGTTTATGGACCTTTTGTTGTCCAATTGTTGGATCAACTGTTGAATTAATAATAACAGGTGACTTTGCATTGTTTAGGCTTAATTTTAACTTTATACCACCCTCTTTTTCAACTGGAATACAAACTTTTTCCTCAGTTTTATTAATCAGAGGCTCCTGTACAGGTTCATGGATCTCATCTGAAACCTGTGAATCACTGTCTTCTGAATGTTCTAAACTGTCATCACCACCATTAGGTATAACATTCTTATTTCTATCTGGGCTGAAAGCGTTTTGAGGAATTGGACTTGATGTAAACTTAGTGTCAGGACTTTCCAAGTCCATCCTCGAATCCACTGTATTTGTTGTTTCTTTACAATTTAGAGCGGAACTATCTGAACTAATACTTGTGTCACTTACTAATGGTTCAACAACTGGTGTATCCAGAGCTGGCACTGTCATGTGTGTTGAAGACGTCACAGTCTCTTGCCTATTCTCACTAATGTCTTTTCTATCACAAACAAACTTCGCAGTTTCTTTAACTAATTTTGTTGATACATTCTCTATACTTGTGATCCCATTAGTAGTAACTTCATTGTAATATTTTTGTTTCTGACTACTAGTCTTAGCAGCGTTTTTACTAATAAGAACAGGCACAGGCTTTGGTTTAACATTATTACAATCGTGATTATAAAAGTCATCTTGTTCACTGCAGATTTCATTACACGCACAGCACATTATATAGTAACTTTCTTTATAAACCTTGAGGAATTCTTCTCTGCTATCATAATTAAACTGCTTGACATGATGCTTATTTGTTAGATGTAATGAGAGTTTCTCTGCCTTTGAAAACATTCCTAAACAAAATAAACAGATGTGCCTATTGTGTACTACTCTCATGTGCAAAAAGAGATTCCAATTCTCATAATATTTTCCACATGCTGAACACAAATAAACTTTCCTGGTTACTCTTGAAGGACCTTTTTTATCAGTGCCACTCGGACACGGAGCTGCCTCAGGACTCAATGCAGGCTCATTAGCTTGAGCACGACACACTTTCTGGTGTTCCTTTAACATTGCCAACGTCTTAAATGACATGGAACTACACTTTCGACACTTAAACTTCACCATAGGTTGCAAGCCCAAACTTTGAGCATATTCCTTCAACTGGGCTCCTTTTTCTGTTTTAACCTTTTTGTACTGTAACAGTTGGCTTTTGGGAACAAGTCGAGGCACAGGTTTATCTCTTTCATTGTTAAGATCACTTCCAGCTGATGAAACATTATGAAATTGGTTACGGTCTACTTGCTTAGGTATAAGTTTGGGCACTCTCGGCACTGAGTTGACACTAGTGGTGCTATCACAACTCTTGTTCACTGAAAGTTTTCTCTTCTTGCTTGGATTGTAATATTGAAGAGAGTTATCTACGAAAGGCCTCTTTCCAAGATGTATTTTTAGTGGATTTATTCGTTTTTTGAACTTGTCTTCACTCAAAGCGTCGGCAGGCTGCCGATACTGATCGTTGGACTCGTCAGGCGGACTAGACGGCTCTCCAATGAAATCGTGACCATTCGTAGTTGATTTTGGAGGGCGTTCGCCGTGTAAATTAGTCAATGAAGTTGCAGTGTTTTTATCATCTTTCGTATTGACATTATTACCATCTTCCATAGTTTTCTGGAAAAATAAAAACACGTGCTTTTGACTACTAGGAAACAAAAGACGCTCTAACAAGAGGAAATCGAAACATGATTTGAATTATCATCGCATCAACAATAATATAAATATACGCAAAGTACCTCGGAAATCGTCCGTCCAGCACGAGTGCAAGAATAAAGATTGGTTTCCATGCATTCGTTTGATCAGAATAATCCTTACATCAGGCTTAGTATGAAGCAGCCGCGGCCTGATCATTCCCGTAAAATGGCGTCACTTCGCACAGCGAGGAATAGTGATATCAGAAGCGTTTTGATATATTTGTAGCACTCAATGCACAGTTCACAAACATTTTTAAGGCTTTAAACGTCTTAAATTATCATCAACAAAACTAAATTAACCCCAATATATTGTTTATTTCCAAACACATTATCGAAAACCGTAGCATATTACGAGAAGCTAATTCATGAACCATAAACTATTCTTTTTATTTCTTAAAATTTACTTTTTTAATTTATCTGATCTGGCTTGGCACCAATAAGAACACGTGGTTTTAACCATAGAGATTGTAGTTACAAATAATTAATGCATTAAAAGAAATAAATACCTATATTTTTTGTAATTATAAGATATTAAAATTGATGTAAATGTGGGAATTAGTTACGAAAATTTAGGAAAATACTAATGTTTATTGAGAATGTATCCGAATTTTTCTTAAACTTTACTTTCATAGCAACTAGTGACAGAATAGAATCGATTAACTATCATTTTAATCTACTAACCGGGTAAACGTACATCGGTGACTGACTTCAAAAGGTATTCGAATCGAATGTATGGTATGATGAGCAACGCCTTTATTGTTTGTTAACCGTTTTTAAATTAGAAGTAAAATAAAATAATGAACGATAATTAGTTCAAATCATGTTCCGTAGTTTTCTTAAATTAAAATTACTGTAAGTATATCTACTTACAGTAATTAAGCTGTATCCCTACAGCTAGGAAGTTTACTACTTTCGCAATCTGAATTTTTCCAATTACAATTGTTCTAATGGGAAAAAAATACAGTTTGCCAAAGTGTCTAAAAAACGCATTATATGGATAGGAAATATTTAAAAATTATAGTAAACTTAAATAATTGAATAATATCCTAAAGAGAACTTCATGACATTATTTAGATAACGTAGAACGTTAACACTCTATGAGTGAACAGTCAAAGTACATTAAATACTCTCAGATCAAATAATAAAAGGTAGATAACGCACCGCCTTGTTCTTGTTGAAGCAGAAAAAAGGCGCGTAGTTCCAAGTAAACACACGCGATATGCACTAACTATGCTATAAACTACGCTACTTTTCGTCAATATCGTACAAGTATCGACAACTATACGATACTGACGAAAAGTAGCGTAGTTTATAGCATAGTTAGTGCGTTTCGCGTGTATAATATAATAAAATTAAATAAAAACAGTATTTTAATAAAAATATATGATGGACAATTTCGGTCATAGCAATGGAAAATTAAGTGTTTCATTATTTCTGTTTCTTAATTAAATAGTTTAAGTATAACTATAACTTATTTGTTTTATTTATTGTTCTTATGTTAATATATTTGGCGTGTTTCGACTTTTGTACCAAGTAGGCATAATTTTGTATACTTTTTTTTGTATAAAGACATAAATATTATACACACAGGCTTGTTATACATGTTAAATGTTCGTGCACGCAAATGTTTGTCTTGAGCGGAACAGAACCCGCGAACTTTGGCGTTGCAGTTCGTTGCCAGAACCACTACCTATTCTATTCTAGTGTGAGATTACGATAGAATGTATAATTAAATATTATAAAACCTGATATAATATCGACCTAATAACGTGATAATATAGTTATTAAACTTACAAATGATGACATTATTCTAATATTAATAACACAATTCACGGCCGTCTAGTACCAAGCTAGGCAGAGCCTATACTATGGTTACCAAACTGCAAAGAAACAATTATACCTATACATATTTCTAAATACAAACAGATCATAGACTAGCTGGCCCACGCAACTTCGTTTGCGCCTCCTATTGCCCGTAGCGTAACAATTTTCCCCCGTTTTCGAAACATTCTTCATTAGTGCTCCGCTCCTATTTGTCTTAGCGTGATGATATTTAGCCCATAGCCTTCCTCGATAAATGTACTATCCAACATTGAAAGAATTTTTCAAATCGGACCAGCGGTTCCTGAGATTAGCGCGTTCAAACAAACAAACAAACAAACTCTTCAGCTTTATAATATTAGTATAGATAAATAACACTCACAGAACAAAAGATACCATCTGATTTGTGTGAGCACCACACAAATATTCGTCCTGGATGGGAGTCGAAACCATGACCTCTGGTATAACAGTCATGATCACTAATCACTTACTAGGCTTACAGGCCAGCCCCTAGCCAGTTTGACATTCTACAAACATTACCGTCAGTAGAAAATTAACAAATGTATGGGAATGACATCTTTATTTTATGTATGGAAAGCATAAGCAGAATCCAAGAGTGCTGGTCACCACACTCATTACGAATGCAGACAATGCAACAATGCAGCATGGTGACCATGACGGCCTAGTGATGCTTCTGCATCACTGGGCCTCCATCGCCATCTCTAACTTAAATAACGTGGTCAAAACAAAATATTTGTCAATAAGACAAGAAAATAGAGGTGTTAGCGATGGTAGAAAGAGATGCGACGTGAAACACTTGCATTCTGGCAAAGGGGGCTGATCTGGAGTCGAGATTGTGGTGACGGAAAACTCGTTTCGGTTTCGTCACAAAAAAAATACAATTCATCTTCCTAATTAAAAGAATTATATGTTTAGAATTTTTTAACTACATTACAATTATTGGTAGTTTACTAACGATTAATAATTATTATGATTACATTGAGCATAATTTTTAAACATTTCACAAATGAATTTAATTTGAGCTAACGAATTATTTTTATTTTTAACCGGCTTCAAAAAAAGAGGAGGTTCTCAATTCGACAGTATTTTTTTATGTTTGTTACCTCAGTACTTTCGACTGGGTAAACCGATTTTGATGTTTTTTATTTGAAAGCTGGTACTATCGGTGTGGTCCCATTTCAATTTGATCCAGTTCTTGAAGTTGTTTATTTTTTGACAAAATTTTAATTATTTATTCGTATCTATAATTAGCTGCGTAGTAGCTTATGAATCGGATACTGTTTATTATTTTATTTATTTGGTAATGGTCTGTATATATTTACTTTTATAGATAATGAGAAATATGTTGTGAAGCGCTCTTCTATGTTTCGAAGAAGTAAGTTCCTTAGGTACTTTGTTTGTCTGTTACTTGATGGAGGATTAAAAATGTATTTATCTTGCAAATAGTTTTGAGTCGTATAGGAGTAGGTCACATCTTACACACGGCTCTCTTATTCCAAATTAAACAGAGCACGGGCTATAGCACAGTAGAGGTAGAAGGCGAACATCGTGTACTACAAGTAAAGTTATAACTAAAATAATAACCGACTTCAAGCCTTCTTGAAGTCGGTTATTATTTTAGTATAGTATAGTAAGGAGTAGCTCCTAAGAATTTCGAAGGTACCCTGGATTTCTTTTGGCTGCCATCATCAGATCTTAGTGTCCTTATCATTACTACAGGTACTACATTTGGGATATCTTCTTTCCATTAAAAAAAGAATCATTAAGTCGGTTCATAAACGACAAAGTTATCCGTGAACATACATAAAAAAAAATATAACTAACTATATACGGTTGAATTGAGAACCTCCTTCTTTTTTGAAATCGGGTAAAAAATATAAGAGACTGGTTGGATGTTGAAGGCACAGATGCATTAACTCGCATGAGTCATGACTGAAGACAAGGGAGAAGATACGTACAGACATGTGGTGGCTGACCTCCGTAATGAAGATGGTACTTGAAGAGGAAGAAAGCTTATGGTAACCAAACTGCTGATAAGCAAACTTATATATTTCTAAATACAATCAGACACAGAAATCACCGTGCTCATCAATTTATTATTTGTCCTAAATGGATCTCGAACTCACGACCTCCGGTTTAGCAGTCAGAGTCACTAACCACTGCACTAACAGGCCTGGTATGGTTCTTAAGAATCATAAATTAAATTGTTTATTTTGACCAGTGACACAGTTGCCATGGGAGGTCTTTACAACACAAATGAAGAACAGACTTAAAACAACAACTTGTGGCTCACACAAAGTGTTGCCCCATTCGGGAATTGAATCCGCAACACTCAGTGCAGTAGGAAGCGATAAGGCGCCTGCTTTAACCATTATGCCATCCGTATAGTAAAAAATATTTCTAAAAACGTGAGCAGTTGTAGCAACTTCCAGTGAATAATGAAAACAATGTTAACAAAAAAAACATTTATTGTTAAAACTTTATAACCGAGGGACCGTACACAGTATGGCTTCATACTGAGTTACTTCTTTTTACTGAGTTTCTTAAAGTTTATTAAAATAATAGACCAACTCAAAATATTTTTATTTCATCATTATTTACAACTTAGGAAGTCGTATATCAACACACAAAATTGCAGCATAGCAATAATCTCTTTTGCCAAATATTTAAAATAAACGTATCTGTGTACATATTATAAATGTATGTGTTCATCTATAACCGCCTGTTTCCAGAGGGAAGGGTCCCTTAAGCTGAATGGAGAAACAAACCCCTGGCCACTTTTTCTTAACTAAAATATATACAGATAGATCATAATTGAACAAACCTTAAGTCTTTGACTTTCAAGGTAATCCTGTAATCTAATCCTCATTTTGGCGGTATTCGTTGAACTGAGTAGTAAATTAAAAATCGACACTTATTTACACTTGGTTAAAAAGCTCACAAACACATAAAACTTTTTTTCGTTCACATTTCATAAAATTATATTTATTTATCCGCTCTCACTCACTGATTTTAATATTTTATTTACATTATTGAAAATTGACTAGTCCAGTGGACTTGTTCAAGTGAAAGTCGGAGTCAGACTGACCCACGTTGTGTTTAACCGACTGGAAAGCTGGCGCGTTCAGGTAGTTATTCTCGGGTAGGGGATGGTGCGAGTTTACACCTTATTGTCACTTGTATAGAATATTCTTTTGTTATTGTTTTGTAAAAGCCGGCCAGTTGAATTAGCAAACGACATTTGTTACATATACTAGATAAAAAAAATGTTATCTAAAGTTCAGACAAACCCTTTTGAAGTTGTCTTAGATAAAGTACTAAATATATTTCTAGAAATTATTAAATACCACGTGATGTTATTTTAAGGTTTAATGTGTATCGAGTTATTGTTCTAGTAAGTAAACTGATTATAAATATATAAATTCACATCATCGTCATCAATCCTTTAACAGTCCATAGCTGGACACTGGACAGAGCCCTTCCTTAAAAATAAGGTTTTTGCCTAATATACCACGTTGGCCAGACGGGTTTGTATACACAGACACGTATTTAAATTTTGAAGGTGAACGAAAATAGGTGAAGCCCTTTTAGATATTTAAAAATTAAAAAAACTTTATTGTATACCAGGTAACTAGAAATAGGTAAATGGGTAGAATTGGCGGACTTATCGCCCTCGAAGCGGTCTAACAGGCAACCATGAGCTGCATGAGATGGAAAGACAAGTTTATTTTAAGCTTCCCTTCTTTGTGCAGTGATGTTTTCTTACGTATTTAGTTCCAGTCGCCACAGTCATGGGAATATAGTATAGACGGTGACACGGTATGTATACTCTAAGACGGTGACACTTAGCATTATCTATAATAGTTATGTATAATATTTGAAAATATTTACGTATGTTTATCGAGCTACATGGTGTGAAGTTTAATCAATATTATAATTATACAAGATTAATTATTCATTACTATATTTAGTTAAGTTATAATCGCAAAGTTAATTTGTCAAAATGAATACCATATTTGTTTATAACGAGGGAAGGTCATTAAAATATTAGTTAATCATGACATTAGGTTACCATGATTGATATCAAACCGTACGTCGAAAGACAATCGCCTTATCTATCAGTGACTCAGCGGGTACACAAGGCTGCGCATGCATCGTAAGTGCGTCCACCGAGAGGTACGCATGGGAAAGGAGTTTTTTAAGACACTCGAGAATAAACTTTAAATCTAATGAACTATGTATTTTACATACATAATTGAACAGGATAAAAATGCTCGCGTGGCCTGGGGCAGTGTGGCCACTTTATGACAATAGCTGTAAAGTCTATTGTCGAGTATCTTGAAAAAAATACTATCCGCTGCGCTCCTTATTATCTGCGTCGACGACCGACGTAGACCCTAATTCATACTTATGTACATTCATTGCATTTCGAGAAGTATTTTGCCAATCTGTTGTAATATTTTAAATGTGAATTATCATCATATATTTATAGGTAGGCTAAAATCGCTATAGATCACTTAGGTATATCTTAATTTTCATTAAAGACTATCCGGAAGCCATAAAGTCCTTAACAGCCCCTTTCGATGATGAGTAATGATGACGAATATACGTCCCGAGTGGCTTTTAATCATGATTAACTGAGTAAAGGATAATAATCTTGTCATGAACTCGAGCAGAGTGGTATACCATGCGATTTTAGTCTGGCTGACTCCGACACGACACACCACCCTGCAGTAAACCTCCGTGGAGTGACGGCCCTAGAGTGTTTTCACACGCAAAGGAAATAGTAACCAGACTGATAAACGTAAACTACATAATATATTAATATTTAGTCCCTATATTAAAGGAAAAAAATACCTAAAACAAGGATTTTTTATCCTAAAAGCAATTTATGATAAGTTTTATTGCGTTCATTTGCAACGAAGAGCCGTTGCGATCTTCACACTGTTTTCACCGTTTGCGCATTCTTCAAACACTTAAAATATTCTTCACCGATCAAGCTGGTATTTTGAAATGGATCAACATGCTACAAAGACTGTTATTTCTTTTTAAAATTTTGTTTCTCACTTCTAATCAAGACAAACACATTGTGCCACGGTGAAACGCGACATGGCACAGCTACATTTTTATAAATCTAAATCTGTTTCAGTAACTCGATCTTTCAATGTGCAAATACCGTTTGGTAATAGGTAAACCGTTTGTAGGAAGATTTTTATGATCATTTTAGGTAAAATACATTTAAAAAAAAAGACAGGGAGACAACTGACTTTTACAAAACAAAAGATTTAACAATAAAAGTGAACACAATAAAGTAATTATTATCGCCAGCCAGTACGCACTACCTGAGTTCTTCAGAGTTTTGGAGTTGACTTCACCTAGAACGAGGAACAGTTTGAATTCGACTTTTAATGTAGTAACATTACCTGTTTACGAAAATCAATATTGTATTAAATAAAAAAAAGTGAAAATCATCAATCTATAAAGTTTTGTGTGACTGTGAATTTTATGTTAGGTTTGTGTGTTTGTGATTTGTGAATTTTGTGAAACTACTTGATCCAACACGTACTTATCTACACATAAGTTACTAATATGCAGCCAGACAAGAAAAAAATTGAGGATGTCTTCAGGTTAGTTTCCCCAAAAATGCAAAGTGAACCCATTAGTTATAATCACATTGAACTGTTCCTATAACATCATAAATCAACTAAAAATAAACAAGCAATAGATCCATCCACTTATAACCATTTCGATACAAATGTGTTCAGAAAAGACATGTTAAATATATTCCTATTAATATTACAAATGAGAAAGTTTATAAGAATGTATAAAAGTTTGTTACTCTTTCACGCAAAAACGGATATAAAAAACGAATTGGACGGATTTAGATGAAACTTAATAACACATAGAAATATAGCTAATACATCTGAACTAACCGGCAAAATCTATTAAATAATTAGGCATCCATTAATTATGCGAGACGTTTTTACGATATTGTGATGTCGATGTTCTTATGCCAACCTAGACCTACGGATTAGCGTGTTATCCATGGCACGAAGGGCCTCCAAAATACAAGAAAAACATAGTACAGTTAACAAAGACAACATCGATATTAGAAACCAACATAAATGTACAGCGTTTTAATAAAGGACCTTATTTTTTTTAACAATGCTTTAAATTGGTACTTTGTTTTTTGTTATCAATAAAATTATACCTTATTAAAAGAGGAGACGACTACCATTCTAGTTGGGAACTCTTCAAGTCAATATTATTTTTAAATTAATATTTTGTTTTAACTTAATTAATCTCCCTGATTATCATCATTATCAGCCCGTTGCGGTCCGGTCCATTGTTTTTTCTTTTTTTAAATGACAACTACTACATTAGGAATATACATCCTGTGTCGCAGGGACTTTACAAACATACATGAAGCGGAACCCAAAGAATACCCAGACTCAGAACAAAGTGTTGTCCTATGTCGGATTTGAATCCGCTTAAACCACTAGGCCAACCGTTAAGCTCGGTTGGTAGTGTGGGGTCTCCTCTGGCCAGATGGCGTGACGGCTTGCGTGATCTCCCTGAAAACGGTAAAATTATCTGACTCCACAGGCCATTGCCAATTGTACTCCCAGAAACTAAAGATGTGTTGAGAAATTTTCGAGTTAAGTAAGGTGTTTAATGAAAACTGCTTTTTTATGTATGAGCCTGCCAAAGTCAATTTAATCTGCCTGATGGAAAGCATTACATAATCCAAGAGTGGTGGTCACCATACTCATTGCGAATGTAGACAATGTAACAATGCAGCATGGTGACCCACACTTGTTATAGTGTATCTCTTTATCAATAAATTGATGCACGAATGGCGCAGTGGTTAATGTGGTCTACTTGCCGCTACCTACTGCGCTACGTATTGTAGGTTCGATCCTAACATGGGAGAATACATTGAACGAATATCAATTTTCTCAGGAACGCGAGGAGGTATCAAGATGAAATTAAAATCAAATACTAAGGTTTGTTCTGTTTCTGTATGACATTTTTAATTTAGTAAAATAATAATTGTACATTGTATCAAATTGCGAAAATAGTCAATGGTTTTATCTATACTAGTATTATAAACGCAGAGGCGAATTAACCCTAAGGCAAAGTAGGCACGTGCCTAGGGGCGCGAGGTTGCTTAGGGGCGCACGCGCAAATTTTCTTAACATAGCAAAAATATATGCCTCACATATTAAAGAAAAATTAGCACTACTTCTAGTTCGACTAGCCTAGTGCTGTTTCCATACAAAAATGTAGTAGCTACAACTGCAGCTATAGTTAAGATTACTCAATAAGTTTTAGTAAGACCAGATTTGGCTACTGATAGGCGTATGGTGCACCGGAGTGGGCGGTGGCTCCGACCGCGAACAATAAGGTGTGGACAGGGCGGCAGTATAGGACAAATTGCAGGAGGAATTGCGCCTGTAACAATTTGCGTGCTTTCCATCATGCCATCCTGAGCGTGGTCACATGACGGGTTTCACTGTCTATCCGCCACAAAGGTCTACCGCGAGTAAGGTGATGTAAGTGTGGACCGGACGTCGCCTCAATAAGAGTTTTTTTTTACCACGGGTGGTGCCCATGCTTATGAAAAGTAGACTCTAGGAGTAGTCTAGCTGAGCTGTCATCTACACAAGTAGTTCCGCAAGGGTCAGTGTTAAGACTCCTACACACTATGCCGGTCGCCTGAGCATCGGGTATGTCGTCAACAAGCCCGGCGGCAAAACTGGAATCTAATTGAACTGTTTGCCGTGCAAAGTAGCTACAGACCGAAAAATTATGTGACGGAGCCGGCGTGGTGGCCTTATTAGGCATGCTAAAACGTTTCCGGGAATCCGCTTATAGGATTCGTTACAAGTGTTTAGGGCCGTTCCTGTGGAATATCAGCTATGACTGAGTAAGTGCCTTTTTTGATGGTGTCGCCGTCTCGAGCTACGCGGAAGACATGGTCATGACGGCGTGGGGAAAGGTGCACTGTGAGACAACTCTAACTGCCACGACCATGATTGCTAATGTTCTAGGGTGGATCCAGTTTCAGGGTGGCTTTCTGCGATCTTGTTATTGCGTGGACCTCGAAAGGAGGCACCTGAAGCTAGTATTGTCTCGGAATCCTGCAACTCAAGAAATCGACGATCCAAAATTTCAACTCCACGGGGTCCTGGTTGAGGAGCAAAGGGAAAGATTTAAGCAACCAAGCGACAGGCAGGCGGCGGTAAGATCCGTAATGAAAGATTTGAACGGGAGGAAACACAGAACTCTCTCATACCGGCTGACGCAGGTTTTCAGTGAGAAAGGATGCTTCGAAATCAGCCGAGTCTGATCTGCACGGTGCCAACTATACTGGTGCGATAGATGAACCCATCTATTGCATCAAAAAAGAACGGCCCGGATGTTTAAATAAAGCTGCCATCTTCTATATCCGGGAAAATTTACGCACTATGTGGCTAAAGTCTGCTCGATTCCGATACACCGCAAATCCGTGTAATAACGGCTCAAGAGGGTCTCACACGTAAAAATAATATAGTAAAGATAATAATATGCCAACTGCCAAGATAGTTAAATTATATACGAGTATGTATTTGGATGCTAGAATTATGGGAGGGGGAGGGCGCTGATGGGATGGTTGCCTAGGGTGCTCTTGATACTTAATCCGCCTCTGTATAAACGCGAAAGTCTGTAAGTATGGATGGATGGATGGATGTTTGTTACTCTTTCACGCAAAAACTATTGAACGGATTTGCATGAAACTTTACAGTAATATAGCTTATACATCAGAATAACGTATAGGCTACTATTTGCCGCGATAACCGACATATACGCGGGCAGAGCCGCGGGCAATCACCAATAGAGAATAAATAAACTTGTCCCTACCTAATAATTTAAAGACAATGAAAGTATTTTATTATGAACTCAGTAATCTTGTCTCCAGTTTTAACTGATAAGGTTATATCATTAGTGCCCTTCACAACTTCACACGCACAGTAAGAATCTAAGGTAACAGCACGCGCTGTTCTATTGTACCGAACTACGAACTAAACGTCGACGTTATTACGGAGTATTTACGTTACAAATACAAACTATATAATATAAAAACTAAAAAAAATACTTGAAATTTTTTACTTACTATAACTATCTATAAACACACAATTCCAACAAATTTCTTGGTGCATCATAATTGTAAAACAAATTAGTATGTTTAAATCGATTATTAAAACATCGACTAAAAATGAATAGTAGCTTCGTTTACAACCTCAGATATTTTTTGCAAATTTGTCAAAAGCTCTTCGTGAAGTGAGTGAGGGTGTACAGTTTTTATCATTTTGTTTCTAAAGGTTTTATTTTTTTGCGTTTGTTATGTAGACAATGCAGATTCAAGATGATGTCTGATCAGTTCAGGAAGGTAGAACCATATTCACCGAAATCTTCACCAAGAGGTGGGAGGTCGCCAGTGGTTTCTCGTCAAGATTCCTCCGGAACACTCAAAACCACCATCTCCTTGGGCAAGAACCCGTCCATAGTGCACAGTGGACCATTTTATTTGATGAAAGAACCTCCAGGTATGGTCTTTTTCATTATTGTAGAACATTACACATCAATTATTTAACTTATTAATTTTAGTCTTCTTAAATTGCTTCAAATAACATCTTTTTTCTCCAGGAGAATGCGAGACAACAGGGGCGACTAATTTGATGGCCTATTATGGTCTTGAGCACTCGTATAGTAAATTTAATGGTAAAAAGCTGAAAGAATCCTTGTCGTCGTTCCTTCCTAATCTACCTGGGATTCTTGATGGCCCTGGTCAGGAAGACAATAGCACTTTAGGGTCGGTAATAGCTAAGAGACCTATAGGTGGTAAAGAGTTGCTGCCACTCACGAGTGCCCAGCTGGCTGGATTCAGACTGCACCCGGGACCACTGCCGGAACAGTATCGTTACGTTAGTTCAACACCACCAAAGAGACACAAGACCAAACATAAGAAGCATAATAAGCACAAGGACGGAGTACCTCCTGGACAAGAAACTCCATTGCAAGGTAACTGTATGGTTTTTGTTTTATTTTTACATTTTAATAATTGCTTTTATAGGTTATTTACCAGCTGATGAAAAATTTAAGGCAGATGCCACTTAAGAACTTGTTTTTTTTTAAAAAAAACCTTATTAGTATTATTAACATTTTATGGAATCAATTGGATGTCCATGAATTTGCTTATTCTGTTGTACATTGTTTGACAAACTAAGGGAAAGTACTTACTTCTTTTATATCAGCTAAACCCCTTTGACTATAGATATAACCTATAAGTCTTGACATAGTACTGCATATAATACTAATCAATCATCAAACCTACATAAACTCTTTGCCAGGATAGTGTGTGATATTTAATTTGTTACTTCAAACTTTTAATATGAGGATCAATAGAATGCATGGTTGACCTACTGGTTTAAGCGGTTGCAACTCTGCTTTCTGCTCCACTGAACGTTGTGAACATTTTGTAATTGTTGTTCTGAGTCTGGGTGTTCTTTGTGACCATTTCATGATGTTTGTGAAGTCCAACATGACACAGGTGTATATTCTTTATGTAAGAGTCGACTTTTTGTAAAAAAATAATATGTTGCTTGTTGTACCTTGTTGGTATTGGCCTAATAAGGTCGGTTGATAGTCGCACCCCTATTCATCCCATGGGTTTTGTAAGAAGCAACTAAGAGAGCAAAGTATGCAGGACATCATCACTGCAAAGTAAAACTTAAAACCTATACCAACCTCTCTGGCCAGCATAGTGAAGAAGGCTATAATCTCCTTCCTAAGAAGGCCCTCTGTCCACAGTAGACTGTTAAAGGGCTGTGATGATGCATACTAAGTAAGCAAAACTAGACTATACTAGAAGCACGCTATGATGGCCGTTTTGACATATTACAAAAGTGATTTGAAATGTCAATTAAAAAGGTTTAATTTTATGACTAACTGCACATCACTATTGCCAATAAAGAACAACAATTTGCTCCTTCAAATGTAATTACTAATAATACACAAGACACGTCAAACCAGCCATCATAGCGTGCTCCTAGTATAGTCTATGTAGGGCATATAAACATGTTCTTTATACAAAAGTCTGTCACCTAAACAATTCCATATTTTTAACTCAAAGTGACTTGAGAGTGAAAAGAAAAAACTTTACTCCCAAAAGCCGAGAGTCTTTTTTTCTCTATTGTAGACAATAGTCCTAGTGAAGTTAGGTTAGGTAGCCGCAGAGGCGTCTGTAGCCCGTGAAGCACCCGTGTGCAATCACGCCTTCTTTACTCGCCTTACTCTAGCGCCCTTTAATAAGGGGTAACGCCCTTTAGTAAACCTTTAAAGCACCCTGCGTTATAGGTAAAGACGCCCCTATGGGTAGGTATGTACATTATGGGGCAGACTATTAACTACTAGCTTTTGCCCTCGGCTCCGCCCATTTATATATCGGTTATCCCAGTAAAGAGTAGCCTATGTTCTTCCTCAAAGTATCTTTATACCAAACTAGCTTTAGCACACGGCTTCGCTGACGCAGACAATCATCCCCTGATTTACCCCCTTAGGAGTGGAATTTCAAAATTCCCTTCTTAGTGCTCACTTACGTAATATAAAGAACCTACATGCAAAATTTCAAGATTCTAGGTTCAGCGGTTTGGGCTGTGCGTTGATCTCTCAGTCACCTTCCTCTTTTATATATATAGATTTCATTGAAATTGATGCAGCAGTTAGTTTTGAAAGCCTAACAGATGGACAGAGTTACTTTCGAATTCATAATATTAATATGAATACTTAAATGTAAATAGTCATGGAAATCAACACCTTCATGCCATGGCAGTGTGCCTGCATGATGCTCAAGCAATTCTCCCTGAAATCATCTTGGATATGTAATCATTTTCAGTTGAGACAAACAAAAACGTTAAATTAGGGTAGGGAAATTAATACAGTGAGAATGATGAGGGATGCCGCTGGCTTCAAATTTTAAACCAGTATTGGTTTTTATTACACCACAGGGCTCTGTGGTGTTCCTTGGGAGAGGCCTATGTCCAGCAGTGGACTGCAACATTCTGATGATGATGATCGGTTTTTCAGTAGTTTAGAGAGGCTTTCTTTGGTTAGTCATAAGTCTGTCCTGTGATTTTTAGGGTGTGAATAAGACAGTATCACAAATAAGACAGCAATAAAACCATAGACGTAAAGTAACAATAAAATAATTTACTACAAGATATACCTGCCTCGGTGGCGTAGCGGTAGCGTGTGCGACTGCTGTCCTTGAGGTCTCGCGTTCGATTCCCGGGTCGGACCAAGTGTTTGTATGATCTCCAAATATTTGTTTCGAAGTTTGGGTGTTTTCTATGTATTGTATGTATGTATTTACAAAAAAAAAAGTATATATGTATTTATATTAGTTTTCTAGTACCCATAACACAAGCTCTGCTTAGCTTGGGACTAGATAGCGTTCTGTGTTAGATGTCCAAAATATTTATTATATAATATATTTTATTAAATATAAAAATATATAATATAAAAAAAAAATTTTTTAATATCCACAGATTCATCAAACCCAGACACATATGAGAAGAAACACAAAAAGCAAAAGCGTCATGACGACGACAAGGAACGTAAGAAACGGAAAAAAGAAAAGAAAAGAAAAAAACAGAAACACAGCCCTGAGCATGGAGGTCTCACACCTAGCCAGCACCCTATACCTTAGGTGATACCGTAGTCTTAATGCGAAACTATCGAGCCCAAAGAGACTGAATCATAGAGTTTACAATCACATGTATGACCAAAAATAGCTCATTTTACCGTGGGAGAGCCACGCTTCGGCATAAATGGGCCGGCTCGACCGGAGTGATACCACGGCCTCACAGAAAACCGGTGTTAAATAGTGCTTGCGCTGTGTTTCACCGAGTGAGTGAGGATAACGGAGGCCCATAACCCAACCCCTCCCCCTATCTGCACCCTCCCATCCCCCAAAGGCCGGTAACGCACTTGTGACGCCTCTAGTGTTGCATGTGTCCATGGGCGGCGGTAATCGCTTACCATCAGGCGATACGTCTGCTCGTTTGCCCGCCTATAACATTAAAATGATGACCAATTAGCCTGGGTTCAATCAATTCAGTTTTGAAGATGGAATAGTTTTATGAAATGGGCACTTGTTAGTTTGTAAATACCAAAATCAGTTTAGTTTCTAAATGAAGTTATTTTTTACCGACTTCAAAAAAGGAGGAGGTTCTTAATTCGACTGTTTTTTTTATGTTTGTTACCCCAGAACTTTAGACTGGGTGAACCGATTTTGATGATTCTTTTTTTATTTAAAAGCTTAGCTTCCCGTGCGTGGTCCCATTTCAATTTGGTCCAGTTCTTGAATTCGGTTTTTTTGAAGTGAAACTTCTAATGCGACTTCCAACAAGGTTGCGTTAAACGTTTAACGCTACCATGGAGGGGGTGAAAGCACTGTTGCACATTACAAAGTTTCACTTCTGCCGCGCGGAGGGACTCCACGCAATTTTTTTTTTGTAATAGATAGATATTGAATTAAAAATAGGCCAGTGCATATACCGTTTTGAAGTGTGTATCCTTATTAATTAGAAACTAGCTTTTGACCGCGGCTGCGCCCGCGTATATGTCGGTTATCGCGACAAAAAGTAGCCCGTGTCCTTCTCCTAGGTCCAATCTATCTCTACTATATCTAAATCGGTTTAGTCGAGAAAGCGTAACGAACAGTTACTTTCGAATTTATAATATTATTTATTATGGATAGCAAAATTCTGTGTAAATAGTTTATTTTGTATTTATTTGTGTGGTCTAAGGTCAATTTTATTGTGGGCAGACTTAAAGTGGAAAAAGGATCTGCCCCCCTAGCCAAGTTGCAAGCGTTCTTCTTTCTGCAATCGTTAACGCCTAAATTCTCGTGTGTCATTGGCTAATACTTTGTCTAAGATTAGCCAATGTATGGGATGTGCAAGAATTGTTATCTCCATCACTATCTGTGACCGTACTAGCTCTTAGTAGATACGCGTGAAATTAGGATAATCAAGTTATTTTCATAATTTTTTTTCACCTTTTGAACCTTTCTTTTATTGATTCTTTTATGAAAATTATTTCTGTGCACCTCCGATACATAGTGCAACCTTATTCAGTAGTAGCGGAGAGAGATCGGAGCATTGAGACTGAATACTCGTAATATCTCTGGCAGGGGATTACATAACCTGGTAATAAGATTATACTCAGTATAAGGCACTGGAGTAAGTTTAAGTGTGGTGTAGAAGATTGGATTTAAGTTTTTTTTTCAACCACATCGTGTATTTTGTTTCTAAAAAATTATAACACTTTCCTCCAGGCGTATAACATTCTTATTATAATTAGAGATCTGTCACACAGGTGTGAACAGACCCTTACATAGAGATTCTTCAACTTATGCTATACTTTTAACTAAGTCTTTTCTATTTCGTCATCTCTTTGGGCTTGACTCCTAGGTAAATAAGTATTAGTAATATAATACAGTAATTAATATTTTGTTTTACCATTTTGTTAGATATCTTTCATGTTCTGGAAACAAGATTCATTGTAAATATCATCCATACATTTTATTTTTAATTAATTAAGAACTACCATTCTCATAGACGTAATAAATTTGATAGGATGTTATTGGGTTGTTTTATTTTATAATATTTCAATGTTCCTTCGTTCAGTAGTGGACGGCAATAGATTGACTTCATGCAATGCAAGAGTTGTCTCTTCTAAAAAAAAAAAAATCGTTGAAGTATGATAATAAAAATTGTCGCCAAATCTATATTACTTATAATAAAAATGTAACAGGTCCAATTCTGTACATTAAAGATATTTTGAAAATTTTTTTTGGAGGGCTCTCTATTATCGATACTGAAGCCAAAACTTTATTTTTTTTTCATTTTTGTCTGTCTGTCTGTCTGTATCTTGGCCGCGCATCACGCCGAAACTACTGAACGGATTCAAATGAAACTTGGCATGATTTGAGTTCATACTAAGAGGTAGGACATAGGATACTTTTTATCCAGAAATTCAGCACGGTTTCCTGGAGAGAGGGGATGAAAGTCAAAATATGTACTTAGTTGTAATTCAATAACACATAGTCCGATTTCATTCATTCTTTTTTTGCTAGAAAGAAAAAAATAAAAGATACCGGGAAAAGTGTTTGTTTAGTGTCTGCGAGTGTACACTGCCTGTGGGAAGCTGAGACAGATATGTAAATATGGCGGTACGAAGTTCGCCGGGTCAGCTAGTATTACAATATATCAGTCACAGTCTGTCACTGATTAAAAGTGTATGTGGCCGATACATATAATTTTTATGCTCTTGGATCTATGTAGTACTTAGTAGACTATAAAACCTACCTTGAAAAATGTTCTCGTTATACATTTTTAACTAAAACCAGCTGAATTTGTGACTTGGCGACAAATTCCGACAAATTTTCTAAGATCCGGCTGCAGAATCTATACGTTCATCACATACTCAAATTCAAATTTCTACATTCATTTTTGAATAGGGCAATACATTGGTATTAGTTGCCAGTCGGCCGACAAGATACACCTGGCTGATAAGTAGGTGAGGCCGAATAGGCAACAGTACCCATGGCTTTTGAAATTTTCTACTTATGTATGTAGAAAATTTAATATATGTAAGGCTGTAATAGGAACGATATTTTGTATAACAACAATATAACATTTTTTTAGGAAAATTAATTAGTAATTTGTTAATTATAAATATTTGCAGGCACTTGATTGGCAACCTGTTACCAATGTATTGACCCATTCAAAAACGAATGTACTAGTTGAAATTTGAGTTTGGAGTATCAAACGTGATGAATATATATAGATTCTGCAGTCGAATCTTAGACTATAATTATAATTATTAGCGACTGAATTTGAAGGAAACTGATCTTCGGTGGATATCCTAATTGTTTAGATATCCCTGGCTAAACTGGGAAAGTAACAGAGAAGCCCGGGCTGGATCGCCCACATATGAACCTTATAAATACTAATATTTGGCGACAAATTAGCGATTAAATTTTTGTGTTATCAAAACTAAAATCCCCAGTCTTACAGTCAGTTACAGTTACTGTGGGAGAGCGCTTCGGCATGAATGGGCCGGCTTGACCTGAGTGATACCACGGCCTCACAGAAAACCGGTGTGAAATAGTGCTTGCGCTGTTTCACCGAGTGAGTGAGGATACCGGAGGCCCATACCCCAACCCCTCCCTACAAACCTCTCTCCATCCCCGAAAGGCCGGCAACGCACTTGTGACGCCGTGACCGTGACGTGGTGTCCATGTGCGGCGGTTATCGCTTACCATCAGCCGATACGAATGCTCGTTTGCCACCTATTCTATAAAAAAAGTCTGTTATCTTCGTTTCTAGAAAAAATGTAAAGAAGAAATAAAACAAGTACGTTCAGAGCGAAATTTATTCAAAATATTCAAATTTACACAATATTAAGTCTGTTTTCGCTTCATATAAAAAACAAGTTGGTCATTCAGTTAAATTGAAAACAAAATAAATTAGTAATGCAGCCATCGAGATATAATGTATAGAGAAGACGCCACTCATTAGTGCGGTGTTCCATGCAATTGCGGCGCATGCGCCGCACTTCCTTCAGTCGCTTGCTAGCTACACTCTGATGAAGCGGTGGCTTAAGCGTGTGATTGTTTCAATTTAAAAACGTTCTAAAACTCGTGAATTATGCCATTTTGTGTCTTGAGATATTGCACTAATAATACAAGGAATGCGGAGAAAACAAAGGAATAACTTTTCACCAGTAATTAACTAGATATAATTGTTTTAAAATTAAATACGAACAAAATATTTTAAGACGCCATTGTTGCCTCATTCGACATAGAGTACTTAGAGTAAAACATACAGAAGTGATATTTAGGTAGAATTAACTGACGTTAAATGCACAACGTATTTAACGTATTTAATTGGATAAGGAAAAATAAAATGTTGTTAAAAATAGCTTCGTAAATAACCCATAACATTTTTTTTGCAATAATTATATTTAAATTATCATTAAAGTATAATTTAAAAATTGAATATTCGGCTTTTATATTTTATACCTCGATAAATTCTACAAAAAAACTGAAACTGGTAAAGCTATTGAAGTACTATTTACTCAAAGTGAATTTCCTAATAAAGCTTCGTAGGTATAAAGCTATTTATCCGTTCTGCTTTCTTGTTTGGCGCTTACTCTATAAAAGCGAATCTTTGCAACAGTTCGTTGGCCAAAACGCGTAAGCGCCATGAAAATCACGGCGCTTATGACATTTCGCTCGCGAGGAAACTACAGCTCGAATGCGATATAGCGCTGCTTGTTAATACTGTTGGATTAGACTACTAATTATTGTTTGGCTGCGCTGCAGCGCTTTTTAGTTTTAATTCAAATATAAACGGAACATATAATTGGTTTTGAGTGGCTCCTCTAGTACGTAGTACGTAATATCTCGATGAATGCAGCACCAAAATACATACATACATCGTACTTCTTAAATATAATGTTCCTAATTACAAATTATACCGACTACAGGACACCGGGCGGAGGTCGCCAAGAAAGCGTACTGTGGACCAAGTGTCACACCGACTCGATCGTCACGGTGAGCGCGTTCGGCGTTGTGATTGGCCCGCGCTAAAATCTCCACCAATCATAACGCCTGGTCTAAAACGAATTGATGTGAAATAAACACGCACTCGGCCTCTGAACAGTTTCACTCGTCACCGCTTCGTGTCCGAACTGCACTTCTGCACTGCCATCAGGGACGACCCGCAGCGCAAGAATATTCCTTATTGTATTCAACTTAAGAGTTGTTTTTAAAAGATGACATTAATTAATGATAGCGAGTACATACTTAGTACTTTCTTGAACTTTGCAATTAGTATAGTTACTAATTAATACGACTTTCTGTGAGCACTTTTTGCTCATAGGACCTTTACACAAAAACTAATTAATCTATATACTTATAATAAAAATGTAACAGGTCGAATTCTGTATATTAAAGATATTTTGAAAATTTTTTTGGAGGGCTCTCTATAATCGACACTGAAGCCAAAACTGTAATTTTTTTCATTTTTGTCTGTCTGTCCGATTGTCTATCTGTCTGTCTGTCTGTCTGTATCTTGGCCGCGCATCACGCCGAAACTACTGAATGGATTCAAATGAAACTTGGCATGACTTTAGTTCATTCTACGAGGTAGGACATAGGATACTTTTTATCCCGAAATTCAGCACGGTTTCCTGGAGAGAGGGGATGGAAGTCAAAATATGTAATTAGTTGTAATTCAATAACACATAGTCCGATTACATTCATTCTTTTTTTGCTAAAAGAAAAAAAATAAAAGATAACGGGTACAGTGATTTTTTTTGTCCGCGACTGTACACTGCCTGTGGGAAGCTGAGACAAATATGTAAATATGGCGGTACGAAGTTCGTCGGGTCAGCTAGTACAAAATAAAATATATCTTGCGCTGCTTTTCGTCCTTATACAATAATTTTGTAGATATGCCTATTATTCATGTTCTGTCCATAGTGCACATTGAATGTTTTGTATAAATGTAATTTCTCTAATACTAACCAAAGAGTAATTTATTACATTCAAATACCAATTTCTCGATAGCTAACTGCGACCAGTGTTTGAAAATCGGTGGTGTCAACGTATGCAACTGTTCGCAGTTCACTAAGTTGATCATGTTAAATTATTAAAAGAAAGTTATGAAGATTTTATGTAAAATGGCCTATTACCTACAGAGCCTAGTGTGAGTTTATTTGGTCGTAACGCATCGAGTGCGAGTATATGGGAAATAAACTCACACTAGGTCAATCGCTTCTAACGCTGAACATCGCATTACAAAATCTACAGATATACATACACAGACATGTTGCACGCACGCGGTTCGCAAGACCTGGGTTGTAATTCTGTACGACTACTTTAAAAGTAAGGTTTATTTAACATACTCGTCTTTGATTTTCTTTATGGTATGAAGACAAACAAGTAGGCAGGTCACCTGAAGGAAAGTGATTATCGTCACCTATGGACGCCTGCAACTCAAGAGCCGCAAGATTGCTGCCTTTTGAGTCCCATCCTCCCATAGTCAAGGGGAGAAGTGTGTGGGCACTGGTAACCTCACTCTGTGATAAAAAACTAAAGAATTGTCATCGTTTTTATATGGAGCCGTGTAAAACATCGTAAAAAATTAAATTATTTAATTAATTATTATTAAAAAACCTATTTAGTATAAAAAAATGCTTTAATTTCATATTGTATTGTTCAAAAACTAACGAGTATAATTTATGGTGAATCTAAACAAGTTTAAACTTGTTGTACCCGCAAGACGAACATGTTAAAAAACCGTTGGATTCAAGCGCGCAACTACCGCTACCCGCATATCGACAACTATTCATAACTAAAATACACCGTATTCTCGTATTACTAATACATTTTGGTGCGCCATGGCACTGTACGTTAAGTGAGCATCACTAACAACTATATTTATATAAAAGCGAAACTTCCGATTAACTCCTGTACACGAGATACAATACATTTCCTTCACTATTTATTAACCGTTATGAATCGTGAGCACTGTTCGGAATTCAAAATTATAACCAATAACACCATATTTTATTCCTTTAAATACAAACAGCTGTTAGGTGAAAATAAACTCTAACGCGTCGAAATAAGACACATAATAGCATAAATTTTTAGTTACTTTATATTTTTAGCTAGTGTTTAGTATGAAATAAAAAATGCAGGGAAATGGTAATGTTCACGATTTATAACGGCTATTATAATAAACTACTCCGAGATCTAATATCTTAATATTCACATGAGTAATAAAAAAATGCCACAATAACAAGATAAAAATAAATTTACAATGATATCAGTTAAGCATGGTAACTTTCTAGTCGTGAATAAAACCTCGAAATATATATAAAATACTATGATCAGTCCATAGAGAATATAAAGTGCAGAGTGCATATTTTATTACATCTATGTCGATTCTAACTTTTTTTAACAGAACTTTTCAAAAAAGGAGGAGGTTCTCAATTGGACTGTATTTTTTTATGTTTGTTACCTCAGAACTTTCGACTGGGTGAACCGATTTTGATGATTCTTTTTTATTTGAAAGATGCTGCTGGTGCTTCCCGTGTGTTACCATTTCAATTTGAATTCCAGTTCTTGAATAAATATTACTGCACTTTCATACTTAGAATGATTTTAGCTGTGTATTTTCATGTTAAATTTTATAATAATAAAAAATTACCCTTCTACGCAAAAAATCGTATATATCGATTAGTTGAAATGTATATTGCATTGATTTTGATGCTTCCGACGATTTAATGTTATTTATGACTAATAATGAGAAGTTTGTCGAGTTAGGACCGACCAAGTGTTCTCAGACACATTTTTACTTGCACTCCAGTGCTATCTTTCTCCTCACCTGTCTAGGAAATATGCTAGCCGGCACCGCCGGTCATTGTTCCTACTTTCTTTAAATCGCTCAGACAAACATATATATGAATTACAAATTTACAGAATAAAATTTATTTACATTGATGATGTAATTGAAGAAATGTGTGTCTTTCTGTTCGCCTGGCAGGTACTAGTGCTCATCGGAATCGCCTGTCATTTTATTTTTGAACTTTTTAATGAATGATCTAAGTCCTATAAAAAAATCAGCCTTACAGGAACAAGGTTTTTTGTGTCATTTTTTTACACTTTCAAAACTATGAAAGATGATGATGTGCAGGGCTGAGGCCTGCCAGGCGATGGTTACGTACTTAGCACGTTATGACTCATCACTACAAGAGTTTCTAGCCTTACAGACACACCGTTGGTCGAAAGGTTCAGTAGCTCTCTTACTATAATTCTTAACAATCGACTTATAAATAGTTGTGAATCAATAACTTCATATACAAACTCTGCAATTTATATTCTCTAATGTCTCACGAAGACCCACCGCCGCAGTCTCTAAGCCTATTGGACGTTTACATTCTCAATCGACTATCACAACATACATGGGATACAAATTTTGAGCAATATTAAACTAGAAATAAAAGCATCAAGAATATCGCCTAACGTCAAGTATCAAGAATAAGACCGATCATGATAATTTCTCATTCCATAGATAAATCATAGTTCTTAACATGGTCTAAGAAAACAAGGTCTCGCGTTCCGAGAGCGGCTCGGGGTGACGTCACTATCCAGTTACCACTTTATAGCAACATAACACGAAATGAACCAACCAGAAAGATATTATTGACCAACCACAACCAGCGATAGTGATGATGACGTCATCTCGATCTCTCGGAATGCCATACCTGGCGAAGTATATTGTTATACACTGGTTCTTAAAATATAGCTTGATCTCTGTGTGTTGTCTCTAGTGTCATATTAGAACTTACGACTTACATTCCGAGTATGAATTTTTATATTTATAATGTATTGCACTTCATCTACACTATTATTATTATTATATTATATAAAGAGGTAAAGTTTGTGTCGTTGTAGGAAGTAATCTCTGGATCTACTGAACCGATTTTGAAAATTCTTTTACCAATAGAAGGCTACGTTTATTGTAAGTGACATAGGCCATATAATAACCCGAAAAGTAGAATGACTTTTTCGTGGTAGTTGAATTTGCAAAGTCGGAGAAAAAATATTTACGGCCCAACGAAGTGGGCACGGGTCAGCTAGTTTGTGATAAAACTGACATGTAAAAATGAAAATATAGGTAATACAAAATAAAATTGCTTGTTTAATGTTAATATTTCAGTTTCGTAGCGATGTCACAGAGATCAAACTTTATTTTAAGAATTGTAATTGAATTCTGCCTGCGGGGTACGGGAGGGTAGGAGTATGTAATATGGGAGCATAATAATAATTTGACATACAACGCCATCTAGTTTCAAACTAAGCTGAACTTTACTATGAAATCTAGATTGTCTGTTCGTTGTAAATACACGCATAGAAAACACCCGAAATTCGAAATAATTACCGATCATACGAATATTTGATGAGATGGAACCCGAAACTGAGCGCATAGCAATCGCAAACACTAAAGGTCCTACCACACGCGCAAGTATTACCACAGCGCCACGCGCCAACCAACTGTATCACGACAGTTCTGCGCAGTTATAACTGTGGTGATACTTGCGCGTGTGGTAGGCACTTAACTCTGCACAACAAACAAATAAAAGAATCCTAGTCCTCGTTCTCTTCCTACCTCCGCCCCCTTACCCCGCAGACGAGGTCTCAATTAAGGGGTTTATCTATAGTTTCCAATGAGAAATTTTAAATTAATAAAAATTGCATCTCGCTACACTTAACTATCAGAATTTGTGATACCAATGGCAAGTAACTCGATCCTTCCAATTGTAATTAGTAACAAAAGCGGAAATAAAACTCGGCAAGCTAAATATAAAACTCTTAAGCGGTACCTTTACAAAAAAAAGTAAAAATAAATAATTATTTTATTAAAATTAAACAAAATATTAATTATACACATTATTATCATGATAATTTACATTAGATATTTAAAAGTAAAATAATTTACAAGTTAAAGTGGTTTTACAACAACCTTGGTGATTGCTCTGAGGTAACAGGTATTTAGTGTTTTATACCTCAACTTGATGTACGACAGTATGTGAATATTACAGATTTATATACAGAAAATGGCACTAAGCAATCTCTTGCTGGAAACCTCCTTTATAGAGTTTTCGTAACCTTATTAGCGATTGATGCAAGTTAGAATTGCTTACGACTAAAAACATTTCACAATAAGACCGTATCGCATTTCGCCAGTCTAAAGTGTGGTTACAAAATAATCTATTAAGAAAATCTTTACTATAACAGTCTATTCGCTACAAAAAAAGTGACGCAACGATCTTTGCAACCTGATTAATCATGTTTGAAGCTTTCGTACGAAACGATAACTTCTTTTAACCTCCCTTCCTTTTGTAACCTTCCTCCGTCTTGTAACCTTCCTCTCTCTTGTAACCCAGACAAGATGCAAGTTTTTTGCGTCGATTCCCTTTCTACAATCGCTAACGCATTTATTATGTTGTATTATTGACTAATATTTTGTTTTAACCTCCTAACTTGGCTAACTTATCGTTGAGATGACGTCATTCTCATACATTTATTAGTCTTCTAATAATATTTACCTTTGTAGAATGTCAACTAGACTAGAAGGCGGGGCTTGATCGTTGCGTAACTATTTTTTTATTGCGAACACACTAATGACGTCACGAGACTACTCATACAATGAAAGAATATTAATCACACCTTTGTAGGTTTATAACACGAGAATTCAACTACATACAGTTGTTCTATTCGACAATCCTTTCTAAATAAATAACTTCTATTGTTTCATTTCAATAAAATGCCACTGTTATTAGAAATAACGTAGAACTAATTCACAAATGTATGTATACCTACATTACTTTGACACGGTTCTAATGTTAATATACCTCTCAATCGAGGATTAAGACCAAGAAGTACTCAGTCTGGGTATGATCGAGAAGCGAGGCGATAACATAGTAATCCTGTTTATAAAGGCTTGTATTTAGAATCAAATAGACAGGAGCAGTCGAAATACTCACTATTTATAATTACATTAATTTATGTTCAATATCCAGCAAATAAACTTAAAAAAAACAAAAAGATGAAGTTGTTATTAAGTGACGTCATTGATTTGATCAAACATTTCTAAGCGTACCTAATAGGTTACTCATCCGATAACTTCTGACAAAAACTATCTTGAATTATGCCTTTTTTGTTGTAGTCAATCGTCTCAATTTGTGAATTAGTCTCTACTTTAAAATAATTTAAGATTTGCTATCTATATTTGTTACTTTACATTAATAAAACGCTTTAAACAAATGCGTCCGTACTGTTAACGAATGTCATTACAACAATATATTATGATCAACACAATGCAGGTCGAAATAAATTGCCAGTTAATAACAATAAAAAAAAAGTTATTATGTCAAAAAATTAATGCGAGTACATTTTATACATATTATATAAATTCTACCAAACGTTCTCGTTGGCGAATATTTTACCGAATTCATTCAAATAATATATTCTACAATGCGAATGAATAAATGCATTCCAAATTTTTATTCCATGAAGTTTTATAATACGTATTGGAAGCACTTCTATAGGCCTTTTGAGAAGCATTTATTTTCTACCACGCCACATTATTGCTTTAAAATTTCTACAATTAATCATGTTTTGTATATTGCACACACTTGTAATTTATTCATATTAGTAAACAGTGTCCGAGGTCATACATTGATCTCATATAAAATTATATTTTAATTAAAATGTTAGTGTATCCCGCTTCATGATTAGAAAGAACACAAACAAATGCTTTTATACAATAATCATAAACGTGAATAACACTGTGAATAAAAGTAAAGTCAAATGTTACAAGTCCCTGATAAACTTTCAGATAGATATCTGCCATTTAACACTATTTAGCAGATAAAAGTTGCTGATAGATAAATAAAATAATGTGGAAACCTGACACACAACGCCATCTAGCCTCAGACAAAAGCAGAGCTTGTACTTGAAAGCTAGATTAACTGATAAAATACTTAAATTTATTTTTGTAAATACATATTGTACATAGAAAATAGCCAAAGTCCGAAACAAATATTTGCAAATCTTAAAAACATTTGTTCCGACCCGTGAATCGAATTAGATACTTCAGCATAAGTTTATCTGACAGTTATGTCTATAAATCCAAGACTTGTGAAACCGAAATCTGTAGTTAATTAGCAGATAAGTTTGAAATAGTCTATCGAGGACCTTATCAGTAAATGGTGAAACTGGCCCTAAGGTATGTATTCTAAATTTAAAAAAAGCATTAGTTTTAGTGTTGCCACATCAAACAACGTGGTAGGTTTTTAGTGTCAAATATATTAAGTTGTAATATAATTAAAATAAATTTTATTGGTATACCTCCTATAATGATGGAAAGGCCTATATCTTCATTTATCTATGTTCGTTCGCGTTAACGCGTAATACATGGCTGGCTGAATCCGTTGCTACTTCGCATCGCTGCGTAGTGAGCAAGCATTGTATACTGTTATTGTCACAGGTCCTTGAGGAGTGCTGATTTAGCGTTCTTGAGTTTGTCTAGTCGTTTCGTCAGGTGGCTGTTCTCAGTCTCCAGTTCTTCAACTCGGTTCAATGCTTCACGGGCCTAGAATATATAGTTACGACTGTTAATATATGTTATAAGCTGTTTTGTAACAAACAGGAATGTATTTACAATCTTATACAACCTCCTCTAAGGTTCAAATTTCTTTAATAAAAAGATTTTAGTTATTACAACAATAAAACTATTTTTAAAATTATTATAAAAAGTAAATTGGCCAATAATAAACTGTTAGTTCTATTTTTTATTTTGTTACTTATTTTTTTTTAATTTTGTGGTCAGAAGATCATGGAACTAGTTGTATAAAAATCTGTTGAAAAAAAATCTTGTTAAAGATATCGTAATTATTATTCTTTATGTACTTAGCACAGACGTAAAGCAATAACAAACAAAATGTTTAATCACTATGTGTTAAATTACATATTTACAGACAGTCTTGGAAGACTCAAATATATGATTCGCTATAGTAAGTCAGAGATTTGAGTTATTTCCCTTTTAATTTCATATTTAATTACTGTTAAAATTCATAGGTCAAGGGTAAACCTGATTAAAATCTAACCGCTAAAACCGCTAGGCCAACCGTGCAGTCATTTGGAAGTTCAATAGTTTAGATCAGAATTTATAATCTTTGCTAATAATATTTTTAATAGGTAAATAAGAGCGCTAGTCATTTTATAGAGTGAATATGTTTTTTATAGTATTGATTTTTGTTTGTATTATATCAATAAGTTTGAGCGACTGTACATAGTTTGACGAACGACGGGAGACCATGCTAAATATTCACACAAACATGCATAAAATATTGATAATATTGAACAACTTAATAGTAGCAAATGAATAAGTTTCATTAAATTTCTTTTTAAAATAAATTTATTTTCTTGGCATTTTTTTGATAAAGACACCTCCCATTATACCTCCCGTGACATGAAACGGACGCAAAGAACATCGAGACTCAGAACTACAATTTGTGGACCACAAAAAGTGTTGTCCTATGTGGGATTTGCGCCCACAACACTTGTCGCAGTAGAAAGCGGCGTGGCGACCGCTTAAACCACTAGGTCAATCGTGAATTGGTCTCTTCATACTTATATTTTTAACCGACTTCAAAAAAGGAGGAGGTGTTTCGGTTCGACCATATTTATATTTTTTTTCAACGTAGATATACTATTGTATAGATTTTTAACCATATTTTGCAGTAACCCAACTGTCATTAACATTACACTAACATTATTTTCGCTACTATAGGCTAGCGAGCTGTAGTCAGAGGGTCTAATTTTCCTAAAATAAAAATGTATTGAACCAAAACTTGGTTTTAAAACCAAAGTTTGGCTATTTCAAATTGGCAATAGTATAAACTCCGAAACAAATATTTGCAGATTATAACATTTGGTCCGACCCGGGATTCGAACCTGAAATCTCAAGCACAGCAGTCGCATATGCTAGCATTTCGCCACCGAGGCAGTCGAATTGTCATTTATAGAAATACACACACACAATCCAGTTGCACGACGATAGTAAGTGGTGTAGGACCTTGCGCCACCTTGTAAAGACTATTTCCTTTTCAACCGACTTCAAAAAGGAGGAGGTTCTCAATTCGACTGTTTTTTTTTTGTTGTTTTTGTTACCTCATAACTTTGGACTGGGTGAACCGATTTTGATGATTCTTTTTTTATGGTCCAGATTGAAGTCGGTTTTTTTTTTGTTAAAACTTGTAATTATTCCAGTCCATATTTAATATTCAATGTTATAATACATCGCGTTTGTTTGTCCTCTAAGGGACATCAAAACATTTGCTCGTTAATAAATAACACACATAATAATTGATTATTTAAGATACTTCGCGTGAATAGAA
The DNA here is from genome assembly GCA_949125395.1 of Diaphora mendica. Lineage (NCBI taxonomy): Eukaryota > Metazoa > Arthropoda > Insecta > Lepidoptera > Erebidae > Diaphora > Diaphora mendica. The sequence goes on along the minus strand of OX421318.1, from coordinate 27,042,115 downwards.
CTTTAGAAGCTGAAAAATTCAGGATTCGTTCTTGCTTATACTTAATATTTCAAAGTAACACGAGACAGGTAATAAAAATAAATGTCTGTGGCATATACCACGGGGTAGATTGTTAAGGCGCGTCTCCGCCGAAATTGTTGACAATTTCAGTGTTTCCAACTGTTGGCAACTGTTCAGAAAATCGCCAACTTTTGTTTCCATTGTGTCTACACCGAGTAGCCAACAATTTGGAAAACATTCGATCTAAGCGTCTCCACAGAGCCAATAAATATTTGCAACAAGCGTATTCTTTTAATGTTTACCGCCAAAAACAGAAACACGGTTCCCAACATTTGTTAACAATTTTTGTTGCCAACACAAGGAAATTACAGAAACTTTTGTCACCAACACGTGTTTACAACACAAAAATTGTCAAATTTTGTTCGGTGGAGACTCGGCTTTAGAAACAGCATTAAAATTTTCCTAAGTGTTCTTATTTAACCTTAATCTTGTTATGTCTTTAATTTATCGTTAAAAATTAACATTTGTATTTATGGCAATTATTCTAAAGGTGTCCAAGCAAAAGGTTTGAGGTCTCGTATTAAGATAGTCAATACATATTATGTTGATTACGTGGAGGGGTCGCACACAGCGTGGGTTTAGATAGTGAACTGTACCGTTAACTGTCGCCATTATTGATAACGGCCCAGAAGTCAACGACCTCCTGAAAATGAAATTGTTACCTGTAAATTAGGGAGGATATATTTATAAGTTCTGACCACGTCATATATAGCCCTGATTAATGAAATGAAGAATCATTTTCCTGAATTATTTGTAGGAAATAGCACGGGTGCATTCATCATTGCGTGAGTGGAGTGTACGGGTGTAGGTATAGGTACGGTAAGGGCATTTGTCTAGGTACGGTATGCGTGTGGTTATAGGGTACGGTTTGGGTGTAGGAACGGTAAGGGCGTTTGTCTAGGTACGGTATGGGTACGGCATGAGTGTGAGTATAGGTACGGCATCAGTGTGGGTATGGTGCGTGTGTCGGTGGTAGTACCTCTCGCTGCAGCTTGCGGCGCTCCTGCTTGAGCTGCTCCTCGTGCTCGTCCTGGTGGTCCTGCCGCGCGCGCAGGCGGGCGAGCTGCGCCTCGAGGCGCGCCACGTGCGCGGCGTGTAGGGCTGCCTCCGCCTCGGCGCGGGCGGCGCGACCCTTCGCCTCCGACAGGCCCTTACGAGCTGACTCCACTGCAAACATACGCTAACACTGATCAGGACCGCCGTGTGAGATTGTGATTTCTATATCTGTTTTAAGCACCTTCAAAAAACGAGGCCATTCTTAATTCTAACGCATTTTTTATTTATTAACCTCAGAGCTCTGTATTTTGGATTTATTTTGTTGTTCAAGACGTTATGTGAACCTCTGTGACAGACCTCTCTTTAAAAAAGAGGTTTTATCTTTTATCGTACTACACTGGTCATACGGCTATAGGGTCTGTTTCAAGTTTTTCTTCTCTTTTTCTTTTGGGTAATTTGCTCCTTTAGTCGAATAGGGTAGTTGTAAATAAATATCGATGTCTTCTTCATTAAAACGAATATTACAAACATCACGGAAAATATAATTATTACAGCTTTTCATTTCTATTACAAATTTTTGTCAAATAAACATTGAAATATATTGCTCAATTGTGTAGTCTAAAACAGTGACGTCACAAGTTACTTTTTAACCGACTTCAAAAAAGAAGGAGGTTCTCAATTCGACAGTATTTTTTTATGTTTATTACTTCAAAACTTTCGACTGGGTGAACCGATTTTCATGATTCTTTTTTTAATTGAAAGCTGGTGCTTCCCGTGTGGTCCCATTTTATTTCGTGGAGATTAAAGTCGGTTTTTTTGTTAAAATTTGTTTTTAGTACATTTTTTCATACAAAATTATCGTTTTGACAGATGATAAAAAGTAACTGATTTGACTAAGGTGTCAACTACCCTATCTATTACGGAGTGTCTAATACTCTATATTCTGTAATCACACAGGGAAATGATTATTAACAAATATTAAATAATACTTACATTCATTTTCATACTCCTGGTCGTGATGGTTCGCTACACCGTTCTGTCTGGCGGCGCGTTCCTCGTTTAATTGCAATTTCAATTTTCGAACTTCTGACTCCAATGACTGTTTAGAACTTAACAAATTCTGCAACCGTACATCTGTAACGAAAATTATATATTTTCAGTACAATTTATATTTCAGCATAAGTTTACCAATCATCTTTATAGTCTGTTGAAAGTAATTTTGGAAAGTTTCATGGTTCCAAAAACGATGGATTCAAATTAGAAATAAATATAAAATAAAAAATTTCAAGGTAGTTGAAAAAAATGGTTAACCATTATTGATGATTGAAAAGAAACTAAAGTGGTTGCTTTTTACAAATGCCTATTATTATTATCATTTTGTTGGTTTTATTTCATAACATTATCGAACAACCTGGTCAAAGATAAGTTACACATGTCTGAAACGAGTATTTTTCGGATCAAGTAGGTAACTTTAAGTGGGAACAACGAGCCGTAAGGTAGTTCCCAGACTTGTCGTCCGCGAGGTGGCCGATCGGTAAGTGAGCTCCGCCCGGCCCGCAAGAACACTTATCTAGATTCTGCCGACGCGATGACGTTTCTCCGCTTGCGTCTCGAAGTCAAATCAACTTCCGTACTATTGACCGTTCCGACATACATATTACGTAATGCCAGAGTTTTGAACTCAATTTCTTCATTATTGAGGCAGCGACTCGACTCTTTCTCATGATTTTTTAAGATAAGTCGGAGAGAGCTGATAGTCTCACCTAGCGTCCCCTCCCCGGCGTCGTTGAGCAGCTGCTCGGCGTGATGGCTGACGAGCGCGAGTGGCGGCACGGCCCCGACGGCGTGGCCCGCGTGGTCGGGCACGGCGTCCAGCGCGGCGGCCTCCACGAACGCGAAGCCGGCCGCCGCGGCCGCGCAGTCACGCGCCCGCACCGCGTCACGCGCCGCGCTCAGCTCGCGGGACACCGACTCGAACTCGCGCTTAACACGCTCCAGGGACGAACACTTCTCTTTGTGCTCCCGCTGAGATACACACAACACAATCATTTATTCTTTCTTTCTTTTTTAAAAGAAAACACCCGCATTAGGAATATATCTATATCCGGTGTCGCGGGGGACTTTAACGGACACAAAAACATCCAGACTCAGGACAATAATTTGTGAATCACACAAAGTTTTGTCCCATGTAGGATTTGAACCCACAACACTTGGCGCGGTAGAAAGCGGCGAGGCGATCGCATAAACCACTAGGCCGTGCAGTCAATTTATTGATATCTTAAATCAATTTTAAGTGTCAAGATACCGAGTTTGTAAGCTAGTTGGTTACACTACTAATCGTTAACTATTCGACTAAACATTATACAATTTTGCATATCCTTTAGAGAATATAGAAAAGAAACTAGAATACGTGTCATCCTAATCACCGGTGGCCCATACCAACCCCTCCCCCTCCCCCAAAGGGCGGCAACGCACTTGTGACTCTGGTGTTGCGGGTGTCCATGGGCGGCGGTAATCGCTTACCATCAGGTGATACGCCTGCTCCTTAGCCCCTACTCCATAAAAAAATAGTACTGTTCTTTAGATAAGATTTATGTCATGTTAGGACACCCAAAGACCAATAGATCCGTCAAAACAAGTAACAACAACAGTAATATAACAATATTAAACTAAAGTAAATCAGTTTACGTTACCTGTAACTGTGCGTATTCCTCGTGGAGCTCCTCTATCCTATCCTTAAGCAACTCGAGCTGGTAGCCGAGCGCCGCCTTATCGTTGTCCAACTGCGCATTCAAGATCATCGCCTTGCGGAATTTTTCCTCTACCTCTTTCAACTCGTGCTGGAAATATTATTTTTTTATAAGAAATTTCATTTAAACACAATTTACTAGAACTAGCCAATCTATACTTATATTATAAATCTGAAGAGTTTGTTTGTTTGTTTGTTTGAACGCGCTAATCTCAGGAACCGCTCTTCCGATTTGAATAATTCTTTCATTGTTAGATAGTACATTTATCGAGGAAGGCTATAGGCTATATATCATCACGATAAGACTAATAGTAGCGGCGCATCAATGAAGAATGTTTCAAAAACGGGGGAAAATTGTTACGCTTCGGGCAATAGGAGACGCAAACGAGGTTGCGTGGGTCAGCTAGTATTTTATAATCAACTGAATATTTAAAGATAACTGCAAATATACTATTTAAAATATTCGCAAGGGCATACCCCAAAGAAGATGACATGAACCAAAACTGCCGAAGACTCATGTTTAAAAAAAAAAAAACACAAATCTCGAAATAAGAATATATCCTGTGTCGTGGGGGACTTTACAAATATGCAAGAAACGGTCACGAAGAACAACCAGACTCAGAATACAAAGTGTGTGCATCACACAAGTGTTGTCACATGTGGGATTTGAACCCACAACGCTTAGCAAAGTGCCATACGTGGAGTCTAGTTGGTTTCCACACATATGTAACAATATACTTTCGATATTTGCTAACAAAAAATATCCTAAGCTATTACTATAAATGAGAACGTAAGTTTGTTTGTTAGGCTTTCGCGGGTAAACTACTTAACCGATCATCATGAAACTTTTTACACATATTCTTGGAGGTATTAGAAGTAACATAGGATACTTTTTAACCCCCGACGCAAAAAGAGGGGTGTTATAAGTTTGACGTGTTTGTCTGTCTGTCTGTGGCACCGTAGCTCGCGAACGGATGAAGCGATTTCAATTTAGTATGAAAGGTGAGTTACGTGCGAGTGTACTTAGACATGTTTCATGAAAATCAGTTGAGTCGTTTAAAAGTTATGGGGGTGAAAGTGGGGAAGAATAACAGAATGTCTCCAAAAATATCATTGACGTATGATTACTCGATTAAGTGCTTGAGTAGGGGTTTTTTGTAATTAATTGTAAGCGAAGCCGCGGGCGAAACCTAGTATACAATAAATGTAAGCGAGGTTGGAGGAACTTACCCTAAGATCCTTCATACTGAAGAGATCGTCGACGGAGTCTTCAGAACTTCTCCGCGGTGAATGCACGGAGCTGGCGGGGCTCAGCGCCGCCAGGCGTGTGCGGTCCCGCCGCCCCACCGTCTCTGGAAATACAAAGTACATAGTCTTTAGCAGGTTGGAATTTCTAGGCTTCAATATTGTCTCGTTGGTCTCGCGGTTGGCGAGTGCGCTGATCATGAGGTCTCGGGTTCGATTTGCGGGGCGTACCAAATGTTTGTATGATCTACAAATATTTGTTTCGGAGTTTGGGTGTTTTCTATGTATAATATGTATGTACTTACAAAAAAAAGTATATATATGTATTTGTATCAGTTATCTGGTATCCATAACACAAGCTCTGCTTAGCTTGGGACTAGATGGCGTTGTGTATTAGATGTCCGAAATATTTATTATTATTATTATATTCTAGGTTCAACCTTCCAATTTAGTTCGGCTTCAGGCGAAGGTCCGATGCCAGTCGCTCCGTGGAAAGACTGACATTCAGGTAAAACTAGTAACCGACCTCAAATAATGTAGGTAATAATTAAAGGTAGGAAAATGGTAAATACTGCATTCTGTTAGGTTACCAGGTCATACCAAAATTAAACAACAATTTGTAAGTTTTCTTAAAGCTTCTTACAGTTTCTTCAATTGTAACATTCTTTTTTTTTATGTGTACTAATATTATAAAGCAGAAGAGTTTGTTTGTTTGAACGCGCTAATCTCAGGAACCGCTGGTCCGGTTTGAAAAATTCTCTCAGTGTTAGATAGCCCATTTATCTAGGAAGGCTATAGGCTATATATCATCACGCTAAGACCAATAGGAGCGGAGCACCAATGAAGAATGTTTCAAAAACGGGGGGAAATTATCACGCTAAGGGTAATAGGAGACGCAAACGAGGTTGCGTGGGTCAGCTAGTGATAGATATATTTCATTACCTTTCATATTTCTACAACTTCTTTTGGGTTCAATAAACTTTTAGTAAGTATTAGTAATTCACCAGCCTGAACATTTAACTCTTGCTAAGGGACACGTCGTAATAATAATCTGGTTTAAGACCAGTTCCAGAGACTGGAGAACGTAACGTAATATGTTATGTTCAGATTTCCAGTTACCTTAAGACATCTCTTCACACTGCTGTCTCATACTAAATTATGGAGGGTCATAGTATTTGTTGCCAGACTACGGTGAGGCCAAAATGAATGTATGTTTGTGTGTTCGTTCAACCATAGCGCCAAAACTACTGAACCGATTTTAATAAATGAGGTGTCAATAGATTCATAATTATGACCCGGGTGACAAAGGCTGTGTTTTTATCAAAAGTTTATATGTAGTCAGTAGGGTCATAGTTTTTTTACTTTTTCTTGTTATCTATACAAATAAATAAAATTGGAGTGTCTGTTTGTAATATTAAAATAACCGCTTTTGAATAAATGTATATGTATGTATACACGATACATGTGCCAAAATAACATTTTTTACAATTTTTGTCTGTCCGTTCCGGGTAATCTCTGGAACGGCTGGAACGATTTTGACGGGACTTTCACTGGCAGATAGCTGATAATCTAAGGAGCAACTTAGGCTACTTGCCGTTGCCCGCGGTACAACAATAACCGCGGGTATCACCGCGGGGTTCAGCTTGTAATTAATAAATAAACTACATCTAAGTAAGTTTTAACCAATAAAAATGGTTAGGGGAGTTATTAAAATTCATAAAATTGAGTACATTCCTTTTAAATGTTTTAGCATATGCTCGCACGGCGAGAGCAAACATTAAAAACAAATATTAACATATAAGATCCATTATATTTACATAATAAATATGTTAATTGCATTCAGCTTAAGATTTGCAAGTCGTTACGATATTTCGCTCTGTCAAACCGTAAAAACAAAATATGTAATAGTACATTTTAACCTTTACATCTGTTCGCTTAGATCTTTTATCTATCTAGACTACCAAACGGATGTCAATGCATTTATCAGCCATAGATAGTGATTTAAGAAGAAGGTTTTTATGTGTATTACATGCATATTAGAGGAAATCCGATAATTTCTAAGACATTCGTGCGAAGACGGGCCGAGTCGCTAGTATGGGTATAAATATAAATCTGAGCCACTACTTGTTTTAGAGGTCATCAAAATTAGGTAGCTATATTTGTAAACGACAACATAATGATTTTTATATGACTGCACGTTTGGCCTAGTGTTTTAACGGTCACCACGCCGTTTCCTACTTCGCCAAGTGTCGTAGGTTCAAATCCCACGTAGGACAACACTTTGTGTGATCCACAAATTGTTGTTCTGAGTCTGGGTGTTCTTTGTGTCCGTTTCATGTATGTTTGTAAAGTCCCCCGCGACACAGGATTTATTCCTAGTGCGGGAGTTGTCTTTAGAAAAAAAAAGAAAATGAAGAAATATATTTTTCTTGAATTTTATACAAATAATATACCTTACGTAAGATATTTCTTCTGTGAAATTTAAAAGGTACAAATGACTATGAATGTATCAAAACTTCAGCAATGTGGTGTACGACCATTTATTTGTTTTTAGTTGACTACAGAATATCTTTATTGACATTTGTAAGATCGACAATAAATCTATTTTTAACCTTAACACCCGCATTAGTAATATATTCTGTGTTGCGGGGGTCTTTATAAACATAAAAAACAGAGAGAATCCCCAGACTCAGAACAACAATTAGTAGATCACAAAAAGTGTTGTTGTTGTCCCATGTGGGATTTTAACCCACAACACTTGGCGCATTAGCAAGCGGCGCGGCGACCGCTTAAACCACTAGGCCGTGCAGTCAATTTATTGATATCTTAACTTAATTTTAAAGGAGACGCTCAGCCATGGCGCAGTAGTCTGAAGGCCGAATTAAATACTTAGTTCAAGAGAAAGGCTAGGCGGGCGAGTTCTTACAACAAAATATCATAAAAGTGTTCTTACCCGTCTTACCCGCATACATGTCATATGCTTTGTCGGCATGGTCTTCCTGTTCCCTCTGCTGCCGTTCTAACTCGCGCATGCGGATTTCACGCGCCTCTGCCCTAGCAGCGCGACGCGCCGCCAACCGCTGCTCAGCCTGTAATCATAACACATTATATTAAATACAAAAACTTCTACGAAATTATTGATTTGCCTGTTGGATAGTTAGGCTGACTGAGGAACCAGTGGTTGTAGATTAGATTCTCACCTAAACAATTGTGTGATCAGCATGATCGTCCGTTCTGTCTGAGTGTAATTTATCTATGCTATAAATGTATGTATATAAAAATATTTATTTATATTTTTAGTAGTCTGGTCACCATAGTACAAGTTCAGCCAATTTTTTCGTTGTTTCGCAATGTTTCGCTCTGCCAAAATGACTCTACTCTGCCTGATGGAAAGCATAAGCAGAATCCAACAGTGGTGGTCACCATACTCATTGCGAATGCAGACAATGCAGCATGGTGACCCACACCATGGCGGGCTAGTGATGCTTCTGCATCATTGGGCCTACGGTTTCGCACTCACCAACGAAACACGACAGCACGAACGCTGTCATTTTACGTTGATTTTCTGTGCGAGGGTAGTACCGCCCCGGTCGAGCCGGCCCGTTCGTGCTGAAATCAGCGTGGCTCTACTACCTTGTACTAGTTTGAGATCAGACCACTATTTGCAAGATTTGTCCAGGTATTAATATTACATATAAACAATTTATAAAAGCACTGATGTTGGAAAATTAAGATAACTTAGAAATATTCGGAACTAGTTGTTCCCTGCGGCTCCGCCCGCGTATATGTCGGTTATCGCGGCAAATAGTAGCCTATGTGTTATTCTGATGTATAAGCTATATTACTATAAAGTTTCATCCAAATCCATGCAGTAGTTTTTGCGTGAAAGAAGATTACATAAATTATATGGACTTTATAAAAATAAGCTATATCCTAGCCAAATACAAATACAGAATAAGAAAGCAAAAAGAAAATTATACAGTTGAGCATTGTAATCGGGGGTCTTTGTAATTTAATTTAAATTATTAACATAATGAATTATCATGAGATATAAATCCCTTAAATTAAAAGCAATATCACGCAAAACAAATATGTTTTATGTACCGATGGCCCAATTCCTCGCGCATTATCTGCTTTACGGGCTTTACCAGAAAATAAACCTAAAAACGGTCACATTAATTGCAGTTAAAGCATAAAACCCACGTGCCGACTGAGTCACAGCACTCACAGCATGCAAGAGGAAGGTGTTGAAATACCGCAAGCGAAATATTTGCGATTACTTTTCGTCGGTTCGAAGTGTGTACATACTCGTATAAGTATATGGAGGCGTCATCCTGCTCACGGATATACTTTAAAGACTATGATTCGATTGTGAAATATTCGATAACTAGCTGACCCGGCGAACTTCGTACCGCCATATTTACATATCTGTCTCAGCTTCTCACAGGCAGTGTACAGTCGCGGACAAAAAAAAACACTTTTCCCGTTATCTTTTATTTTTTTCTTTCTAGCAAAAAAAGAATGAATGAAATCGGACTATGTGTTATTGACTTACAACTAAGTGCATATTTTGACTTTCATCCCCTCTCTCCAGGAAACCGTGCTGAATTTCGGGATAAAAAGTATCCTATGTCCTACCTCGTAGTATGAACTAAAATCATGCCAAGTTTCATTTGAATCCGTTCAGTAGTTTCGGCGTGATGCACGGCCAAGATACAGACAGACAGACAGACAGACAGACAGACGGACAGACAGACAGACAGACAGACAAAAATGAAAAAAAATACAGTTTTGGCTTCAGTATCGATTATAGAAAGCACTCCAAATAAAATTTTCAAAATATCTTTCATGTACAGAATTTGACCTGTTACATTTTTATTATAAGTTCGATAATATCAACGGCTACTTGGAATTATCAACAGGTAAGTGAATGAGGTACATTAAGAATAAATGAATGACTTGAGTTTAGAAGTTTTGACTGGACTTGATCTGACTCCAATCATTCTTGAGAAAACATTCGTTATGAGACACATCAAAGGAAAAACTTGAATTAAGATAAGGAATAGGGATAGTGCTAGAACACTGGAGAAAGATATGCCGCAGCCCGCAAGTCTCCTCGAAGACGCCCGGAATCACAGACTCATATAAATTCCTCTAAACTTCCCTTTCTAGGTGAAGAGGATGGCTAAGTTCAGATTTTGAAAAAGCATGCGAAAAACAAACACGAGATATGAAATCCACCTCCATATATATATATTTTTATGTTTGACCCGCCAAAATGACTCTACTCTGCCTGATGGAAAGCATAAGCAAAATCCGTGAGTGGTGGTCACCATACTCATTGCGAATGCAGACAGTGCAGCATGGCGACCCACACATATTTTGTCTGCAGATCATTATAGCTCTTTCGATTTTACTAGCAAGTTAGTTAATTGGTTTTTCAATTTCCGGACCATTAGTAAGGTCAGACACATTAGCATTGAAGATAAAGACAAAACAATCATGAGTCAATGAATGCCATTTTTGTACTCCGATAACCGGATATGACCTATCCCAATCTTATTTTGATACGTCAAAGTTAGATCCACGACCACACACGAGTTCTGAGATAACAAACAAAAACCTCATTTTTAAGTTTTAGAATATGTATTATGAAACTGCGTTAAACATAATGCAAAAACTCTACTGTATATTATGATGTTAGATTAAAATCAATTCTCAGACAGGTTTCACCTACATCTTTAGGCGTAATTTTGCAAACAATATGATGTCACTACCTTTGTGAATATGTAATAGAGTATTTTATACAACGATTCCTATACAAATTTAGTGAATTTTAAATGCGAAAGAATCTTTGTACTGTTATGTATACTAGACATTCGCTTGGCGGTTAAAATTTCAATAATTTTCAATGTCTTGTTTTATTTATTGCTCAGGTTACCTTAAACTGCAATAGCATAGACTCCTATACATGTGGCTAGTCAAGATACAGGTGTACATGACAGACTAGCTGACCCACGCAACCTCGTTTGCGTCTCCTATTACCCGTAGCGTGATAATTTTCCCCCGGTTTTGAAACATTGTTCATTGGTGCTTCGCTCCTGTTGGTCTTAGCGTGATGATATATAGCCTATAGTCTTCCTCGATAAATGGGCTATCTAACACGGAAAGATTTTTTTAAATTGGACCAGCAGTTCCTGAGATTAGCACGTTCAAACAAACAAACAAACTCTTCAGCTTTATATAATAGTATATAGATTAAAATATATACTCAACTTCTAAAGTTCTATCTCATCATAACTTTTGATGATAATGGTCTACGTCACACTTCTACTTAGGCATAAACATTAATTATTCCAATAGGGAAAACTAAGTACATCAGTATTTCCGTATAACCGTTAAAACAGGCATAAAGAATTTTCTTCACGTATTAGTATGACTATAACACGCTTGTGGTATAAGGTTTTGAGGCAGTCAGGCCACAGTATTGCAACCTAGTCAAATATCGAACAATTCAATGGCATGTTCCTCTTATATTAATCACGTTTAATTCTTAAAACACAATTATATATAACGAGCATTTGCCCGCGGCTACGCCCGCGTGTCGGATATCTCCGTAATCATTATTCGGGTTAATATATAGAGCCTATGTCACTCACATATAACGTTAGTAGGTTTTGGGTAATGGGTTTCTATTGGTAAAAGAATTTTCAAAATCGATTTAGTAGATCCAGTAATTACCCCCTAAGTGTAGTAATATAGTAGTATAAAACGCTAAAGTTTGAATGTTAATATTCGCATATCTCATTCTGTCCCAACCTAATACTAATCAAAGTAGTTGTCTCTTTCTTAAAAAAGTCATTTAGGAAATCATTTAAGGGCATAGTTTTTAGGATAAACTAATGTGAATGCAATGCACTTAGTAATTATACTGGCGTGACAATGGAAGGTCGCTAAGTACAACAGACTGTTAGCCGCGTGCGAGGACACGGCCGCCCCTCCCTGTCTGGCTACTTATGAATCGTATATTGCAAATTACTAGGATTACAGAGGACGCCCTAACCTAGACAGAAAATGGGTAAAAATATAGCTTGTTATTTTTACCCGACTGCCAAAGAAGGAGGGTTATGTTTTTAGAGTGTATTTAGGAATGTATGTAGGTATATTTCTTTGGCACGCCCTAGAGCCTAAACGGCTTGTCGTATTTTTATGTGAGTGGAGTCAATAGATTTGTCTTAGTCGTGATAGTGACACTGGGTACATCAAAATTAAAAAAATACAAAATTAAAAATTATCTTTAAAAAAAACATGAAATAAATAAAGATGGCAGATATTGACGCAGTCGGGTTTTTTTAAATAAATAATTTATTACTTGTTTGTGTTTTTTAATACATGACATTTAGGACGACCTATGTTTATTATGGTGGTTAAGTTCGAAAGACTCCTGTGGCCACAGGTTTTTATTCCCTGTCAGTCTAAAATGGGTGTGTATTGAGAAAATTAAAACAAATTTAAATACGTTTATCTGTGTTCTAGTATGTATACTCGTAGTACAAGTTTTAGATATGTTTAGAGGTTTAAATAGCGGCCTCGAGAAAATTATTATTATAAATAATTTTAATAATGACTATTAATGGTAGTGAGATGTAATTTAAAAATCTAAGCAAGCATTTATCAAATCAGTAGTCATTATATGAAATATACACACATCAAAAGTGTCTAGGGATCAACATATGTGTCTAGGGATCAACATATATTTTTGCAATAACTTTTCTCCTGATTGATATTAATTAAAATTTTCTTTAAGGATTCATCAAATAAAGTGTTTTCGTTTGTCACAGTAACGATAAACCAAGTCACCTTTGTATTAATAAAGAAATTTGCCATTTTCCTAATAAAAGGATTTTTGACATTTGAACCACTAACATTTAAAGTTCGAAAAAAAGACTGAAATAACAGTTTTCTTTAAAATTTTATTAGGTAACTTAAACAATTAATAATCCGTGTTTCTACCGCGAACACTAACACAAGAACATCGGTTTGGCATACTCAAAATGAGTTCATCCAAATCACGCTGTGGAATGGCCGCCCATGTTCGTTGCAACAACAAAAAAAGGTCTTCTTGCGACTGGATACCCTCCATATTCGGCAGAGCTCTTCTCTGTAGCATATCCCATGCATGCTTAATCGGGTTCAAGTCTGGCGACTGAGCAGGCCAGGGCCAAAGCCACATCTCAATCTCAAGAAATCCGCATAAAAATGCTTGATCCCTAGACACTTTTGATGTGTGTATATTAATTACAGTAGGTAGTGGGAGTGTTGATACAATTGCTGTTTACCTGACTTGTATGAACCAGTAAGTATTTAAAGAATTGACGATATAGCTTACCTTATGGGGAAATATAAACTTTCTTTTATTTTCTAGACAACTTTGATGCTTGGATACGTTTCATATCAATTTAAACGACAACAGGCTAGTCTTTAATGTATAATTCTAACTAGTGAGCTATATTTCTTTATGGTATGGTACGGACGAGAATTTGCACCCTATGCAAGGCTCGTCTGTTGACTGATCTGATGATGGTTAAGTAATTACAGTCGGCGATTACCATCTGCAACTCAACAATAACAAGTGCTTTACCGCTTTTTGTGTATGACCCCAAAGTTGGAGACAGGCTGTTTAGCTTTAGTCCTCCGGTAACCTCGTCATCAACAACCTTTAACAGTCCACTGCTGGACACAGGTCTCTCCTTAAAAATGAGGATTTGGTCTAAGTACTATAATTTGCTGGTCACACGGATATGTTCAAGATTTCCATCACTTTGCATTGATGTTTTTCTGCATAATTTGCTCTCTTAGACAGCTCTTACGAAACCCAAGGAATGAATCATTCAACTTTTTTTTCATGTATGGCTTTGCCAATATGACTTTACTCTGCCTGATGGAAAGCATAAGCAGAATCCAAGAGTGATGGTCACTATACTCATTGGGTATGCAGACATGCAGCATGGTGACCCACACCATGGTGGCCTAGTAATACTTCTGCATCATTGGTCTCCGGTCTCGCACAAACCAACGAAACACGACAGCACAATCGCTGTCATTTTACGTTGATTTTCTGTGCGAGGGCAGAACCGGTCGAGCCGGTCCGTTCGTGCTGAAATCAGCGTGGCTCTACTACCTTGAAAAGCATATTCCTCCCGTGGATGTAAGAGACGATCGTAAGAGGCGATTAAAGGAGCAACTACACGTGGTGACGGAACCTCATCCACTCATTGGTTAACACAAGTTTTCTGTGAGGCCGTGGTGTCATTCCGGTCGGACCAGCTTATACGACTAAATGCCGAAGCATAGCTCTCCCACAGCAATTATACTATCTTTTCAACTTCCTCAATTAAGTAAACGAAAGTTTGCAAAGGTTTTACGGTTTACAGATTTGATCGCAAATTTTTCGCTTTTTTTTTTTTACATATTTCGGACATCTAACACACACCGCCATCTAGTCCCAAGCTAAGCAGAGCATGTGTTATGGGTACTAGACAACTGATACAAATACACATATACTTTTTTTTTTGTAAATACGTACATATTATACATAGAAAACACCCAAACTCCGAAACAAATATTTGTAGATCATATAAACATTTGGTCCGACCCGGGAATCGAACCCGAGACCTCATGATCAGCAGTCGCACACGCCAACTGCGAGACCAACGAGGCTTTGATACACTCTGGTACAAAATGCGTTGCAAAACGAAGTAAATAGTAAATTGCATCTGTACCACATGCGGGTGCCTCTATGCCATAAAGTGAATCGTTACGTACGGGCGACGGGAAGTGTGATGTAATAGTTACGATAACACACCTCCTTTAGTTCCTAACACGATCACTATATTATTACAATGTTTTACAACTTTGTACTGCAACATGTGACAAACACACTTCAATGTTTCATTTTTCATTTACTGTTCATTGCACAAAAAAACTAATATGCATATAATTATAATAAGTGGATTCGACTGGATTACATTTATTATGTCTTTACTGGTAACTGACCCGTGCCCACTCCGTTGCGCGGTAAATATTTTTATCTCAGACTTACTTTGCAAATCCGGCTACCATGAAAATGATTTTCCACTTTACGGGTTATTATATATCCCATGTTACTCACAAATAACGTAACCTTCTATTGGTAAAAGAATTTTCAAAATCGGTTCAGTAGATCCAGAGATTACCCCCTACAACGTCACAAACTCACAAACTTTACCTCTTTGTATAGTAGTATAGATAGCCTGACTTATGGACTCCAAAATTACTAAAAGTGTTAAAAAAAATTCTTGATTATCCAATAATTCTCGAATTATTTGAATTTGTGATGTCATAGATAAATGTAGACCTTAAATTTTTGCGTCAGGTGCAAAAAATTGTTGGAGGACAAATGACAAATGTTTTGATATACATACTTAAATACAATGTTTATTTTAAATGTTGTCATGTTTTGTGTTTATGCCCATTTTAACTATATTTACAAACTGAATTAAGCTGGAGTATTTCATTTTAACCACAAATATTTATAGTTTACTAGCTGATCCGGCGAACTTCGTACCGCCATATTTATGACCCACGTAACATCGTTTACGTTTTTGTGAATCTAAACCATTCCCAGATCCCCTTGAACACACACAAAAAATTTCATCAAAAAAAAATGAATATTTTACGACGAAGCCGTAATTACGAAAAGGAGGGGTAATATTTTTGGCAGTCTATGTATGTTTTTATGTTCTACTAGCTGACCCGGCGAACTTCGTATCGCCATATTTACATATCTGTCTGCTTTCCACAGGCAGTGTACAGTCAGTTTTTCTACCAAAAAAAGAATGAATATAAAAATCGGACTATGTGTTATTGAATTACAACTAAGTACATATTTTGACTTTCATCCCCTATCTCCAGGAAACCGTGCTGAATTGCGGGAAAAAAAGTATCCTATGTCCTACCTCGTAGTATGAACTCAAATCATGCCAAGTTTCAATTGAATCCATTCAGTAGTTTCGGCGTGATGCGCGGACAAGGTAGAGACAGACAGACAGACAAAAATGAAAAATTACAGTTTTGGCTTCAGTATCGATTATAAAGAGCCCACCAAATTTTTTTTTCAAAATATCTTTAATGTACAGAATTGGACCTGTTACATTTTATTATACACACATCAAAAGTGTCTAGGGATCAACATATGTGTCTAGGGATCAACATATATTTTTGCAATAACTTTTCTCCTGATTGATATTAATTAAAATTTTCTTTAAGGATTCATCAAATAAAGTGTTTTCGTTTGTCATAGTAACGATAAACCAAGTCACCTTTGCATTAATAAAGAAATTTGCCATTTTCCTAATAAAGGGATTTTTCACATTTGAACCACTAACATTAAAGTTCGAAAAAAAGACTGAAATAACAGTTTTCTTTAAAATTTTATTAGGTAACTTAAACAATTAATAATCCGTGTTTCTACCGCGAACACTAACAACACAAGAATCGGATTGGCATACTCAAAATGAGTTCATCCAAATCACGCTGTGGAATGGCCGCCCATGTTCGTTGCAACAACAAAAAAAGGTCTTCTTGCGACTGGATACCCTCCATATTCGGCAGAGCTCTTCTCTGTAGCATATCCCATGCATGCTCAATCGGGTTCAAGTCTGGCGACTGAGCAGGCCAGGGCCAAAGCCACATCTCAATCTCAAGATATCCGCATAAAAATGCTTGATCCCTAGACACTTTTGATGTGTGTAAGTATGAATGATGATGGCGTCAAAACTGCTGAACCGATTTTAGAGGTGTCAATAGATTCGTTATAATGACTCGGGTAACATAAGCTTGCGTGTTTTGAATTAGGTTTTGAACGTTTTGAACTTATTCTTGTTAACTACAGAGTAATGTTAGTCTTTGAGAGATTTTGCCTAACACGCTACGTCAACACGACCAAATATTTACAAAAGTATTTCATTAAAAATTTGGTTCACGACACATGGCGGCCAGTGCAAATAAAAAATGTGTTTGAACACGATGATGACATCACCCTTTAACACAATGGCTTAAGGATACAGTCATTCGCCAGCGGCTGTGGTACGTTCCTTAACATTTTATAAACACAACATCCTGATTATTAATAAGGCAAACAGTTTATTAAGAATTTTTAAGCTGGTAACTGTACCCTGCCATGGTTCGATGTGGCACATATTGCTTGGTAAGAATTGAGAAAGAAAACTGATGCAAAAAAATGAGAAAAACCATTCCTTAATAGGTTTGTATAAATTGTCCAGCTTATGTCCAGCAGTGGACTATTCAAGGCTTATGATGTACATAACGGGTCAAAATTTGAGCTCAAACGGTGCAAACTTATCGAGTTTTTTGAAGCCTACAAAAAACTATTTTTTTTTATGTTCGATGATCAGAGTAGAAGACGATTAAAGAAAAAATAAAACCTCGTTAAAAAGTAATCATCATCATCACCAGCCTTTAACAGTCCACAGCTGGACATAGACCTCTCCATAGCAAGGAGGTTTTGGTCTACAGCCGGGTCTTCACCAAATAAAAGACAATTTTTGTGTTGTCAACACGTGTTGGTGACAAAAGTTTCTGTAAATTCCTAGTGTTGGCAACAAAAGTTGAGAACAGTAATTCCGTTTTTGGCGGTAAACGTCAAAAGAATACGCTTGTTGCAAATATTTATTGGCTCTATGGTGACGCTAAGTTCGAATGTTTTTCAAATTGTTGGCGACTCGGTGTAGACACAATGGAAACAAAAATTGGCGATTTTCTGAAGAGTTGCAAACATTTGGAAACACTGAAATTGCCAACAATTTTGGTGGAGACGCGCCTTACTATACCACGGCGTTGGCCGGACGAGATGGTACAGGGTTTGTTTCAAGTTTTCCTTCTCTTTGAAGCACTATTGTCCTACAAGATTTCCTTTAATCGCCTCTTACGACATCTATGGGATGAATAGATGCCCATACCCTATTCAATAGAGCAATAGCAAAAGAAAATGTTGTCGATCTAAACTCAATTTTAAAAAGGCCGATAAAAATAAGCGTATAAAGATTTGGATTCCTTTAAACGTGTCTTTGTCCTATATTAATGAGTTATGTATCAATTATCACGTGCCCGACAGTAGCCGGTACTACAGCAAGGATAAACAAGCGTGTTCCAATTAGTGGTCGATATTTTTAAGCGGTCGAAAGATAAGTCGGTGGTTACTGCTTAGTTACCAATGCATCGTGATTGTCTTGTTTAGGCACTCCTAACCAGTTGAAGAATCAACCCAATGTAGTTCTGCTCGAATAGTTTTTATAAGTCTATTACCAGAGCGTTTTAATGTAAAATGTAATACAGTTTCATGTGTATTCGATTGCGGTAATTGTGATTGATCGATTGCTCGATGAAGCGTAATACCTAAGTAATTACTAACTTGCTTTGTTATAGAACAAATTGTACAATCAGGAAAACATTATTGTAGTATAATGTCTTTAGTAGGTACTCAATTATGTACAAAACGGATGGACTGCGATAAATTATTCTTTACACTTTACAAAACAACGCGCTGGAATGGGTCTTGACAAACGGTCAATGTCATAATTTAACATCAATTGTTTATAATTTTACTATAAATAAATATATATTCCGAGGATACTTTAGAAACTGACGAACAATAAGCATAGTACAGTGTCGTTGTAGGTAAGTTGAAACGTGCGTGTCATGTGAAAAAATAAAACTTAGCCCATAGAAAACCATCTCATCGATGACACAATATGTTATGCAGTTAAAATAAACACACACGGTATTTATTGGCACATTCAATAAAACTTATAACAAGCAGGATGTATAGAAATTTGTTTCCAAAGCTGTTTTAAGACGTATTAGCTAAAAGAATACCGGTAAAGTTAGTAACAAATATAATACAGTCAGCAAGGACAAGGAGAACATCGGAGATGATAAAACAGATTCCAATCCTATGTAATCAAATTTGTCCGCGAAAACTTGTTTTAGCCACATTTTAGGTATAATAATAAAGCAAATTTACTCACATAGAGTGTTAAAATACGAACTGTGATATAGAATAACAGTTCAAGCTCAATCATGTTGGAGCTATGGCGGTGTATGAGGTCACCATATGTGACAATACTATCGCACAAGTGCGCCTAGCTGATGTCACATACAAACTGACCAGCACTATATAACTACAGTACTTAGTATACAAGCTATAAATACTTTTCCTTCAATAATGCATACTTTAGAATATCAAGTTGGATGTGTCTAATCGATTTGAATCATGCACTAACATCGTTCTATCGAAAATCGCAATAACGTGATAAAGTTGACTTACGAATACGGTTAGCAGTTTGCAAGCGAGAGTTAACAAGTTCTCCGGAAACGTCATATCGATGCAATCCAGATGTAAGCCGAGGTCATCTCACCACAAAACCGACCGATTACGTACATGAACACTATACTGAACACAATTCCATACATCTGACCACTACCGCGAAATAATACTCTAACAATATAGTCACGACATATTACATAGAAAAGTGTTGCAAGAACCCCCTTTTCACAAAAGATACTACAAAAACTGTTACGTAGAACGCGGCAGATAACTGAAGCAATCTACGTTCAGCTGAGACAACATTACAGGTGACCTTCGAATACCCAACGTACAGTGAAATACAGCGAGATAAGATTATTTACATTTAGGCCTTTTGGAACCATGAACTAAATTTGATAAAGCATACATTTATACGTTCGTGCAGTATATGAAGGGAAAGGGAATTGCATAAGCAGATGGTCGCATTGTGACTCACCTGTAAACCGTTTTGGGGACCGGAAAATGAACAAGACAAGATACAAAGTTCACAAAAATGCGTAAACAATACGTACGTGATTTTGTTGATCTCCAAGTATCCCGACTATTGATGGGCTTTGGTCACCGTGAGAATCCCTGCGAAGGTCTGATAGGTGTATGTTTGAATTCTCAACATCACTAGAATAAGCCTCACTAACGGTTCGAACTAAATGTCTAGGTTGTTCTTCAAAATCGGTGTTTTTAGAAAAACCATTTGTTGATCCATTCATTTTGTGAAGATCCTCGTTTTTGGTTTCGTTAATAGGAATATGCGATGTTTTTATATTATCATTTCTTTCTATAACATTTTCATCATCTGAATCACCAAAATCGCCATCTGTAAAAGCACCTCCGCTTTCATCGTCACTATTCTGAGGTGTAGCCAGTTCAGAATGATGCCCCATGATTGTCGACACTGATTAATCGCCGGTTATTGTTGTACTGATTGGTAGAAAACAAACTGACACACGCACTGTTTTCAAATTCTCACATCTGCAGCATGCATCAACAATCATAGACCGCGTCGCGCACACGACTAGATTGCACCATATCGTCTTCGCAGTTTCAATAGAAAGGAAGGACGCAATTTTTGCACTGTATTGGGTATCTACTCGTCAACTGCAGTCTATACAATATAACCGAATAAGCCGATAACAATATATTGTCGCTATATTTTTATCTTATCGATATTTTCCACTTTATTAAGTGTCGCTCCTTGGTCAACGTTCTTTATTTTGAATCCCGCACAAAACACTATTTGTTTTACCATAAATAAGACACTTTATTTAAAGAAATCACAATGATATTTATAATCCTTGTAATAATGAAATTGAATCATTAACACCACAAAACTAGTTTAGACAACATAATTATGATTAAAAATGTGTCGTTAAAGAAAAACGCGTGCGGTTCTGTCAACGTCTGTGACGGACTGCGACTGGCATTGCTTTAGTTAGTCGCACGTTACACCGTACTGTGAAGGTTTTTTTAAACAAATCGCAGTGTTATCGCAATCGTACAAAATTAAGAACTTATGGAAGCCAAGCTAAGCCAACAGAAGCATTGCAGCGAAAATTGACGTAGTTAGAAAGTTTGTAACGGGACGTGAACATAGCACAATGCTACTAAAATGTCAAAGAATCCAGAATATGCGTGAAATCAAAGACACAACGTTCTCACGTGTACCACAGAGCTCATGCGTAGTAAATGAATAGCATTCCTAACCGCCAGCTGTTCCGAATAGTTAAGTAATATTCATTTGGAAAATGATAAATTATAATAATGACACAGTTATAAAGTTTTCACACGAAGGACTTTTTACCGTAACTGATTAGATATTAAAAATAACTTCGCTATTTGAATATGACCACTTTCTGTTTCTGCACGAAACTATGCTACTTCTACATACATATATATGAAGTAGAACGAAGAAGGTGTATATCAAACTAGCTTTTACACGCGGCTTCGCTCACGCAGACTTTCATCCCCTGATTTACCCCCTTAGGGGTGGAATTTCAAAAAATCCTTTCTTAGTGCTCACTTACGTTATATAAAGAACCTTCATGCAAAATTTCAGGATTCTAGCTTCAGCGGTTTGGGCTGTGCGTTGATCTCTGGGTATGTCAGTCAGTCAGTCAGTCACCTTACTCTTTTATATTATAGAAGATGAGGAAATAGGCAGCTAGGGACCAACAATCTGTTAGGTATAAAACGTATACACACGTTATTTAGATATAGTTTTCCGGCTCGCTTAACATGATATCAACAAACAATTTTATAGTAGCATGAAACTTGATGCTTCTTGTTAGTTCCGCATTCCTTTAAATGACTAACAATTCAAATCAAACTAACCTTTCAAGCTATTTCAACTACGTTTATTGTCACTGCTTCTCTACTAAGGATCGTAGCGTGATGTAATGTAACGTCTAACCTTCCCGAAATAATACTCTATGGTATGTACATGTAAATGTACATACAAGTAAAAGGTACATGAAATATTCAAGCCTCACTAATATATTCGTGTTTAAATAAATTAACACAGTAAAGGTAGCGATAACAAAGCATCACCCCTTGCAGCGGTGCTAAAACGCTGGGTGATTAATGAAATAAATAAATAATATGTATTTTATAAAGAAGTAACGTTATGTGAAAAATCTGATACTAGGAGAAAATAAGGTATCTGAGAAGGCCACGACTATACACATATTTTTTTCTAATAGGGCTTTGGTAAAACGTATTTAGAATATGATAAATACAAAATAACGTCAATACATTGTATTTACGTACATGTGCACTAATGATATCAGGAACCAGTGACATTGAAATTATCGCAGGAAATTATGTTACATTTGTAATCAAATACAACAGTGGATCACATGTATCACATATACGTGGGAGAGCCACGCTTCGGCATAAATGGGCCGGCTCGACCGAAGTGATACCACGGCCTCACAGAAAACCGGTGTGAAATAGCGCTTGCGCTGTTTTACCGAGTGAGTGAGGATATCGGAGGCCCATACCCCAACCTCTCCTCCCATCCCCCAAAGGCCGGCAACGCACTTGTGACGCCTCTGATGTTGCGGGTGTCCAAGGGCGGCGGTAATTGCTTACCATTAGATGATCCGTCTGCTCTTTTGCCCCCTATTCCATATAAAAAATAATAATAATCGTGCTCTAACCAGACGCGTCCACTTGTGTATCAACAAAATCGTACATAGTATCTATTAAATAAATAAACATTAAAAGAAGTTTTTTAATATCCATATGATATTCTGTTTGTTAGCGATCTACTTTTCTTTGAAATCTATCGACTTTTAAATTTTACCTTTACCCATTACCTGCACGGTTGGCCTAGTGGTTTAGGCGGTCGCCACGCCGCTTGCCAATTCGCCAAGTGTTGTGGGTTCAAATCCTACACGGGACAACACTTTGTGTGATCCACAAATTGTTGTTCTGAGTTTGGGTGTTAATTGTGTCCGTTTCATGTATGTCTGTAAAGTCCCCCGCGACACAGGATGTTTATATTCCTAATGCGGGAGTTGTCTTTTTAAAAAAAAATACATTTTTTTAAAAGGCAAACTTTATATGGAGATTTGTTATTCTATACCGCCGGAATGACTGAATGGATTTGAATGAAATGAATGGTTTTCTGTTAGGATTTAGTATCAGCATCGGGCGGCCTATCCGTGCTGAAGCTATGAAGTCAATTAAATAAATTCATTGGGTTTTAGACAATTACCGATTTAATAAAAGACATCTTCTTTGATTGCCTCGTCCGGGAAGAGTACTGACCGAAAGCTTAAGAAATGCAGACATGTTAGTACTTCAGTCATATTTTCTACCCCCGCACAGTGGATGACATTATTAAATTCTGTCCTTAAGACATTACTGACTGCACGAAAGGCTTAAAGGTTTAGCGTTCTCCTTGCCGCTTCTTACAGTGCTCTGATTGTTGTAAGTTCCTTGCTTACATGGGGTTAATACTTTGTGACATCTGCAAATTATTGTTCTGAGTTTGGGCGTTTTTTATGTCCCTTTCATGCATGTTTGCAAATACCTCTAGATTCCAAGTTGCAGAAGTGTCTTCTAAAAACGAAAGAGATGAGAATAGAATTATTATTCATTGTATGGTTTCTCCTATAGTGCAATACAAGTGAAAATCAGCAGATATTTTCGTTTAGTGCATAAAATACATATATGCTTTAAGAATTATTCTCACGCACCGTTCTACATTTCGTTAATTTCATTGTTTTGAATAAAAATATAATAATTAGCATATTAATTATGAGAAACTAGGAGAGAACTGTTATTGTTGTATTAAATTCTTAAACTTGTCTAAGTTTTGTTTGGCAATATATAATTAGAATGCTGGTTCTTGGGTCATAATTAAATGCACTAGAGATCGTCTGGCGGTCGAATTATGACCGTTTTGAATGTCTTGTTTAATTTCATTGACCAGTATAAGTTGATCTGTCATTGTATGGACTTTCGTAATAAACTAGCAGTTGTCTGCAGCTTCGGTCCCGTGATTAAAAAATGGCGAACTTTCATTCACCATCCTTACTTCTGTGGCGTGTGGTGGCTGTCGGACTCGAACCGCTTAAAACTCGCACACCGTCTTGGGTACTAGAAGCCGGGGAAGCAGGTGCACCCTCGAAAGGAAATTCCTGGAACCCCGACGTACCACGGGCCACCTACGGTTTGTAGATGGCCCCTTCCTGAAGTTTACTCGTATACCCCCTGAGGTATAGATTCTGGTGCTGAATTAGTCAGTAGGTACAAGTAATTATATACATTTGTTGTACATATGTATATATAGTTGCATGTAAGAGATTGCGTATTACTATTACGTTATTGCATTTACCGTATTTAATCGATAAATCGTGCTGATTATCAATATTTTTTTGATGCACGAATAAAAAATAGTAATGTGAAATCACAATATCTATAAAAGGTTAAGGTTTTATAGACAAGGTTAACTTATAAGTCGATAGTCTCAACTAGGTTAAGTAGTCTGGTTGGCAGTAATATAATTTTTTTGCAGTTTTGAATTTTTTCGTGTCGGGTTATTTTTTGGTTAATAACTACGCAAGTGGAATGATTTCGAAACCTTTACTGCCCCCCTAGCCAAGTTGCAAGCGTTTTTCTTCTAATACTTTGTCTAAGATTAGCAAATGACACACGAGAATTTGGCGTGAACGATTGCAGACTGAAAAACGCTTGCAATTTAGCTAGGGGGGCAGCTTACGCGATTTGTTTTCCATCAAGCTATTTAGTTTTGTTGCTTTTGATTTATTTAAAAATATAATAATAATATTTCGGACATCTGAAAATTTCTAGACAAGTGATCAAGAACTTAAGAATCGGGATGAAATGAAAAAAGATGAAAAAAAAAGACTTTGTTTGGTTGAATGTGTCCAGGAACGGCTGGTTCGAATTGAATTTTTTATTCGGTGTTAGGTAGCCCGTTTATAGAGGAAGACTATTCAACATCACGCTATGATCAATAGGTGCCGAGTATCAAAAGAGAAAATAATATACTCCTTTTAAGAAACGCAAATGAACTTGCGTGAGTCAGCTAGTGCTTTCATAGTTACAAAATAGTTCTCTAACAATAATTCTTCAAGTCACAGTTAAACTATATTTAAATAACATCAATTTATCTGGTGTCTCCATATTTTCAGTGAACATTTCCTGTGTTCTACGCATAAAAAACTTGCTCGCCCCGAACGAACCTAAACCCACAGCGGTGCAAGGACGTCACGGACACACACACACACAATACAACCCTCGGTAACATTAGCCACACATCCTTGCTTCTTATTCCTTAACCCCCAAGGTCTAATTCTATCTGACAGCTATAACAAAGTTACAAAAATAAGTCGTTAGAAGGTGAGAGCTTAATGACAGATGGGTATTTTAATAGACACTATAATCACTCGAAACAAGATTTCAATAAATATAAAGAACGACAATTTATTGATATTTTAGTTTATCTCATATACGCCAAACTAAATTACTGGACCAATAAAGATTTTATTTTAAAGCTTTTACTTCAGACTCCTACTGCTATTCTGAAGAAATCGATCCCCCAATACATTAAAATTTATATTAATAATTTGAGCTGCATATATTTTCGAAAGCAATCAATCAATTAAAACCGCACTTCTTTTACACTACTAAAAAATCTAATTAAAACCGTTCACGAACATACGTGCACATACTGAAGAATGCACTTAACCGAACAACCAACCGACAAACACTGATTAACAGGCCTATGAACGCATGGAACTCACGCAAAAAAACTGCGCAAACGCAACTGTACACCCGAGCAAAATAATTAAGATGACGGCCACGCGACAACTAAACGCAGCGTGGAAGCCGATTGTGCACGATTAAGAGTGCCTAACGGTGTGCAGAGGGCCAACTGCGACTTTATTTCACTTCAACTCGATCGTCACGGTGACCGCGTTGTGATTGGTCAGAACTGAGAACTTCACCAATCGAAATGACAAAAACGCTAGCCGTGGAGATCGAGTTGATATGAAATAAACTCACACTAGGCCATAGTCTGAACGAATATCGAACGGGATCGATGGACAGGCGCCTACCGGTGCGTTGATATGCGCACGCGACGCGGACGTAAATATATCGTGACATTTGCGAAGCAATGCACAGCATGTACTATGTAGCACGTTTGCCAACATACGCGAGATGCGCTCTCGTAACAACTAAGGTGAATGATCGATAGATAATTTATTTATGAACAACGAAACATTTAGTATCCTTTTAGAAATGTGAAAGTTTGATTAGTGAACGGGTTTATGATTACGGGTAAGATGAATAGTTTTTCGTCTTAAAACTTGAATGACGAATTTGCTTGGACTATTGAAATGATTTGATGCAATAGAAATCTAAAATCTTAACAAAATAAAAACCGACTTCAAGGTTCGACTCGATTTCTCTTAGATGCCATCATCAGATCTTAGTGTCCTTATCATGGTACCACCGTTGGGATATCTCATTTGCATTAAAAAAGAATCATTAAAATCGGTTCATGAACGACGAAGTTATCCGCGAACACAAAAAAAACATATATACGGTTGAATTGAGAACCTCCTCCTTTTTTGAAGTCGGTTAAAAGATGAGTAAGGAATCACAGTCACCCAATTACCTCATGTTCCAACCACCAAAGAATAGATTTGGATCCAAACATGCAATGCCACAAGGGTGTCACCTGGGACCATGGTTATTTTTTGTTTTAAATTATTTACATATAAAGTAATGGAAACACTGAGCTCATTTTTAAGGACCTACCTAGTAAATTTAGTTAAGAGAATGGTCAAAACTGCAAACAAGCGTTGTAAAGTTCAAACTTTAATTAAATTTATACTGTAAGATCAGTAAGATGGACAATCTAAATCCTGTGCAAGCAGAGGAAAATTATCGCCTGTAAGTACTGTCACTATACACTCAGTCTCACATGTTATTTTCATATTTTGTCTTATTTATTACTAGATGATCCCCGCGGTGTTACCCGTGGTTATCGTCGTACCGCGGGTGACGCCGCGGGGCGTAGCTAGTCTAAAAAAGTAGCCTAAGTTACTCCTTATATAATTAGCTACCTATCAGTGAAAGTCCCGTCAAAATTGGTGCAGCCGTTCCAGAGATTAGCCGGAACAAACAGACAGACAGACAAAAATTGTAAAAAATTGTATATTGGTATATGTGCCGTGTATATACATATGCATTATTATTTATTATTATTTATTTATTTGTATAGATGTATAGATGACGATTTGTTTTACTATCAATATTTTACAAAACGAAGACACGCGTGATCAATTAACATAACTATTACTTCGCTCTAAATCAAAAGGGCAATGGGGGAGTTTACGAGCGGGAGTTATTTATAGAGTTATTGAAGTGTCCTGTGTGATTCAGGAGTGTGGCGTCTGTGGTGAGGACCACACGCGGACATTAAGTGAATGATATTAAGAGGACATACTCACTATGGTTGGTAGCATATTATTCATGTCCAATCTATACTAATATTATAAAGAAGTAAAGTTTCTAACTTTGTTTGTATGGTTGTAGGGGGTAATCTTCGGAAGTACTGATCCAATCCTGAAAATTCTTTCACTAACAGAAAGGGCCACTATTCAGGAGTGTCATAGGCCATATTTTATTATGATTGAACAAAAAATTCGTTTAAAAACAATAGTATTTGTAAATCAAGTCGAAGTGGGCACAGGTCGGCTAGTACCCGATAAGCAAAATAAAGATACAATTAACACAGCTAAAAAAAGCAGAAGAATAATGGCGAGAAAAGGAAACGAAATCTATCTATATATATACTTATAATAAAAATGTAACAGGTCCAATTCTGTACATTAAAGATATTTTCAAAAAATTTTTTGGAGGGCTCTCTATAATCGATACTGAAGCCAAAACTGTAATTTTTTTTTCATTTTTGTCTGTCCGGCTGTTTGTCTGTCTGTATGTTTGTCTGTCTGTATCGCGGCCAGCGCATCACGCTGAAACTACTGAACGGATTAAAATGAAACTTGGCATGATTTGAGTTCATACTACGAGATAGGACATAGGATACTTTTTATTTTATCCCAAAATTCAGCACGGTTTCCTGGAGATAGGGGATGAAAGTCAAAATATGTACTTAGTTGTAATTCAATAACACATAGTCCGCTTTCTTTCATTATTTTTTGCTAGAAAGAAAAAAAATAAAAGATAACGGGAAAAGTCTTTTTTTTAGTCCGCGACTGTACACTGCCTGTGGGAAGCTGAGACAGATATGTAAATATGGCGGTACGAAGTTCGCCGGGTCAGCTAGTCTACGAATATAAATGATCTTAATTTCCAGTCCACAAGTTTAAATGCTTCTTCAGTAGCTAATGGTAACTATAATTAGGTTACTGCATTTTAAGATTGTACGGAAGTGCACGATAAATAAATAGTCTTCACTCTTATTAAGTCATTATAGATAAGCATAATCGCTGTGTAATCGTAAGTGACAAAATATTACTTTAGTTACGTAAATGAACCGCTTTCACCGCAGACCGGTTGAGATCTTCTGAATAAACACAAGTATGCAGAATTAACACTGTCAAAACTGGTTATAAAATATGTATCCTTACACCCACAGCGATATCTATACAAAAAAACCGGCCAAGTGCGAGTCGGACTCGCCCATGAAGGGTTCCATAGATACCCCACACATATGGGTTTGATGAAAAAAATATTTTTTGAGTTTCAGTTCTAAGTATTGGGACCCCCAAAATTTATTGCTTTTTTTTAATTGTTGTGTGAAAATATTAATGCGGTTCTCAGAATACATCTACTTACCAAGTTTCAACAGAATAGTTCTTATAGTTTCGGAATAAAGAGGCTGTGACATACGGACGGACGGACGGACGGACGGACGGACGGACGGACGGACGGACGGACGGACGGACGGACAGACAGACAGACAGACAGACAGACAGACAGACGGACGGACAGACAGTCAGACATGACGAATCTATAAGGGTTCCGTTTTTTGCCTTTGGCACGGAACCCTAATAAAATGGAAGTGTCGGTTTGTAATTTCAATAATTTTCCACTAAATGCATATGAAAGTATATAGACTATATAGGTACGGACAACGGTTCTTACATAAAAAAAAACTTTTTTTTAAAATTGTTAGTTTGTTTTTAAGGCTTATCTCGAGAATGGCTGAACCAATTTTGAAGCAGGAGAATAACTTACGCTACTTTGATTTTAGACTAGCTGCGCCTCGTGGTGTTACTTGCGGTTGCTGATGTAACGGTACAACAACAACCGCAGGGACCAGCCAGTCAAAAATATAATTTATAAAACTACATAATGATTTCTGTTTACATAACATATTAATTAATGTTGAAAGATTAGCTTGTTAACGTTTAGCTCTGAATAATGTTGTAATTAATGCTCCATTTTTTTATTTAACATTTCTGTTTTTATTTTGAAACTAGCTGCCCGGACAGGCTTCGTTCTGTGGACCCGCATTTTTTAAAATTATATTATTAAAACCCTTCGAGGACCTTAAAGGATCATACAAAATTGACTGAATTGGTCCAGCCATTCTCGAGTTATGCGCTTAACAATAATTTTTATTTATATAGATTCTTGTTTTTTTTAATGTATGGCCCGCCAAAATGACTCTACCCTGCCTGATGGAAAGCATAAGTAGAATAGCCATGTTTTAGGTTTTAATGATAATAACATGAGATATCCCATAAACTAGCGAGAACCCGTACTTTGGTAACCGGATTGCTGATAAACAAAGCATATTTGCCTTGGGTTGGAATCGTACCCACAACCCCTTAGCTGTCAGTTTCACTAACGACTGGTTCAACAGACCTGTCAACTACAATTAGAAGAAACACATTAGACAGATGGACATTTTTTTTTATGTATAATTTGTAAAATGACGCTACTCCGCCTGATGGAAAGCATAAGCAGAATCTAAAAGTTGTGGTCACCATAATCATTGCGAGTGCAGACAATGCAACAGTGCAGCATGGTGACCCACACCATAGCGGCCTAGAGATATGCTTCTGCATCATTAGGCCTCCGGTTTTAGTTTAACCGTTCACCACAGTTCAAGAAATGCCATACATATTCACCGATCGCCAGCTTCAAATATTGGCTGAGGTAGCTAAGACAAAATAAATAATAATAAATAAATATTTCAGACATCTAACACACAACGCCATCTAGTCCCAAGCTAAGCAGAGCTTCTGTTATGGGTGCTAGACAACTGATATAAATACATATATACTTTTTTTTGTAAATACATACATATTATACATAGAAAACACCCAAACTCCGAAACAAATATTTGTAAATCATACAAACATTTGGTCCGACCCGGGAATCGAACCCAAGACCTCATGATCAGGTGTCGCACACGCCAACCGCGAGACCAACGAGGCAGTCATTGGTCTCGCGAAAATGGGCTGGTCTGGCAAAATATATTGTGTATGAAGTAGAGGAACCATAAGTGAAGTGACATTTGACGTCATACGTCGTCTGATGCCTGCAAGTTAATCCAACTGTACTGATTAATCTAAGAAATAGAAGTCGTAAAATTTGCTGCCATGTGGTTTTCATCTGTCCAGTATTGTTATAGCGATAGGCTGGCAATCGAATTTCCAATGCTTCGATTATCTTGTTTTATTCCATTCACCAATGTAACTTGAACTTTTAGATATTTAGTACTAAGACAGGTTACAATTTCATATACAATATGTGTATTATGACTCCTATACCCTTATATGTGCCCGTTTTTTAAGTTGTGTGTTCTAGTTGTTGCCCGCGGCTCCGCCCGCGCATATGTCGGTTATCGCGGCAAAAAGTAGCCTATGAGTTATTTTGATGTATAAGCTATATTACTGTAAAGTTTCATCCAAATCCGTTCAGTAGTTTTTGCGTGCAAGAGTAACAAACATCCATCCATCCATCAATACTTACAAACTTTCGCGTTTATAATCTTACTAGCTGTTGCCCGCGGCTCCGCCCGCGTGTATGTCGGTTGGTTTTCGTTGCAAATAGTAGCCTGTGTTATTCTGATGTTTATGTTATATTACTGTAAAGTTTCATCCAAATCCGTTCAGTTGTTTTTGCGTGAAAAAGTAACAAACATACACACAAACTTTCGCCTGGCAAAACAACGTTTGCCTGATAAGCTAGTATTAGTATAGAAGTATAAGTGAAAGTACTTATTTTTTCAAACTTTTTAATTTCTGTTATTCGAAGTAATCACCCATGCAATCGACGCATCTTTGCCAACGCATTGGCAGTTTATTGATGCCCTTGTAAAAATCAGCTGGACGGGAGGCAACAAATTCTTCAAAGGCATTTTGTACTGCCTCTCGGGAATTGAATTTTTTACCCACTAAAAAGTTGTCTGAATTTTGGAAAAAGTAATAGTCGGTAGGTGCAAGGTCTGGTGAGTATGGCGGATGTGGGAGAGCTTCCAACCCCAGCTCTTGCAGTTGGAGACTGTCTGTTGCGCAGTATGGGGTCACGCGTTGTCGTGAAGGAGCAGTGGGTACGACCGATTGACCAAAACAGGTTGCAGATGTGCAAGCTTCTCCATCATTCTCTCCAGTTCTTCACAGTACACATCTGCATTAATGCTCATGCCGTTTTGTAAAAAGCTGTGGTGAATCACACCCGCACTAGACCACCAAACAGTGACCATCACCTTCTAACCAACTTGCTGAGCGCTTTCGATTGTCGAACAGAATCCATTTTTCGTCGCACGTAACAATTCGTTTCAAAATTCCTTCATTTCTTTGCCTGTTGAGCAGCGCAAGGCAGGTCTCGACGCGTACGTTGCGCTGGCGATCGTTAAGGTCGTGGGGCACCCATCTATAAAGCTTTTTTACCTTGCCAATTTGTCGAAAATGGATCAATATTGTTTTGATGCTTACATTAAAAGCTGCTGCTAGCTCAGCTGTAGATTGAGTTTCGTCAGCTTCCACAATCGCCTTTAATTCATTATTGTTAACCAAAGTCTCCGGACGACCACGAGCTTCATTTTTCAAGTCAAAATTTCCAGAACGGAACTGGGAAAACCTTAGATTATTAATATGTCTAGATGGACTGTCAAAGCTGTAAAAACACACGAAAAAATAGGCTCTAACTGTTGACGCCTAAATGTTTTTCCGCGTTTAGTACCAAATGCACTGTCAGTGGATGCACACATGTTGCTGTCATTTTTGTGTTGATAAAAATGGCAAATTGTGCGATATAAGTGTGTAGAAATTACAGAGTACGATCTAAATTAACAAAGAAAGTTACCTATTATCGTTAAGTACCATTGATATGTATCTATTACAGCAAACAAAGCCATTAAATAATTTCTAAAATAAATAATTATTGTAGTCGCCATTTTGGGTGTTGCTAGTTTATGAAGTCAAAACTCCCTCATAAAATGTGGTAGGCGGAGTTGTGTTGTATAAAATACTTCATGGTAGATAATAGATACGCTAAGAATTTCAAATCATTTTTGTAATTAAATATGGCCGCCGCATCATTTTTGTAAAAGGACACTATGGGTATCGTGTAAGAGGTTTTTAGGTATACCGAGTCTAGATTTCATTTTTCATTTTTTGAATCCAATAATTATGGCCGCAGCACCATTTTTGTTAAATGTCACTACGGGTATGGGTATCGTGTAAGGGATTTTATGTATACTGAGTATTAATTTCTTGTCATTTTTTTAAATCCAATATGGCCGCCGCACCATTTTTGGAAAATGTCACTATGGGTATCGTGTAAGGTGTTTTTAGGTATGCTGAGTATTAATTTCATGTCATTATTTGAATCAAATATGGCCGCCGCACCGTTTTTGTAAAATGTCACTATGGGCATCGTTTAAGGGTTTTTAGGTATACTTACTAGATATGAGCTCCTCTCTGTTTTAAAAAAAATAACTCCCGCATTACGAATATACATCACAAAAAACACCCAGACTCAGAACTACAATTTGTGGATCACACAAAGTGTTGTCCTAATTAGGATTTGAACCCACAACACCTGGCTTAATAGAAAGCGGCGTGGCGACAACTTAAACCACTAGACCAACCGTGCATTTTTGAAGTCCAGTTTTTATGATTTCAAAACAAGTATATCTTCGAATGTTCTTATCAACAGATAAGAATTGAGAAAATTTAACTTAAAAACTACTCGTCAGATCTCATTCAGATAAAAAAAATAGATTGTAAATCTAATAAAAGAAATTGAAAGCTCAAGGTCTAATCCCCATGATATTAATACTGAGCTATCTTGAAGATGTCCTAAATCTAACACAAAAAAAAATTAAACCGGTCCATTAAAAAAGTAATGTAAACATTTTTTTCTTACCTTTCTTCTTTTTTAATGTTGGTCAAAAAGACAATTCGATGGGCTAATTATATATCTTACATATTTTAAAAGGTTAAAAAATCGTTAAGTACTTTTTTACAATACCAGACCAAAATTTATAATAATAAATAGTAAAAAAACACGAGACAAACAAACAAACCAATTAGTCTAGTCAACAAGTACCATACTTGTTGACTAGACTAAAAGTTGCAGCAGCATCACTCGGCCGCCATAGTGTGGGTCTCCATACTGCATTGTCTGCATTCGCAGTGAGTATGGTGACCACCACTCTTGGATTCTGCTTATGCTTTCCATCAGGCAGAGTAGAGTCATTTTGGCGGGCCAAACATAAAAAAAAAAAAAAAAAAAGACATATTATTAGGTTGTATCACATTCATCATAGAAAAGTTATTCAACACTATTATAATTGTTTCCCCATTTTTACAAAAAAAACTCAACAACTGGTATCATTTACGCACTCACACTAGGAAATTTAGAATGACATGAGGCGAGTGTAAGACGTAGCTGTCACGCACACAAATATCGAAAAGTTGTGTCATTTAATTTTGTTCTTTTGTATCGCGATGCTCTATCTAGACATATTAATAATCAAAGGGGAAAACCAATAACGGGTTGTGCGTTCGTTTGTACAGTTCTCTCCGTAAACGTTTTTGATGTTACGTGCCGTTTGTGTCGCGTTGGTGCCACGACGGAACTCATATTCCATAATTACACGATTTTTTAAAGTATCCATTATGACGAAAAATGTTCAAATGTAATGAAAATACAACGCTAATCAAAAAACAAAAGACTGAGTTTGTAAATAGAATGTCATGGTTTTAAAACAAAATTAATTTGAATTTAGAATACAGAGCCATTACAAACTTTTTTTTTATTTGAAATGACCAGTACTGAAGAAATGCAATTTCATAAGTAAAAACCTAATATTAGCTTCCAAAGCTACTTCGGCCACAGAACAGACATTATCCTCTTTTTTGTGACTCGACATATACCTAGTACGTACTAGGGTACGGACCTACCCTACGTATTCCACACGAAATATGCTTCCAATTTCGCAATTTTGGTTTAAAATTGATACCAAGAATTTTTACGTAGGTATCAATATTTAAATAAATACTAAAATAAAACGAAGTTACTAAATACGTAGTGCTGTATTAGTGTATTTTCCTGAATGTTTGTATACGATAACTACCTATACAAAAAATTATCAGTTTTTAAAGGTTACTTTTTGTTCTCTTTGTCTATTCCGGTTAATTACCGAAACGGGTGGCCATTTTCACGAGATTTTTTACAGAATCCAATGCCATTAACCATTTTAATTACATAGATGCCACCAACGCCGCTACTCAGCATCACACAAATATAATTGTATATAATATTAACTTTAACACGCTCTACCGCTTCGTTATATTACGCAATAAAAGTATATTGACGAAGAGACTCACTAGTTTTGGTCTGACCAAGCAGACAATAGATCGGGCAGAATCCTCATCGCTGCTGCTCTCCAGACAATCGGACAAAGACGGTGAACGCCGTTGCGCCCAAGACTTCGGCGCTTTCTCCGTACACGGCGAAGGAACAACCAAAGGTGGTAGTAGCCAACTACCCTGTCCTTTCCACCAGGACACTAACGCCGGCGCTACCCCTACAACCATCGCTAGTCCCAAACGCACCATCATGCCAAATATACACTGAATTAACCTCTAAAAAACAGTCTTATAAATGCATCGCTGACTCGCCGCACTAGGAAGTGTCTCAACCCGTCTAGCCACACATTGTCTTAAATAAAAACGTCTATTTTTGATCGATGCAGTGTCACTCACTTTCACACATGCAATGTGTCACCAAGGAAGCGAGCGGACGCAACGGATTATCCATCAACTCAGCACCGGTAGAACAACAAACGCGTGCCAACCCACCGTAGGAATAATACTTTACACAATCGCGAATAACTATAACTTTAAAGAGGGGCACGTGCCAAATGCCTCAGGAGGCCGACGCGGTACTGAAACTGCACAACCGTCACGAAACACATCATACCAAACAAATGAGTATTCGCGAACGCAATCCGTCAGGTAATTTTCACAGACGACCGACGATTGCCACACTAGCCGGCAGCAATTCACTGTCCGCGAAATTTCACGATCCGTGCGCTATTGAAAATATCGAAAGTTGAAAGTTTAGTTGTCCGGGGGCACCATGGGACGGTGTTCCCTCGCGCTCGCAGACAGACGAGTGGCGGTCGTTGACGCTGGAGGCTCCCCTCCGCCGACCGCCCAGGCCCCCTCCGACCGCCCGCCCAAAAGGAACAACCCTCCTAGCCCTTAAGCGAGAGCATGTCGCGCGAAATGACTTATCCATGAGAAAACACCTTACAGATTCAAAATGAATAACACAAAAATGTTAAAGTCGAGACTATATTTAGTTGAAACGTTGAATCTGCTGACTAGTACAATATGACTGTTTTTCAGTAGCCAGCAGCGCAATCTCACGTAGTAAACTGGGTCAGGTACATGCAATGCTCGTAATGGACGATAAACTTTCCATGTAATAATGCTGGTGTGGCATAAAAGTCTTTTTGTCCATGATGTTGCATTATTTAATTTTATAACGACTACGTTTAAAACATAACTTTAAAAAATATTTTAGAGGAATGAGGTTCTATTAAGAAATACTCTATTTTTAAGTTACCGTTATAGTATTACTAGTTTTAAAAGATACGAAACTAGAAAAGTGGGGGTGTTGAATAAGTTAGAACGCACAGGCTGGCGCATGCCTTCACACTGTCACAGGCCGGATCGATAAATGCATATTAGTGCTCTTTAAAAAAAAATCCACGCCACAGAAGATAAAAGAAAGAAACTACTGCCGACTTTGGAAAAGAAACATACTAAACAAATTAGAAATACTAAACAAAAAACAAAGGCTTTTAAAGACAAGTTTGGTTACAATATGTTTAAAAGTTGCATCAGCCAGTACCGCCAGACTGGGGCCCCCCTTGGGCCCCAGCCGGTGGGGGCGGAGTAGACAGATCAATGTTATCGCTGACATCAAAGCAGCCCAGACTGAGGGCGGACGGTCACAAGTGCTGTCTGGCTTCGCAACATATTAAGAAAATTGTTTAGAAGATAGAAATATGTTTTGATTGACAAAGAAATAATAGTTTTCTTCCGTAAAGGAATTCATTTACGTAAGCCTTTGAAACTATGAAGATTTGAATCACAAGTGATAATAATAAAATTTGCTAAACAAAGGTAAAGTTTAACATTTGTGGTTTAGCTAAGTAAGGCTTATGCTGTGTCTGGGCTAGACAGAATTGTCTGTATTTGCTTATCAGTGCTCCTCTTTGAGATTAGACATTAGGTACATAGAATTCTTATTATGTTAAAATAGTTAACTCTCATCAGCTTAACTTTAGTGTCTTAACTAACTGTGATGCTGTTTGCACGTCCCAACAACTAAACGTTATGTAACTAACATTTGTGCAACATTTTCTATAACAAGGATTCACTCGGCGCCGGCGGCACGAATTATAACAAACATTTGCTGTATTCTATCTCCTTACAAAATATTAATCTTACATTTGAGTTTAAGTAGTGGACGTCTTATGGCTGAGATGACCATGGCCATTTGAGTTTAATCACATCAATCACATCAAAAGCTTTTAACAGTCCACTGCTGAGCATAGGCATGGAAAGGAGGTTATTTAAGTTTATAAGCTTAACTTTAAAGCTCAATAACAAGTAAAACATTCATATCAGTAACTTTAAAAAAAAAGTTGCTCTTAGCAAAAATATCTGTATTGAAACTCGAGGAAAACCGGATTTTCAAAAACAAACTGAGTTTAATTGTGACCATGATGATGAGTCTTCCAACGTCTAATTAGGAATTAATTGGTCAGAAAAAAAAATCCGTTTGAAGTCAATTCATATATCATTTTTTCAGGGCAATTTATTTATTTTATGTTTTCAAGTAATTGGCAATTGCGCAATATAATTAATTAGAAGCGACGCTTTTTTGTACGGTTTTGAAAATGCTATTGTTTGTACTGTTGCGCCTTCGAGAAAAATAGTCTAGAACAATCTACCAGTCGCGAGAATTGAATTGAAGGCGCCATCTAGTGTCAAGAAGCGCGCAACTGTGGAGTAACTCTGATATTCGACGCTAGATGGCGCTAGATTACTCACTCTGGTAATTTCTGTTTAGTGGAGAATGTTCTATCGAATATTATAGATCTTTCTAGGGGTTTCAAAGCCATATATAAGCAGATTGGGTTACCCGTACGGGTCAGTATTGTTTCACGATACAGCGGAGTTAACATCGAAGCGATCTTCTAGTGCGATTAACAAGTGACATAGCGAATTATTGTTGTAAAAAGGGTTGTAAATAAACAGTGTGTTATTTTTTGGTAATTAACCGACTATTTTTAATTATTGAATACCCGGCTCGTAACAATTTGGTGTCAGGAGTGGGATTAAAGTATGCCGGTTTTACCAAAGGAAGACACGGAAGGTATCCGAACTAGGAGTCAGCGTCAGCAAGAGGCCGACCTGAGGCGATTTGGAGGTGCACAACTGCCCACACCGGAAGTCAGCAGCCAGCGATGGAAGCCACGCTGTCCACATCGTC
Source organism: Diaphora mendica (assembly GCA_949125395.1). Taxonomy (NCBI): domain Eukaryota; kingdom Metazoa; phylum Arthropoda; class Insecta; order Lepidoptera; family Erebidae; genus Diaphora; species Diaphora mendica. The sequence goes on along the minus strand of OX421318.1, from coordinate 27,004,103 downwards.
AGCAGCTCCAGATATCACGGCCCTAATGGTGATGCTCCAGGAGCAGGCCCGCCGTCAAGAGGAGCAGGCCCACCGTCAAGAAGAGCAGGCCCGCCGATTGGAGGAACAGCTGCAGCGGGACAAGGAGGAGCAGGCCCGCCGTCAAGAGGAGCAGGCCCGCCGATTGGAGGAACAGCTGCAGCGGGACAAGGAGGAGCAAGCCCGCCATCAGGAGGAGCAGGCCCGCCGCCAGGAGGAACAAATGCTCTTGTTAAAAAGCATTCACGAGACCTTCGGCAAAGAACTCAAGGTAGTGAAGGATCAGGTTCTTCAACACGAGAACCGTATCACTGAGGCCGAAACTCAGATTGCCGACGTGAAGAAGGCATTAGGGAACCTCAAAGTTGGAGATGAAGCGGCGACTTCAGTAACTGCTGTTCCTTCGGTGCGGGGGTTCAAAGTACCGCCGTTTGATGGGACATCTTCGTGGTCAGCCTACAAGATCCAGTTTGAGGCTGTTATGACGGCGAACGGCTGGACTAAGGAACAGGCTATGACCGCGCTCACCTTGGGTCTTCGAGACCAGGCTCTAACCGTCCTCGAAGCCCTCGGTAAGAAGGTAACCTATGAGCAACTGCTGGAGGCATTGGAGGCAAGATATGGTGACGCTCACCTGGAGCACGATTTTCGTGCACAGCTGAAGGATCGTGCCCAACGCATCGGTGAGAACTTGCAACAATGGGCTCTGGAAGTTGAGAAACTGGTCCGTAAGGCATACCAGTCTGCACCTACGCTCGTGGACGGGAATCTGGTGCAAGCTTTCATCGATGGCATTCGTGACCTCGAAGTTAGAGCTGCTGTGCGACTTGGGCACCATGAAACTCTCAAGGATGCTCTGGCCCATGCTTTGGAGGTGGAAGCTGTGAGACAAGATCATCGGTCTCATCGGGTCCGGGAGGTTGTGGCGTCACCTGTGCGGGACCGGGTTAAGGGGTACAGCCCTAGGTGTTACGCCTGTGGTGAAAAAGGTCACCTTCGGTCCAGCTGCCCTAAGCGAAGCATAGGAAATGAATACGAGCGACCTCAGCAGATTAGGGCGACTGATAGTACTGCCCAACATCGCAGTGGAAAATCACACGGTAACGCAGACGCATTATCAAGAAGACCTTGCCCTGAAGACTGCAAACACTGTGCCAAGCAAGAAGTAAAGGAAGCTGTTCCTATAAGGACAATAAAGACGGACCTTAGCATCGAATGGAAGGAAAGCCTACAGCAAGCACAGCAAGAGGATGCAGATATCAAACCAATTCTCGAGTGGATTAAAGCTGAGACTCCTAAGCCTCACTGGAGCGATGTTGCATCGCTGAGTTCAACCACAAAGAGTTATTGGGCTCAATGGGATAGCCTAGTCATCCAGGATGGAGTCTTGTGCCGTAAATGGGAAAACGCTCGAGGAGACAGCTGTCATCTGCAAATGGTTGTCCCTAAAGCTAAGATACCAGTGGTTCTGCAGCTCTACCATAACGGATGTTCAGGAGGTCATATGGGAGTTAAGAAGACATTGTTAAAGATAAGGGAGAGATTCTACTGGATTCATTGTCGTGATGATGTTGAGGACTGGTGTCGCAAGTGTACTAATTGTGCGGCCGTGAAGGGACCTCACACACGTAGCAGAGGTCCATTGAAATTGTACAATGTTGGGGCACCCTGGGAAAGAATTGCAATAGACGTAGCGGGACCATTTCCTGAAAGTGAAACTGGAAACAAGTACTTCATGGTTGTAATGGATTACTTCACTAAGTGGCCAGAAGTTTTCGCCATTCCCAACCAAGAGGCATCAACAGTTGCAGACAAATTAGTGCACGAAGTCTTCTGTCGTTTTGGAGTGCCTTTAGAAATTCACAGTGACCAAGGAAGAAATTTTGAGTCTCAAATATTTCAAGAGATGTGTCGAGTAATGGGTGCTCACAAAACCAGAACCACCTCTTATCACCCACAATCTGACGGAATGGTGGAACGATTTAACCAAAAACTAGAGAGGTATCTCGCAAAAGTTGTTGAAAGTAGGCAAAAAGATTGGGACAAACACATCCAACCGTTTCTTCTGTCATACCGTGCAGTCCACGAAAGCACTTCAGTAACACCAGCTTTTGCAAACTTCGGAAGAGAACTACGATTGCCTGCAGACTTGATCACTGGAATACCCCCTGACATCCCGCGAAGTATAACAGAGTACGCTAATGACTTGCGGAACAAGATGAATGACATTTATGAGCATGTCAGACAATCGGGCCAGCAAATGTCTGAGAAGATGAAAACCCGATATGACCGGAAAGTGAACAATAAGGGCTTCGAAGAGTGTTCTCTAGTATGGCTCCATAATCCAGTGTGCGCGTTAAGGTTCACTTTTGCTTGATGGGATTAGTGTAACAGAAACGAGGTGTTCACTGGGAGATGGTTTATTGGCGACTGATTTAAAATCTGTTTCTGACTAACATACCGCCCACCAAAGGGCCTATTAGCCCTTTAACAATATAGTCTACATATATTAATAAAAAGTGAAATTTGGAATAAGAAACAAATAATGATAAGAATCTATATAAACCAAATAAGAATTACAGAATCATGCTTCAGTGTCTATAGGTAAATAACATAACTTATTAAAGGGTCTCTGAACAACACTATTACCGCTTTTTACACTATAAACGCGTGTCACACCGTCAGCGCCAGGATGTTTAGATACAATACGTCCCATTATCCATTTACCGGGTGGCAAATTTTCTGAGTTTATAAGCACGATATCTCCAATGTCTAGCTCTTTAACTTGGTGGTGCCATTTTGCACGTTGTTGCATTCTCGACAGGTACTCTTGTTGCCATCTATGCCAGAAGTCAGTTAATAGTTTTTGCTGGAGCTGCCATCTGGATAAGTGATTCATAGGTACATTTTGAAGATCTGGGGTTGGAACAGTAATAGGTGTTTCACCTACAAGAAAGTGGCCAGGAGTAAGCGCTTGATTGTTGCCCGTCTCCGTATCGTCTAATATGTTTAGAGGCCGGGAGTTGAGGCAAGCCTCAATTTGGCACCACAAGGTACTCATTTCCTAGTAGGTAAGGTGAGAGTTTAAAATGCGTTTAAGGTGACCTTTCATTGATTTGACTCCAGCCTCCCACAGTCCACCCATGTGTGGGCTATAGGCTGGGATAAAATGCCATCATTCAGTTCCATCCATTGCCAGTGTTTCAGTGATCGGACCATCAAGTTGTAGTTTGGCTTCAGCCCAATCTGAAGCTAAGACTTTGTTTGCGCCCACAAAGTTACGTCCCTGATCGCTCCATATATGAGCGCATCTTCCTCGTCTCGCTACGAACCTTCGAAAGGCTCCGATGAATGCTTCAGACGTAAGATCTCCTACTAGTTCCAAGTGGATTGCCTTTGTTGACATACAAACAAAAAGAGCAATATATGCTTTGTTTGTCTTTGCTCCTCTACCTCTAGACATCAAGATCTGATATGGGCCGGCGAAGTCTATGCCACTATTCAAGAACGGTTTTGCAGGCGTGACTCTAACTCGAGGTAAGTCTCCCATTAGTTGTGACTTTGACGTAGCGTTAAGTTTTGCACAAATCAGACATTTCCTGATTCTTGACTTGACTAGTCGTTTTGCTTTAAGAATCCAAAATTTAGTTCGTAAGAAGCAGAGCATCAACTGGCTTCCGCCGTGTAGCGTCTTCCGATGTGCATCAGTAACGATTAAATTAGTAAAATTACTGTCAGTATCAAGAATGATTGGATGTTTGCTGTCCTCATTCAAGTCGGAATGACACAGTCTGCCGCCCACCCTGAGAATACCGTCGTCATCCAGGTAAGGTTTTAGATTTATTAATTTACTCTTCCTATTAACTTGTTTCTTCGTTTTCAGATGCTCAATCTCTTCTTCAAAGCTGTCCCTTTGAGCCAGTTTTATGCAGGTTTTCAGTGCGTCATCAATTTCCTTCGAGGTTAGCGGTAAGTCTTTGTTAACTAGTTTTTTCCCTTTTAAAAATCTTTTGCAGTACACGATTACTTTGAGAAGTTCTTGTAATGTAGAATAATTTTCAAATTTTAATTCCATGTCTTTGTCGCCCTTTAATTTTACATTTACCTGTAATGTTTCCTTTCTTTCTAGCTCTGATGTCATAGCTTCTGGTCTCTTGTATTTAATTTGTCCTGCGCTGAGCCACTTTGGTCCTTTCCACCACAGTGTATCATCTTTCAGATCTAGTAGCGACTGTCCTCGTGAAGCAATATCAGCAGGATTGTCTGACGATTTGACATGATACCAATTATGATTACCAATGGCATCGAGTATTTCAACCACTCGGTTTCTAACGTAAGTGTTCCATCTTCCAGGGCACCGAGTAGCCAAGAAATTACAATGGTGGAATCAGTCCACGCGAAAATTTGAGTGGTAGGTACATTCATTGCTTCCTTTATCTGTTTCAGGAGCCCAGCTAATAGTACTGCTCCACTAAGTTCTAGACGGGGTAATGATTGCGGTTTAATTGATGCAACCCTTGTTTTGGCAGCGATGATCGATGTCTTGACGTCGCCTTCTAATGTTCTTACTCTTAAATATACAACTGCCGCGTAGGCTCTTATCGACGCGTCACAGAAACCGTGGATAGTGACGTCATTCATTATAGTTTCAGTGGTATGCAGCCATCGATGTACTTCAATATCAGGTAAGTATTGTTGAAAGGATTCTCTTAGGTTGTTCCATTCTGTGGCAATAGATTCATCTACTTCCTCGTCCCAGGCTAGTCCTTGCAACCACAACCTTTGAATGAGAAGCTTTGCCGGTAAGACAGAAGGTGCCAACCAACCAAGCGGGTCAAATAATCTCTGCAGATCGGCCAGAATTGTTCGCTTTGTAATAATTTTAGACGTGGCAGGTAAGTTTAAGCTATATTGAAATTGATCTTTCCCTATATTCCAATATAATCCTAATGCTCGGGTGATTCCATCTAAGGTTATATCAAGTTTTACATGAGTACTTCTTTCAGACTCTTCAAATGCCTTTAAAAATTCAATTTCGTTTGAACACCATTTTTTTAATTTGAATCCTCCCTTCTGGAGAATGGTGTCTATTTGTTTGGCTACTCTAATTGCGTCTGTGGCATTGTCCTTTCCAGACATCATGTCGTCCATAAAAAAATCTCCTTTTATGATCTCTGCAGCTTCGGGATAGTTTTGACCTTCGTCCTGGGCTACTTGATGCAAGGTCCTTACTGCTAAGTAAGGAGCAGAAGCAGTTCCAAATGTGACTCTCGTAAGCCGATAGTCTTTGACGGGTTCTTGTTCATTCTTTCTCCATAGAATTCGTTGCAGATCTCTGTCTTCTTTGGTAACTAAGATTTGTAGATACATCTTTTGGATATCAGCTACGAAACAAACTCTCTTCAAGCGCCATCTTATTATTAGACTTCTCATGTCTTCTTGTATTTGAGGTCCTACTAACAGTTCGTCATTTAGAGATACATTATTGGTACCCTTTTGTGAGGCATTGAAGACTGTACGAAGTTTAGTTGTTTCCTTTTCTTCTTTAACAACGGCGTGGTGAGGTAGGTACACCGAAGGATTGTCAAGTTCTTGTGTTGGTACTTCTTCCATGTAGTGTTGTTCGTATTCTTTCATAACTATAGCATAGTCATTCTTCAGTTTGGGATTTCTAGTGAATTATTGTTCTAATTGATGTAATCTCTTCAAAGCTATTGTTCTGGTATTTCCTTGAGTTGATAATAAAACTTCAGATTTCTTAGGTACCGTGACTATGTAGCGACCGTCATTATGTCTTGTAGTCGTGGTTTTATATGTTTGCTCACACTGTCGCTCTTCCGCTGTAGGTGCTCGTCTATCATATGGGTCTTGTTCCCACATCCGTTTCAGCATGTCATTGAGATCGAGGCTGAGGTGCATGACAATCAATTCATCTTTAGTTGATTTGGTTTCTATGGCACCAAAGAGAATCCACCCCAGTGAGGTATTTTGAGCACACAGGGTTCCTGGGGGACCTTTGATGACTTCGCCCTTCATAATCTGAGCACATACATCAACACCCAATAAGAGATCTACTCGTCCTGGCTGGTTAAAACTTGGGTCAGCCAGAACAAGTCCTTGTAAATGTGGCCAGGCATCGGTAGGGATGATACGTGCCGGTAGTTGACTCGTGAGTCGCGTAGACATTATGTATGTTTTGATTCGTAGGTTGAAACTTGAGTCGTGTCTTGATAGAAGTTCGATTTCTGCAGCATGCCTTACATTTGTTTTAGTTGAGCCGACTCCAGTGATGGTGCCATTGATAGGCGTTCTCTTAACTCGTAGTAGCTGGGCCGCTCTCTCACTCATAAACGTAGCTTGGGAGCCGTGGTCAATCAAAGCACGAAGCACTGTCATTTGTCCCGTTTTAGGTTCTCTCACTGGTACGAGGGCCGTAGCCAGCAATGCAGTGGACACGTTGGCAGCGACGTGGGATGAAAGGGTAACGTTGGTCTCCGTTGATTGTGCAGAATCTTGTTGATATGGTTTGTCTGGTTGATTTGGTGACGTCATCAGCGTGGATTGGTGCGTAAGCGTGTGATGACGTTTATGACATAATCTACAAGACATCTTCAGGCGACAGTTCTTCGCTGAATGTCCCGGGGCCAGACAATTGTAACATAAGTCTTGTTGTTTGACGTACTCACACCTCTCTGTTGGACTCAGCTTCGTAAATTTCTCACAATGGCACAACGTATGGTTCATAGTACACATATGGCAGCTTCTAGGTTTTATAGTTGTCGTCGTATTCGTAGTGGATAAGTGAACTGCGTATTCTTTCCCTTTAGATATTATAGGTTTTTCTTTACTTGAGGGTGGCGTCGTGACCAGCTCGAGCGAACGGAAGGTACATTGCAAAAACTTATTGAAGTCGTCCCAGGTAGGCAATTCTTCGTCATTTTTCTTATATGAAAATTGTTCCCACTCACGGTGCGTCTCTGGGTCCAATTTCTGAACAACTAGAAATATAATGAGTGGATCCCATGAGCTTGTGGACAATCCCAAGTTCTTAAGTACGTTAAGACACTCAGTCGTGGTATCTAATAATGATTTTATGTTATTTGCTGTTTGCACTGTTATCTTCCTTTGCCAAAACAATCTTTTTAAAATGGAATTAATAATAATCCGCTTGTTACCAAAACGTTCCTTGAGTACACGCCACGCTTCATCGTAGTTAACCTCTGTGACCTTTACGTGCTTCAAGAGTGACAACGCTTCTCCCGTAAGACTAGTTTTTAAATAGTGCAATTTTTGTACTTTACTTAACGTTGCATTGTCGTGCACTAATGAGGTAAAAAGATCTTGATAGGTGGGCCACTCGTCGTAAGTACCTGAGAAATTAGGGAGCTGAATCCTCGGTAACTTGACTTGCGCTTCTTTATGTAAACTGGAACCGCAATTATGGTCACTACTTTCCATACATTCTGATTGCGAAGATGACTTATCTATTGTAAATAATAAATCATTTAGATCGGCGAGTAAACATGTGTATAAATCTTCTTGAACAAAAAAATCTTCATTCACAAAATATGGTATTTCTTGAGGATTCGCTTTTGGAATACATTTCACAAGTTCTTGATGTGTATTTTTAAAGGTTGTCCAATATTCTTCAATGCTTTTTATTCGTGTTTGTATGTATCCTTTAGTTATACGTTGTTTCGGGCATTTTTTAAGGTTAACTCGCGTTTTATTTAACAAATTAGAAATATCTTCTAACACACTAAGTAGTTGTTCCACAGTATTAGCCATTTTCTACTAATTTTAATTACAAATTCAATCTTATTAGGATTACAATCTTCGTATAAAATAACTTGTTTATAAATTATGTAAATATTGTCACTTGCTTGCGGTCAGGTTATGTATTCTGTGTTTATAAATTCCTTCTTTCGTTCTCGGCTCGCCGGTCGACGTATCGTATTCAGTCGGTTAGCTTAGGTATCCGGCTCGATGTCGACCAAATTATGTGCGCGTTAAGGTTCACTTTTGCTTGGTGGGATTAGTGTAACAGAAACGAGGTGTTCACTGGGAGATGGTTTATTGGCGACTGATTTAAAATCTGTTTCTGACTAACATCCAGTTCGCAGTAAAGGGAGATCTCCAAAGCTACTAGCCAAGTGGGAAGGGCCATACCGGGTGGTGACAAAAATCAATGATGTTACCTACCGGATACAGAAGTGTCCAAGAGGCGCCCCAAAGATAGTTCACGTAGATCGATTGGCGCGATACTATGGAACTGATTATGCTCGGGACGAGCATGTCTTAGGAGGGGGCAGTGTTGCGCCTTCGAGAAAAATAGTCTAGAACAATCTACCAGTCGCGAGAATTGAATTGAAGGCGCCATCTAGTGTCAAGATTACTCACTCTGGTAATTTCTGTTTAGTGGAGAATGTTCTATCGAATATTATAGATCTTTCTAGGGGTTTCAAAGCCATATATAAGCAGATTGGGTTACCCGTACGGGTCAGTATTGTTTCACGATACAGCGGAGTTAACATCGAAGCGATCTTCTAGTGCGATTAACAAGTGACATAGCGAATTATTGTTGTAAAAAGGGTTGTAAATAAACAGTGTGTTATTTTTTGGTAATTAACCGACTATTTTTAATTATTGAATACCCGGCTCGTAACAGTACTAACGGCTACCAAAAGCAAACGATACTTTAAAATTATTTTATTTTTTTAACATTTTCTGCAAAGAAGTCGCACTCGCTGTACCGCGCAACTTGGTAAACGTCTCTTAAAAAAAATAGCAGTCATAAGGACTGCCGATAGAAGTGAAACTTATAACTTAGAATGTTATTTGTAAAATTAATGTGTAAAATTAGAAATTTCATAATGTTTAAATTATAATTATCAACATCAAACCTTAGCATGTCGGATCTCGTTTTCGCGAGATCTCGGCCTTTTTTACACGAAAACTAACTACGAATTCGTTGGAGTTTTTAATCAAAAAGGAAATTAATTTATGCGAGTCTGGTCCTTAACAAAAATACAACGTTGTTTAGAAACCTCAGTTCTAACTTCTAGGTTACATTTCTATCAGCCTATTGCCGTCCACTGCTGAACGAAGGCCTCCCCCAAAGAGCACCAACCATCCCGGTCTTGGGCAGTCCGCATCCATCCGCCGCCAGCCACTTTCCTCAAGTCGTCGGTCCATCGTGCCGCAGGGCGCCCTACACTACGTTTGCCTAATCGCGGTCTCCACTCTAGCACTTGTCGGCTCCAGCGACCATCAGTCCGCCTGGAGACATGACCGGCCCACTTCCACTTCAGCGTGCTGATCCTCCGTGCGATATCGGTTACTCTTGTTCTCTTTCGAATTGTCTCATTACGAATTTTATCGACAAGAGAAACACCCAGCATCGCACGCTCCATCGCACGCTGAGCTACTTTAAACTTGTGGACCAGTCCGACTGTGAGTGTCTCGGCTCCATATGTCATTACGGGCAGGAAGCACTGGTTGAAAACCTTGGTTTTCAGTGATTGCGGGATAGGTTACATACCTTAACATATTAACTTCTTTAGTAATCGCTACTTGGTATCAGTTTATGTCTAAAATCTATGACATAACTATCTTTTGCCCACGGCTCCGCGTGTATGTCGATTATCGCGCCACAGTGTAGGCTATGTCCTTTACTTATAATAGGGTTTTCAGACTGTACATGTAGGTAGTAGAGCCACGTTGATTTCAGCACGGTTGAGCCGGCTCGACCGGGTTGGTACTACCCTCGCACAGAAGATCTACGTAAAATGACAGCATGCGTGCTGTCGTGTTTCGTTGGTGAGTGCGAGGCTGAAGGCCCAATGATGCAGAAGCATCACTTCTTGGTAGGCCCATACATAAAAAGAACATACATATTATAGAAATCACACATCCGGGCGCAGGACATAATCTAACGACACTTCAAAATCAATCAAATCCTTCGACTCCCTGTAATCTAGCAGTGGTAGTACTCTAGTAAGGCAAAGAAATAATAAATATAATCTGGTATGATAATTAATTGTTAATTACTTGACATGTACTGTATTGCAACACTCCTTTGTCATCAAACTTGTTTGCCTTACCGAGAATCAGGAAATAGGAATTAAATATGACTTTGGAAAGTTGTGCATTTGACTGAAGGCATTTTACAGCTAATTATTACTATATAAGAAAAATATATTTTACAATTATTTATGTGCATAATCAAGTCCAGAAAGCCTCTATTTTTTGGGTTGATATCATGATTTCAAGTCCTCAATTGACTTAATTCTATTTCAAAGAATCTAAATTTAAAAAATCTAAAAAAATTAACCTATCTTCTTACATACCAGTACGTTATTCAAACCATAAAGGTTAATATGCTACAGTATTGTAAATAGGTTTATCCGGGCTCTTATATAACCTAGGAAGGAGGCGGTAGGCCCCGTTGCTACCATACAGAAACTGGGACGCCGGATCGATGAGAACAGGGCGACGAACCCTAGCGTCCAAGAGCCAGATGACCTATATCTGATAGTTCTATAATGTAAACGCAGCTCAGTGATTTTTAATACTTAAAATAGAAATAATTCATTAAGTAGAAAGAACTAAACGCGGCAAAACTCTTTATTTGCAACATCTAGTTAGTAATCTTCATGATCATTAGGATCGAACCAAGTGGCGTGCAATTGGAGAGGCCTATGTCCAGCAGTGGACTGCGATAGGCTGATGATGATGAATATGATGATGAATCCTCGTGAATCATGGCGAACAAACGTTCCCAGAAATGCAAAAAACTAAGAAATCTGCTGACATTGGATCGTTTTAAGATGTTCGTATTCTAATAAACAAAAAATAATTTTGCAAATTAAAAAAAAATCTGTCGAAGATGTTTCCAAGAACCCTCTTCGAACTTTTAAAGTTTAAACTAAAAAAGAGAATATTAAGTAAAAATCAGATAAATCAAACGCAACGATCACAAAGACCATGTCTTAACAGCTTTTTAATATGAATTAACGTATATTATCGGCCTTCCTCCTTTCAAATACTACGTCTGTCTACAATTAAAAACATGAAACTGCGTATAATGCGCAAAAAACAAGCTACATACGGCTAAAAGCAATTTACATAATCCGAAAGGTCGTATTCGCAAAGGCAATGAGATGAATCGTGCCAACTCTCAGGCCGGCCCGTTAGTTCGCGGAAACAACTGACCTACTGCAACGATTATAATGCTAAGTACTCACTTGCGGTTTTACTCGATCGAGCAAACATGTCGAGTAAAAACCACGGCATGGGCTTTCGTCCACACATTCAGCATTCATCGATCGAGTGACGCATCTTTTGGCTCGCCGTTCAGTATTCACCGAACCGTTCGAGCCAAAAGATGTCTGTTCAACAAAGGAGACGGTGGCTACATTTAGCAAGTATAGCAATTCTTAATTACAAAAGAACTAAAGAAAATGAAAAGAAGAAACGAAAAAGGAGGTCAAGCCATCGAGCCGGCTCGATGCGAGCCTTCCAGTTGTGATTTTTGCGGTCCACACGTTAATTTTTACTCGTTATAGAGTAAAACTATCGAGTAATACCGCATGTGAGTACGGACCATTATACGAATCACTGACTGTACACTCAATATAATATATAGTTTATTCAACTACACGACACGCCTCACGCGGGCCTGATTATAGCCAAATGCAGACACGGGCTGGATCACGTTGAACTTTTTCTTGGCAATTATTGTATAAGTACAAAGAAAGCCTTGCCTCGAACGGCAATCTAAAGTTTAAGAGATTTTTGTGCGACATGTTTATATACGAACAAGAAATTGGGTCAATTACAGTGTATTACAGTACAGATGATACGGATGTCCGGTAGGTATCTGGTTTACGGTTGAATTATGTAAACAGAATATTCGATATATTATGGTATTAAATTTACGTAGGTACTTTAGTTAAACTGCATAGCGAATAAATACATTTAATCGCATTTTTTTTACTTTTATCATCATAAAGAATCCTGACACAGGTCTTATTACATTTACTTTGTAAGCATAGAGAATTAATAGCATTTTTTCTGCATTATGGAAACAAACGGCAAGATCCGCTATAGAAAAAATAACTTCCGTCATCATCGAATCATACGGTTGTAGTAGGGTTGCCAGATGGCCGGGAAATCCGGGATTGTCTCGGAATTTTGGCGTCTTGTCTCGTGGCCAGTAATTATTGTCCCGGATTCCGAAAACCTACAAGCTTTGTAACAACATACACTAACAACGATTGACACGGCTAGCCTGCCTGTGAGTGTGGGGGAAATGCTTCCCGAATTTCCCAAGATATTGAATATGTAGTTCGGATGTCTATTAACTGTATGTAATGCGCTTCTGAAATAACACGTCCACTTTTTCCACACACCAAATTTTACTAATTTAAAGAAAGTAGTTTGTTTTGTTATTTCAATTCTAACAAATAATGCCTTTTGCGAAAGAGTATTTAGCTAACTGAATAGTTTATGGACTAAAGAGCGAAACCGAATGTCCATGAATTAAATGAAGTTCGAACTGCAGACTCCTATCAATTTTGACGTGTCTCAGAAATTTTATCAGTTCTGCAAAGCTTTGACTAAGAAAAACTAATAAAAAATGCAAAATTCAGTGATAAATAAGATTTTTTTTACCATGGTCCTTGTCCTTTTTTTATGGAATAGGGAGCAAACGAGCAGACGTATCACCTGATGGTAAGCGATTACCGCCGCCCATGGACACCCGCAACACTGGAGGCGTCACAGGTGCGTTGCCGGCCTTTGCGGAATGGGGAGAGGGATGTGGGAGGGGTCGGGGTATGGGCGTCCGGTATCCTCACTCACTCAGTGAAAGACAGTGCAAGCGCTATTTCACACAGGTTTTCTGTGAGGCCGTGGTATCACTCCGGTCGAGCCGGTCCATTCATGCCGAAGCGTGCCGAATTGTCCCGGATTTGATAAGTTTCTATCTGGCAAACCTAGGCTGTATGTATAGACCTTTCATAGACTTAATAATTGTAACAAATATGGTTATTTCCAAGTAGAATTACTTAGGTAACTAGACAAGGCAAAAGTAGATAAAAAAAGACGTAGAGGTAAAAGCATACCTTTTACCTCTACGCTTGTGTCTGTAGAAAGGAAAGGTGTACCCACAGAACACGATAGAATGGTGAAAGAGGCGTGGTACGTGTGCCGTAAGCTTGCACTATAGTGCATAGTATTAATGTCGCCCGCTCATTACGCAGCGAGATTCACGGAACGGCGTTCGCAGCGTAACAAAACAACAAAAACTTCATTACGATGCCGTATTGTGCAATCACTAACTGTTAAAATAAGAGTAGTGAAGTTAGTCTAAAGAAAGGAGTCATTTCCTTTCTTTAGTAACTACTATTTTTTTAGTAAAAGCAAAGATAAAGAAGAATCAAAATGTTCTTTCAACCAGTATTATGTTGTCAACTAGAAGCAATTATTTATTTACTTTTTCATTAAGGTACTGGATCCATTACGTTCAATACACAATACTCGTACTTATCCCGTGAAGTGACCGCGCAATGAATATCGAAATGAACAATCTTTCCGAACGCTCAATTAAACGGTTTACACGAAGTACGGATGCCCGATGCGACTTGCGCTAGGGCTTGATACACTACGTAGGTGAATGTATCGATAAATTGTTATTATGCCATGCTAGAGACTATTTAATTCTGGTAGTGTTATTTCTATATTGTTCAACTACGAATTGTGAATGAGAATGTGAAACTTATTGTCTATTTGAAATAAAAATAAGTTTGGTAGGTATATTAGTCAAAATATTAACATTATAAATATATACATTTTGTAGTTACCAGGATCCTATTAAAAAAAAAGGCTTTATTATCACATTTCAAAAACATCCATTATATACCTACCTAAATTACGTGTATGTTATTATAACCGATAAATATTATAAATTTGGAAAAAAATGCTGTTCCAAAAGTTTATTATATTTTTTTATAAATAATCTTTTTAAATAGATGGTTTTTAGTTTTCGAACTTACTTTATTTACTTAATTGACAAATTTTATCTTAAATATTAAGTTGCATTTCAGTTTTCCAATGATTCCATTCTTCGATAAATAGACATGAAAGTGTGACACTTCACTCTCTTCTTCACTCAATCGGGTACGTTTAGGGGGCGCGGCTTTGTAATTTGTTGCCACGCAGGGTTTATATGGCAAAGTACTTTCGTCACCAATCTATCTTGATCAATATCTGTGGGTGTACCGATGACAAAACAAGTTAACGTATGTTATTTGGGAGGCTTGTGAAGCTTGGCACATGAAATACAGACTACTAAAACTATATTATAGTGCGGGACTGTTTGACCTTTAATGTTAACAGACGAAGCAGTAATTTCATATCAGTAAAAAACATGAATGACAATCGGAGTCCAAAATACCCTGTCTCTGATTGTGAGAGGGAGAGGGCTGGGCAGGGAAAAGGCAGCAACGTACTTATTGCTCTCAAGTTTCAGGAGTCCATGAGCGACAGTAGTCACTTACCATCAGGTATCGTTGTCTCCAATCCTTACTAATATTATACAGTAAAACTTGGTTAATTTTTAATGCGAAACAAGTAATATTTAACCAAAGAAACCGACTTCAAGAACTGGACCAAATCGAAATGGGACGACATGGGAAGCACCCGCTTTCAAATATAAAAAGAATCATCAAAATCGATTCACCCAGTCGAAAGTTCTGAGGTAACAAACATAAAAAAACAGTCGAATTGAGAACCTCCTCCTCTTTAGAAATCGGTTAAAAAGGGTTGTTAGGGGTTGTATAAATTCTACCAAAAGTCACTATTCCACGCGGACGAAGTCGCGGGCACAGCTAGTACCTTAAGAAAAACAATCAAATTGAGAATCTCCTTTTTTGAGGTAGGTTAAAACGAGAGAAATGCGAAGGATTATAGCACACGTAAATAGCGCAAGCAACCGGGTCTCGTCTATTTCCACAGCACATCGTTTTATTTCGCACCGCGTTCCGATGCATGCGCACTATGCGCTTACGCATAAATAGATTAACAGACAATGCGCAGGGTTGGCACACAATGGATGATTCTTATTTATGGTTCAGTAAAGGAAATACCTAATAATAATAATAAGTCTTTATTGTAACAAGAAATGGATTACAAATCACTAACGCTACTTTAGAGTCAGGGCTATACATACGTATATATAGCCCTTGACTCCTAAAGTAGCGTTAGTTTTGTGTTGGGAGTCAGTTCCTAATCACATGCAAATAAAAACTTAAAAAAAAATAGTAGAAGTACTAAACAATTAAACACATTTAAAAGTGACTTCAGTGTTCCTATGTCATGATGAATTTGGGGAGGATATTTTCTTCATTCCTTAGTACAACACTAGCTGCAGTCCACGGTGTTACCCGCTGTTGTTGTTGTAAAGGTACAACAACAAATTCCAGAGATTAGCCGGAACAAACAAGAAGACAGATAAAGAAAGTTTTTTGACGTAAGTGCATATATATAATTTTATGTGCATTCAGTGAAAAGCAGTTATTTAGAAATACAAACACACGTCAATTATATTTATTTGTAGGTATAGATTATTCCTTAACATTAACCGAATTAAAAACCTATTCTTTTTTTAAGTAGGTTAATAGTACTCTCAACGATTGTCTCTTTTTTAACCGACTTAAAAAAAAGGAGGAGGTTCTAAATTCGACTGTATATTTTTTTTTGGTTGTTACCTCATAACTTTCGACTGGGTGAACCGATTTTGATGATTCTTTTTTATTTAAAAGCTGGTGCTTCCCGAATGGTCCCATTTAAATTTGGTCCAGATTTAAGTCCGTTTTTTTTGTTAAAATTTGTAATTATTTATACACTTTTTTTACATTCTAGCAAACAAATGTTTCTCTAGGTAACTTAAAAATATTGCCTGGAGAAATATATTACATCTAGAAAGCTGTGTAAAAACTCCGTTGTTTATTTTTTAAACTGCTAGCCAAATCTTCTAGCAAACGCAAGAGCGTACTCCTTCTTAAAAGGCCGGCAACGCCTCTGATATTGCAGGCGATAAAAAAAAGCGGCCAAGTGCGAGTCGGACTCGCCCATGAAGGGTTCCGCGGCAGCAAGTAACATAATATAATTTTTATTTTATTTTTATATTTGTGTTGATTGAATGAAAGGTAAATTGCAGTTTACGATTTATGACGTATTAAAAAAAAACTACTTACTAGATTTCGTTCAAACCAATTTTCGTTGGAAGTTTACATGGTAATGTACATCATATATTTTTTTAGATTTATCATTCTCTTATTTTAGAAGTTAAAGGGGGGGGGGGACACTCATTTTACCACTTTGGAAGTGTCTCTCGCGCAACCTATTCAGTTTAGAAAAAAATGATATTAGAAACCTCAATATCATTTTCGAAGACCTATCCATAGATACCCCACACGTATTGGTTTGATGAAAAATTTTTTTTTGAGTTTCAGTTCTAAGTATGGGGACCCCCAAAATTTATTGTTTTTTTTTTTATTTTTGTGTAAAAATCTTAAAGCGGTTCACAGAATACATCTACTTACCAAGTTTCAACATTATAGGTCTAATAGTTTCGGAAAAAAGTGGCTGTGACATACGGACGGACAGACAGACAGACAGACATGACGAATCTATAAGGGTTCCGTTTTTTGCCTTTGGCACGGAACCCTAAAAAACGGTACATTTAAGTGTACATAATATAAAACCCATGTATACATAGAATCAGCATTCAGATCAAGAACAATTATTGTTAAGTAGCATTTAACAATCACCGATCTGAATGCAGAAACCATGTGTTTGCTTATTAAAATATTTTTGCTTGTCAAACTTCCTACATTAACTTTATTCACCACTAGCTTATGTCCGCGGAACCGACCGCGTGTATGTCTATTATAGCGGTAAAAATTAACCTATTTCCTTCCTCAAGCATCAAAGTATCTCCATAGCAAATTTCATTGAATTCGGTGCAGCGGGATGGTTCACCAGGATCCCGGTGCACCATGACGTGTTATAATCTAATATTATAACACGTCATATTATAACGTGTTATAATATTAGTATTGAATTTTAGTGACAACCCTATTGCCGTTAACAGCTCGTAAAGTGCCGATCGGATTAGATGTATATGCAATACACTTGATGAATCCTTATGATATCTTACACTTGAATTGCATATGTGAATTCATGCCAAGATTTATTACATGATTTATGGACTGAACAATATTGGTTTTCACTTCAATATGTTATTGCCCGCCACAGCGAAACTTACTCATCTGTGTATTGGCTAATTTGTGGGCGTAAATATCTTCATCAATATTTATATCGTACCCAGTGTTAGCAACTTGAAGCGAGCTGACTATCGTACCAGGGGCGTAGAATTATCGTATATGGACCGAAATTGGCTGAAATTATCGTACTATCGTATTATTATTATTTATTATTATCGTCGTTTTTTAATATTTTTTTTGCGAAAGTAAAGAAATACGTTGATACGTCTGCTATTACCCCCTATTCAATAAAAAAAAATGCCCATAAAATAATCTAGCTGGAGAAAAATGTAACTTCTGAAAGTGTTAACTATATTGTGCCTACTTTATATTGCATAAAACAAAATAAATTCTCAAATTTTGCATCACGATGGAAATTATCGTAGAATCTGCGTACGATAATAATGTGCTATCGTACATCGTACGTCGGCATGAAATTATCGTACATGTACGATAATTATCGTACGGTTCCGAACGCTGATCGTACCAGTTATTGCCCGCGTATATGTCGGGTAGCCTATGTGTTATTCTGATGTATCTATACTTCACACTAATATACAAAGGCGAAAGTTCGTGTGTATGTTTGTTACTTCTTCACGCAAAAACTACTGAACGGATTTGGATGAAACTTTACAGTAATATAGCTTATACATCAGAATAACACATAGGCTACTATTTGCTGCGATAACCGACATATACGCGGGCGCAGCTGCGGGCAACAACTAGTAAGCTATATTACTGTAAAGTTTCATCCAAATCCGTTCAGTAATTTTTGCGTGAAAGAGTAACAAACATCCATCCATCCATACTTACAAACTTTCACGTTTATAATATTAGTAAAGAAGTAAAGATCATCGCGTTTCAACTTTGAACATTCGGCTCTAACTATCATCATTATCAACAGCCTTGTGAACATAGGCCTCACCTAGTCCTAAGGAGGTTTTGGCCTTAACCCTCTCCTGGGTGGAGACCCGAGCCCAGCTGTGGGACATACTGGGTTGTTGGTGAAGGAGGTTTTAGTCCTCTATAATAGGCTGGTCAGACGATTTGGAGTAGGGTCTATGTTAAATTCTCATTCTCTTTGTATAGTAGTAATGTTAGTCAGCTCTTATAACACCCACGGGATGAATAGGGTCGATGGTGACACTACGTATTCTTAATCTGACATGTATATCTATGATATACTAGCGAGCCTCACCGGTTTCGCACGGGTGGATTTCAGATGCACTCACCGATAGCGACGACACGATTCGTGCATGTTAAATCTGTAATATCTGTGAATATATTTATTTAAATTAGATACTGTAAAGGGCCATATTGATCTATATTAAATGCACTGCAAATACATTATTGAAGGTACCTAATTGGATAAGGATTAATGCTGTATTGCTTAAAATCGCTACGTAAATAAGTCATTATTTCTCGTAAAAAGAAACAAATAATATATTTTTTGTGGGTTATCCCTAAAAGATAGACATATACAATCGCGGACTTTTTTGTAGACCTTTGTTTTATACTATGTAGTGATACGTATTCAGAAATAAGTAAATACATTTCTTCAGAAACGATTATGACCGGTTAACGGCAACCGGCTGGTTCCCTTATACATAAGTGGGACTTAAGAAATAGTCCCCAAAATGTAAGTGTTAATTACATTTCTATCGACTCTCCGTGGATGAAATGTGACTATATATTAATAGTGAACTTTCTTATAATGAAACGTGAAAGAGGGACAGTAGATATGCGGAGCATGACATCAAAGGCGGCATCAGTCACGCTCAACAGTGAGGTGCATGCGGAAGTCTATTTCGATCACGTCATTTTGGACATCAGCAGGTGGCAAATTACACAGTGGTCTAACTGAAGGACCAAGAGCCTTCTTAGAAGTAAGTAGTTTGACACTACACAAATATACATAATTCTATAACGATAATTGAAAATGGTTTATTATTGGATGGATTTTGATTTTATTATTTTTCGTTGCAAACGAAGTTAAGACGTTAAACGAAGGTTTAAAATCTAGACCTATTTTATTATATATAATCTATTCTCAGATGACATACAAACACAATTAAGCAAAAGCAAAACAACATTAAAAAAAAAATAGTACTTTAATCGATATCAAAAATTTTGTTTGTTTACCTTGGAACTCAGTCACTTATGAACTGAAGTAGGCAAATATTTTAGTTTATTTAGTCGCCTTAAAAAAACCGATGAAATTGAGAACCTTCTCCTTTTGGAAGTCGGTTAAAAATTAGAAAAAAAATCCGCATTAATCTTGGAAAACTACGAAAGCCTGAATATTGTACGAAATATTGTAGCTCATTACGATTCAAGTCTGAAAGTGCATAAAAGTAGATGCTACTTTTTTATTTGAGACTTTGTTGTTCAAATGTTTGTCAAGTTGGCCCACTATGTTGGCTTGCGTCCACCGCTCAAAGCTCACAGCAGTCCAACAGTTTGATACAGGTAACTACGTGTGGCTGGCATATTAATTTATTTTGATAATATTCACCGATTATAAAGTGCTATCAGTGCTATGAAGTGTGGAGATATCTCAATTCTTATCTTGCGCTACTAAATTACTTAAATTAATTCGATTGTGTTGGACAGTTAGTAGATAAATTAGTGTATAGTTAGTGTAAATTATATTCAGGAATAAAAGGTATGTGTTTATTTGTATAAGGAGCAGGCGAGACGGTACGTCCATAGGGCCAGTCACTGACTAATTAAAAAGAGACTTACTGTTTCTGAACACAATTGGTGTTTGTTAGACATAAAGCATGTTATGTAAGTAAATGTTTGCGAACACGTAGAAAAAGTTTTTAAAAGTGTGTTTAAATTACTACAAAGTGTTCAATAATAAATGGATTGATAAAAAAGGTAATGTTCTTGTAGAAATGTTGCCAGTTTTAAATATCACACGTCACTGACGTAACGTCACAAGACTGCCAATAGATGCATTCCTTACTTTTTATTTAAATTCGCAGAACTACATATTAATAATAAATAAATAAATAAATATTTCGGACATTTTTATTTCATAGTTAATGGCTTGAAGTTTGGAATCATGTTAATTTAAACACAGAAAGAGACATTTACTACAACATTATGTGTCGCAAGACTATACGAGTTTAATTCGAGAAATATTTAGACCATTGAGTCATCTGAGAACCTAGCTTCTTGCAGAATTCTCGTTCACTTTTAAGCGATATCAGTTAATTAAGTGGGTAACACTGATTACTAAACCACTAAGCAAAGCATTGATTGTTTTGTGTCTTTCCTACTTAGTGGTATTGCCACTTACTGACTGCCTCGGTGGCGCAATGGTAGCGTATGCGACTGCTGTTCTCGAGGTCTCGGGTTCGATTCCCGGGTCAAACAAAATGTTTGTATGATCTACTAATATTTGTTTCGGAGTTTGGGTGTTTTCTATGTATAATATGTATGTATTTACCAAAAAAGTTATCAGTTATCTAGTACCCATAATACAAGCTCTGCTTAGTTTGGGACTATGTGATGGCGTTGTGTGTTAGATGTTCCAAATATTTTTTTTATTTTGTTTAAACTTTTATTTCCTAGTAACACATTAATTTCAATTGTTGTCAAGGTTCACTACGGAAAAATGAATTTAACGGTCTGAGAGATGGATGAAATTAGTATTAATCTAGTTTGACCTTTAAAGACAAGTAGTCTTAAATTATAATTAGTTTAGCAATGACTCAGGGTTAATTATTCACGACGCAAATGTCAAGTAATAGAATTAAGAGAGACAATCCACTTAAGTGATACTTTTTATGTCAAGGTATACAATTATTGCCATATGAAATATATATAATTTAGATACCTATCTAAGTCTAGAAGTAAATTCTTTACGTTGAATCCTCGAGTGATTGACCTCCTTTCTTCACCATTTATTGATAACATTTACTTTTATTATTATAAGTACAGTCAAAATGTATGCAAAAATTTATAAATATGATAACTTCTTCTCATAGAAACATTTGGTCCGAGCCGGGAATCGAACCCGACACCTCTAGCACAGTAGTTGCATATGCTACCACTGTGCCACTGAGGTAGTCTAGTTCTAATCTAAGACTGAAAATGTCCATTATTATTATATAGTGTCCCACACCATAGACAAGTTTTAAAGAATTTTTTTATAAAAAACTATGTAGATCTGAAAAATACCAGCTGAAGACAGTATTATTAATAATTATAAACTTTATTGTTGATAAATAACACTTACCTCTCTGGCGATTTGATCGAGCGCCTGCTCCTCGGCCGTAGCCTTGGTTTGTGTCCGCTGGCGTCGTGACGGATCCATCTCCGCACAAACACTTCACACCCTGCCAAACAAAAACACAACAATTAGGTCTTAAGCCTTGTTATGAATTATTTATCAAACAAATTATACTTAATATTGTTTATGGACTGTGAAGCACAATTTAAACAGTACTGCCTTATTACCGAAATTAGGATTAAATGAATGTTTAACCTTAAACGAACCAAAAAAATGTTTGTAATAAAATTGGTGAAGGTTTGGCTCTAAAAAGGATGCATGAAAAAATTTCATTGACTTACTTATTTTTTAAATTGTTAACCTCTTTAAATTTCAGTTAATCACTATTTCAGTGTGACAGGAAAATTATACTGACCTATATCCACTTCTTGTACTTTGGTCATTAATTCTGAATAAATAATTGTAGTCATGTTTAAATAAGAATAAAGTGCATTGAAGTAAAAAAGAAAAAAATGCAAAATTAGCCTCACACTGCCATAATTCAATGTATCACATTGTAATCATTTAAGGGAAAAAGTGACACTAACAATACATGAAAACTTTCTTAAGCAGTTTATGTTTTGTTAAATTTAAGATCAATGAGTCCAAAAGGTTTTCAAGAGTTTGAAGCATACACAAGCAAATTTAACATGTTTTATCTATACATCTATACTATACAAATAAATAAAATTGGAATGTCTGTTTGTA
Organism: Diaphora mendica; assembly: GCA_949125395.1. NCBI lineage: Eukaryota > Metazoa > Arthropoda > Insecta > Lepidoptera > Erebidae > Diaphora > Diaphora mendica. Next base: position 26,981,765 of record OX421318.1, on the reverse strand, counting down.
ATATTAAAATAACCACTTTTCACTAAATGCATATGTATGTATACGCATATATGTACATATATACTCAGAACTTAAATATAAGAAACATAATTATTACTGAACTTGGCATAAAGGCCCGTATTCACTTTGATTAGTGCGAGTGCAGGTACAAAGTGAGGTGATCAATGATTGGTAGAAAATACGCGTAGATGGCGAATTCGCGGTACACACGTACTTTCCACCAATCACCCGCACTATGCACCTGCACTCGCACTATACAAAGTGAATATGGGCCTTAATTATTGCTTTTTCTTCCAAATATGTACCTTGCAAAATTGCAGTCTAAATTCTTTATGATTATTATTTTACTAATTCGATGTAAAGAGACAGACTGTTGTTGAAAGCAGACCAGATTGATATTACCGTCAATGTAACAGATGTGGTATGGAAGTATCACACAATTTAAAAGAATTAACGAGATCACTTATTTCAAGAACAACAAATTAGAGGTATGTAATACACATACCTCTAATTTGCCTAACGTTTCGACCAGGTGGCACAGCCATGGTCACAGGCTGACTCGACCTGGTCGAAACGTTGCATTAATTCCCGTAAAAATAATATTTATTATATCATGGAATGCGAAAGTTTAAAGGTTAGGTTAGGTTAGGAATTTAAAATAATTTTTTATATATACCTATTCATTGCAGTAACACATTACTACTGTCTAATTCTATATCACATCATTTAATATGACTGTGTAAAACTTTGAAATTTTATAAGTCTACAATTTTTTACTACACAAGAAAAGTTCTTATTAGAAAATTGTTAATAACACAAACTCTAGCTTAGAATACTTTATTTCAATTTCTGATTGAAGATTTAAAAAAACTATTGTGATCATTAACAATTTTTTTGCATCTTTTCAATTTTAATCTCTATTGAAGTCACAAAACACATTTTTTTACCCAATTACTAGCAATTCATTAACAAGTAAAAAATTATTAAAATTCTTTAGAAGTTTTCCACCAAAACAATAAAATTATCTTTTGTTTTGTTTACTGTAATCAGCTGTAGATAATGCACCATTTATTTGTTTATGGTAATAAATTTGTTTATCCACACTACACCTTATTGTCTAGGAATTTATGTATAAATGATTTACACATAAATATACTTGAAATCAGTTTAATTTCTAAGTTTTAATAGTAATATAGCACCTTTGAAACCTATAAAGCAACATTGTACACCTAAGCTCACACCTAGTAGCCTTGTACAGGTCTTATTATAAACCAATTGGACATGACACTATATTTATGTTAACCATATCTAATTTATGTTGCAATTTCCTTAATTCTGCACAATATAGTTACCACTTACTAAACATTCATTAAGGAATAACAACCCAATATCAGAGCCTGACCACAAAACTAATTTACATAAATTTTGAAACAGGTCACATTTAACCTAAGGTTCGTTGTGCTTATCTCACATGCCTGTTTCCTCAAAAATATATTGGAGTCACGAATAGTAGGAAAACGGGTGGGCACAAAGCCAACACGGTTTTTTTATGGTAGCACTACAATGACATCATAGCATACTTACTGGGACAGTTACAGATGTAAACACATCACTGCAACAATCACTATCACCTACTTATCGGTCATCAAGCCCAACACAATATCACGTTTATGCTATGCGACAGCTAAATGCAAAATAAACTTAGAAATGTGCAATTTTCTAACAAATACGGCGACACCAATTCACTACCTACACGATTCACAGTGATTATACGTTAAATTCACAATAACAGCGTATAATTTAGGATTGTTTGGCACAGTTTTCAAGTCCTATTTTTAACTATAAAGATTTAATAAAGACTGAATCGTAATTTAATCCATTTTTACCAAATTTAATTTTTATAAAAGCCATGTATGACATGCATGCCATTGCCATTTAAAACCATTGCGTTCGTTCGAGAACAGCCTGTTGGAATGTCAACTTATAACATTTGGAAGCGTTCAATATTAGAGTTTTTTTTCTTAAGAACAATTTTAAGATTTATCGCTTATTATTAAAGAAAGAACTTCCAATTACAGGTAAAAAAATAAAACTAACAAATGGAAATGTTTGAATACTGCTTTAGTACATGTTTCTTGTATTCAGACTACTATTGCATTATGTTTGCAGCAAACACTCAGTGGATAATAATTATAGGCAGGGCAAATCACTTCATCGAGTATTGTGCGTTCAATTAGAGTTTCCATATAATATGAATAAACATAAGGTATAAACATATTACGATTGCAATATTAACTGTTTATGCACTAGGCTCTGACACCAGTGCGTGATTTGTTACCGTGATTTATTTATTCTGATTATTAAATCTAAAACTTTCGTAATCAACAACATTCATTGCAAAGTTACCATTCGTTGACCATTCCTAGATCCCTCCATGCCTTGGAGAGCATCTAAAGCTGTCGGTCTCAATTATCATACGAATCTTTGTAACAATTCTTACAGGTAGATCAAGCTCTAAAAATAAGAAAATCAAACAACAGTCTGTCTGTAGAATTTCCATATCACGTAGTATCTGGGTTCTGGAGGTCTGAAGGCAGTCGATTCACGTAAATAGATCGAAGTAGATTAGACTCAGATAAAATTAAGCAAATAGTCGTATGTGTGGCGACTTCCACATACAGTGCAACAGAAATATACTACAGCGCCATCTACCGAAGTTACACGGGATACACCACACGCAGGAAGCAACCGCTCCAGCCTGGTTACCCCTACGCCCTGCGGTCCGTGTAAGCAGAGCATATCTCTCACGTCTACGCAGCAGCCAGCCACTACGCAACAACCGCCTCGACTCACTGGGGACCTCACCGCAGCACCGCGCACCGCACTCAATCCCGACTCACTTGGATCAGCGGACTTCAGCCCCGACTCACTAGGCCTAGCGGCATTCAGTTCCGACTCACGGGAACTTGTGGCACTCAGTTCCGACTCACTGGAACTGCTCACTACTGGCACTGGCAAGCTCCGCAATAGAGCACAGACAGCTGACTCAACATATATCAACCTTCGGTCTTGGAGGGGAGTGATGTAGCGACTTCCACATACAGCGCAACAGAAATATACTACAGCGCCATTTACCGAAGTTACACTGAACTACAGAGTAACGAAGGAAACTAAGAAACCAATCCTGAGTTGCGCAGTGAAAGTTCTCGCGCCGATTATCGTATATACAACATCCCAACATCAACCGTTGGGCAGATGGCCCGCCAGGCACGATCACCTCGCCTGGTCGTAGGATCCTCCCTTTGTGTTGGAGGGACATAGCACCCGTTCCCGACACTATGCATGGTGAAGGTCAGACAAACACGTGCCTTTTGATTGTTTCACGGGAACTAGGTAGTACCTCCCAGTGCAGTGTAATCAATACTACACCATCATTTATGCCGTAGGCTTGTATACAAGCCTACTAAAGTTATTGACTATTGTTAGGTTTATTCGATGGTAAATCATAGTATGGAAAGTAAATGACTGCCTCGTTGGCCCAGCAGTTAGCGTATGACTTCCGATAAAGACGTCTCAGGTTCAATTCCCAGGTTGGGCCAAAAGATGTTATCAAGTTCTTCTGAATATAGAAATGCTTATTAACAGCAGAGTTAGGATCTTAACCACTGTGCCGCGAAGAACACGTAAAGCTTTCCCTCCTGTGCCTGATCTCTCCCTGGTCGTGTCGCATGCATAGCCATAGATATTTATGTCGTGTCCATAGATAGTGAGGGAACAGAGAGTGCACCTGTGTTTGCGCAGCACACATCTGTGCACTATAACCATTGCACCATTTTTAATGAAATTTAGTATAGAGATACTTTATTCTTGAGGTAGAGGCCATAGGCTACTCCTTAAGCCGAATCTCCTCCGAAAAAAGTTGGCAACTTTTGTGTTAACAACTTTTTTTTGTGCTGTAAAATTTCGGTGGAGACGTGCCTTTACAGTACACGTGGGTGGAGCCGTAAGCAAAAGCTTGTAACTCATAAATAAAATAACAACAAATTAAATTAAAATATATATTTTGTAACCAAAACGCACTTACAACAATGTATTTCACATTCATACATACATCTGTGCTATTATTAATAGTGTTGCATGAATCATGATACTTGAACACAAATATTACCTAACACGATCACAATGTTTGTGGTTGCACTTCTCCGACGACTTGACCAACTTCAATGAAATTTTTGAATATTTTAACAGTAAAGTCTATTTATTTAAAATATTAGGTCTTTACCTATGAAATTGCCGTTCTTCAGTACTGGTCATTTCAAATAAAAAAAAGTTTGTAATGGCTCTGTATTCTAAATTCAAATGAATTTTGTTTTAAAACCATGACATTCTATTTACAAACTCAGTCTTTTGTTTTCTGATTAGCGTTGTATTTTCATTACATTTGAACATTTTTCGTCATAATGGATACTTTAAAAATTCGTGTAATCATGGAATATGAGTTCCGTCGTGGCACCAACGCGACACAAACGGCACGTAACATCAAAAACGTTTACGGAGAGAACTGTACAAACGAACGCACAACCCGTTATTGGTTTTCCCGGTTCCGTTCTTGAAATTTTGCCTTGAAAAATGAAGCTCGTGGTCGTCCGGAGACTTTGGTTAACAATAATGAATTAAAGGCGATTGTGGAAGCTGACGAAACTCAATCTACAGCTGAGCTAGCAGCAGCTTTTAATGTAAGCATCAAAACAATATTGATCCATTTGCGACAAATTGGCAAGGTAAAAAAGCTTTTTAGATGGGTGCCCCACGACCTTAACGATCGCCAGTGCAACGTACGCGTCGAGACCTGCCTTGCGCTGCTCAACAGGCAAAGAAATGAAGGAATTTTGAAACGAATTGTTACGTGCGACGAAAAATGGATTCTGTTCGACAATCGAAAGCGCTCAGCAAGTTGGTTAGACCCTGGTTCAGCACCAAAGCAATGCCCTAAACCAAAAATGACCCCTAAAAAGGTGATGGTCACTGTTTGGTGGTCTAGTGCGGGTGTGATTCACCACAGCTTTTTACAAAATGGCATGAGTATTAATGCAGATGTGTACTGTGAAGAACTGGAGAGAATGATGGAGAAGCTTGCACATCTGCAACCAGCTTTGGTCAATCGGTCGTCCCCACTGCTCCTTCACGACAACGCGCGACCCCATACTGCGCAACAGACAGTCTCCAAGCTGCAAGAGCTGGGGTTGGAAGCTCTCCCTCATCCGCCATACTCACCAGACCTTGCACCTACCGACTATTACTTTTTCCAAAATTTAGACAACTTTTTAGTGGGTAAAAAATTCAATTCCCGAGAGGCAGTACAAAATGCCTTTGAAGAGTTTGTTGTCTCCCGTCCAGCTGATTTTCACAAGAAGGGCATCAATAAACTGCCAATGCGTTGGCAAAGATGCGTCGATTGCATGGGTGATTACTTAGAATAACAGAAATAAAAAAGTTTGAAAAAATAAGTACTTTCACTTATTGCATACAAAACGGCAATTTCATAGGTAAAGACCTATTATTATCAATTATTGTGTTTTTAGTATTAATATAAATTAATATTTGTGTTCCAGTACCATATTGCCTACGAAATAAAGGTTTTGACTTATTCACTCTTAGTTTTAGGTACATCTTCCTTGTAATAGAGGAATACGAATGAAAAGAGGAAGACTCCAATCATCATGGAGAAGGAGCTCACGTAGTAAGGGTAAGCACTAGGAATGAACCGCTCGTACTGTGTGTGTTGTAGAGGACGAACGGATACCTGAAAAAATATTTTATTTTGAAATATACTTATTACAAAAAAATCTTTTAATCTTAAAATCTTAAAAAAGACAACTCCCACATTAGGAATAAATCCTGTGTCGCGGGGGACTTTACAAACATACATGAAACGGACACAGAGAACATCCAGACTCAGAACAACAATTTGTGGATCACACAAAGTGTTGTCCTACGTGGGATTTGAACCCACGACACTTGGCGAAGTAGGAAACGGCGTGGTGACCGTTAAACCACTAGGCCAAACGTGCAGTCATGCCATGCAAAATGATCTGTTTTATTTAATAATTTTCTATAACTTTCTTTTTCATAGGAGTTTACGTGATATAGGCAAAAATCGTTGTATGTACCAGACGCATGGTTACGAGATTAATAACTAGAATGAACGAGATTTTTGACTGTGTTTTTTTTTTGTTCATTACTAAATAAGCTTAATTTTGTGAGGGTATAGGCAGGGTTACAGGTCTTTATTCATATAAATCAATCAGATAGTCTATTCGCGTTAAGAGAATAGTGACGCATCGATCAAGCCCCGCCCCCTGGCCAATCAGGTTAACGCGAATTGACTATAGTTTTTGATATACAGCGCCACAGAGTGACCTATTCGCAATATAACTAAAAGGTTTATTATAAATATTTTTAGGCTATTGTATAGATTTTATCGCGGGCTTTGAGGCCTTTGAGCGCGGCGACCGAATCAAGAAATTCCGTAACTTAACGAAAATAAAACCTGACACCCGAAGCTCGCACGGATCGAGACGAGCTGCTCCGAACGACGAATCTGTCTGTCTCTTCGTACTTCGTGCGTGACAGAGACAGACAGATTCGTTGACGAGCTGCTGCGACATCTGTCAGAGACAGACAGACAAAACAGTCTGGGTTTGCGCAAGTATACTTGAACGTGTATGTCCGGCTTAAGCAGCTGTTTGTGAGAAAGTATATAGGTATCTATATCTTCATAATGCCACACTCACCACATGCACCGCACCGTAAGTATACATGTTCAAAGAAAAAAAATACTGCATAAATAAAAACCGGTCAGCGCCATCTGTTGAGCTGTTTCGCAACTACGAGGTACACTAACGCCCTCTATTATTTAAATACTTTTTAACAATACTAAATGAAGTGGCAAAACATAATAAAAAAAAAATTATAATTGCATAAGTTGATAAAAAATGCTATGCAATAGCTTTAGCGCGGCAGTCTCCGAGTACCACACGTCTTTTTTAGTCTTACTGAACTCTATATAATTATTTCATAAGGTTCAAGTATAACCTATACTCCTTAAACTACTTTTACTTTCTAAATAAAAAAAGATTGGATAAGTGTTTATGGTACTTTACCTGAGTAGAATGATACAGCCTTGTGTATCCAACTCTGTCGTAATCAACCTTGAACTGGTACACTCCCCACACATCAGGGACCTTGAACACTGCTTCATACACACCATTGGGTTTCTTTTGCAGAGTTTGGCGGATGAATGGATCAATGCGGACAAACTCTAGTTGTACATCAGTGGCATCAAGTGGTTGCCATTTACCATTCTTGAGCTCTTCAATTTCAATTCTGTAGACCTACAAAATAAATATGAAAAATGCTCTAATTCACTATTTGAGTGCTGATTTCCGTTATTGATTAGAATCTGAAAATCTACAAATAGTTTACACAACGCCATCTAGTTCATATAGATATAAAAAACATCACACAATTTTTCTCATATAAAAAGAAACATATTTTTTTTTACTGCTTTAACTATTATTGTATAGAGAATCTGTACTCAGGTGATGCAGCAATGGATGCAGAAAATTTAGTGGTATAACACAGATTAAGAGATGCCAATGGCCAGCAATGGACTGCAAAAAGCTGATTGTTTTACACTGTACCTTTATGACTAGATTTCATTACTTGTATGTCTTATTTTTGCTACAATAATTCCACACATTAGTTTTTTTTTAATGCAATATTGAGAGAGGTGTGGAAGGGAGGAGGGGCAAATGAGCAGACGAGTCACATGATGGTAAGCGACCACCGCCACTTAGACACCTGTAACTCATGATAATGGGCCTGATGATGCAGAAGCATCTTTTTTTTTTATGTATGGCCCGCCAAAATGACTCTACTCTGCCTGATGGAAAGCATAAGCAAAATACAAGAGCGGTGGTCACCATACTCATTACAAATGCAGACAATGCAGCATGGTGACCCTCACCATGGCGGCCTAGTGATGCTTCTGCATCTTTTAGTCTAGTCAACAAACTTGTTGACCGGACTATTTGGGCCTCCGGTCTCGCACTCACCAACGAAACACGACAGCACGAACGCTGTCATTTTATGATTTTCTGTGCGAGGGCTGCCATAGTGTGGGTCACTTTGTTGCATTCTTGCATTGTCTGCATTCGCAATGAGTATGGTGACCACTACTATTAGATTCTGCTAATGCTTTCCATCAGGCAGAGCAGTTATATTAAAAAAAAAAAGAGTCACAAAGGCAATGGTATACTTACGACAGTGTCAGTGATAGTGTAAGTATTGGAGGACTCCTTCTCTCCCTGCCTGTGGTGGTCCACGTTACGTACGCGGAGCTGACCACGCTCACCGAACGCCCATGCAGACAGATTCTGTGATAGGGCCTTATTGCCTGACTGGTTTGATGTCACTTTGTCACCCTGCAACAAACATTACATAGTTAGAGTCATTTATGAAATCATTTGAAGGAAAAATTGTTGAACAAAACTAAAAGAGAAAGCTAAATTATATTAATAACCTCAAACACACAGGGGAGGCTGTTTAAGTTGTTATTTATTATTTGTGAGAGTAAATAAAGATACTTATTAATTTTATATATTACTAGCTAACCCATGCAACCTCGTTTGCATCCAAATTACCATCCCTCGTTTTAAACCCAAAAGGGGGTTGATTTCTAAAGATACATTCTTAGTACACCTCCACACCATCTATAGAGCATACATTTTAAATTTCAAGTCTCTTACTTCAAAAACAGAGGACTTTCATACAAACGTCCAACCCCCGTTTTACCCCCTTAGGGGTGGAGTTACGTAAAATCCGTTCATAGCGGATGTCTACACCCCATAAGGAACCTACCTGCTAAATTTCAAGTTTGTAGGTGTTATAGTCTCTGAGATTTCGTGATTAATAAGTAAGTGGTATTTCGCTTATATATATATAGATAGTAATCACTGTAATCAGATAGCTAATAAACATACTTATTTAATTTTAATACAATAATAATAAATTAATAAAATAAAATTCAAAAACATAATAAAATTCTTAGATACAGGTTTTTTTTTTCACTTTCATTATTATTATTAATAATTTGTCATGGATGGGAATCAAACCTCTGGTTTAGCAGTCAAGATGGTGGTTCTTTACCACTACATTAACAGGAAAAGTCAGATTTGTTTTGTTACATAATTATCTTACTAACTTTTAAACTTTCGCGTTCCATTATATACTAATTATTTTACGGGAATTAACTCGAACACTTATTTAAGGTATTACATACGTCTGTTTTGCCTAACGTTTCGACCAGGTTGCACTGGCCGTGGTCACAGGCTCACTGGCTCAGCGGCGCACGCCCTCCGTCGTCGAATCCGTTAATTCCCGTAAAATAATTAGTACATAATTATCTTGTTTAAAATAAATACTTACGTGAACTTTAGCTACACCAGAGTTGAATGCCTCATCAGAGAAAAAGAATAAAGATCCACTGAAGACGATACGGGCATTGTTTCTTGCTTGTAGAGCTGCTATCAGGACTGTCTTGCGGCCCACAGCATGAGGGTATTCCTTCACCTTTGAAGTAAAAAACAAAATTTTAACAAAAAAAAAACCGACTTCAATCTGGACCAAATTTAAATGGGATAATTCGGGAAGCACCAGCTTTCAAGTAAAAAAAGAATCATCAAAATCGGTTCACCCAGTCCAAAGTAATGAGGTAACAAACATAAAAAAAAATACAGTCGAATTGAGAACCTCCTCCTTTTTAGGGTTCCGTGCCAAAGGCAAAAAACGGAACCCTTATAGATTCGTCATGTCTGTCTGTCTGTCCGTCCGTATGTCACAGCCACTTTTTTCCGAAACTATTAGACCTATAATGTTGAAACTTGGTAAGTAGATGTATTCTGTGAACCGCTTTAAGATTTTTACACAAAAATAAAAAAAAAAAACAATAAATTAAGGGGGTCCCCATACTTAGAACTGAAACTCAAAAATTTTTTTTTCATCAAACCAATACGTGTGGGGTATCTATGGATAGGTCTTCGAAAATGATATTGAGGTTTCTAATATCATTTTTTTCTAAACTGAATAGGTTGCGCGAGAGACACTTCCAAAGTGGTAAAATGAGTGTCCCTCCCCCCTTTAACTTCTAAAATAAGAGAATGATAAATCTAAAAAAGGGGGGCGAAGTTGTTCGCGTCCGTAGGAGCTACCTAACCACAACCCTACGTGTAGGACTACGTCCCCTGGGTGGTGCTAAAGAACAACAAACGCCGAGTCGTAGGCGGCGGTCAACTAACCTACTAAGCAAGCCTAGTCGCTAGCTCCTGTAGAGGTAGGAAATGACTTCTACAAATCGTATACTTGCGGTCAGGTATCGTGAGAACGGTGGTCTTGGCTTAATTGCCTGGGCTAAGAGGAAGAAAACCTCCATAAAAAATAACCCCAATCCTAAGGTGTGGACCGTAGCCGAAGGGATGAATGGCTGGGGGGTATCCCAGTCACTATCGCCAACCACGATGGACATGGCAAACATCGTGAGTATAGCCTTCAGGTGGGAATGGGCGTATCCTCACCTGCGACCTTGTAAATCGACCCTTCTCGTGGGAATAAAATGAGTAAACTAAAAGAAATATCAAACGAATCTTTAACTTCTTAGAACAATCCACTGTAGTGGAAAACCAAGCTCCCGTGCTAGAAAGTACTGCTGGCCAAAAAGTTCTTGTACAACAAGCATTCCATGCCTTATTCCACCAAAGACCTAGATCAGCGTCTATTGAAAGTTGTCCAACACAACCATCTACTGAAGTTGCGAAAAGCAAAGACGGGCCCTTAACACCTGCAGACTCTCCGCGTCCTCCTCCGTGGCAGAAAGTGCCCTATAATAGAAATAAAAAAAGAAAGCTATCTGCCAGCCCCCCTGTAGATACGACCAAAACATCAAATCGCTATGATGGATTACCTACTGATATAACCGATGAAACAGATAAACCGACGAAACAAATCAAACCACGACCAATTGTACTATATGGGATTGAAGACCTAAAAGAATTAACAAATCTTTTAGAAACAACAGCCAACCAAGACCAATTTACATATAAAATTGTCAACAAAACACAACTTAGGATAAGTACTGCAGATATAGATGTCTATAAAAAACTTATCTCTTTGGTTAGAGAAAAAGGCCTGATAGGGCATACTTTTAACAGGAAAGATAATAGATGCTTTCGAATTGTAATAAAAAATCTACATCCATCTACACCAGTCAACATTATCAAAGAAGACATAGAAGCAACAGGAAACATAGTAACTGGAGAGATAATAAATGCAAGGTATGGACCAAACAAACATCCGACATCTACCTTCTTTGTTAATCTCATTAGTGGTACCCACAATAAAGATATCAAAGACCTAAAATATATATACCACCAAAGTGTCACGATAGAAGAACCAAGAAGAAGGAAAACAATAGTTCAGTGCCAGAGATGTCAACAGTACGGTCATACCAAGAATTATTGTATGAGACCATACAGGTGTGTAAAATGTGGGCAATCACACAAGACATCCGAGTGTCAAAAGCGTGATTGGACCACTCCAGCAGTGTGTGCCTTGTGTAACGGACCGCATCCGGCTAATTACAGGGGATGCGAAGTCTACAAGGAAATCCAAGCTAGAAAACAAAAAAAAAATATCCCTCCGATAGTTAACAAAAAAACACCCAAAACATCTATGTTGACTGAATTGAATACTAATGCAGAGCCAAAGAATCCAGAACAGAGATTGTCCTACGCAGAAATCGCAAAACAAGCACAAATAAACACCACCCGCCAGAACACTTATGAAAATACTCACATCTCAAGTCAAATAAACTTAGAACAAATTATTATAAAACAGACTGAAAAATTTGATATCATACTACAACAAATGAGCACTCTTATGAGTCTCATAGCCAAACTAGTCGATAAACTGACCAAATGACCTCACTACGTATTGCAGCCTGGAACATCAATGGTCTTGCCGCTAATAGCCATGAAGTTAAACTTTTGATGTCTCAACATAGACTAGACATTCTTCTTGTCTCTGAGGCCCACTGTAAACCTAATTCCATAGTAAGGTTTCCAGACTACCACTGCTATATTACAAACCACCCAGACGGTACAAGTCATGCGGGATCAGCCATCATTATAAAAAAATCCATTAAGTATCATCAAATGTCTAACTATGAAACTGAGCACATCCAAGCTACCACGATTACTGTCCATGACAAAACAGGAGACGTTAACGTATCAGCCGTGTGCTGCCCACCTAAGCACACCTTGACTGAGTCATTGTACACCGATTTCTTTGACACTCTGGGGCATCGCTATATTGTAGGCGGAGATTGGAATGCCAAACATACGTCTTGGGGCTCGAGATTAACTAATACCAGAGGTAACAACTGAAATTGAGCGTGGATAGAAACAAGTTATGCACCATATCCACAGGAGAACCTACTCATTGGCCAACTGATACCAAGAAGGTGCCAGATCTAATAGACTTCTTCATCGCCAAAGGGCTAACGAATTTGTATATGAAACCTGAGTCCTGTTATGACAGTTCGTCAAACCACATTCCGGTGCTCTTGACAGTTAGTACCAACCTTATAGAGGTGTCAAGATCAATAGGGCTATGTAATAAACTTACAGACTGGAACATATTTCGTGAGCACATCGAGGAATCAATAAACATGAAAATGGCCCTTAAGACGCCTGAAGATATAGATGAAGCAGCTCAATATATAACGACGCTTATACAGGAATCATGCTGGATAAGTACTCCTGATATCCAGACTCGCACCAGTATTGAAGTAAACAACTATCCTCTAGAAATAAAAAAAGCTGTTCTGGAAAAGAGAAGACTTCGAAGAGTCTGGCACTTAAGTAGGAATACTGAAGATAAAACTAATTTAAACAGAGCTGTACAAGATCTCAGGTCACTACTGCGAAACTGGCATAATAACTCATTCCAAGACAGGCTAGAAAATATAACCGCTACAGAGTCTACAAACTATTCACTCTGGAAAATAACCAAGGGTTTGAACAGACCGCAAGCCGGTAAACCACCCTTAAAGTGCGCTGAAGGATGGGTGAGAAAACCACAGAAAAAAGCAGATCTATTTGCTGAACATCTATCAAAAGTGTTCCGCCCAAATGATTCGATGGATGCAGAATTTGATGACCAAGTGGATACAACTCTAAACCAAGTCTTCCAAATGGATTTACCGCCAAGGCCTGTGTCAGTTCGGGAAGTGTGGAAAGTCATCAATGAGCTAAAGAATAAAAAAGCGCCGGGCTTTGACCTGATAACCAAAGAAATTGTTAGCCAACTGCCTCGAAAAGCTATAACTTACATCACTACATTATGCAATGGGATATTAAGAGTCCAACATTTTCCTGCAATATGGAAAGTATCCCAAATTACTATGATTCATAAAAATGGAAAACCACCAAGTGAAATCACATCATATAGACCTATAAGTTTGCTCCCGGTATTATCGAAAATATTCGAAAAGCTCTTTCTCCGGCGAATTCTTCCTATTCTGATAGAAAATCACATCATACCCGGCCATCAATTTGGCTTTAGACAGCAACACTCCACTGTGGAACAGGTTCATAGAGTTTGTGACAAGATAAGAAAGACACTGGAAGAAAAAGAATACTGTTCTGCAGTCTTCTTGGATATACAACAGGCTTTCGATAGAGTCTGGCACAAAGGCCTACTATGTAAAATTAAAAGTTGCCTTCCACACAGCTATTTTTTAATATTCAGTTCTTACCTCTCAGGAAGACTGTTCCAGGTCAAAGAAGGTGAAACCATTTCAAAATTTTTTGATATAAAAGCTGGTGTTCCTCAGGGATCAGTGTTGGGCCCTGTACTCTACACTATCTTTACGGCCGACCTCCCTTGCTCGAATACCATAACTATAGCTACATTCGCCGATGATACCGCAATCCTGGCGAGTCACAAGGACCCACTAATAGCCTCTAAAATCCTGCAGAAAGGCCTAGACGAGACAACTAAATGGCTACGAAATTGGAGGATTAAAGCAAGTACCTCAAAATCAGTGCAGGTTACTTTTGCCTTGCGTACAGGCAATTGCCCCTCAGTGAAACTAGAAAACGCCACCCTTCCACACAAGAACTCTGTCAGATACCTTGGTCTCCATCTTGATAGGCGTATGACATGGAATGATCACATCAAGAAGAAACGAGAAGAGCTAAACATGAAATACAAAAGCTTCCTGTGGCTGTTAGGCCGAAACAGCAAACTGTCAATCGACAACAAATTACTAGTGTACAAGTCGATCCTGAAACCTATATGGATGTACGGCCTTCAGCTGTGGGGTAGTGCCAGTAACTCCTCAATCATACGAATACAAAGAATGCAGAACGTAATACTCCGAACAATCAGTAATGTCCCGTGGTATGTGACTAATGCTGAGATCCACGAACACCTGGAAATACCCACAGTGAGAGATGAAATTACGAATATCAAGACTACATACAGGAAACGGCTAGAAGCCCACCCCAATACCCTTGCACGACAGCTCACAATAACCAGCTATGTTAAACGTCTGAAAAGAAGAGATATCCTATAGGATGGTGAATTAATTATGAGTAGATGTTCTCGCTGGAGGACACACTCTAAACGAGAGAATCATGCAGCAGATCTGCTAAAAGTGAATGCACTGATTGCAGATACAATATATATAAAAAAAAAAAAAAAAAAAAAAACAAAAAAAAATATATGATGTACATTACCATGCAAACTTCCAACGAAAATTGGTTTGAACGAACGTTTTTTTTTAATACGTCATAAATCGTAAACTGCAATTTACCTTTCATTCAATCAACACAAATATAAAAATAAAATAAAAATTATATTATGTTACTTGCTGCCGCGGAACCCTTCATGGGCGAGTCCGACTCGCACTTGGTCTCGCACTCGCACACTCGAAGTCGGTTGAAAAAGGACTTCGTTAACTGGACCAAATTGAAATGGCACCAGCTTTTGAATAAGAAAAGAATCATTAAAATCAGTTCACCCAGTCGAAAGTTCTGAGGTAACAAACATAAAAAGAAACAGTTGTATTGAGAACCTTCTCGTTTATGAAGTTGGTTCAACAGCAAATTTATATGACCAGCTGATGAAAAAATTCTAATAAGATTTTTTCTATTCCCATTAAAAACGTTTTATAGAAAAAAAAACAACAAAAAAAAATCCAATGGAAACTCCCTGCCTAGAAACACTAAAAAGCGTAAAATAAACTAGCTTTTCATAAATAGCTGTGACAATTCTAATCTATACTAATTCATTTAAATAGTAGTATTATAATGTGTGCTAGGTACCTAAAATCTGTTTGATGTCCGTGCAATTTGTCTTATTTAAAAAAAATGTATTATATCTAAAATACAGAACTATTTATATACAGGTAGTAGAGCCACGCTGATTTCAGCACGCATGGGCCGGCTCGACCGGGGCGGTACTACCCTCGCACAGAAAATCAACGTAAAATGACCACGTTCGTGCTGTCGTGTTTCGTTGGTGAGTGCGAGACCGGAGGCCCAAATAGTCTAGTCAACAAGTTCCATACTTGTTGACTAGACTAAAAGATGCAGCAGCATCACTAGGCCGCCATGGTGTGGGTCGCCATACTGCATTGTCTGCATTCGCAGTGAGTATGGCGACCAATACTCTTGGATTCTGCTTATGCTTTCCATCAGGCAGAGTAGAGTCATTTTGGCGGGCCAAACATAAAAAAAAAAAAAAAAAAAAAAAAAAAAAAAAACAGAACAAATAACTGTAAATTTAAAAAACCCCCTAAGCAGCATCAGGTCGAAGTTATCAATTACATAATTGTCATTTGACGATTATACTGGCACAACAAACACTTAATTGAGTAATCATACGCCATAATTATTTTGTAATGTGCACGTTTTGCGCTTTCATTTGAGACCCCAATCGAAGATATTTTTGGGGACATTTGGTTATTCTTCCCCACTTTCACCCCCATAACTTTTAAATGACTCAACCGATTTTCATGAAACATGTCTAAGAACACTCGCATGTAACTCACCTTTCATACAAAAAAAAACTAAATTGAAATTGCTTCATCCGCTCACGAGCTACGGTGCAACAGGCAGACAGACAGACACGTCAAACTTATAACACCCCTCTTTTTGAATCGGGGGTTAAAAATTATTGTGCTCATCACTCAATTATTTTTGTCCTAAGTCAGAATCGAACCCACAGACTACAGGTTTGTCCACTGTAGCACATACTTTTAGGGGATATAAGAAAAAACATACTTGGCTTTTAGGGTTGTAGCTGTAGGCAGTTGAATCAGCAATGAGGATAGGCAGAACCAGATTGTTATCCTTGTCCAAAATAAGGCCAGTGCCTTCAAACAGAAGAGGCTGTGTGTTCTGTTCACCTACAATGGTGGGAGATGAGATCAGATTCTTGGGAGACACCACAATCTTGGTGTGTTCTCCATCATCAGAGGAATCATAGTTGAAGTGGTCTATCACTGCAGCTGATTCTTCATCCATCTGTGAAAAGAAGAATTATTTATTACTTAATAAATACCTTAATGGTGATCAAGATGATGTCTGTCTTTTAATTGCAGTCTTTACATATAAATCTATTTAAGAATTATGATTGTACCAATCAAAATTTATCAAGTACTAGCTGTGCCCGCTTAGTATACGTGACATTTGGATTTACAAACTATTTTTAATTTTTTACTGTTTAAACCTTCCCTTTAAACAAACATTGTATAACCAAAATCAGCTAATTCACCCCAACCATTCTCGAGTTTTAGCGATACAAACGAACAGAAATTGATTTTTATACATAAGAGAAGAAGAAGATAATTATGGTCACTATAATATGAAATGAATAGTGATCTCATACATTAGTATGTGTATAAAACAAATAATTGGAAACACACTTTCTTCCTAAAATGTGCCTATATTAAAATTAATGTCAATACATTTTCTTTTTTTTTTTTATATTTGAATTATGACTGATAGATCTGATTAGTACTATGCCTATGTCAAGCAGTGGACGTCTTTTGGTTGAGATGGCTTATGACTGATAGACTCAATCTAACTGGATATATTCACCTCAAAGCCACATTCTGAAGCGATTTCCCTGTACACATCACCAGCTGCCGCATTGCCGGCCATCAGCAAGTTACCACCATCGTCAATAAACTTGGTAATAGCTTCAGTGTCGATTTGACCACCGAACTCCAACACGGAGGGTGCGAACACGATAAGATTTTTATACAAATATTCGCCATACTTTGATAAGACTAGGTTAGCATCATCAGCTAGTCTGAATGTTAGGGTGTATCCTCTATCTGGAAATATAAAAGAAATGGTTGTAAACAACAATGTAAGCAGCAATTTCTAATTCGAAAGTCTACAACGTACTGCGAAGATACCGGCGTCTTCCACTAGACCTCCTCACCTTGCAAAGATTTGAAGAACTGTGAATGAGTTTCCTTTATATTAAGATTATCAACAAGAACCAAAGTTTCTTGTTCAGCTCGTGCTAGTGAAAAGTAAGCTACAATTCCTATAAGAATTGAAAACTTCATTTTAACAAATTAGCCGCTTCGAGTAGTTCGAGTACTATTAAAACACAGATTAATAAGAGATACTACGTATCAGATGGACATCTGCCTAACAAATTTGACTGGCCATACGAACTGGCTTCGGATTGGCTAGGGGAAAAAGATGTATGACGTTCTGTTTTTTTTTTAATGATATCTATGGCAAAGGTATCACTATTCAGCCAGAATAATGTCGCGGGCCGTCTCCTATTACCAGTTCTTTTCTTTATTTTCCTTCTCTCCAAAACTACGATAAGCAGTAAAAAACCATTTCTGCTTATCATAGTTTGGGAGAGAAAACAAAACTAGTACATATTATTATATAATTAATAATAAAACGCAAAATAGATTTTGAAACATTTTATTTCGTTTTTTTATATGTTTTCATGAACTTAGCTAACGCATACTTCTGCATAGGAGGCAAGTTAGTCCTCGTCTCCAATCGTATGATATCTACACCCTTTAATATACGATTCATTGTATTAGTCCAATTATAGATGTATATATAGTTGTTTACATTTTGGTGTTAATGTTTCAACAGTCTGCACCAATCTTTTTTTTTTCTGGCTTTCCTGCATTTGTGGTAACAATGATGCAATACCTGAAAGAAATAATTACTAACATTAGTGAGAGTTAAAAATATTATTAAACATTATCAGTCTAATAGTCTAGAAGCTTATTGTATGGTACAAGAATTATATTAATACCACATAAATACTTAGTTAGCTCACAAATTTAGATTTATGTTGCTTGCAATGAGCATGCTATATGAACGTGCCAAAATTGCAGAGCTCGAAACCAGATAATTCTATTAAATATTTAGTTTGGTAAGAGTATAACTGAATAATACCCGGTTAAATCACAATTTGTCGCTTCTCTAGTACTTAGCTATTAAAATATATACATAGCAAAAAAAAAGTATATATGTATTTGTATCAGTTCTCTAGTACCCATAACACAAGCTCTGCTTGGCTTGGGACTAGATGGCATTGTGTGATTTATTATTATACTAGCTGTTGCACACGGCTCCGCCAACGTGTATGTCGGTTATAGCGGCAAATAGTAGCCTATGTGTTATTCTGATGTATAAGCTATATTACTGATTATTATTATAATAGTGTTTTTTTTCAATTGTAGACTTTTTGTCAATTTAGATTTCTATTTATCAATCAGAATTATTTTATGTTATTTGATAATGAGACGAGCTGGTTGTTTGCCTGATGGTAAGCATAACGCCAGGTCATAACAATTGCAGTGCCACCCAAAACTTTGAAAGACAAAGGCCTGAGTGGCACTGCATTGCGCTCATTACTCTGAAACATTAGTGTGTTATTAGTGGGCTGTTATTGCTTTATTTCTTTTTATATTGTAGTGTTTCAATAAAGAGTTCATCTGTTTGTAATTACTAACCTGATGCTGATGTAGCCATTTGTTGTCCCTGAAGTTTATAGTATGTATGATCATAGTGCCTGGTTCTTGAGTAACTATGTTTACTGCTTGGACCAGGGTTTCCTGAAAATTTAAATGATTGATATAATGTAGGGAAACCTACCGACTTACTAAAAAACTATTAACTTAAATGTTATTTTAATACAATTTTTACTCTTCAGTGTTCTTATTAACCTTTCTCCAGAGGACTGAGTTAAGCTTTGGTATGAGATTAGTATCAATAAACCTACATAAAATGTTTTATTAGCATTAGTAAATATCCTACAACTAAATAGCTCATCCTGTAAACCTTCACATATATAAATCTACAACTTCTAATCATAATAACATCCAATGCTCATCAATATAAATACTAACCAGCATCCTTGGGGGTTTGTGTAGGAATCCCGGTAGCTGTTTCTTTAGGCGAAAATAGCGTAGAGTAAGCATTCCCCCGAATTCGTGACTTCTCAGTCACGAATTTCTGCTCAAAATGCTTGTGACAAACTTGAAGCCGAGATAGTTCTGCCACACTTAAACAACTCAAAGCTTCACAATTAATAGAATTTAACCATTGTTGGAGTCTTTTCTTGTCGTATACTATTGCAACCCGGCACAGAGCACTTGGAATACTTCATTTTGAACACTCGTATGACGAAAGATAAAATTAAGGAATAACTGTGGTTAGAGGTACGGAAAGAAATCAACGCAAACACTCAACAAGAAAATTATGGCGAAATTTTGGGTACAATCTGGTTTAGTACATATTCATAACTATGCAATCTGTCTCTGTCATCTGCTATGACTGCTATCACAAGATGGCGGCTTTGGGCATGTAAGGGGATTGCAGGAGGGAGAGGGGAGGAGCAAAATGTCATACATCATTTTCCCCTGCGTCTATTTTTTTTCTTAGTGACATTATGGCCCGTGCTATTAAAATGACGTCCCCTGCTTGAAAACTTGAATGACGTGGTCATTTACCACAGAATGACAGTCAACCATAGATTGAAAATGTTAAAAGAATCGACTATTTTCAGTATTGCTCGTTTAGATTTCAGAACTGGACTGTACCGTTGTCATTTTCTTGCAGTTGGCCATTTTAAACAACAGTCTGCTGTTGGTATCTGTCAATTTATTTTGATTGACGTTTAGTAAAATGATTTATTTTTGTATTGAAAACCTGATTTATAAATTAGCTAAATAAATAGATTGAGACGTACAAAGTATTCTATTTAATAGGTGGTCTTCCATAAGTGTCGATAAAATGATAATATCGCGATCTAAACACCGCTCCTCTGTGGAAGTATGCGCTGACTGCGGTGCATCAGGTCAGTGGTGTTCCAGTTATAGTAAATTTAATTCAGTGGTAATGGCTGTGTGGTATTAGTATTGTTCTGTGTGTAGATCCCTCATGGGCGTCGATCAACCGTGGGTTGCTGCTGTGTGCTGAATGCTGTAGTGTCCATCGTAGCATGGGAAGGCACATTTCTCATGTAAAGTCTCTGCGTCAGGGTTCGTGGCCTCCGTCACTATTAGCTGTGAGTACCTACTGTTCTATACTTATAAGGAAGGGTGTCAATTGTGACCCATTTACAAGAACTCTGATAACACCCTGCTAATTTGTCACTTTGATTGGCTTTAATTAAACGATGAGTCTAGTGACAATAACATAATGTACATGAGTGAACTTTCGTAACTGTGTCAGAGTCTAATTAGAATTATTCTAAAGTCTTTGTCTTCATAATAATTATATATTTTTTCTAAATGGAATGGAATTATTTAAAAACAATCATAATTTTACCTAGAATTAATCATAATTTAATTCAATGTTATAATGCAATTGTTCAAATAGTAGAAAATTGCCCAAAAAGACTATTAAAACATACTTTCTGTCTTTCACTCTAAATAAATTACATTATTATTCATCAAAAATATACCCAAAACAGGGTTTATAACTTAAACTTCTATACTAAAATATTGATATTATTAGACAAAAATGTTATTCTCTACTATTGTTATGTTCAGATGGTGCAAGCCCTGACAGCTCAGAATGTGAACAGCATCTGGGAACATTCCTTACTGGACACATCAGCTCCGAAGCACCTTCGTAAGAAACCACAGCCAAAAGACCCTTTACAGTAAGAATTGTATTTTATGAACACATTGCTTATCACCTGAGTTGTTTTCTATCTGATAAAGTTATTGTCATATGTGTTATGTTAGATAATATATAACCGTAATACACTTTGTGTTTACGTGAATTGTGTGTAACAACATTTATCAATATCACATGTTTTATCATGTAGAAACAAAAATATTTATGTAACAAACATCTTTTTTTTTCACGAATAAGAAATTAATGATATGGATAATCTTTAAAAAGAACAGTTTTTATACTTTTTATTGATTTATAGATAACTAGACCCGCCCACATCTATGTCAGTTATAATGGTAATCCAAGTATCTCCTTGCAAAATTTCATTGAAATTGGGCAGCAGTTTTACTGCACGGCTGACCTAGTGGTTTAAGCGCCAAGTGTTGTGGGTTCAAATCCCACATGGGACAACACTTTGTGTGATCCACAAATTGTTGTTCTGAGTCTGGGTGTTCTTTGTGTCCGTTTCACATATGTTTGTAAAGTTGCCCGTGAGGTGACTGTTTTTAAAATAAAAAGAAATGTTTAGCCCTTGAAAGCATGACAGACACAAAATTTCTAACATTTCTTTTTTACATTGATTTACTGCTCAATTAAAGAACTATACAGCAGTTGTCTTGCTGCCTTTAGTCATTTCTAATACTAGCTTATTACGCCAAGACTCCACTAAACATAAGTTGGCAACATTTGTGTTGTCAACACGTGTTGGTGACAAAAGTTTCTGTAATTTCCTTGTGTTGGCAACAAAAATTGTCAACAAATGTTGGGAACCGTGTTTGAGTTTTTGGTGGTAAACATCAAAAGAATAGGCTTGTTGCAAATATTTATTGACTCTGTGGAGAAGCTTAGTTGGAATGTTTTTCAAATTGTTTGTGACTCGATGTAGACACAACGTAAACAAAAGTAAATTTTCTGAAGAGTTGCAAACAGTTGGAAACACTGAAATTGCCAACTATTTTGGTAGAGACGCGCCTTTAGATTACGACAATTCCTATTTTTTTTTTATTATTCACTTTTTAAATTTTTACTCATCCATTTTTTTTCTATTTTTAGTCCAGTCAAAACAGAGTTTATCCTAGCCAAACACTTAAGGCTGGCATATGTGCTGAGGGCGAGGCGAGATGAGCCACCAAGTGAACTTGGGAGACAACTTCACAGTGCTGTGAGGAGTTCATCCTTGGATACGGCCATGAGGCTATTGGCACAGGGAGCTGATCCCAAATATTATAATCAGGTACAGTGTGAAGGATTATTGTTTACCCGACTGCGAAAGAAGGAGGATTATGTGAGTGTTGTCAATAGATTTGTCTTAGTCGCGAGAGTGACACTGGGCACATTAAAATTTAAAAAAAAACGAAAAAAAAAAATATCTTTTCTTTTCAGTTCTTTCTATCTTTTCAGTTCTTCAATGAATTTAATAAAAATGGCAGATATTGACGCAGTCGGGTTTTTTATAATAAGTGACTTGTTACTTGACTTGACTAGAGACTTAAACTCGCGGGCTGGGTTTCCGCAACTCGACGATTTTGTTGCGCCTATTTTGCGTAGTGGGTCGGCATTGTACATGCCAACCCAGTTCCTCCAGGAAGCCTAGCAGACCCTGTGTTGCCGACGACTTCTTGGAGTGACTTGTTACTTTTAATTATTTTAAAAAATCATACTACATACTGATACTGTTTCTAATCCTGTTGCTGCATCACTAAGCTACAATGTCTCGTTAGTATAGTATTGTTAGTGAAGTGATTTGTGTGTACAAATATGTTCTACTGTAGCCCCTAAACTACTGAACCGACATTAAATAATTGAGGTGTCAATAGTTTGTAATAATAGCCCAATAGCCCGTCTGACATAGACTATATAAATTTGATTAAATGTTGTTACGTATGTGTATGAATATATTTTTCCATTGAATAAGAAGATGTGTGTGTATGTGATCACATGTTTGAGGAAAATATAAACAGTATTATCCTTATTCATTTACATAATAAGATATTTATAGCTTTTAATTATAAGTTACAAACTTAAGTATTAATTATATTTTTTAATAATAATATTTTTTCTGAAGTGAAAACTTCTTTATGCGCGTTCAGCCCTTTTTTTGTGAACAAAAAGCGTGAAACTCGCACGCTTCCTCGTTAATACAACTCAGAAGATACTTAGTGTTCGCTTATATCAACAGTCCCCAAAGACTGCCCCGCATTGTCTTTAAAAGATGATCTGAATAGTTTTAACACATTTGCAGGAGAAAGGCTCCATGTGTTTACATGTGGCATGCCGAGCTGGGCAACCAGCGCAGGCCGAGCTGTTGGTGGCGTGGGGCGCGGACCCCACAACGCGAGATGCCGGAGGGAATACGCCAGCTGACTGTGCCAGGTTTGTAATGAGATCAATGATCACTCTTTAGACGAAGACACGGAAAGAGTCTGACTTTATAGATATGTTTTGAAGGCTTTAATGAATTTTGAACTAAGTTAACTAAAACCTGACTAATTTTAGAGTAAAGGATTATTTTGTAGACGAAGCAAATGAGGTGTCAGGACTATAGTAAGTGGAGATCAATTATTGTCTCTGCTTGCCACTCTAGGAAATAGGCGTTAAGTTGTGTGTATAGAATTAATCCACGCGTGTGGTGATGAATTAAGAATACGTAGTATACCACATGGCCGCTGGGCTAATCGTGATCGCGCTAATCGGCTCAAAACTGAACTGTCCTGCGGTCTCTGGTTCATTCTCGAACATTCTTTCGTAACACCTTGGAACATAGCCGTTACCGAGAAAACGCTTTTGGACGAAATCAAGCAAGCCTCGCGACAGTCAATCTATATTCGACCTTATGTATATTCCAGTATAGTTCAGTGTTCTGTGACACAATGCATTTTAGAACTTATCTAGAAAATGTAAGTTTAGTGGCATTTCTCAACAATACATAGTTAATCATACAAAAGTAACTTTTCCCCTGCAACGCAGTGATTAAGTTAATAGAAGTAAACGTATTTTCTTTTATTCGTTCGAACGGACTGCACGTTTGGCCTAGTGGTTTAACGGTCACCACGCCGTTTCCTACTTCGTCAAGTGTCGTCGGTTCAAATTCCACGTAGGACAACACTTTTTGCGATCCACAAATTGTTGTTCTGAGTCTGGGTGTTCTTTGTGTCCGTTTCATGTATGTTTGTAAGGTCCCCCGCGACACAGGATTTATTACTAGTGCGGGAGTCGTCTTTTTATAAAAGTAAAAAAGAAATATAGAAAAGAACACAGTGTCGGCCAATGATAAAAATAACATTGTTCTACCCACATTACAAACTTCTATAAATAATCGTTGTGACCTTTATATTTTGTTTACCAATACAGTGAAGACAAGGTCTTGTTAACACCCACAACGCAAATGAGAATAATCCTAACTAAAAATATGAATGTAAATGGGATTTGTAATGCTTGCAAACTTTCATTATTAAACTAATACTTATTAAATTTTACTTGACATCTCGGGTTCGATTCCCGGGTCGCGCCAAATGTGTGTATGATCTGCAAACTTTTGTCTCGAAGTTTTGGATGTTTTCTTTGTATAATATGTATTTATTTACAAAAAAAAGTATAAAGGACTCAGTCAATCTAACTCTGCTTAGTTTGAAAATCATTTTTTTTAAATCCTACTAATATTATAAACGCGAAAGTTTGTAAGTATGGGTGGACATGGGCGTAGCCAGCCATGGGCTCAGGGCGGGGCAGCAGTCTATTTTTTTTATGGCGTAATGGCAAATGAGCTGACGTATCGTTTGATGGTAAGCGATTACCGCCGCCCATAGACACCCGCATTTGGGGGTTGGTGTATGGGCCTCCGGTATCCTCACTTACTCGGTGAAACACAACGCAGACGCTGTTTCACACCGGTTGTCTGTGAGGCCGTGGTATCACTCCGGTCGAGCCGGCCCATGCATGCCGAAGCGTGGCTAGCAACTAGCAAAATACTTAATCTTGCCATAAATATTGTTACAAAGAAAAACATCATTTTATTATTACTATTACGGTGCGTTAGTTTAATACACATTAAGATATATAAAGCTTATTAGAAGTGGTCTCCATTGGCTGCAATACAGTCCTTTAAACGTTGAGGCCAGTTAACAATGCAGTTTTGGACGCACTCTTTCTATGGGAAAATTCTTCACTGTCAATCGTAGGGATTGTTTTAGGGACTCCAAATTATCATGGCGTTTAGAGCAAGCCTTACTCTCTTAATTGATCATAAATCACAATCCAGTGGATTACAGGAATAGATGACGGCCAGTCTTCAGCTCTGATGTAGTCCGGAACGTTCGTTTCTAACCAAGATTGGGTGGATCGAGCTTTACCACCCGTCGCAGAGTTTTGCGGTGAGGACCATTCTTGGTTATTAAACATGATGTTGTTAAGGAGCTTAACTACCGTCTTAAGAATGGTATTCAATATACTGGTGCGAAAATAAGAAAACACAATGAACAATCGTAAAAAAAAAATACGGTCGACATGAGAACCTTCACTTTTTTTGAAGTAGGTTAAGAATAAGTGATTCCAAATTCAAATTGTGTTTATTTTTAATTGTAACAGTACTTATGGCCAGACTAAGTATACCCGCGGTCTTACCCCTTCGCGGCCTACAGGCCCATCGTGTTGATGGACGAGGCGGGCAAATTGTTTGAGAGGAGACTCTCTGCCCTATCTTCCGGCACCTCTGCGAGGTGGGCCTCGAGTTGTCGGACGCTCAATTCGGATTCCGAGAGAGGCGTCCGGCGGTCGATGCAGTGTAGCGCCCGAGGGCCGTTACCGAAGAGGCATTGGGCTGTGGCGTAGTGCTGTTGACGGTATCGTTGGACATCGCCAACGCATTCAATAGTCTGCCATTTAGCTGCATCAGGAAAGCACTCCACTACCACGGCGTGCCAGAGTACCCGAGGCGGCTAGTGGCAGTACGAGGGTCGAGATGGCGTCTTTAGATGGTGATCCATGTCATGCAATAACGCGGAAAACCGCAGGGCTCTGGGTCGACGACTGAGTCCTTCGAAGTTGTCTCCCCCTCGGCTAGGCGTAATTTGTTACGCCGATGACACTTTGGTACGGCCCGGGGGGCAAACTTCCAAGAGGCGGCGCGCCTGGCCACCAGGACTGTTCTATGGTGGTTAGGCGCATTGAGGCCCTGGGTTTAAGGGTGGCCCTGGATAAGACGGAGGCCCTATTGTTCCATGGTCTGCCCCCTCGGCGCCTCCATCATGGGCAGCTCGGTTCTCGTACCGGTTCGGGCCCAGCTGAAGCCTGATCCTCGACGGTATGTGGCTCTTTGACGAGCCTTTTAGACAGTCTGCTCCGAAGCTTGTCGACGCTGCCTTTGTCCTTGGGTGACTTTTGTCCAATTTGGGTGGAGCCAGCGTCGCGACAAGACAGTTCTACACGGGGGTTTTCTGGTCGATGGCACTGTATGGTGCACCACTGATCGCCCTGAAAAGGGCGAGCCTCTGGCGTCCCCAGAGGATATGCCAATATCGCAAAGGTCGCGGGACCATGGATCCTGTTTTTGCCCTAAGAATTGTTGCAGAGAAATACAGGACGAAGAATACGCCTCTGCATTGCCTTTTCCTGGACATGCAGAAGGCCTTGCACCCTTGGACATCCTCGTGCGGTGATCTGGTGGGCACTGCGATCCAAAGGGGTTCCAGAGACCTATATTGACATTATTCGAGATATGTACCACGAATCTGATTCCATGGTTCGGACCGCTGTTGGCGACACGAACCCCTTTCCTATCACCGTCGGGGTACACCAAGGATCCGTCCTTAGTCCGTTCCTGTTTAGCGTGATTTTAGACGTTTTGTCGGACAGCATCCGAGACACAAATGAGCAGCCCCCATGGTTGCTCATGTATGCTGACGATGTCGCGCTGGCAGATGCGGACAGGGGTAGATTGGTGCGACGTGCGAAGGCGTGGAAAGAGGCGCTTGAGAACGGCGGTCTGCAGCTTAATGTGGCGAAGACTGAGTACTTGGCGTTGAACTGTGCTGATCCCTCACCCGTGCGCATAGGCGATCACTTGGTTGAGCCCACGGACCAGGTCAAATACCTGGGGTCTGTACTTCGTGCGTCCGGTGACATTGATTGCGACGTCAAGGCACGCATTGCTGCCGCGTGGGCCAAGTGGCGCGAGCTGACAGGTGTCATTTGTGACCCCAAAATGCCCGTTAGGTTGAAGGGGCAGGTCTATAAAACCATAATTAGGCCTGTCCTCTTACATGGGTGTGAAGCGTGGCCAGTGCTAGAACGACACAAACAAGAGCTGCGTGTCACGGAGATGAATATGCTCCGGTGGATGTGCAGAGTCACGAGAAAAGATCGTGTGCGAAATTCTCGCATCCGCGGCAGTCTTCGTGTCCGTGATATTGCAGACAAAATGCAGGAGAGTCGTCTGCGCTGGTGCGGCCACGTTTTGCGACAACCGCCTACCTACGTGGGAAACAAATGTCTGGCCATGCCGCCTCCGCCGGGTCCCGGTAGAAGGGGTAGACCCAAGAAGTGCTGGTTTGACGTCGTAACGGGTGACATGCGTACCAATGGTCTCACTACCAGGGATGCTGAAGACTGGGCAAAGTGGAGAAGACAGAGCAGGAAAGCGGACCCCGGGCTCCAAAGTGCTAGCTCTGGAAGCAACCGGGAGCAACGCTAGGATGATGGTGATGACTGGTCAGAGCCAGGGTGGGGCAAGCGCCCCACCCTGCCCCACCGTGGCTACGCCCATGTGGGTGGATGGATGTTTGTTACTCTTTCACGCATAAACTACTGAACGGATTTGGATGAAACTTTGCAGTAATATAGCTTATACATCAGAATAACACATAGGCTACTATTTGCCGCGATAACCAACATATACGCGGGCGGAGCCGCGAGCAGCCATATCTGTTATTCTCATGTTTAAGCTATATAACTATAAAGTTTCATCCAAATCCGTTCAGTAGTTTTTGCGTGAAAGAGTAACAAACGTACACACTCAAAACTTTCACTTCTATAATATTAGTGTGATATTTAGAGATAAAAAGAAATTGGCTCGTATTGCTAATATAGCCTGATGTTAAATAACCAATTCCTTTCAATAACTAACTCCAAAAAAAAATGCTGATTAGTTACTAATATATGCATGTTCAACGTAAACCGTCTCTCTCAGCATAATACGAAACGGCAAATATCCATCCGTACCGATCACCTGTATATAGGCGTGAATGTATTGTGGTTTTAATTTAAAATCTAAGTTATATTTAGTTATATCTGAATCGTTATAAATACAGTAGGTATGAGAGTCATATAATACAATGCACGGTCAAAGGAATGACGTACAATATCCTATTCAGCGAAATACGTCATCGACATGCAAAGATGTCGACGAGAATGTCCTGCTTTTGAACAATAGATACTACAAAGCAAGTTAGAACATGTTATTTATAGTTTGCTAGTTGTTTCCTGTTAATTCATCTAAAGGTGCCGACTGACCTAAAACATTTCGGCGTAACGTAACGTTACGCTACGCCGAAATGTTATAGGTCAGTACAGCAAGCCGTATATTCATTCAAATATCTATACAAGTAAATAAAATTGAAATGTCTGTTTGTAAATTCAAATTAGTAACTTTTCACTGAATGCATTTGATATTTTTGCCTGTATGTCTGTCTGCTTATTCCGATTACCGTTAGACCGATTTTGACGGGACTCAAAATCGGTTTAGCCGTACAATTTCAGATGGCTGAAGGTACAAGGCGTAACTTAGGCTACTTTTTTAGACTAGCTTCGCCTCGCGTCGTTACCCGTTGTTTTTATAAACGTACAACAACAACCAAAAATGAAAATCAACGTAAAATGACAGCGTTCGTGCTGTCGTGTTTCGTTGGTGAGTGCGAGACCGGAGGGTCAATGATGCAGAAGCATCACTAGGCCGCCATGGCGTGGGTCACCATGCTGCATTGTCGCATTGTCTGCAAGCAGTGAGTATGGTGACCACCACTCTTGGATGCTGCTTATGCTTTCCATCAGGCAGAGTAGAGTCATTTTGGCAGGGTCAAACATAAAAAAAAACCGCGATATTACCGCGGGTCTCAGTTAGTTTCTAATAATGTCCGTTCTTCGTAGACAAGGCGGTCACACGGAGCTGGCGGACCGTATGACGGAACTGGTGTACGAGGCGACGGACCGCATGATCTACTTCCTGACTGGCGAGCGGCCCGACCACGCCAGCGGACGACACTACATCGTACCACGAGCACACGACACACACGAGATGACGGACGTCGCTAAAGCTGCGAGAGGCAAACTGCAGTTGGTCAGTAAAAAAAATTATATTATTATTATATGTATTATTAACCGACTTAAAAGAGGGGAGGTTCTCGACTGTATTTTTTTTGTTTGTTACCTCAGAACTTTCGACTGGGTGAACAGATTTTGATGATATTTTTTTATTTGAAAGCTGGTGCTTGCCGTGTGGTCCCATTTCAATTTGGTTCAATTCTTGATGTCGGTAAAATAGAAAAAAATCCGGGGAGCGATTTTTTTTAAACGTCGGGGGGATGGTTGGTAGTTTAAATCTGGATTTTCTAACTAATCCCGGTAAAGGATTCGCCGCCATCTTGTTTTAAAGTTCAATTTTTTCGTTTTTCTGAAATAACTCGTTAATTTTCAACTTTAGGGCAAAAATGGCAGTTTCCAAAGTTGTTGGAAATTTAATTTCTCACAAGTTTGGTCATTATCATTTTGCAGGATCAATATTTGCAGAGTTTATACTATCAAGTTTATCAAAAAAATCTTAATGGGTGCAATTTTATTTTCTTTAACTTTGGTTCTCGCACTTTTTTTTACTCCACGATCAATATTTTCGGATTTATACTCGAATATTTTTTTTTATAAACTTGAAATTTTTCAATAATTAGTTGTTGTTGTTATTAATAATTAGTAATATTAGTTAGTAGTAGTAATTTTTTTGTTTTTTTTTTTGAACTTTTGAACTTTAAAACCAGATGGCGGTGAATCCTTTACAGGGATTAGTTAGAAAATCGAGATTTATTCTTCCAACCAACCCCCCCTCCCCGACGTTTAAAAAAAAATGCTCCCCGGAATTTTTTATATTTAAATGTCTGCCCCGACTAGACTACTAACCGTTTTTGAGATATTGGAATTTAATTGTTTTTTTACAAATAAATCTCAATTTTGAAGTTGCTAAGCTTCAAACATTCTTTTCTCTTTCAAATACCCTTTCCGAGATGGTTTGCAGTATTTTTGCCCTTCAATATCCGAGTGCAAAAGGCGTTTTTATCCGCTAGAGGATAAAGTAAATTGAATTTAGAACATCGTGTGCACTAAGTTTGTGAATTCAAAACATCATTAAACCTATTTACTTCTACGTCCATGGTGCTGAATTTATCATATAACCTTTTTGCTAAAAACTCAGACTCGGAACTTTCTTAATTTTTTGCATTTAGTCATTTCCTCGTTGGGATGAAAAGTTATGTGTTGCACTCGAGTGCAAAGATTTTTCACCTCGTGCTCTTATAATTTCCTCTCTGGCGCCCAGGATTCCAGGATTCTAATCTCGCTGCGCTCGTGATTCAATTTTAGAATCCTTCGCTTGCTTGGTCATCACAATTATTGAGCACGCGGTTAAAAAGCAACTTTACACTCTTGTATAACAAATAACTATTGTTTCTTTTTTATTTTTATACCATCATAATATATTTATTATTTCTTTATTTTTCAAGATATTTTCTTGATATATCAAGATTATTTTATAATAGGTAATTGATTTCATTTTTTTCAGTTGCCGAATCATCTTTTCGAAGAGCTGGTTATGGATATTTATGACGAAATCGACCGCAGGGAAACGGAAGCAAGTGAGTGTGTACTCTAAAAATGTAATTTTGTTAACCGAAATATACAATTTAAAATTGCTCATTGAAATCGGTCATTTGTTCTAATTAATATAAAAAGAAAATAAAATTTCGAAAATATCATTTTTTTTTTAATGTGGCGACCTTTTGATTGCTTTTGATTGATTTGACATTTTTATTGACAGTCACTGTGATTCAATATTGATAATATGTTTCCTATCTTTTTTTTATTTTTAAATATTTTCTTTTGTGTCAGTTTGGCAGACAAGTGCCAGCGGTTTGGAACGGAGTGGTGTGGCGTTTCTGCCGGTGAACCCTGCGTTATCAGCGCCTCGGAACCAGGGCCGGCAGAAGCTGGCGCGGCTGTCCACCGCCGAGATGGCCACGCTGCTCAGAGATGTTCTGGTCGACGCCACTAGAAGGCAGCATATAGCTACTTTACAACCTCGAGGTAGGCGTGGTGAATATTTTGAGGCTGTAGCTTAATTATTCAACGAAAGCAATAGTGTTGGATATAGTGGTATACCGTGGGTGAACCACGCTTCGGCATGAATGGGCCGGCTCGACCGGAGTGATACCACGGCCTTACAGAAAAGCGGTGGGAAATAACGCTTGCGCTGTGTTTCACCGAGTGAGTGAGGATACCGGAGGCCCATACCCCCCCTCAACCCTTCCCTCATCCCCTTCTCCCCATTCGTCTCCCTATCCCCCAAAGGCCGGCAACGCACTTGTGACGTCTCTGGTGTTGCGGGTGTCCATGGGCGGTGGTAATCGCTTACCATCCGGTGATACGGTCTGCTCGTTTGCCCCCTATTCCATAAAAAATTAACTTTTTTAATTCACCACGATTTGCTTATCTCTTATGTGCCTTGGTGCAATCGGTTTACCGCGAGGCACACCACAGAATCTATAAATCTCTATACATACCTCAATTAAACAGAATAAAACTTCCACGTTTATTGATTGCTCTCATAGTCCTCAATTTTGTCCATAGTCTTTTCGCATTAAGTCAGAGTCATAGGGCGGGGCTTGATCGAAACGTCACAATTTGGCTATCGCGAACGGACTATAGGCTCTCAAGTATACATGTGTTTGCCCTCAGCACCCACAACTCTGCCACACCCGCTGCTGTCGGCGAGTCACCTGCGCCACGTGTCTCACATCTCGGACGACGAGCCGCTCTACGACTCCGTCGCTTCCGACGAGGATTATGCCGCTCTAGCACCCATCGACCTGGACGTGAGAACTTATTATATTGCATACTAGCTGAACCCCGCGGTGTTACCCGCGGTTATTATCGTACCGCGGGTAACGCCGCGGGACAAAGCTAGTCTAAAAAAAGATGTGTGGCACTCCGCGCGAGTTTCGGGTGTCAGGTTTTATTTTCGTTACGTTACGGAATTTATTGATTCGGTCGCCGCGCTCAAACCCCTCAGAGCCCGCGACATGAGCTATCTGCCAGTGTAAGTCCCGTCAAAACGGTCCAGCCGTTCCAGAGATTATCCGGAGCAAACACACAGACAGACAAAAATTGAAAAAAAAATGTTGTTCATGTACCGTGTGTACCTAATACATAAGAATTAATAAAACGCGGTTATTTTAATATTACAGACAGACACTCCAATTTTATTATTTTTTATAGATTGTACTTATTATAGTAGGTACACTACTTTATTGGTGTAGCGGTTAGTGTAAATGACTGCCCAACAAGAGGTCCCGAGTTCGATTCCCGGGTCGGGCTAAAGCGTGTTTATAAACTTTTTCTGAATATAATTTTTCTGAAATACTTAATAACAGAGTTTGCAAGTTGGGGTCTTAACTCTTAGAGAGAATGAGGGAATGTATGTTTGTTAAGTTCTCGCGACACAGGACAAATAAAAAAGTAATTATTTCAATGTCCTCTGACTTCTCCGATCAACGGATTTGCCCATATCTTAAAGGTCAGTGTTAGTCCAATCCCTCTACAAAAAAACCTGTCTGCATTACAATTTTTAATTCTATAAAAATATGGAATTTTATCCGACTTCAAAAAAGGAGGAAATTCTCAATTCGACCGTATATTTTTTTTAATGTGCGTTCGCGGATAACTTCGTCGTTTATGAACAGATTTTGATGATTCTTTTTTTTAACGGAAAGGAGATCCCAACGGTGGTACCATGATAAGGACACTAAGATCTGATTATGGCATCCATGAGAAATCTATCGATTTGGTCGTTCTTGAATTCGGTTTTTTTATTTTGTTAAAATTTAACTTGTTCCTTTTTTTCTCCTCAAGTAAAACGTATTAAATAAATATTTAAATGTTATTCCACAGCTATCAACAGTACCCCGCGCTGGTGAGACTGTAGCTTCCACATACAACCCATCACTACCGGACTCGTTCAGCACTGACTTCCGTCGAACACAATCGCCCAGCCGCCTCACCCAAACCGTAGTACCTGAACAGAAAGACGAAGTCGAAACGCTGAAAAAACAACTTTACACTAAAGATTCCACCATTACAGAATTAAAGAACCAACTGAAGAATTTACAAACCATTGTCGAACAACTAACGAAAGAAAACAGCGTTCTCAAAACGACCAGTAGCGTTGACGATGACCAAAGTATGACGTCACAATTGTCAATGAACGATAGTACGAGTATCGTTCTAGAAGCTTCTAAAGGCCCAGAGAGAGGCAAGAGCTTGGAAACAGAACAGTTGAGTAGGGAAGAGCCCGACGCTAAGCTACCCAAGGCGGCTCAGCGACCGGTCAGTATGTATGAGACTAGGGAGGGACCAAAGAATAACTGGCAGGTTACTAAACACCAGGTACTAATATTTAATTATACTAACTTATTTATATCTCCATGAGAAGCTAGGCAAGACTAAAAAACACTCACTTATTATTTAATTAAGAGAAAAATTATTCTAATTAAGTGGTTTAATTTACGTATTACGAGGTTAAACCTATTGCCGTTAACGTAAATCACTTGTTTGCCAGAATATAGGTGTGTAGAGGAACGGGTGATCGTGTGCCTCCAACATAAAGGGAGGATCCTCCGACCAGGCGAGGTGATCATGCCTGGCGGGCCAACTGCCCAACGGTTGATGTTGGGATGTTGTATATATGTTAACTGGCGCGAGAACTTCTATTGCGCGATTCAGGATTGGTAGTTTCTTCGTATTGTACGTTACTCCGTAGTTCAGTGTAACTGAGATAGATGGCGCTATAATACCTTATAAAAAATATAACACCAAAAATTATCATTATTTATGATACACATAAAACAACAAAGTCGTAGACGAAATCCCGATCATACAGGCAAATGTGTGGATTCGCTTCGCAGAGCTTTGCGCCAAACCCGTATAAGTGTTGCCATCGACACGTTCAAAAGAACTCAAATGTCAGTTATAAAGATCTCTTGTTAAAATTCAAATAATGTGGTCTTCTATCTTCTCATGGTGATATATCTTATACTAAAATTAGAGAAATTCAGTAGTAGTGCCTAGAATAATCCAAATAAGTTTAACCGCTTTAACTATTTAGATGTATATTAATATACGACCTATTAGGTGTTAGTACTAAACCAAATCATGACTTCTGACTGCAAGGGTAGCGTAGTGGTTTAAGGGGTCTCCATGCCGTTTTCTAATGCGCTGAGTGTTGTGAGTTCAAACCCCATATGGGACTTCGACATACCACCTTGCCGTTGTCCCAATAAGGGTATCTTACGAAGTTTCAACGAAAAACAGGGGTTTGTGACGTCATAATATTTAGAGCGTTAAAGTCTTTCCAATTGTCAGACATGTAATTGTTACATAACTGTCATTAGTATGGATGTTTTCATCATCAACAACCCATAATGTCCCACTGCTGCACTCGGGTATCCTGTCAGGAGAGGGTTCAGACCATGTCCCCACGCTGGCTGAGTGCGGGTTGGGGACTGGCAACACAACGTTGTGGCTACGTAATCTTGCCGTTGAATGTTTTTAAGCCGCCCGAAGTGAGTGATTGTTTCTAATCACCGAGTGCAACTGGAGTATGAGAGCCGTAATTGTTTTATTACTGTCATTAGTATTGATGTTTTTGGAGAAACAATTTCAAAAAAGAAATCAAACATCCTTGTATAATAGAGTATTACAATCATTTTTGAAAAGTGTCTTAATTAGATTGTATAGTGGTATTAAAATACTAAAAAAAAACACAAAATTTTTATCCAATCGATAAGTGCCATAAAAATGCATTTAAATTTCACATTTTCAAATTTCGCGCGTAATTTGTCAAAAACGCTGGACGCAGTGGACGCCATATTGCTCTGTCGTATTGACGTCACTTGGCTTTGTAAACACAAACAAATGCGCTGATCAGTTGACACTTTAGTTTACAGAGTCGTGACGTAATAACATGGCGGCTACTATTTCATGGTGTTAAAGAACAGAAAATAAAAAAACTGAAAACTATGAAATAAATTATAGGTTTTTTTTTATGAACTC
The DNA here is from genome assembly GCA_949125395.1 of Diaphora mendica. Classification (NCBI taxonomy): domain Eukaryota; kingdom Metazoa; phylum Arthropoda; class Insecta; order Lepidoptera; family Erebidae; genus Diaphora; species Diaphora mendica. Next base: position 26,946,102 of record OX421318.1, on the reverse strand, counting down.
AAACTAACATTTTCCGACTGCTTTTTGCCTAAGATATCTCAATAAAATATTTTAAATTGTTCCCATATACAGTAAAATACCCTATTATTACAACTTTTTCTAAATCTGTTATTTCATATGGTAACGTTTGTGCAGCTCACGACGCTGTCAAGCCTGGAGCGGTCGCTGTCCCCGCTGTGCCTGTCGGCGGAGTGGGCGGAGGAGCAGGGCGGCAGTGAGGGGGGCGGGCTGCCGTCGGCGGAGCTGGTCCAGCGGCGGGCGGAGAGCGTGACGCGTTCCATCTCCGAGCTGTGGGCGGCGGCGCGGGACCAGCACCCGCGCCTGCAGCAGCGCGGCGTCATCATCCGCCAGGCCGTGCGGTCCCTGCTCGCGCTCTTCCCACAGGTCACTACTTTACTATCACCCTAGCATCATTACTCCAGTCGGGGCAGACATAAAACTAGCCTGAAATAGAAAAACTTACGGGGAAAAATAAAATTCCACCCATTACGATTTTTTTGATAAACTTGATAGTATAACTCTGCAAAAATTGATCCTAGCGTAAAAATGATAATGACCAAACTTGTGAGAAATTAAATTTCCAACAACTTTGGAAACTGCCATTTTTGCTCTAAAGTTGAAAATTAACGAGTTATTAAAGAAAAACCAAAAAAAAAAAACTTTAAAATAAAATGGCGGTGAATCCTCTACCGGGATAAGTTAGAAAATCGAGATTTATACTTCCAACCATCCCCCCGACGTTTAAAGAAAAATCGGTCCCCGAAATTTTTTCTATTGAAATGTCTGCCCCGACTGGACTACATTGTAATTACAGATTACGAATCCGGCGTACGACGCTCGCAACTACAACATAAAATTTGTTCGGAATATACCTCTGTTTGACAAATAACAACGTATGCGCCGAATGCGCCGCTGTGTGTGTGTGTGAGAGTGGATTGTCATTCATTATTGACGTTACGACACGAGTCGCAGACAATAGACATTTGTCTCGGTGGTGCACTGGTAGCGTATGCGACTGCTGTGCTTGAAGTCTCGGGTTCGATTCCCGGGTCGGACCAAATGTTTGTATGATCTGAAAATATTGGTTTCGAAGTTTAGGTGTTTTCTATTTATTATATGTATGTATTTACAAAAAAGAAGTACATATGTATTTACATCAGTTGTCTAGTATTCATAACACAAGCTCTACTTAGCGTGGGACTACATGGCGTTATGTGTTAGATGTCCGAAATATTTATAAATATTTACCTTCATTGTGATGACGGATTACGATCAGCACCGATAGACGGAGTGGCGCCGAAGAGACTAATTCAATAACAATTTAAATTCAACCTAAAGTTGTTCAGAATACAACTGTATTTGATGCAGCAAAACCAAATGACGATTAGCGATGTGAGAGATGGTTAGGTTAGTTAAAAACGAACGTTAAAAGAAAACCAATCGTTACTGATTAGTCTCTTCGCCGCCACTCCATCCGTCTGGACTGACTCTTAAAAATACCAACTATCAACAGCCCTATTCCGCATAGGTGTCGTAAAGACCGATTAAGGGAACAAACTACGATCACTGCGAAGAGAAGGAAGACTTGAAACATACCAAACATCGGTGAGGGCCGATCGCCGAACGCGGTCTCCATGACGATCGACTAGACCACTAGAAGTAAAAGACCCTACCGACAGACTACACGGGAAGCACCAGCTTTCAAATCAAAAACAATCATCAAAATCGGTTCACCCAGTCGAAAGTTCTGGTAACAAATGTGGCGACTTCCAAATACAGCGCAACAAGAAAACATATGACAGCGCCATCTAACGCAGATACACTGAACTACGGAGTAATGTACTATACGAAGAAACTACCAATCCTGAATCGCGCAATACAAGTTCTCGCGCCGATCATCATATATACAACATCCCAACATTAACCGTTGGGCAGTTGGCCCGCCAGGCATGATCACCTCGCCTGGTCGGAGGATCCTCCCTTTGTGTTGGTGGGACATGACACACATGTCCCCCACACAAACATTAAAAAAAAAAACAGTCGAATTGAGAACCTCATCCTTTTTTGAAGTCGATTAAAAACCATCTCACACGAGGCCTTCAGGTGACCGAGTTAAAATGAACGCTGAGTAAAGTTTAACAGCAGACTTTATTTGCAGGTAAACATAGATCGCGAGTTAAACCTGGTGCTGGGAGAACTTCGGACGGCCTGCGACGAGGTGACCCTGGCGTGTTCGGCGCCTTCTTCCCTCAACGAGGTGAGAGCCGCAGCCTACGACCTGGCGAAGGCCACCAAACTCCTCGTCACTCACTTCCAACCTGACTCATAGCGATCGCCTTCCTGCCACTACACTACCGTGTAGGGCCGACGTATCCTAATACGTGGACGATTACTCGTATCGTTATAATACTTGTTATAAGTGATATATGCCACTGTTGACATGTGTGACGTCACAAAACGAAGACAAATTTTAAATAGAAACGGTTGTCTCCAATGCTTTTGTAGTCTAGCAATACTAAAGTTTGGATGATGATTAACACTAAAACGACACTAAACGTTTTTTGAAGTGATAACACCTTATGGGAGGGTAAACCGCTTCGTTACGTAACACGTTACGCCGCCAGTCTATCTGGCATCCCTTTCTCTCACGCATACGGCAGCGGTAGGCAGGCTCCTCCTCTCTCACTCTAATTTTTTGACTTCTACTTCTCTACTAGCTTCCTAATTGGTGGAGCGGGACTTGACCAATGCGTCACAATTTTCTTAACGGGAATGGGGTGTTGTAAGTACATATTGAAAAAGTGTCGTTTTAGTAAATATATTAAAATTAGATAAAGTTCACACAAACGCTAGGGACGAGTCTAAAGTGTTCATATAATAGGGCATATGCATGTATTTCTACTAAATAAATCTATTAAAATCACAATCATTTTCGGGCGATTTAAATGCGGCTAATTTGGCGCGTTTATTCTGTGACGTCAGATTACACTCAGTTATTTACAAATTTCACAAAAATTTAGTGATAAAAACAGCTTATTACCATTGAAAAAATATTATAAGCTAGCGTCGCCGCCGCGCGACCCGGATCAGTTTCTCACGAAAGTCTTTGAAATTCTCTGATTTCCTCTAATATAATATGCATGTATTACACATATAAACTTTCCTCTCGAATCACTCTATCTATTGATGAAAACTGCATGAAAATCCGTTGAGTCTTTTAAAAGACTGAAGCGAACAGGCAGCGGAAGCGACTTCATTTGAAACTATGTAAAGATTTCAAAAATAATTGCATTAGTATGTTTAAGAAGATATAAAACTTAGTAATAAAAATATTTGGGTCGTTTTACAGTCACGTGCATATTCTCTATTTTATAATTTTAAGCATATATAAAACGCTTAACGCTTTCGATGTACCTAAATGTTAAGCCATCGCTTATTAGTTAGACAAAATGTATCAAATCGTTATGTTCAAATTGTACAATGTACCTAATAAATGACCATATTCGTCGGAGATATTGAAAAGACGCGTAAGGGCAATTTGCGAAACCGCGTATCAATATTTTCTTATGATGATATGATAATCTTGTTTTATGAGTTACGCAACTGTTATTTGCAAATACGCGACGTTGCAGATTGCACCTTCGCAATTTTCCAGTTTCATCGACGAATTGAATTATCAACCTTAGCGCGTACGCTTAAGGTCGACTATAGAGGCCTAGTTGTGTCATACTAGGTAGGTAAATAAATGATGTTAGTGATTATGTATTTAAGGAAAGTATTTTAGCGTCGCATTCTCTATAGGAAAGTAGATTAAGATGGAGTTTATATTTAATATTTTTATGTATGTACTGCGTTGTTGTTAGTGTAATGTTCGGACAAGTGTAGATTCGTTCATTGTTATATAGTATTGGAGGGATTGCGTCATTGTTGTACTACAGGTAAAGGTAGAATGCCGCCATACTTGCTCAAATAACGCCAGAATATTCCTCTTTGAAATACTTTATTCGGCTCGAAAGACCATGATGGTTTTGGTTGGTAAATAAAAGTTAAGTGTGTAAAATTTCGTAAAATACAGTTTTTCACTATTGAATGAACTTAAACTTAACCTGACCGGTTTCGACCGGTTATAGCATTAATAAAGTTTTTTTTTTTTTTTTTATGTATGGCCCGCTAAAATGACTCTACTCTGCCTGATGGAAAGCATAAGCAGAATCCAAGAGTATTGGTCGCCATACTCACTGCGAATGCAGACAATGCAGTATGGCGACCTAGTGATGCTGCTGCATCTTTTAGTCTAGTCAACATCTTTTAGTATGGAACTTGTTGACTAGACTATTTGGGCCTCCGGTCTCGCACTATCCAACGTAACACGACAGCACGAACGTGGTCATTTTACGTTGATTTTCTGTGCGAGGGTAGTACCGCCCCGGTCGAGCCGGCCCATTCGTGCTGAAATCAGCGTGGCTCTACTACCTCTAGACCTAGAGTTACCTTTAAGGTAGGTATTAAATAGTGGAATAAAAATACAATTAAATTTTCAAGAATGTTATTAAGTTAATTAATTTAACTAAATCTGAAATGGAGTGATTTGATGGTGTGAAAAGAACCTAGCAGTATGGTGACTGAAAAGACGTTGTTTTGAAACAACTTACCGTGGGAGAGCCACGCTTCGGCATGAATGGGCCGGCTCAACCGGAGTGATACCACGGCCTCACAGAAAACCGGCGTGAAATACTGTTTGCGCTGTGTTTCACCGAGTGAGTGACTTAACCGAAGGCCCATACCCCAACCCCTTCCCACATCCCCCTTCCCATCCCCAGGGGTCGGCAACACACTTGGGACGCCTCTGGTGTTACGGGCGTACTTACCATCAGGTGATACGTACGATCAGGTTATATCTGAGTGTTATTTTAGCAATATGGTTGGACCTCGAAAAAGTTATAAAAGCACGTAGTTTAGTTATTTTTGTTAGAATAACGATATAACAACATTGGATGGGTTATGCCTCTGACTCGCTCGTACACAATGTTCAAAGTTCATCACAGTTCTGTGTGTATTATAACAGAACGTAATTCATTCGTTCATGAAATAATGAATTATTTGGAATTATCGTTATTATTAATGTGAGTTTATTTTAAACTTATAAATAGTATTATTATCACATTCTATAGAAACGAAATATCACAACTTTTTGGTGCGATTTTTTGGTCTATTTCGTGTATGTATAAAGTCTTTTGTGTTGTTGATTTGATCATTGACAATTATATTATAAAAGACATTTCAAAAAGGCCTAGTGTGAGTTTCTTTTACATCGACCGGTTTCACGGTGTCTGCGTTCAACGTTGTGATTGGAGACGAGTTTGGTTTAGGCTAATCACAACTCCGAAAGCAGTGACCTTGAAAATCAAGTAGTTGTGAAATAAACTCACACTAGGCCCTCTGATTATGTTTGAAGGGTCAGAGCACGTAATATAAATGAATAGCTGAATGAACTTATAAAATAGAAATATAGCCTTAAACCACATAGTGATTGTTTGTGGTGAGCCCAAGTGCCATGCCCGAGCGGGTGTAAACATGTGTTCACATTGGTGTAACCAACACTTGTCACATAACTCGACAGACTTGACACTTTTTGTTGCGACTGTACAGTTTTAATGCAGACCAAATTCCCACTTTACTGCATCACTCAATTGTTGACTAGTTGAGAATGCCGTAGACATTAAGTTCGCCAATGCACCAAATGTGCATGATGTATAAATAAATTACAACATTAAAACAGTTGGCTGACATTGCATTTTAATTCATGAATATTTTAGCAACAATGACTGAAAATGCAAATGTTTAACCTCGTTCCCAATATTTAGCACATCCCACTCGCAGCTTTACATATACCTGATTCCTAAAGCGCGCGTTAAAATAATAATGGCGAATGAACTCCGTCCTCTGATCAATCAGTTTCAAGAAATTATCGCTTCGTACGAAATGGCCAATGATGCAGAAGCATCTCAATAGGCCGCCATAGTGTGGGTCACCATTCTGCATTGTGGCATTATTTGCATTCGCAATGAGTATGGTAACCACTACTATTGGATTCTGCTCGTGCTTTCCATCAGGCAGAGTCACTTTGATCAAGCGCATATGTAAAAAAACTTGGAACCGGATAACTCAGAATGAGGGTCTTGATCGAAACGTCACTATTTTCTTAACGCGAATTGAATATAGTAAGTAGTAGTATAGTCCTTAATATATAACTTGATCTCTATGACAGTTGTCACTAATGTAATTTTAGAACGTCAAGGTACATTTTATGTGTGATTTTTATACTATATATATAATGTATTGAACTTCAATTGTGATAAAACTGCTACGTAAATAATAATCAAAATCGGTATGAACCGATTTTGATTATTATTTACGTGGCAGTTTTATCAGTTTATGAAAACGACGAAGTTATCCGCGAACAAACATTAAATAATACAAAATTTTAACAAAAAAAAAACCGACTTCAAGAACGACCAAATTGAATTGGGTCCACACTGGAAGCGCCAGTTTTCAAATAAAAAAAGAATCATTGAAATCAGTCGGCGTGATATTGAGTTATTCGTCAATTTGTCGCGCACATACTTAATGCAAATTGAAGATTTATATGATTTTCTCATGGATGACATGACAGAACTGGACGAAATTAAAATGGGACTACATGGGAAGCACCAGCTTTCAAATAAAAAAAGAATCATCAAAATCGGTTCACCCAGTCGAAAGTTATGAGCAGGGATCGGAATTGGGTGTGTGAAAATGCCTAAAGTTTGCAGCGGGACATAACATGGAGCTGTTACAACCACTTAAGTTAAACCGGTTTTGGATTTTACCGGTTTAGTTTCGGTTTTTTTTACATGTTCCTTACCTTTGAAACACCAAACTATAAACATTTACAAGCTGCTAATACAGTTCTAAATTAATTTTTGTTTTGTACTTTTCCTTTCTTTTAGTCCCAATTGTTCTTCGTCGGTCAAACACAGAATTTTATATATCTGCAAAATGCTAACGCGGTTTTAATTTCTTTTTTTTAAATGTATCTTAAGTTAAAAAGTTTTGCTACAGGTTGATGCAAGGAAAACGAACATTTTCGCGTCTTTACATAGTTTTGAAGTCGGCTTTTTTTTTAATTATAAAACCTGCACTGCATCAAAAAATAAATTTAAAAAATTTATTTCAATTGCAAGAAAGTTGTGCGTAAACTACTTTCCACATTCAGAGTTCGGAACATGCAATAATATTATTTTTTTCCTAGAAATGATAAATATTCTTCAAATGTTAAAAAAGGCTTTGTGTGCGGTACAAAAGCCCACGCTAATCCATTGTTTAACAGGTAAAAAAAACAGTCTGCCGCTTCCCTCCTCCGCGCGCCCGCGCCGCCCCGTGGCTGTCATTGCTTTAACCGACCGATAAACAGGTGCAGTCTTGCAGCGCAACTTGTTGAGTTAACACGTGTTATATTCTCGATATTTTGGTCAGTCGCAGATTTGAATCCAGCTTATTTTTGGCCTTACGCTTATTTTTTTGTGTGCATATGTGATTTTGAAGATTACCTGTATTACCTCACCACGCACAAGTGTACCAATAGTACACTAATGTGTACAATTGGTATGTGTATTGTTAGTACCAATTGATTTTCACAATCCAGCTCTGGATTAATTCTGGCCTCACTTTAGACATTTTAAAAGTACTACTACGAAAACGTAGTCAAACTTGAAGTACCTGTTTATTTTTTGATGCAGTGCAGGCTTAATAATTAAAAAAAAAGCCGACTTCAAAACTATATAAAGACGCGAAAATGTTCGTTTTCCTTGCATCAACCTGTAGCAAAACTTTTTAACTTAAGATACATTTAAAAAAAAGAATTTAAAACCGCATTAGCATTTCGCAGATATATAAAATTCTGTGTTTGACCGACAAAGAACAATTGGGACTAAAAGACTGAATTTTAACCGGAAAAGTACAAAACAAAAATTAATTTAGAACTGTATTAGCAGCTTTTAATGTTTATAGTTCGGTGTTTCAAAGGTAAGGAACATGTAAAAAAAAACCGAAACTAAACCGGTAATATCCAAAACCAGTTTAACTTAAGTGGTTGTAACAGCTCCATGTTATGTCCCGCTGCAAACTTTAGGCATTTTCACACACCCAATTCCGATCCCTGGTTATGAGGAACAAACATAATAATAAATAAATAAAATACAGTCGAATTGGGAACCTCCTCCTTTTTTTTGAAGTCGTTTAAAAAAAAAACGGTCGAATTGAGAAACCTCCTTTCGGTTAAAAAAATTTGGGGGCTACAAAATGAAATCAAGCTATATTTTAAGGATTGTAGTTAGTACTGGCGCCAACTATCGGCATTTTGAGGTAAAATATTTTTAATGAATGTTAAAGCAACAAAAAGTGTCAAAGTTTGTGCGAGTTATAACTTTTAATTCACGAACGTACTTCCATTACTGTCACAAATCTTGCATTTCTCTACTTACCGTGTCATTCCATTTGATGTGTTCTATGTTTAATGTAATGTCTCTATGATAATTATTGTAATGCTTCAACTTAAAACTTGTACTCTATGACTATTTATCTGTTCTATTGTACTTTATGTGATTCAATTTGCTGCGCAATAAGGCATGTTACAACACTGTTATTAGATCACCACTCTTGAATTCTGCTCGTGCTATCCATCAGGCAAATTGGAGTCACTTTGGCAGGCGAATTCATAAAAAAAGTAATTCGTTATGTATTAGTCAGTGGAAAATGATGAAATTTTTTTTTCATTCATGATTTGACTTGATCGTAGTAGCTAGTAACGGTTAAAAGCGAAAGCCCGTTCAATTCACTGCTAGACATAGGTAGGATTCTTGTTTTTGTAGCTATAGCGGCAACAGAAATACATCATCTGTGAAAATTTCAACTGTCTAATTATCACAATTCATGAGGAACAGCCTGGTGACAGACGGACAAACAGCGGAGTCTTAGTAATAGGGTCCCGGTTTAACCTTTGGGTGCGGAACCCTAAAAAGGAGATATATAGATTCAATACTGTCATTTTATATATTGACTCCAATATAAAGACAGACAAACAGATAACATAAAGATTTGTAACGTGCGTATATTCCGCAGCAACCACTCCTAAACTATACCTAAATCGGGGTGCTTACCACGTAATAGTTTCCTATCCATCCCTATAATCGTTAGTACCCAGTACACTATAAACGAATTGTGCCTAAAAAATTATATATTCATACATTTGTTGGTAGATATATGTAGGTAAGTCTATTGGTTCGTAGATTTTATATAAGCGTTTCATAACAAACTATATTACATTGTTTGATAGGTATTTGTGAAATTAATGTCGTTATTGTGTGTGCGGTGATCTCAAAATATCTGTTTGAACCAGGGATATTCCGGTTAGGGTTAACCTAACCGAAATAATCTGTTATTAACCCTTTTGAAAATGGGTTAACCTACATTTCAGATTAACATAAATAGAGGTTACCGAATAAAAATGTTAGCAGGAATATTCTAATACAGGATAATTACGGTTAACCTTAACCGAATTGACATAGGTATATGGACATCGGAAGTGTCACGTGACTCACCCTAGTGTGAGTTTATTTCTCATCTATGCGATCGTCGACGCGTTCGGCATTGCGTTTGGCCCGCACTGAAATCGTCACCAATCGAAATGCGAAACGCGCTGGCCGTCGAAAGTGCGTTGATGTGAAATAAACTCACACTAGGCCCGCAAAATGCACCTATGAAAGTTAGGGGAAACTCCCTAATTTAATTTTAAAGTTATTTGAATAGATTACTGTTCTATAACATTCGTTAGGTGTAATATATAATTGTGTAGATTAGTATTTTTTAAGTTCAAGTTTTAATAAAATAAATCACAACAACAACACACAAAAATTCTTCGATGATATTGGTGACGAGCAGATTCCCTAGCGGCAAGTCGCAGAACTAACGTATGACAGATAAAAATACGTATACACGTTAACATTCCACTTTTATAATACTGATCCCCCTCACGAAGTGGTCTTATAGTATTTTTTACTACTCCGTAGACATCTATCAATGAAATCATTGTAGAAAGAATTTAAAATAACAATGCACTCGCTCTGTATATTAAACTGTCAGGTAGAAGTATCTGTCTTACGTTAGTTCCGCAAACGGCCACTAGGGAAATCTGCTCGTCACCAATACGAAGGACAAAATTTGAATAGATAAATATACGCATTACGCATAATATATATTATGTATATATCCATATTTTTCATTCTTGTATATTTATAGGGTTTTTTAATAACTTTTTTTAAAATTTGGAATATTCTTTTTTAAGGGTATGTATTACGGTATTGCAACCCGTTTGGTCACACACACAAACATTCGATTTAAAAAAAATCATTATATTCAGTGATACATTTTTAACAGTTAAATATTTTAGGAAAATATAAATATTATAGACATTTTACTTTTAAACATTTTTTAAATTTACAAATATAATACTTTTCGATAAATGTTGAATACTATGTAATTTTCCTCCACAATTTGTAGGGATACAAGCAAAGACTATAACAACAAAACGATTGCAGATATTTTGAGAGCATCCAATTGAACAGTACTAGCTTTGATATATATAAGTATCTTTAATATACGTATGAGTATTATTGTGATCACATTATGTGCCAATGTTTGTGTAAAAGACCTAGGTTAGTTAACTGTCGTGATGGGATCGTGTTTCTGTATTCTTGTATATACATACGTACCCACCTAACAATGTACATATATAACTTGAATAATAATAATATAGTTTTTATTGACCTAGTTTTTTTGTATAGCGGGACTTATTCGCGTAATCCCACGTTTCGAAAGGTCATACAGCTCGTATAATCTCCACCGTGAGGACGAAACAAAGTGTTCGAAACGTTCGAAACCGCGAATAAGTACCGTCATAGAAAAATAACTATGCGTAAAAGTCGAGAGAGTCTAAAAACAGTTTTTGGCAGTTTTTAAAATTGCATTTTATTTTAGTACATAGCAGTATAGTACATGGGTATAGTCTATGCATGATAAAATTACCAAAATACTAATTATGTATTAGGTATATATACTAATAAGCATTCTTTGAATATATTTTCTTTGATACCTAAACATTATGCTATTTAGAATGTCGAATAACGTCTAAAATGTAAAATGACAAATACGCATTTTTTCGTATTTCTGGCATTTTGCGTATCTGACGTTCCACGTAACTGACGTTCAGCAGGTAACACGATATTACTAGATGTGTCCACTGCTTTTAAAAATTTTATCTTTTTAATTTTTCACATCCTTTCGTAAGGTTTAGAGTTTTAGACGTTGTTCAGAAGGGGCGAATTCGCTGCGAAATACATCGCGCAAATTCATTCGTGCGTTAGCATGATACTAGGCGCCAATACATCGCGTTCACAAGCATCGCGCGAATACAAAATACGCACGTAAATCGCGCGCACTTCGCCAGACTCTCGACTCGCACCTGATTCGCGCGTATTGCGTGCGAGTCGAGATACTAGAGACGCCTTGTTGCGTCCACTTAACGCGCGAACTCCAGAGCGAGTGCACGTATCGACGGAAATGGAGCGCCAAAATGTTGATAAGGAATTGTTTAATACTCGCGCGTTGGTACGCTCCTTCTGGGCGCAACGGTCGCGCGAGAGAATCCTGGCGACTTCGCCCCTTCTGGACAAGCTCTTAGAGTAGCGAATAGAGTAACGCACAACAATTTATTTATATTTATAAATAGATTAAGGGCGAGTTAAGCACTTGCTTAATGCTAAAATTCCTTAATAATCAATTTATCTGTAAAGAAACTGCCTTTTGAACAGTTAGTTCTTTCAGAGGGCAGTTTGTTGTACATATTGTTAACTTTTTCTACAAAGAATGTTTATCTATAGGTACTATTATATAAAGCTGAAGAGTTTGTTTGTTTGAACGCGCTAATCTCAGGAACTACTGGTCCGATTTGAAAAAATCTTTCACTGTTAGATAGCCCATTTATCGAGGAAGGCGTAAGTTATATATTATGTTTAAATAGGTATTTGTGTAATGACGAGGAAAGGATTATGTCGTTTTTATTATATGTATCTCAGTATTGCAACAAAAAGAATGAAGAAAATAAAGTCGTCTTGTGTAATAAGTACCATACTAATATACTGTCTATGTTTTGACTATTAAAAAAAAAAAGTTAAAGTATTAAGCTATCTATGTGTAGGAACAATCAATACAACATCTTAACAGTAAATCGGTTCTTTGCCTCTGCTCCTACTGTTTAGTCCTGCTAGAAGTTTCAAGGGCAAAAGTTATTGTCCGTAGTTCTATCAGTTGCATCATGGACACATTTCATTCACTGTTAGCACCACGGGTAAATTAAATGCTATGAAATAATTATATTTAGCTTCAATTCCGCGAGACAAATATCCAGGTCTGAAAGCAGGGCACAAATCCCACCGTCATGCATACTCACATGTAGGGATTGCAATCCGGAAAACCGGATCCGGTAATCCGGCGGATCCGGCAAAATAATCGTGCTGTCGCGAATGAAAGCACTTTGAGAGTATGCTGTTCACATTGCATGTTCGTCCCGTGCCCGCAGGTTACGATTGCAGCTCTATTGAAAGTCGATTGGGAGGTGATACAAATAACACCATCTGTTTCTTAAGATTGTTGTTCCTAACCAATAGTTAATAAACAATATTTGTTTACAAGCTAAAGAGTTCGAACACAAACATGACAGACATATAACTAGACATAAATTTTCCATGTTAAAACTTGTGTTCAAAAGCAATCAAAACGACTGCTTTCTATTTTTCATCATACTATTTGACACTTGAAAAATCTACTTAGATGTCAGATCAGTGAGTTCAAATATTACAATTACAAATTTTTGATCTCAGTTAAGGTTAATATATTAATTACTTCATGTTTAGTTAGTTTAATGATGTTGATTAATAGTATTGATCTCTGATTAATCTGTAAAAAGAAGACTGTGTCACCAGCTACGTTATGTCGGTAATAAAGCCATTATTATTTTACTTTTATTATATTTTCAAAATCAAGTTGACGTAACGCTATTGTCACTATAGAATTGGGGAATATACTAATTCCTGCAACACAGTCTTTACTAGCGCAGGTATAAGGGAATCCCATTATGTATTGTAAATATTTATTTCAATAAATAAATTATTAGTATTTTTGGAAAATTTAATTGCTTTTAATTTTAGCTTGTGATTTTATTTGTTTTGGCGACGAACGACGACAAGTTATCATAATAAAGTCGACTTCGTTTATAGCTATCGTTTTTTTTTACACTTCATTCACGGTTTATGTTGAAACGCACAAGGAAATGAATTTATTTTGGTAAAATCAATCCGACCGGATCCGGTCGGATCCGGCCTGATTTATGAAATTCGGTCCGGATCCGGCCGGATTGAAAATGACACCGGATTGCAATCCCTCACATGCACATATGGGTATCATGCATATGCACACATACAAAACAAGTGAGAAATAATTAGCATGCCATGCAACCAAACCTATACTCGACACGTGTTTCGCCCCTCCACGGGGCATCCTCAGGAGATGTTGACTCGTCGACTTACCCATATGTGCATGTGAGTATGCATGACGGTGGGATTTGTGCCCTGCTTTCAGACCTGGATATTTGTCTCGCAGAATTAAAGCTAAATATATTTCATAGCATTTAATGTCATGGATTTCCGCAAAGTAACGCCTGATTCCATAACCTAACCACGGGTAAATTTTTTCGCCCGTATTGCTATCAGTTGCAGCATCCGCACATATCATTAACTGTAGTCCTTCTGGTAGTACAACGGACTTGTTTTCTTGTCTTTTCTTGTGTTAATAGGACTACGGAGAAGTAACATTGCACGTTTGTAGTTGAACTATGAGTAATAATGTAATTGTATACAGTAGGACCAAGGGCAATGAACCGGTGGATAACACTGGCATATTACATATTTATAGTACCTAATAGAGATAATAGGTATAGCATTCAAATAGTTGTAGGTACCCGAGATGGCTCTGTCATACAAGTAGGTATCAATGTCATGTAAGAGGCTACCCAGACACGATGCGTTTAAACTACATGCAGGATAGCCGGTTTCATAGAACTGCTGAAAAAGGTAAATATTTTACATTAGCGGTGTCAGCTTAAACCGACTGTGACATAATAAAGACCGTTTGCGTTAAAAAAATAGTGAGGAATCGGTCAAGCCCTAACCAATTACGTCCTAAGAAATTATTGTTTAATACAAAGTCTTGCAACCTGATTATTCAAGAGGCGGGGCTTGATTGACGCGTCACTATTTTCTTAACGCGAATTGAGAATAGTTTAGAAGATATCACACAGCGCCATTGAACTTGAACTAAAAAAATGCATCATAGTACCTATTTCTCATTTCAACACCTGAATTATATTTTTTACCATTTAAAATTACAACTTAAACACAATCAGGCAGCCTGCATGTAATTTTAATTTAACATACAAATCGCCTAGTTTAAATATATATGCCTATTATTTATGCGCGGCAAGGTTAACTTGCGGACGAGTAATTTATTTCTATATTTCTCTATAGGTAGCTGTTGAAATTGTACAACAGTTTAAATAATGCAGTGATATTTACCGTGCGTAGGTCAATACTAGTGTAGGTTTGCCCAATATGTAGTGTATTTAAATTTGTCCGCATATGCCTTTAATTTATATTCAAACCAAAGTGGGCGGACATCTTATTCCATTTTATATATTAAAAATATCAATGTATCTACGGAAACACGATCTCATGCTGATTCGTATGAAATTTATTGAAATTTTTAACATTTATCATATTAAAATAAATTATATTGATTAATTTTGAAATCACTTGTTTGTTTTATTTCGAACCTAGAGTTAACCAAGTCAAAATAATAATAAATATTTCAGACATCTAACACACAACGGCATCTAGTCCCAAGCTAAGCAGAGCTTGTGTTAAGGGTACTAGACAACTGATACAAATACAATATACTTTTTTTGTAAATACATACATATTATACATAGAAAACACCCAAACTCCGAAACAAATATTTGTAGATCATACAAACATTTGGTCCGAACCGGGAATCGAACCCAAGACCTCATGATCAGCAGTCGCACAGGCCAACCGCGAGACAAACGTGGCAGTCCTTGGATGTCTATAATGCCTAAATCTATTTCCTGGATTCTTCCTTTTTATATTTTATTTTTCAACCGACATTATACTTAGGTACGCCTGGAGGTAGAAGTGTCAGTGACTGACAATTCTCCTACAATAATTTCTGTTTTATGTGCTATACTTACATATAAATATTTCCATTGTTGCTATGTCACGCACGCATTCGCTGGCGAGGTGGGCGTGAGTGCCTCGCCCGCAACCTCTGACCTCACATCCGTCGACGTCACAAGTGCGTAGTAAACAGCTGCATCGTGTACTGCATACGACCTTAACCTCAGTATAATGCATGTATCCAAACCTGCATACACGTCTTTACATTACCTACTGGCTGGTTCCTACTGGCATATCATTAAAAACTAATTGGTTTATCGTAGAATAACCATGCTGTGAATTGAAGCGATAGCCTTGCAGAGAACCGGTGTAAATCGGTTCTTTCATTACTTTTTACACCACATACGGCCACCATGATCTTCTCGCCTGGTCGAAAACAGTCGAGTTTAAGCAAAAATCCTTGGTCTACGAGGCTACGATGTAGAGAAAATTCGGGACAGCTCAAGAGATTGTGTGCGTGTGAACTGAGGGACCATAGTGATATTTTTGTTTGATTTTTTTATAAGATTTAGTAGTAGGCTCAAAACAATTGTAGAACAAATATGAGAATTTGTAAAAATATATGTTAAAAACTACAGCCCTTTAAGTGTGGTCCCTCAATCCTCACATACCATCAGCCGGATCTCGGCAAGTATATATTATTTTGTAGAAACTTTTTACAAAAAGTTTAATACACTACACTTTGTGATACTTTAGTCGTCTAGCAGCTAGACATGCAAGTATGTTTGAGAACGTGAGGATTGAGGGACCAGCTTTAATTATAAATATCTTCAAAGTGCGTCGATATTTTTATTTTATTTATTTTTTACAAATTGCTATAAGACTTGTTCTAAAACATTATGTAAGAAAATAAAGATTTTATTCCGTTGATGTGATAATATTCAGTATAACAAAATCTTTCGTGTGTGGACTGAGGGACCACAGTATAGTCGTTGTATTTTTTTAATCGTTGATGATTTGTGCTCAGTTATTTAGTATATATCTTTACAAATTCTCTACTAAATGTCTGCAGTCACAATACCTTATTTTTTTACATACTTACCGAGATCCGGCTGATGGTATGTGAGGATTGAGGGACCACACTTAAAGGGCTGTAGTTTTTAACATATCTTTTTACAAATTCTCATATTTGTTCTACAATTGTTTTGAGCCTACTACTAAATCTTATAAAAAAATCAAACAAAAATATCACTATGGTCCCTCAGTTCACACGCACACCAAGAGATTTAGTAAAAACTAGAATGAGTCTAATCAAACTTACTTACGTTACTAGGAATTGGTAAACTCCAGATAGGAACTCACTGTAACGGTATCTGGGGAGTGAGCTTCGGAGACGTATTTTTATGTAATTAAAGTTTGGCAACTGACTGAAGCTGGGTCATGAGTCTAATACGTACGACTACATATAAAGGTTGTCGTAATTCGTGTAGTCCACAAAAACGATTTTCTTAATGTCCATTGCCAAAGTTTAAAGAATGTAACCTTACAAGCAGAAATATTGCACCTAATTAAGTTCTCTGCATTGCATTTCTGTGGGCGTTCTCTCGCTCGGTTACATCTTGCGGAGCGAGAGTGCGTGGAACTCCGCCGTTTTTTTCTGCGATCAAGTTAAGGCGGAGCGTGACCGTGAGGGATTTAGAACTCTCCCGTCACGCCACGGAACGAGCCAGGTACCGCACACGACTCCGTCCTCCATAAGCGCAAGCCTGGGGGTGATAGGTGAGGCCATCTGTCACTCTAGCAGAAGCAGGCCGGGGTGGCGGCGCGCAAGCGCTATAAAACGCGCGCGTCCTTTTGTCTGAACAGGAACAGAACATCGGGGTACCTGCACAGGAGGAGACCATCATCATCCACTATAACGTACACATATCGAGGGAAACTCTCATTTTTTATAGGCACATACTATGTTTTTCGTATATTTTCTGAAGTTACACCCGTATTTGCGTCTAGTAGTCATCATTTTATGATGATGAGCTGATGATGTAAGGTTCAACTCCTTAACGGTTAGGAGTTGGAGGATAAATCTTTAAATATCAGATGTATATATGTTACCTTTAGTGGTAGTCTTTCAAATTATTTAGGTAAGCTGATGATGGAAGGTGGAAGGTACAACTCCTCAACGGTTAGGAGTTGGAGGATAATTCTTTCAATTTCATACGTATCTAAAGACCTTCAGTCGTATACTTTCAAGTTATTTAGGTGAACTGATGATAGAAGGTTAAACTCTTCAACAGTTAGGAATAATAGGATTATTTCAATATTACACGTATGTTTAGAGTTTAGACCTTCATTTGTATTCTTGATTATGAAATTTGATGAAATAGTTCAACTTACTACTTACCTACGATTGTTTGCACTAAAAACTGAAAAATAAAAACTTTTTATAAAAAAAAAAACCGACTTCCAAAAAACATCCAACGAAAACTCTCTGCCAAAAAAACACTTAAAAGCGTAAAATAAACTGGTTCTTCATAAATTGCCTATACCTAATTCTTTATTCATTTAAATAGTAGTATTATAATGTGTGCTAGGTACCTAAAATCTGTTTGAAGTCGGTGCTAAGCCAAAAAGAATACAAACGAACAATTACAAAAGTCTAAGCGATAGTCACTTGGCACCGACTTCAAACAGATTCTAGGTACCTAGCACACATTATAATACTACTATTTAAATGAATAAAGAATTAGGTATAGGCAATTTATGAAGAACCAGTTTATTTTACGCTTTTAAGTGTTTTTTTGGCAGAGAGTTTTCGTTGGATGTTTTTTGGAAGACGGTTTTTTTTTTTCGCGTTTCATTAACAATAATCATAATATTCATGCAGTAACGTAGATACCTGGCAGGTATTATAATAATGACATTGACTGCCTCGGTGGCGCAGTGGTAGCGTATGCGACTGCGTGCTTGAGCGAGACCTCGATTCGATTCCCGGGATTTGTATGATCTGCAAAATATTTGTTTCGGAGTTTGGGTGTTTTCTATATTTAATGTGTAAGAATTTGCAAAAAAAATGTATTTATTTATATCAGTTGTCTAGTGCCCATAGTACAAGCCCTGCTTAACTTGGGACTAGATGGCGTTGTGTGTTTATTTGTTAAGTATTATTATGTTAAGGTTCACATTGAATTGCCCGACTATATACGGCGGTAGCATGGTCAGGTCAGACTACAGTACTGCGCATACTGTGCTAACAATATAATAGATAGCATAAAGATCACTCGCGTATTGCAAACCAATTTGAAACTTAGACGAAAAACTGTTTGCAAGCGTTCCGTTCCGTGGTGTTGAATGTAATCTATACTTATAATAAAAATGTAATAGGTCAAATTCTGTACATTGAAGATATTTTGAAAATTTTTTTGGAGGGCACTCTGTTATCGATACTGAAACGAAAACTATTTTTTTTTTCATTTTTGTCTGTCTGTCTGTCTGTCTGTCTGTCTGTCTGTATCTTGGCCGCGCATCACGCCGAAACTACTGAATGGATTCAAATGAAACTTGGCATGATTTGAGTTCATACTCCGAGGTAGGACATAGGATACTTTTTATTCCGAAATTCCGGACGGTTTCCTTGGGAGGGGAGATGAAAGTCAAAATGTGTAATTAATTGTAATTCATTAACGAGTAGTCCGATTGCAATAATTCTTTTTTTGTTAGAAAGGAGATACTCTGAAGATTGTAGCATAAAGTATTTAATTTATCACAATCTCTCTATCTATTGGAAAAAAAATTATAAAGAATTTATCATTACGTAAAACAACATGTAGCGACACCTATTGCCAGCCATGCGTAATTAATAACACTTTGATTAATATATCGTGGAATAATCGTAGAACGTATTACGTATATTTCGGTGTAGCATTAAGTATTTGATTTATCGCAACCTCTCTATCCATAGGAAAAAGAATATCTATATCTCTCTGTAGACGTCGAATCTGTGTGTTTGGTTGTGCCCGCATGACTTAAATATTCAAAATAATCGTGGGAACGTTTTATGCACAAGCATTGTGATTAATGTGGTATATAGTTAGTATTTGATAGGTAGTTATTTGTTTTATGTTCTCTCTTTCCATAGAAAGGGTTGTATTAAATTTTCTTGAAAAATTTATTTGCTTAAAACAGCGACATCTTTTGGAATCAAGTAACTAACTTTACAATAGGTACGTAATATGATTACTCTTTTTAACGTATAATAAAAATGTAACAGTTCAGTTTTGTACATTAAAGAAATTTAGATGATTTTTTGGGAGGGCTCTCTAATCGATACTAAAGCAATTACATTTTCTTGAAAATTGTTTCTGTGCTCACTGACGAACTGTGCTTAAAACAGCGACATCTTTTGGAATCAAGTAACTAACTTTACAATAGGTACGTAATATGATTACTTTTAAACGCATAAGAAAAGTGTATAAGATCAATTCTGTACATTAAAGAAATTTAGATTTTTTGGGAGGAAGCTCTTATTGATACTGAACCAAAAACTAGAATGCCATAAACTTTAAATGGTCATTTATAATTATGATATTTATTTTAAGTTTAAAATATTTGAAAGAGGAGTAAACATATAACATAATAGTTCATCATAATTTACCAGAAAATGATACAAAACATCTTTATGATAGGTACCCGAAAGGCAGCGCGGGCGCGTGGCCTGCGCCCTGCCACAGAATAACTAATACATAGTACTGCCCTGCGTAGGTTACCAAACACGTCCAAATTGTTTAAAAAGCAGTACCCGCGCGCTCGGTCGGCTCCCGACGCGACACACGCACCCATATCGACTTAAAAACCCAGTAGTAGTTCTTGAATGTAAATTCGGATAAAAAGTTATTTTTGGAGGCTATTTACTTGATTTTTGTTCTACCTAATATAAATATTACTTGGTATTATAATATTTCTTCTGTATTTTTAACCGACTTCCAAAAGGAGGAGGTTCTCAATTTCATCGGTATATTTTTTTTAACCGACTGCCAAAAGGATGAGGTTCTCAATTTCATCGGTATATTTTTTTTTATGTATGTACACGGATTATTCCGTCAATTTGTGGACCGATTTTGGAAATTCTTTTTGTATTCGAAAGGGTATGCTCCCCATGTGGTCCCATGGCCACCATATCAGGATCTGATGATGGGATCCTAAGGAAATCGAAGGAAACCCTCAAATTTATGTAAGCGCCTGCAATGAAGTTAAAGTAATTATCTGCATGCCTTCATATTCTGTAGACATCATTTAATTTCATAATATATAAAACGGGTCTTAACGATATCAGAGTTAACCTCAGATAGTCAGTTTACCTCAAATCACTTGAATTATAGTAACCTATAGAAGATAGTCCATTTGAGATTTTATTACAAAAAAATACCTGAAGTCCTTTCGATTTTATACAGCATGTATGTTACCTTTAGTCGTATTCTTTCAAGTTATTTAGGTGAAATGATGACGAGAGACTTGAGAAAGACTAAAAAGTGAAAAATAAAAAAAACTTCGTTTAAAAAAACCGAACCGAAAAAACTAAAAAGTACCTAATAACTTAATTTGTATGTGCTACCTATTCATAGGTTTGAAGTCGGTGCCAAGCAAAATGTAATAGTAGGTACCGCACTCGCCGCGCGTGACCTTGAGCGGGATAGCTGCTCTTCGCGTAGAACAAAACAACTGAAGCGTCGGTGACGTCGTTGACGTTCGTCTCGAAATGTAGCGAGTGTGATACCTACTATTACATTTGGCTTGGCACTGACTTCAAACCTAGGTAGCACATGCAAATTAAGTTAGCTGATACTTTTTAGTTTTTGAAGTCAGTTTTTTTAAAACGAAGTTTTTTTTTAGGATTTTGTCAGGTTATAGCATAGGTATAAGCAGGCGATTTTTGTTGTACTTCAATAATTAGCAAATAGTCTTTTGTAGATTCTAATTGGTTTTCTCGGTATTTTTAGAATTTTGTAAGATTATAGCATAGGTACCTAGGTACCTATAATTTACTTTTTTATAGGATTTTGTTAGGTTATTGGTATAGGCATAGGTAAGCAGATGTTTTTCGTTGCAAATATTTAATTACTTAGCCTTATTTGTTGGTGTTTTAATTTCTTTTAGTAAGTTGTAGATACCTTCCATTTTTTTCGTTGAATTAGTTGTAGATACTTAATTAATTTAGTTTTATTTACGCTTTGAAAATAAGCTTCATTCGTTATGTCTAATTTTTCATTTAACTGTAGTGATAAATTTAACATTGTTTTTCGTATTCGATTTTATCACATCACACTAATTTATAAAAGCGAATGTTTGTGAGGGTGTCACGCAAAAAGCACTGGACGGAATTGGATGAAACTTTACAGTAATATAGCTTACTAGCTGTTGCCCGCAGCTTTGCTCGCGTGGAAGTTGATTATTTACAATATATTTAATTAAAACTGTGTAAGTATGTATGAATAATTTATTCATGTTTTTAAACGTACCTATTTATTTATTTTTAATCAATAGCCCATTAAAAAAGATTTCATACTAACGTTCGACCCTTATTTTTACCCCTTTAGAAATAGAATTCCCATAAATGATGATATAGGTATTAATTTATTTGTACATAAAGGTATTAATTTATTTGTACTTAAAAGCCTAAGGACAAAGTTTCAGGCTACTAAATTAAAAATGACTGACTTCCAAACTAATCTACTTACGACATTTCAACACCTAATTCACCCCTTAGGGGTAGAAATATCATTTATGGGATTTCCTTTTGAGGGCGCTCTGGTTCCCTGGTTTCTAGAACCCGAGACGGTGTGCGGTTTTTAGTCGGTTCGAGTCCGACATAACCACCAGTTGCTGATATCCGAGGGAATTTCCGCACAAAAAAGGGGGTAGATATAATATCCAGAGACACTTAGTATCTACGCGTTTTTAACTATTAGCCCAAAGATAATTTTTCATGTTTCTAACTTAAAAAAGACGGACTTCCATACAAACTTTCAACCCCTATTTCACCCTCTTACGGGTAGAATATTGGGAAACGCTTAAATACGTATCTCCTATTTTTTTATCAATAGCCCTAAAATAAATTTTCATGTTTCTAACTTCAAAACTGACGGACTTCTAGACTAACCCGCTTACGAAATGTCAACGCCTATTTCATCTCTTCAGCGTAGAATATCGAGAAAGGCCTAAATATGTATCTATTCATTTTTAATCAGTAGCCCAAACCAAAAGAAAAGTTTCATGTTTCTAATTTAAAAATGACGAAGTTCCAAACAAAGTTCAACCCCTATTTCACCCCCTTAGGGGTAGAATATTAGGAAACGTTGAAATACATATCTACAATTTTTTATAAGTAATCCAAAAATAAAGTTTCATATTTCTTAAATAGCCCTAAAATAAACTTTCATGTGTTTAACTTCAAAAATGACGGACTTCCAGACTAACCTACATACAAAACGTCAACCCCTATTTCACCCTTAAGGAGTAGAATATCCGCTCTATCTATCAGAAACGCTTAAATACGTGTTTACTCATTTTTAATCAGTAGCCCAAAAATAAAGTTTCATGTTTCTAACTTAAAAAATGACGGACTTCCATACAAACTTTCAACCCCTATTTCACCCCCTTGGTGGTAGAAATTCCAAAATTCCTTCCTTAATGGGTATCTACTTAATGAAACGATCATACTCACCAAATTTTGTATTCCCAAGTTAAATAGTTTCCGCTCGGCGATGATGAATCAGTCAGTCAGGACATGTTATTTTATTAACCGACTTCCAAAAAGGAGGAGGTTCTATGTTCCACTGTATGTTTTTTTTTTTTTTTTTTTTTTTTATGTATGTTCACTGATTACTCCGTCAGTTGTGGACCGATTTTGAAATTTTTTTTTGTATTCGAATGGGTATGCTTCCGAGGTGGTCCCATTGCCAGCATATCAGGATCTGATAGTGGGATCCTAGGGAAATCGAGGGAAACCCTCATTTTTTATAGGCACATACTATGTTTTTCGTATATTTTCTGAAGTTACACCGGTATTTGCGTCTGGTAGTCATCATTTTATGATGATGAGCTGATGATGTAAGGTACAACTCCTTAACGGTTAGGAGTTGGAGGATAAATCTTTAAATATCATATGTATATATGTTACCTTTAGTCGTATTCTTTCAAATTATTTAGGTAAGCTGATGATGGAAGGTGGAAGGTACAACTCCTCAACGGTTAGGAGTTGGAGGATAATTCTTTCAATTTCATACGTATCTAAAGACCTTCAGTCATAAACTTTCAAGTTATTTAGGTGAGCTGATGATAGAAGGTTAAACTCTTCAACAGTTAGGGATTAGAGGATGATTTTAATATTACACGTACGTATAGACCTTAATTTGTATTCTTGATAATGAAATTTGATGAAATAGTTCAACTTACTACTTACCTACGATTGATTGCACTAAAAACTGAAAAATAAAAACTTTTTATAAAAAAAAAACCGACTTCCAAAAAAACATCCAACGAAAACTCTCTGCCAAAAAGACACTTAAAAGCGTAAAATAAACTGGTTCTTCATAAATTGCCTATACCTAATTCTTTATTCATTTCAATAGTAGTTTTCAGAGAGTTTTCGTTGGATGTTTTTTTGGAAGTCGGTTTTTTTAAGTATAGAAGATACATCAGATTAACACATAGGTTACTGTTTGCCGCGATAACCGACATACACGCGGGCGGAGCCGCGGGCAACAGCTAGTGTAGCTCTATAACTAATGTATATTTTATTTAGATTCCATTTGTTCATTTACTATTGGTTACAGCATTCTATCTTTTGTAATAATGGTAATTCTTAAGATAAGTTATGGAATCAGGCGTTACTTTGCGGAAATCCATGACATTAAATGCTATGTAACGGTAAAGATAAATTAGAGAATTCAAAAAAATCCGGAGTTTACAAATTAGTATGCAATGATTGCACCGGGGTCTATGTGGGTCAGACAGGCCGTAGTTTCGAAATTAGGTACAGGGAACATGTTGCCGCTCACAGGAATGGCCATCCAGATAAATCACATTTCGCAAAACATTTAATCGACACCGGCCACTCCTTGAGCGGCAACAATACCTATAACATTCTGCATGTTTGCGATAAGGGTTTCCGGATGAGTGTGTTGGAACAGTTAGAAATATCAAAATATAACAATAATAATGCATATACACTGTTGAATGACCAAACAAACTTAATTCCATCACCACTTCTAAGTATCATTGCGGGTAGTTCGGCACAGATGTCGTTGTGACATTGTATCGATCGTGATTATAGCGTCATCGAAACGGTATATAAAGGGCCGACAGCGGTGCGCTAGCGCGCATTCGAGCTCAAACGCTCGACGAGTCAACATCTCCCGAGGATGCCCCGTGGAGGGGCGAAACACGTGTCGAGTATAGGTTTGGTTGCATGGCATGCTAATTATTTCTCACTTGTTTTGTATGTGTACATATGCATGACGGTGGGATTTGTGCCCTGCTTTCAGACCTGGATATTTGTCTCGCGGAATTAAAGCTAAATATATTTCATAGCATTTAATGGTAATTCTTGAAAACATGAACGAGTGACTTTAATTTGAAGAGACATCAGAGAAGACAGACATCTGTCTGGTTTAGAATCTAGTCCTTATTGCCTTAAAAACGTTATATTTTAATTAAAAGGCAAGCCTTCGACCTTGTCTATCCCATACAATTAAAAAGATATACCTACCGTACGCAGTAACGAACCTTTTACGGGAACTTAATTTGATATAACTAAAGTTGTATAAAAAATGAAATATCTCTATATCTTTACTACGAGTAATAATATAATATAATATTATAAACGCGAAAGTTTGTAACTATGGATGAATAGATGGATAGATGGATCGATGGATGTTTGTTACTCTTTCCGTCTTTCGCACAAAAACTACTAAACGGATTTGGATGAAACTTTACAGTAATATAGCTTATACATCAGAATAACACATAGGCTACTATTTGCCGCGATAACCGACATATACGCGGGCGGAGCCGCGGGCAACCACTAGTACCTAATAAACCACACAATAAAATACATGACGTAATACGAGGCTCTATTCGATTTCTTTACATACTTTAATGACAGCTAAAGGTTCAATGTTTTTCGCTTTGTTTGCCCAAAAGGACAAAGGACAATTAGTATTTTATTGAGTTTTTAATTTTAAGGCCACTTGAAGTCATGCGCAGTGGGCGGCCACATTTCCGAAGTTCCGAGTTATATAGGCTGACTCAGCCGGATTGACACCATAGCCTGACAGAAAATCGGTGAAAAAAAAAAATTTCACCGAACACAAACTTACTTTCCAGATTCAAAAGGGATCTTAAATCTGGAGTTGTGGAATACATTCAAAGGACGGCAACGAGTATGAGTCTCTTCATTTGCAAGTGTTATTGTACGACAGTAAACAGAACTGAGTTATCACAAGGACACAAAACGACCTTCTTACCTATGAAGGCTTATTGCTAGGCGTATTACTAAAGTAAAAGAAATGTTTTTAAGTTAATTCAAGATCCCTCTTAAATCTGGAGAATAGAAAATAGAATGTGGCAACCGGGTCTTGAGTTACACATTTCCACAAGCTGTGATAATACTGGTAATTATTAATCACGAGGACAGTAACGACCTAATTCCGTATTAAGAGTAAAGTGTATTGCAAAACAAGAAAAAGGTTAAAAACTAACCCGACTAAGTGAAAACTTTTAATTTATTTATTTATTTTAATAAAATTTATATAAGCCTGTGACATCCGGGCCTTATTACGAATCTATTGACACTTAATTCATTTATATAGGTCCAGTAGTTTAGGTGCTACGAGGAACATACAAAGCCTCCAAAAACTATCACCCTTCCTTTCGGCTTCGGTGTAGTCGGGTAATTACTTTGCACTGAGAAAATATGGTGTATGTTTGTAACTGAAAACAGTTTCCCAATTAATTTAATTTTTTAATTATGGTTATGTACCTACATAGGTTTCTACATTATGTAATAAATTTCTGTCTAAAATTCCATGATGGCCGAAGTAACCGTGTACCTACAGCATTTATGCTAATATATTCTTTGAAATAAAAACTTATTTCACGTGTCTTATACAGTTTTAGGTACATATTCATGAAACACGACACGAAGGCGACGCGACGTCAGCACTTTGTTTTATTTAAATGCGCTTAACTTTCTAGAGTTGTTGCAGACAAGTGAACAATCAACAAAAGAAATGCTCCTAACATTACGGGCACAGTATATCTTTGCATAATAATAACAAAGCTGAATATTGTTTGCTTCATACTGGGTTTTTCATTTTGGTATTATCTATTTAACAGTATTGCAACTCTTCAGAGATAAACAAAATCTGTGGAACTGTGGGGAACAGCTAGCTGTAAATATTTTCCTACTGCTATTATATAAATCGACTTTACGGTTGGTCTAGTGATTAAAGCGGTCGCCACGCGTCGCTTTCTAATGCGCCTGGTGTTGTGGGTTCAAATCCCACATGGGACAACACTTTGTATGATCCACAAATTATTGTTCTGAGTCTGGGTACTCTTTGCGTCCGTTTCATGTAAGTTTGTGTAAAGACTCTAGACACAGGATGTATATAACTAATGCGAGAGTTGTCTTTAAAAAAAAAGTTGTAGGGATCTAAACTCTATGCTATTTTGTATTCGATATACGAATAACTATAAATTCTCAAAATTAAAAAAAAACCCCGACATAATAACCTGAGTTCCCTTTTAAAAGTAAAAAACACGTTATGCACTTTCATTTGAGACCCCACTCGATGATAATTTTGCAGACATTCGGTTATTCTTCCCCAGTTTCACCCCCATAACTTTTAAACGACTCAACCTATTTTCATGAAACATGTCTAAGAAAAGAACACTGGCACGTAACTCACCTTTCATACAAAAAAAAAACGCTTCATCCGTTCGCGAGCTACGCTGCCCCAGACAGACAGAGAGACAGACAGACAGACAGACACGTGAAAATTATAACACCCCTCTTTTTGCGTCGGGGTTAAAAACCACTAAGAATAACATGTTTCGTCGAATTATGCGATCTTATATGATTCTGACAAATTACGTTCTTTATTGGTTTTCTGTACAATTCAAGTTGTTCACATAGAAAAAATAAAAGTTCTCTTTGTAAGGATTGCGAAACACTTAGAACTGGCGAATTTTCAAAACATTTAGCAAATCAGATTATTAATGACAAAATACAGACTATGATGTAAAAATAAATCTATATTAAAATCTAATATCGTAAAAGGTAATCTCACATTTAATTCCATAATACCAAGGGTAAAAATACCCCACAAGTTGATCTAAAAATACCTTAATGAGAAATTAAGTAGGTACCTAATTATTTTGTACGTCGGATTTTACGAGCACTTCCATATGACGACAGCTTGGTTTCCTCCGAACTACATGTAGCATATGGTTGTACATTCATAGGTGAATTCGAACCCATAGCTATTTGTAAATATAGAAAGGTTTATCAGCATTTTAGTGGAAGGCGGGTATACTCTCCCGGACTCAGCCTAATTATTTTGTACGTTGGATTTTACGAGCACTTCCATATGACGACAGCTTGGTTTCCTCCGAAGTACATGTAGCATATGGTTGTACATTCATAGGTGATCTCGAACCCGTAGCTCTCGCCAACAACCACGTGGAAGGCAGCACCGAACTTTTTGTCCATAGACTCTTTGACCATGCGCGCCGCAAGTTCATTGTTTGCAGC
Source organism: Diaphora mendica (assembly GCA_949125395.1). Lineage (NCBI taxonomy): Eukaryota > Metazoa > Arthropoda > Insecta > Lepidoptera > Erebidae > Diaphora > Diaphora mendica. The sequence goes on along the minus strand of OX421318.1, from coordinate 26,917,950 downwards.
GAATTTTTCACAAGCAGTCACTGACAACTCCATCGCTTCTATTCTCATTTCTTCTGACATGTCCGAATGCTGTGGACAAATTATAAAGACTGAATATTAGAACGTAGATAGGTAGTAGGTTTCTGCCCTAAATTCTAAATTCAGGGAAACATGTTATCGTAAATGTGCGCCTTTTATGAATATCTTTACTCGTTTCCGCTATCTGTTCACTTTATATCTTTTAAACTACTCAACGTTAATGCAGTTTTCTGCAATAGATAGATAGGAGCGGTCGCAGCCTGCAATTTTTTATGGTCACTAATATATAATCATTTTAGGTCGAGTAAATTAGACTTTATTGCACAATACACAATTTTATTGCACACATTAAAAACAAATAGATATCTTTTGTTTTTTCTTGGTAAATCTATTGGGAAAATAATATTTGGTAGTCATGTTCTAGTAGCAGGAAAAAAGTTACATGAATAGGGGGCATGTCCCCTGTGACCCCCCCCCCCCCCCTGGAACCGCACCTGTAGATAGAGTGATTCAATAGGAAAGTTTAAGTGTTAAAAATTTGAGTAGAGAAAATCGGGGAATTTTAAAGTTCGTTGTAAAGTTAGTAATTTTATTTATTTATTTAGGTATCTTTATTGTATACACAAAGTAAAATAGTACAACAAAATATTTTGTGTGTCTTGTAGTAGAAAATTTAAAAAGAAGAATTCGATTTAGAAAACAAGAACACTGGACCAATAACATTCCAAAAAATATTTTCATCGCCTTCATAATTCACGCGGCGCAAATCCATTACTAAAATAGGCGCGAACAACTATCCACTTTACATAACCGTATCCAAACATCAACAAATGTTCACGAGAGAAAACTCTGCTCCAACTGCCAAAACAAACATTGTTGAATAAAGCATCGGCGTGCCATCATCCGGTAATTTATAACAATATTTGTACGAGAGAGATTTATTCGATACTAGCTGACCCATGCAACCTCGTTTACGTCTCCTATTGCCCGTAGCGTGATAATTTTCCCCAGTTTTGGTAACATTCTTCTTTGGTGCTCCGCTCCTATTGGTCTTAGCGTGATGATACATAGCCTATAGCCTTCCTCGATAAATGTAGTATCCAACACTGAAATATTTTTTCAAATCAGACCAGCGGTTTCTAAGATTAGCGCGTTCAAACAAACAAACTGTTCAGCTTTATAATAGGTCTTTACCTATGAAGTTGACGTTTTGTATGCAAAAAGTGAAAGTACTTATTTTTTCAAACTTTTTTATTTCTGTTATTCGAAGTAATCACCCATGCAATCGACGCATCTTTGGGGACGCATTGGCAGTTTATTGATGCTGCCCTTCTTGTAAAAATCAGCTGGACGGGAGGCAACAAACTCTTCAAAGGCATTTTGTACTGCCTCTCGGGAATTGATTTTTTTACCCACTAAAAAGTCGTCAATATTTTGGAAAAAGTAATAGTCGGAAGGTGCAAGGTCTGGTGAGTATGGCGGATGAGAGCTTCCAACCCCAGCTCTTGCAGCTTGGAGAATGTCTGTTGCGCAGTATGGGGTTACGCGTTGTCGTGAAGGAGCAGTGGGGACGACCGATTTACCAAAGCTGGTTGCAGATGTGCAAGCTTCTCCATCATTCTCTCCAGTTCTTCACAGTACACATCTGCATTAATGCTCATGCCGTTTTGTAAAAAGCTGTGGTGAATCACACCCGCACTAGACCACCAAACAGTGACCATCACCTTTTTTGGGGTCATTTTTGGTTTAGGGCATTGCTTTGGTGCTGAACCAGGGTCTAACCAACTTGCTGAGACCTTGCACCTACCGACTATTACTTTTTCCAAAATTTAGACAACTTTTTAGTGGGTAACAAATTCAATTCCCGAGAGGCAGTACTAAATGCCTTTGAAGAGTTTGTTGCCTCCCGTCCAGCTGATCGGCATCAATAAACTGCCAATGCGTTGGCAAAGATGCGTCGATTGCATGGGTGATTACTTCGAATAACAGAAATAAAAAAGTTTGAAAAAATAAGTACTTTCACTTATTGCATATAAAACGGCAATTTCATAGGTAAAGACCTAGTACCTATATTAGACAATAGTATAGATTTGAAATAGAATCACCAAAATGTATGTACGCGCATAACTTCCAATCGTCAGCACCAAATTGGATGTTTTTTTTTTTGTATTTGCGACTGTCAAAATATGGTTTGTATACAAAAAAAATATATGTAAGGAAACCGGAGGGGTTATATTTTCTTGGTCCGCGACTGTACACTACCGGACTTTACCATGGAGAGTGTTCTGAAGAACTCTTCGAACTGATCCCACCTTTTTTCTCCCTTCCTCTACAGAACAACACGTGCTGGCCTTGGAAGCCACCAATTCAGAGTCGAAGAAATACGCTCTCGAACCAAACGATTTGGCTCTTCCTTCATATGCCGAGCAGTTGTTAAAAACTGAAACTCACTACCAGCGCATGTGTTTCCCTCCCACTATGATCCCGGGTCCTTTAAGCGGGGTGTGAAAAAGCATTTCACTAAGCCGCCATAGTGTGGGACGCCATACTGCATTGTCTGCTTTCGCAGTGAGTAAGGTGGCCCCCACTGTTGAACTCTGCTTGAGTTTTCCATCAGGCTGAGCAGAGTCACTTTGGTAGGCTATTGTAAAAAAAAAAACGAGTTTTTCGGAAACTTAGGTAGATATAGTGGTACGAAGAGTTATCACTGATTTATGTACCACAACACAGAGAAATATACATCTGTTCTGTGATATGTAAATAGGGTTTGAGGTCTCGGGTTCGATTTCCAAAGAAAAAAGTAATTAAGTATATCAGCTGTCTAGTAACCAAATTACAAACTGCTTAGTTTGGGACTGGATAGCGTTATGTGTTAGATGTCCGAAAATATTTATTACTAGCTGTTGCCCGCGGCTCCGCCCGCGTGTATGTCGGTTATCGCGGCAAATAGTGTTATTCTGTTGTATAAGCTATATTATTGTAAAGTTTCATTCAAATCCGTTCAGTAGTTTTTGCGTGAAGAAGTAACAAACATACACACAAACTTTCGCCTTTATATATAAGTGTGATGTGATGTGATATGGTGTGATTGTCGTTTTTCTTAGATACCCAGCTCCTATTAGTCGTAGCGATATGCTATCCACAGTAATAGCCTACCTAGACAAACTGTTTTTCGATACTTCATTTTTTTTACGAAAGGATTTTACGAAACTCTACCTCTAAGGGGGCAAAACGGGGTTGGAAGTTTGTATTAAATTGAAATTTAAAATGTATACTCTATAGATGGTGTTGAGATGTACTAATAATGTATCTAGATTTTCCGAATATAATTAATAATTATTTGCAAATAACTAGCTCCACGCGTACGAAGTCGCAGGCGGCCGCTAGTCCAAAAATAAAATTATCTTCGGTATTTGATCAAATGATATCAATCGAGGTAACATTGATATGTATCATAAAGGGATGCCCAGCAGTGAGCAGTGCCTGACCACTGACGATTGACAGGCGTAGAATGTCGAGAGCCCAGTAGGTAATATAAAAACATTTTAATATTTTCAACGGGGATGTCCTTATAGACTAGAACTAGCAACTGTAAGGGCTCTGCTGGGGGTATAAAATGCTAGTTACACTTACAGGACCTACAATCAAAGTTGCTAGCCGTATTGACCGACCCGTACCAACCCTACAATTCTTTGAAACTTTTATATCGCGACTATTCGAAGTTTAAAGAAAGTCAAAGATAAGAACTTATTTGTTTCGCGAAATTCAAATGTCATTCGCTGATGGCTTTTGATCTTCGGCAAAGGCTGAAACATAACACCGAATGTTCCGGTCGAACGAAATTTCTCAGCGCCATCGTCACACACCTGTCACGGACCTTGACATCGCCGAAATTTAATCTCTTACTGTTTGATCGATATCTCCTTTACATATAATTTATATTAAGCACATTAAGTAAGTATCTCACTAACAAATTTTTTTTTAGTTAGAAATATTGGTTATTCTCTACTTGGGTCATTAAATGCGCTAGAAAACTTGCAAGTTTTTCTAAATGACCATATATGAATGGAACGTTAGCAAAGGAAACGTTTCTTTTGCTAACGTTTTAAAGAGAGATAGACTTAACTCGTGCTTCCATTTGATTTTGAAAATATTTTATTAAATATCTTAAGAACAAGAAAAAAAAACACCGGGAAAATCGAAGATTTAAAAAATTGACTAGAATACAAAATCAATCTACTTATAGCTTTTTTTCAAAAAGAAGAAGAATCCGATACTCAACTATTAACTATGATTTGAGAAATAGAAAAAAATGAATCACTAGAATGTGCATAAATTAATATTTAATGTAGTTAAAATATAATAGTTAATATTTTATGTAGTTAACTAATATTTTCTGTAGTAAGTAGTGGAGACTTAATTTGCATATAACATAGCACTACTTACCAACATCAAATTCTTACAATTTCTCAATCGGAGTCTATTAAGTCAACTACTTTTACCCATCGAGATATAATGTATAGAGAAGACGCCACTCATTAGTGCGGTGTTCCATGCAATTGCGGCGCATGCGCCGCACTTCCTTCAGTCGCTTGCTAGCTACACTCTGATGAAGCGGTGGCTTAAGCGTGTGATTGTTTACATTTAAAAACGTTCTAAAACTCGTGAATTATGCCATTTTGTGTCTTGAAATATTGCACTAATAATACAAGGAATACGGAGAAAAACAAAGGAATAACTTTTCACCAGTAATTAACTAGATATAATTGTTTTAAAATTAAATACGAACAAAATATTTTAAGACGCCATTGTTGCCTCATTCGACATAGAGTACTTAGAGTAAAACATACAGAAGTGATATTTAGGTAGAATTAACTGACGTTAAATGCACAACGTATTTAACGTATTTAATTGGATAAGGAAAAATAATATGTTGTTAAAAATAGCTTCGTAAATAACCCATAACATTTTTTTTGCAATAATTATATTTAAATTATCATTAAAGTATAATTTAAAAATTGAATATTCGGCTTTTATATTTTATACCTCCATGAATTCTACAAAAAAACTGAAACTGGTAAAGCTATTGAAGTACTATTTACTCAAAGTGAATTTCCTAATAAAGCTTCGTAGGTATAAAGCTATTTATCCGTTCTGCTTTCTTGTTTGGCGCTTACTCTATAAAAGCGAATCTTTGCAACAGTTCGTTGGCCAAAACGCGTAAGCGCCATGAAAATCACGGCGCTTATAACATTTCGCTCGCGAGTAAACTACAGCTCGAATGCGATAGAGCGCTGCTTGTTAATACTGTTGGATTAGACTACTAATTATTGTTTGGCTGCGCTGCAGCGCTTTTTAGTTTTAATTCAAATATAAACGGAACATATAATTGGTTTTGAGTGGCTCCTCTAGTACGTAGTACGTAATATCTCGATGCTTTTACCTTAATTACACATTATCTTGCAAAGACCTAGTTACAGTGAGATGACTTTTAGAAGTTAAGAACAGAACCAAGAGTAGAGATAATAATGTACTCAGAACACAAAGTTCTTTCTTGGAGAAAACTTCATAGAGCTGAATTACAGATATCTACAAATGATCACGAATAGTTCTGATTTAAATTAAAAAAAAATTACCCTAATGAGAGGATAAGTATGGATCACTTTCTCTGTGGTCCCTCCAACTGCCGCAACCTCATCAGCCATTGTCAATAAAACTTACAGACGGTCAATTTATAACAACACAATCACTCACAATAATGCAATTTAATATTTGAAACGCGACACGTTCTATGGACCGTGCAGTGCAATGTCTCCCCGCTGTTTACCCGTTGCCTTGACAACCGACAGAGGCGGGAAGATTCTGATTGATTTTTCCCAACGCAGTGCACTGTGCGGCCAGCCAGACTCACTGGCATCTACACTACTAATGGCAGTAAATAATGAGCACTCTTTTGTCCCCCAAGGTTGTGCGTGGGAGCTCGACAAGTTGTAATTTTGAGAATAATAATTATATACAGCCTCTAGTAATAATATCATTATCATTACGTAGTCTTCCCATTGAGCGTCTGTTATACCTACAGCTAAAATTGGAAGTTATTATGGTAATTACGATGCATGTTGATTTAAAGTAGTCTTACGTAACTTAAACGTAATAATATTACTACCTACCTTTGTATACTTTATTATGCATTCTATGATTCTACTATTACCAGGGCCGGATCTACCATATGGCTTTTTGGGCTTAAGCCCAGGGCCCCGTGGATTCCAGGGGCCCCCAGCTAAGTCAAGTTAAAGTAAAAAATAGACGATAATACGTATCAAACGGAACGGGGATTTCCCCATCGATTATTTGCGGACGACAGTATGTTTTCTTAATTTTCTGGAGTTGTAGGTACTGCTTCAACAATTTTACACGTTACGATTTAATATTTTAATAACGATTTTGCTCACATAGTAAATAATATAACATATTATTTATTCCTCTTACGTGATTAACGTTAATACTTAGAGTATTTCTAAATACCATGTGATAATATAATAACTATTTTCCACTAATCATCACCACCATCAAGTATTTTTTTGTTCGAGAGCGAGCATATTTGACTCATATATCTTGCTGCCAGGCTAAAATCAAAAAAATGTGTGTGCGTCTATGGGTGTGTCTACAATACGGGGGAATTCCCGCCGCTTATCACCTAGCGTAATTTTGTTCTTTTTTGCGGTTCTGTTCTCAGTCCCAGATCTTTCTCATAATGATCAGTTAACTATCGTACTTCGATACTGTTTTCGGCGAAAAGTGTACGAAAGATGTATATTATATTTATATATTGAAAAAAAATGGATTTCCACTGGATAACAGTCAAACTGTCGTGCGCACATGGCCCTTTATGGGGCCCCAGTATGGGCGGAGGCCCTGAGGGCCAACACTATCGCGCTATTGCGACGACCGAAACGAGTGCTGGCCATCAGGATCATAAAGGGGTACCCGCACGATCTCTTTTGAGGTGGCAAGTCTCCTGGCCGGAACTCCACCATGGGACCTGGAGGCAAGAGACCTTGCGGGTCTTTATCAGTGTCTCAAGGAGGCGCGGAAGTTGGGAAGGTCTCCTGAGATTCGAGAAATCGAAGATCAGAAATCCCAACTCCGCTAGGTCATCGTGGAGGGATAGAAGAACGACTTGGGCAACCGAGCGCTGGGCTGGGCTGAGCGGTTATTGCGGTGGTAAGACTCGTTATGGAGGATTGGCTTGAGAGGCATCATGGGCGCCTCTCATACCGTCTGACGCAGGTGATCACTGGAAAAAGATGCTTCGGTGATCACCTTTGTCTGATACGTAAGGAGCCAACGCCTAAGTGCCTGCGATGGTTGCTAGACCGTGGACACGGCGCTCCACACACTGGCAGAATGTCCGACGTGGGGGGAGCTGTGGCGCGATCTCGTGGCGGCCATCGCAGTGGGAGTTCTCTCACTCAGTAACATGATTGCGGCCATGTTACGAAGCGAGAGTGCGTGGAAATCCGCAGTGTCTCTCTGCGATCAAGTTATGCTCGTGCAGAAGACGGCAGAGCGGGACCGGGACAGGTTTAGAACTCTCCTGGTCCGCCAGGCCCGGGAATGGGCTCGGTACCGCAAACGACTCAGGTGCCGGTGATCACAGAACGATCTCCGTCCTCCATTAGCGCAAGCCTGGGGCTAGCAGATGAGGCCACCTGTCACCCTAGCAGAAGCAGGCCGGGATGGAGGCGCAAGCGCTTTTTTGTAGCAAGAGAACATCGGGGTTCGTGCTCAGGAGGGAGCCATCTACAAAACCTAGGTGGCTCGTGGTACGTCGAGGTTCCAGGGATTCCCTTTCGAGGGTGCACCTGGTTTCCCGGCTCCTGGTACCCGAGGCGGCGTGCGGTTTTAGTCGGTTCGAGTCCGACATGCTACCAGTCAGTGGTATCAGGCGGGATCTCGACACAAGAAAAAGGAGACAGTCAAACAACAACGCTACCAATATTGCGGGTCGTTACAATGGTGTAGAAGCAATACAAGAACAAAGAAATAAATCTGCGGATTACGTGCCATGTGCTGCGCATTCTCTTAACCAAGTTGGTGAAGAATCTGTGAAGGTTGGAACCGAAATCGTAAAGTTTTATTGGGAAGAAATTATTGAAAGATTTAATTCAGTTAATAAAAAATACAGAGTCCTGGTTGTGTACGATATAAGTTAATTGTGTCACTAAAAGAGATCAAAAGCTAAAGGATTACAAAGAAAAAGCCCAAAAACTAAGTATAAACTACAGACACATTACTGTACATACAACTAAGAGACATATTACATCAAAGTATTCTGATAATTGTACAGAGACAGTTGCAGTAAATGGCGCAGAAAAGTTTAAAATAGACACGCTAAACGTTGCACTGAATAAACTGAATACGGATTTAAATCAAAGAAGTCAAGTTTATGGGACATGTAGAAAAAAAAATTAAATTTGTAGTGGTTTTGCAAGAAAATATCGTGCAACACATTGATTTAGAAAGCACACGTAAGGTTATCGACTATTATCCCGATAATGTGGATGAATATATAATCAATGAATGCATTTAATTAAAAACTTATTTGCTTCAGTCGACAGAGTCCTATTCATCTTGCGTAGACATTTTGCGATTATTTATGGAAAGAAGCTTGTTGTATTCCCGAATTGCTATACCATCTTAAAAATATATTTAACCATACTAATCACAAGTTGTTAAGCCGAGCGATGGCATATAAAGGCTTTTATCCGTTTTGTCCATAAGTGTTGATTTAACTAAGAATTTAGAATGTGAGAAGCAAATTAAATTAAATTTGCCAAAGGAAAGTGCAGAAAGTTTGCTTTATCATTTGTCAATTTAATTACGATTGTACTTATTAAACACTAAGCCCTAAGGCATAATTTTATAAATTAAATAAAGTTAAATTAAATATTTTATCGTTTAAATTTTATCCTACATATTTGAGTAATTATTTGATTGATGATTGCCAGATCTATTGGTTTAAGCAGTCGCTACGCCACTTTTCATTGCGCCAAGTGTTGTGGGTTCAAATCCCACATGGTACCACACTTTGTGTTATCCACAAATTGTTGTTATAAGTCTGAGTGTTCTTTGTATTCGTTACATGTATGTTTATAGAGCCCCCCTCGACACAGGATGTATATTCCTAATGCGGGAGTTGTCTTTAAAAAAAAGCATTTGGTGGGCCCCTAAGTAGTATTAGCCCAGGGCCCCCTAAACTCACGGTCCGGCACTGACTATTACCTTATTGTTAAGAAGAAAGTCTACTTTTACAATTTTGTAATATTATTCAATTAATTTGTTTTAGTGAATAGGACTATACAATAGCTAATAGATTTGAATTTCTTGAGTTGTGTAATTGATAACTCAATATATATTTTGACAGGCATGTTGGTCTAGTGACCCTGACGGCTAAGCCAGCGGGCGTGGGTTCGATTCCTATCCAGGACAAAGCTTTTTGTGATGAACACGACCATGTATTCTGTGTTTAGGTGTAATTTATCTATAATATGTACACACGAACGTCTAATGCCTAGTTTGGATCTGATGGTCGTGTATGAAATGTGTGAGTATATTATTATTATATAATTATGAAAAAAATAATTATATATTTAATTTATTGCAATCACAATGTGCCATATCAGAACGTGGCTGGATTAAGCTAGTGTAACATAACAAAGTCATTAATCTATTTTTTATGTAAGTATGTCTGCAAATATTTGTTTCGGAGTTTGGCTGTTTTTCTATATAATATGTATTTTATCAGTTGTCTAGTAAGTACCCATAACACAAGCTAGCTTTGCTTAGCTTGGGACTAGATGGCGTAATGTATAAGATGTCCGAAAAAAAAAACTCTGAAAACTTACAACGACCGCGACCGTATGAACTGTTGAGCACGGCGTCCATCGCATTTAATAATTTTTTTCTGTTTATTGAGAACAATACTAATTTTTACCCGACTACGGCAAAGCCAAAGGAGGGTTATGATTTTATTACCTAAAAGATAAGTACATAGTTCCTATGTCTAGGTCCATCTTAGAGCATATATACCTGGAGAACGGGCGGAAAGCTTGCGTGAGAGAGACAGACGCTAACCAAACTCAGTCTCTCTCTACTCCGATCACACTTTCCGCCCGTTCTCCAGGTATATATGCTTTAAAGATTTCAAAATGATCTGCTGAATAATGTTACCACTTCCTAAATCCATTTTGGATGCCCATAGTAGAAAAGAAATTTATTTCTTAGCAACATTTTTGTTTTTGTTGTGTCATAATCAGCTGGTTGCAACAGTGTATTTACGTTTAAGGATATCACCTACAATTGTTCTTTAATTGTTACTCTGAAGCTTAATATTAACATGGCGTCTCGTTTTAGTGGTGCTTTACAGTTAACAGACTTAGATGATTTTATAACTCCCTCGCAGGTAAGAACATAGGTTTTTATGCAATTGACAACATCACAAACACTTTATAACCTATCAAATTATTGTTTACTACAGTATTTCAGTAGAGGTAATAATTCTTATTAGAATACTATACCATAAGCCTCTATTTTCTACGTACTCAAGGTCAACTAGTCAGCGTGATTTAGTAGACCTCAACCTCTTTTCTAAGAAGAGCCCTATGCCTATGTCCAGCGGTGGGTAAATTCCGTTGATGATGATGAAGTTATTTAAAAGAGCGTACTCATTCTTAAAAAGCCGGCCACGCACTTATTTGCGTGTCAATGGGCGGCGGCAATTGCTTACCATCAGGCGATACGTCTGCTCGTTTGCCACTTATTCCATAAAAATAATAATTAAGAGGTTGATTCAGTCTAATCCATACTGTTCGTCCAACAGGAGTGTATAAAGCCAGTTAAAATAGAGCGAACAAAGAGTAAAACAGGTGCAAAGATCAAAATTGGCGAAGATGGATATTTCGATGTGTCTAATGGCAAAGAACAGAAGTTACAGAAGGTAGAAATAACACTTGCAGACTGCCTTGCCTGCAGTGGGTGTATCACATCCGCAGAGAGTGTCCTTGTTACTAAACAGAGTCAAGAGGAGTTGTTGCGGTATGTTTATCAGTCTCTACTTACTTACAAGAACAAATAACATATTAAGTTATGTTATACAGTGTGATGCACTTGTGACGCATTTGTCCCCAAATTATTAAAATAATTTCCTACAAATTTTAACAAACAAAAAACCGACTTCAATCTGGACCAAATTGAAATGGGACCATTCGGGAAGCACCCGCTTTCAAATAAAAAAAGAATTATTAAAATCGGTTCACCCAGGCAAGAGTTATGAGGTAACAAACATAAAAAAAAAAAAAAAAAATAGAGTCGAATTGAGAACCTCCTCCTTTTTGAAGTTGGTTGAAAAAAAAAAGTTTTTTTGAAGTCGGTTAAAAACAAAACATGAAAATCGGATAGATAGTTTTAGAGTCCACATTATGAGCTACAATGTGATACAAGAATTATATAAAGCATAAATGTTTATCGTGTTGTTAGTTTGGTAGTAAAACTGAATAAATGGATCATATTTGTTTAGTTTTGTTAACTTTTATCATTTATCATTTGGTCCAGATTGAAGTCGTTTTTTTTTTGTTAAAACTTGTTATTCATTATGTTTGTTACCTCATAACTTTCGACTGGGTCAACCGATTTTGATGATTCTTTTTGTATTTGAAAGTGCTTTCCGAGTGGTCCCATTTAAATTTGGTCCAGATTGATTTCTTTTTTTTTTGTTAAAATATGTGATTATTAAATATGTTTTTGTTAATGTGCCTAAGATAGGGTAGTTAACATCACACTTAGACTGATATAAGCTGAGCATGATTAGAAAGAGACACAGACAAAGTTGCGTGGGTCAGCTAGTATTTTAATAAAAACTAGTTGTTGCTGTATGTCGGTTCTCGCGGCAAATAGTAGCTTATGTGTTATTCTGATGCATAAGCTATATTACTGTAAAGTTTCATCCAAATCCGTGAAAGAGTAACAAACATCCATACTTACAAACTTTCGCGTTTATAATATTAGTAGAATATGCAAAATGATATGCTGTGTTTAAATGCCCTCCCTGACTTTTCTAATTTTGACTTTACATTTTCCACAGAGTATTTTCAGAGAGGAAGTACACAGACAACAAGGGTGTGACCAATGATGTAAGGCTCATAGTGATATCTCTGTCACCACAACCTACACTATCCCTGGCAGCTAGGTACAAGCTCACACCACAAGAAGCCACTAACAAATTAGCAGGTGATCTTGAAATTTGGAAATGGAATATGTAATTAATTATGGCCTATTCACGATAAGAAAATAGTGACGCAACGATCAAGCTCCACCCCCTGACCAATCAGGGTCTAAGAAATTATTCGTAGAAAAGCTCCGAACTTGATTAATGTGTCACTATTTTCTTAACAGGATGAGGATAGATTGTAGAATATTCTTCATTGAAGTCATCTATGTAAATTTACGAAAATTATGGGAACAGAGGCGCTCATAGCCCAGTTGCACTCGGTGATTAGAAACAATCACCGAGGGTAAGCAACAACGATGCGGTCAGTACCTGGATGGGTGACAGCTAGTGGCATGTTACCATGAGCGTCTCCGCGATTCGGAGGTCACGTTAAGCAGTCGGTCCCGGTTGTTGTCATATGATAACAGTCGTGAAGCTTAGTTGGAGGCCTTTGGGCGTCTTAAAAACATCCAACGACAAGATAACGTAGCCACAGCGTAGTGTTGCCAGTCACCAACCCGCACTTGGCCAGCGTGGGGACGTATGGCCTTCACAGTCTCCTCAGAGGAGACCCGAGCCCAGCAGTGGGACGTTATGGGTTGTTAATGATGGGAACAGAAAATATGAAATTTGGCACAGTTAAAGTTTATATGGAGGTTTACAAGACGGAGATTGCAGAAAGCTAAAAAAATGAATTATGTTCGAATTTCAACCACTCGACGACCACTAGTAAGAATAGTAATAAGGTCTGATATTTAATTTCAAATTTAAATAGTAATATTATAAAAATAGCTAGTCTACTATTTAATATATGTACATACATACTAACTTTTAAACCTTCGCCTTCCATGATATAATTATTATTTTTACGGGAATTAAGTCGATCAAGTGAGTCAACATGTGACCACGGCCAGTGCAACCTGGTCGAAACTTCAGGCAAATCAGAGGTATGTAATAGGTTTAAATAAGTGATGCGTTAATTCCCGTTAAAATAATTATTGTACATACATAGATGTATGGGTATACAAATAATTACAAAATCTGGACCAAATTAAATGGGACCATTCGGGAAGCACCAGCTTTCAAGTAAAAAAAAGAATCATCAAAATCGGTTCACGCAGTCGAAACTTATGAGGTAACAAACATAAAAAAAAACAGTCGAATTGAGAACCTCCTCCATTTTTTAAGTCGGTTAAAAATATTCAGTTTTATGTAATTGTTTTGACATTTACTCAAGTTGGTATTATTTTCACTTTAAAATGGGAATGATGCTTAAAAAATATTTATTTTTAGGTTATTTCAAGGGCTTGGGAGCAGACCTTGTTCTGGATATGACAATAGCCGAGGACTTCTCCCTGTTGGAAGCACAACAAGAGTTTCTACAAAGGTTCCAGAATCAACTTCATGATCCAACTTCTAAAAACTTACCAATGCTAGCTAGTTCCTGCCCAGGTAAAAAATATCTTTCCTGAAATACACAGTTTAGTTTTTAATACCGAAAACAAAAAAAAAAGATGCTATTTATGTGTACTGGATATACAAAAACTTGGTCGTTTTGGAAAACAGATTATTTTACCATGTTTACCACCACTACATAGAAAATACTTTAAAACATATGATTTGAAAAAAATCTGCTATTTCGAGTTAACATTCTATACAGTGGTGAACATAGTCTATTAGAGACATTTGATAAAAGTTAAGAAGATCGTTCGCATGAAGTATTACCCCTATTTATACCGTGAGTGTCGTAAAAGTCGAAACTTCACGGGACAACAGCACTGCTTCGTGTTCGGCATGAATGGGCCGGTTCGACCGGAGTGATACCACGGCCTCACAGAAAACCGGTGTGATATAGCGCTTGCGCTGTGTTTCACCGAGTGAGTGAGAATACCGGAGGCCCATAGCCCAACCACTCACCCATCCCCCAGTCAACAGACAACAGTCCCATACAAACCTGCCATTGTCCTTTGACATGTAGTTATATTTTTGCTTATGTAGTTAAAATACACCATTTGTTGTATATACATGCAGGTTGGGTGTGCTACGCCGAAAAAACACATGGCAACTTCATTCTCCCCTACATATCCAGCACGAAGTCACCACAACAGATCATGGGTTCCCTTGTGAAGCAGTTCCTCTCCAAGTGTAAGGAGATGAATCCCACCGAGATATACCACGTGACCTTTATGCCGTGCTATGATAAGAAACTCGAGGCCTCTCGGGAAGACTTCTACAGCGAGCTGATGCAATGTCACGATGTTGACTGTGTTATTACTTCAAGTAAGTGTGGCTAAGTTTAAAAATAAAAAGTTAGATATTGTTTGAACCAGTGGTCTATTGATATATATGTATATGGGTTGACTTATTTTTAAATATATGCAAGTAAGTAGGTGATGAACTTTGAATTAGATTTTGTAATGGGACTAGGTAGACTAGTAACAAGTGTATCCATTTCCATAATTTAGAGATAGATGCTACGTGTATGGCCTGGTGGCTGAAGCGGTCGTCACGCCGTTTTCTATAGCGCTGAGTATTGTGGGTCCACGTGGGGCAATGCTTTGTGTGATCCACAAATTGCTGTTCTGAGTCTGAGCGTTCTTTGTGTCCGCTACATGTATGTTTGTAAAGTCCCCCGCAACTCAGGATTAATTCTTATTACGGGATTTGTCTTTTTAATAAGGAAAGGAATTATTTCTTTACTTTTCATTATGAAAGCGAGATTACCGGAAGCACCCCCCTCTTCTTACCATGATTCTTAAGAGAGGGTCTCAAAGTTCTGCAACCTCTCCTATGACTCTAAGCTGTAGGTTCCCATGGACGGTTATAGTCACTTTCCATCAGGTGACCCGTCCCTTCCACTCGTTTGTTCACTGTGCTATAAAAAATCTTCAAAAAACGAGTGAAAAAATTACAACCTATTAATCATCAACGGACTAAAGTAGTCCATTACTGAAAACAAATCTCCCTCTCTCTAAAACCTTTCTTTTTTACAAGCTTTTTATTAACTTGCAATGTATGTGTGTATGCTTGTATGTTCGGGTGGAATCTTGCAACTCAATTTTGAAGCAGACATCTTCAACCGATTTAGCTGAAATTTTGCAAGCGTATGAATACAGCGTGACAATACAATATTATAATGAAATAGAGCTGATCTGATGCTGGAGCTAGAGCTGGAAGGTGGCCATAGAAACTCTGTAAAGAAACGTCGCAACAACATCGAATTCGGACTCGTTTGATTCGTCTTGAGGCATTCCAGTAAAGCTTGTTTTTAAAAAGCTTTTAAATTTAATTTATTTATTAAGTAACATAGTATTTACGCTTATGGAAGCCATTGTTAGGTACATAGGATTAAAATAATTTGTACTAATGCGCTAAATTCTCCCTACAGTTGAGTTAGAGCAAATGCTAGAGAACGACAGTAAGTCCCTGAGAGATGTGCCGGGCATGGAGCTGGACTGGCCGTGGAGTGCCCTGGGGGAAGGAGAGCCCCTCCTGCGCAGGCACGTGGGGAGCGGGTCCGGGGGGTACGCCGACCACGTGTTCTTGTACGCAGCGGAACAGCTGTTCGGTGAAGGAAATGCACAGCTCACGTACAAGAATTTAAGGTATTTATTATGATCTTTGATAATCTCATTATGATGATTTTCAACTGACTTCAAAAAAGGAGGAGGTTCTTAATTCGACTATTTTTATGTTGGTTACCTCAGAACTGTTGACTGGGTAAACCGATTTTGGTATTTTTTTAAAAGCTGGTGCTTCCCGTGTGGTCAAATTTCAATTTGGTCCAGTTCTTGAAGTCGGTTTTTTTTTAATTTTTTGAGAAGGTTTTAGCACTTCCAAATAACAAAACACAAGCTAGCCCTGAATTAGTATATAATGTGATACAATACATCAGACGTCTCATTTAGCATCTACCATCTGACGGTCAAGGATCAACCGCAGCGCCGCGGATATTGGTCTAATACAATCCAATCCAACGCCCGCATCCTCATGACTTCCTGTTACATAATAATAAATAATAATAATCGCTTTAATGTACACCAGATTACTTACTTTGTCTGCACGCTTGGCCTAGTCGTTTAACGGTCACCACGCCGTTTCTTACTTCGCCAAGTGACGTGGGTTCAAATCCCACGTAGGACAACACTTTGTGTGATCCACAAATTGTTGTTCTCAGTTTGGGTGTTCTTTGTGTCCGTTTCATGTATGTTTGTAAAGTCCCCCGCGACACAGGATTTATTCCTAGTGCGGGATTTGTCTTTCAAAATAAAAAAATAAAAAACTTAACAAAAGTAACTTAAAGCTAAAAGGTACAATTGGCGGCCTTATCGCTCGAAGGCAATCTCTTACCTCAGGCAACCATGCACCACAATTCCGTCCCATTTTCCTTCAGATTGTAAGAAAAAGATGTCACACGCCAAAAGTCATATGATAAACTAGCTTTTCCCGCGGTTCCGCCCGTTCGGGTTAAAGAGTATATGTCCTTCATCGAGATTCAAAGCATCTCCATGCCAAATTCATTGTAATTGGTGCAGCATTTTAGCCGTGAAGGGAGAACAGATAGTCACTTTCGAATTTATAATATCTTCAGATTGTAAGTAAAAGAGAAAAACGATGTCACATCCCAAAAGTTATCTATACATATACATATACACAAATAAATAAAATTGGAGTGTCTGTTTGTAATATTAAAATAACCGCTTTTTACTAAATGCATATGTATGTATATACGTTACATATACCAAAATATTTTTTTTTACAATTTTTGTCTGTCCGTCGGTCTGTCTGTCTGTTTGTTCCGGGTAATCTCTAATCATTTTGTAAACTGCATTAACTGCGCAATTTTTTTAAATAGTTGGCGCCTTAGGTTTTCATACATTTTTTTTTCACAAAAGCCTCTCTACTCATACTATTGACTGCATTTCTAATAAAATTGTCTGTGAGGAATAAGATAACGCCAAAAATGCAACAAATTTCATTAATTTGCGGCCGTGGCATACATGTAAGTACAGTAAAGCCAACAAAAAACTTCAAAAAAGTTTTTTTTTTTAAACTTCATAATTTGGGCACCAATTGGTTTTTTTTGGGTATTTTTTTGTACGCCAGATAGCTGTACTACTAAGCGCTCCAGGATTATCCATTCTTTCTGGGACACCCTGTGTATGTATATAATCTGAATCTAGGAAACGGCTCCAACGATTTTCATGAAATTTTGTATGCAGGGGTTTTAGGGGCGAAAAATCGATCTAGCTAGGATTTATTTTTAGAATATGTCGTTTTATTAGTTTTTAACAATCAAATATATAAAATCAATGTACATCTAGCGCCATCTATCGCAACTCGAGTGAACTACATTAAACTATACTGGAATAAGGTGCAGAATAAACAGTATCAGGGCTTACCAAGAGAGGGCGCCATTAAACTTTTTTTTTTATCGGTCATCCAGGTACTATTAGTTTAAATAAGCTAGTAATATATTGAAAGAGTCAAATATGTACAGTAATACATACACAGACATATATATACGACTATATTCATACACCTACGACAAATATGACCTAAAACTATAACTCGTTAAATACATACACACGCACTAAAACGTCCTCGGAGTGACCTGAATGATATACATAGCTGTATATTTTGAGCGAGTATTTTTCTTAACGTTCAAAACGCTATGCTGCATTGTCACATTCGCAATGAGTATGGTGACCACCACTCTTGGATTCTGCTTATGCTTTCCATCAGGCAGAGTAGAGTCATTTTGGCGCGCCATACATAAAATATATATAAGGGAATCTTTTTATATTTCTGTGATTTGGGCGACACAGTCAATCAAACACAATTGAGTTTCTCTGTAAGAAAAGAAACGACATTTAATGTTATTAATCACGTCAATTCCTAAATCACAATTTATTAAAATATCCTTTGTATTTTTATGTACCACAAGACGATATTCACAAGAATGTTTTAAATTCCACCACAGATTGCACAATTCATGTGTCAAAATGTCTGGCTCGGCGACGTCTGTTGCGCGGGGTGCATCAAAGAAAATTATATTTTTCTTTACATATATATCTATATATATAAAAGCGAAATACCACTCACTTATTAATCACGAAATCTCAGAAACTATAACACCTACAAACTTGAAATTTAGCAGGTAGGTTCCTTATGGGGTGTAGACATCCGCTAAGAACGGATTTTACGAAACTCCACCCCTAAGGGGGTAAAACGGGGGTTTGACATTTGTATGAAAGTCCTATGTTTTTGAAGTAAGAGACTTGAAATTTAAAATGTATTCTCTATAGATGGTGTGGAGGTGTACTAATGATGTATCTTTGGAAATCAACCCCCTTTTGGGTTTAAAACGGGGGATGGTAGTTTGGGCGCAAACGAGGTTGCGTGGGTCAGCTAGTATATATGAAATAGTATAAATAAAAATAAATAAATAATATAATAAATAGTATAAATACCATATATAGTATATATGGTCTTTACCTATGAAATTGCCGTTTTGTATGCAATAAGTGAAAGTACTTATTTTTTCAAACTTTTTTATTTCTGTTATTCGAAGTAATCACCCATGCAATCGACGCATCTTTGCCAACGCATTGGCAGTTTATTGATGCCGATCAGCTGGACGGGAGGCAACAAACTCTTCAAAGGCATTTAGTACTGCCTCTCGGGAATTGAATTTGTTACCCACTAAAAAGTTGTCTAAATTTTGGAAAAAGTAATAGTCGGTAGGTGCAAGGTCTGGTGAGTATGGCGGATGAGGGAGAGCTTCCAACCCCAGCTCTTGCAGCTGCTTCACGACAACGCGCGACCCCATACTGCGCAACAGACAGTCTCCAAGCTGCAAGAGCTGGGGTTGGAAGCTCTCCCTCATCCGCCATACTCAACAGACCTTACACCTACCGACTATTACTTTTTCCAAAATTTTGACAACTTTTTAGTGGGTAAAAAATTCAATTCCCGAGAGGCAGTACAAAATGCCTTTGAAGAGTTTGTTGCCTCCCGTCCAGCTGATTTTTACAAGAAGGGCATCAATAAACTGCCAATGCGTTAGCAAAGATGCGTCGATTGCATGGGTGATTACTTCGAATAACAGAAATAAAAAAGTTTGAAAAAATAAGTACTTTCACTTATTGTATACAAAACGGCAATTTCATAGGTAAAGACCTATTATATATACCAGACCTTTTATAAGTTTGTAGGTCACTTTTATTGTAAAGATGCGACGTGAAACGCCATTTAAAATGTAATAGGTTTAAGTTGAAAACCAGCGTAATCCATGCGAAATCCAAGCATAAGCGACGGTATTATAATTTTTCTGTATATTTGTACGAATTACTGTAATACTGAAATCAAAAACATTTTATTCTATTATAAATAATATTCTAATATGTAACTGAATGATTCTATGACTGCCTCGGTATGGCAGTGGTAGCGTATGCGACTGCTGATCCAGGTCTCGGGTTCGATTCCCGGGTCGGATCAAATGTTTATATGATCTGCAAATATTTATTTTGGAGTTTGGGTGTTTTCTATATATAATTTGGACGTGTATACAAAAATGTTTTGAAGTATTCTACCTGTCAATCTAGCTTTGTTATCTCTGTGTTAGATGTTCAAAAATATTTATTTATTTTTATTTTAAACTGTTTAATTTCACTAAACTTTCCGCAATTTTATCGTAAATAGTTCGTTCTCTTATGTTTAATCTTAATCATTCAACAAATACGTCTTCGAGTCTGTCGTATGTAGTGCAAACATTGACCGAAAAACAACTATTGTATTCAATTGATTCTGTAAAACAAAATAATTTAAATCAACTATGTGTCCAATGACATTGCTGTATTACATTAAATAGTATCAGTGTTTATAAAATACTTTGAATAACATTTACTGGTATATTGAAAAACAAACAGTGGTTCGTTATAACTATTTACTAGCAATTACATTAGTCGTATTTGATGTGAAATATCTGATGTCTCACCGCTGCGCTGAGACCATTACTACTCTTGCACCGTTCGCGGTTATTGGTCAGATGAAATAGTGTGCACTTGCATCCTTTTTCACAAAATCGTTGCTACAGAATGCAAGAATGTGAGAGGAAATATTTGATTCCCAGTTTTTTTTTAAATAAATATTTCGGACATCTAACACACAACGCCATCTAGTCCCAAGCTAAGCAGAGCTTGTGTTATGGGTACTAGACAACTGATACAAATACATATATACTTTTTTTGTAAAGATATACCTATGTGGGGGACAGGTGTCATGTCCCACCAACACAAAGGGAGGATCCTCCAACCAGGCGAGGTGATCGTGCCTGGCGGGCCAACTGCCCAACGGTTGATGTTGGGATGTTGTATGTATCTTAATTGGCGCGCGAACTTTCACTGCGCGATTCAGGATTGGTAGTTTCTTAGTTTCCTTCGTTACTCCGTAGTTCAGTGTAACTTCGGTAGATGGCGCTGTAGTATATTATGTTGTTGTTGCGCTGTATGTGGAAGTCGCCACACCTACATATTATCCATAGAAAACATCCAAACTCTGAAACAAATAATTGTAGATCATACAAACATTTGGTCCGACCCAGGAATCGAACCCGAGACCTCATGATCAGCAGTCGTACACGCCAACCGCGAGACCAACGAGGCAGATTCAACTGTTATTATACTGACTGTCCTATATATTATTAATCGATTATTATTATCATCCTTCTAGCCTTTCCCCAAACTAGATTGTGATCAACTTTCATTACACTATGATACGGCTAGACTACGTTTTTTTACATGGAGCTACTACCATCAGAGTTCGACAACCAAAGTATTAGGCGAAATGGAACTTATGGAAGTTTTGTTGATAGAATTGTATCGAATTTTTTAGGGGTTCCAACTATGACCTTTATCCAGCCTGTCCAAAATGACACGTCGGAAATGCTTATTTATGGGCAATAGACATCATTACCCATTATGCTAAATTACACGCATCAATGTTCATCATTAGCATGATTCTGCAAAACGTAATATCTATTAAACCAGCAATTTCGTGTCAAAGTGTCCATCCTTTTTCTTGGATCACGAGTTTCTAGTAGAAAGTAGTTTCTAGCAGAAAAGAAGAGCTTCATTCTAGTAGAAAAATGTCAAATGGATTTCACCTTTTGGTAATAGGCAATAGTTTATATTTCGACATTGATTAAAACTTTTTCGACTATTGTGTGTAGGAATCCAGACTTCCGCGAAGTAGTTCTGCAGAAAGATGGACAAGATGTACTGCGATTCGCAATCGTCAATGGCTTCAGGAACATACAAAATTTAGTTCAAAAGTTGAAGCGTGGCAAGTCGCCGTATCACTACGTGGAAGTAATGGCATGTCCTTCAGGTATGATGTACTTGTAAGATATTAATTATTTACATGTATTACGTACTATTAATTTAAAATAGTGTTATAGTGTGCCAACATCTATTTAAAAAAATGCAATCGATTTGAGAACCTCATCCTTTTTTGAAGTCGGTTAAAAATACCGGTAGCTGGGTTGTTTTAATTATGCATTCTAATTGAAGAAATACTTCCACCCTTTTGAAACTGGTTACAGATACTGCTAGTTGTCTCTCGCGAGTACGATTGCACAAGTGACGCTAAGGTGATCAAAACGAACCATGTTTTTTTAAGACACCTAGTTAACCTACTATTATTTTGTAATAAGAGGTGTGTGTGTATATGAAAGTTCTTGACTATTTTTCTTCACAGAACTACATATTTCCAAAGCAAGTAGGTAGGTCTTTTTTTAATGTATGGCCCTAATGACTCTACCCTGATGAAAAGCATAAGCAGGATCCAAGAGTGGTGTCCACCATACTCATTGTGAATGCACACAATGCAGCATGGTGACCCACACCATGGCAAGCTGGTGATGCTTCTGCATCATTGGGCCTCCGATCTCACCAACGAAACACGACAGCAGGAACGCTTTTTAAATTTACGTTGATCTTCTGTGCGAGGGTAGTACCGCCCCGGTTGAGCCTTTTTTTTACGTGTGGAAATCCCCTCGGGCCGTCACCCCACTGGGGGTTGCGGCGGGGCGGGGTGTCGGACTCGAACCGACTAAAACCACACGGTGTGCCACTCTGCGCCTGAGACGGGAAGGATCCGGGAACTGCTGACATTAACACATCTGGACCCCTCCCAGCGCCTGCCGAACTGAAGCGGGCACCGTCTGCTGTTAGACTCTCAATACAGGCGACGTACGGCACACGCGTATGTCGCCCCGTGCTGAATTCAGCGTGGCTCCACTACCTGTGAACAATGTGTGAACATGTAATTGATTTCTAGTACTGAAAATTAATATATTAAATAAATGATCGAAATTTTAGGATGTCTAAACGGTGGTGCCCAAGTCCGGCCAGTGGCTGGAGAGAGCGGACGAGAGTTGGCAGCTCAACTGGAGCTGATGTATTCAGAACTGCCTCTGGCGACTCCCGGCGACAACAAGCTGGTCCGCAAGTTGTACAGCGAGTGGCTCGATGGGAAGGACTCTGATAAGGCGACTGCCATGCTCCACACCACTTATCACGCCGTCGAGAAGTCTGATATAGCGCTTAATATTAAATGGTGATTGAGGAACCTATAGTGGTGGTAATTCTAGGTATATATGTGCTGCGTTTCATGATCATCAACCGTCTTTAATAGTCCACTGCTGGACATAAGCCTCTCCTAAGACAAATAAAATTTTAACAAAATAAAAACCGACTTCAAGGTTCGACTCGATTTCTCTTGGATGCCATCATCAGATCTTAGTGTCCTTATCATGGTACCACCGTTGGGATATCTACTTTCATTAAAAAAAGAATCATCAAAATCGGTTCATAAACGACGAAGTTATCCGCGAACACACATTAAAAAATACATATACGGTCGAATTGAGACCCTCCTTCTTTTTTAAAGTTGGTTAAAAATAAGGTTTCGGTCTTCTGTACCTCGCTGGCTAGGTGGGTCGTATAGGGTTTGTTTCAAGTTTTTCTTCCCTTTGCAGTGATATTGTCGTGTTTAGGTCGCTCCCTTAGTCGACTCCTAAGCCGAGTCTCCACCGAACAAAAGTTAGCAACTTTTGTGTTGTCAACACGTGTTAGTGACAAAAGTTTTTTTTATGGAATAAGGGTAAACGAGCAGGCGTATCACCTGATGGTAAGCGATTACCGCCGCCCATGAACACCCGCACCACCAGAGGCGTCACGAGTGCGTTGCCAGCCTTTGGGGGAAGGGGAGGCGTTGGGGTATGGGCCTCCGGTATACTCATTCACTCGGTGAAACACAGCACAAGCGCTGTTTCACACCGGTTTTCTGTGCGGCCGTGGTATCACTCCGGTCGAGCCGGCCCATTCATGCTGAGGTGTGGTTATCCCACGGTAAAAAAAATCTGTAATTTGTGTTGTGTTGGCCACAAAACTTGTCAACAAATGTTGAGAACCGTGTTTCTGTTTTTTGCGGTAAACATCAAAAGAATACGCTTGTTGCAGTTATTTATTGGCTCTGTGAAGACGCTTAAAGTTGACGATTTACTAAAGAATTGCAAACAGTTGGAAACACGGAAATTGCCAACAATACGCTCACTTGATGAATAAGGGTAGTGACCACACCACACACGTGAACACACTATACTAGGTTTCAATAGCAAAGAAGCTCATGTTTTGCCTTATTCTTAAGCATTAAAGTGATAAAAACAAATATATGATACCAACTAAGAGAGGACTTTATCTCTTCTGGTCTATTTTTAAAACTTTTCAGTAAGTGATTCAATGTTAATTCCGTTTAGTATATGTACATAGCTCATAACTATTTAAAGTTCCTTTTCTGTTTTTTTTTTTTTTTTTATGTATGGCCCGCCAAAATGACTCTACTCTGCCTGATGGAAAGCATAAGCAGAATCCAAGAGTGGTGGTCACCATACTCACTGCGAATGCAGACAATGCAGTATGGCGACCCACACCATGGCGGCCTAGTGATGCTGCTGCATCTTTTAGTCTAGTCAACAAGTATGGAACTTGTTGACTAGACTAATTGGGACTATTTGTTATTTTTAAACTCTGTTTTTTACACAATCATTGTTAATATTTGGTCACTACTATTGTATATTTAGAAAGTCTAGATGATTTCTAATTTATATTTATTTATGAAAAGGACATTCGCGTCTCGAAAAACGAGTAGCTATAGTTTTTACTATTGTCAAGGAAATTTGAGCTTTAAACGAACCTGTTTAAGTTTCATATTTCCTTGACTGTAGTGTTCTTTTTGTATAATCTAGTTGCTGTACTACAATTCGTATACTGAGAGCCTAGTGTGAGTTTATTTTATATCACTCGATTGTCACGGTGACTGTTTTCGTCGTGGTGATTGGTGAAGAGTTCAGTGCACAGTTTCTACTGCACTGAGTATTGTGGGTTCAAACCCTACATGGGACAACACTTTGTGTGATCCAGAAATTGTGTCTGTGTATTTTGTGTCCATTTCCTGAATATTTGTAAAATCCCCAGCAACACAGGAATTTTCCTAATGCAGAATGTCTTTAAAAAAACTCACACAAGGCCCTCCGTCATTTAACGATCACACTTTTCTAACATAATATTATGTTCAAAGAGTGTTGTGAGAAATCTATTAGACAAGTACGTAAATAAGTGCGTGTTATATCTACATCAGTTGTTATGTTTCTATATTTAACTATATATTATGTATATAAAATATAGACATAGATATATAATGGGTAGAACGTGAGAAAATATTGTTTTTCATTTTTATATAATAATATTTTCTCTTAATTATCTCAACAACTTTCCAATTTGTTTTTAAATTTATGTTCCTTGATTTTTAATTTTATATTATTTTTATCGTGACCTGTTAGCTAATAATTTGATTATTATTAGCTGTAATTGTTATTTTTTCTGGATTTACACCTATTGAGAGGCGTACTTAGTAAAATATTCTTATCCGGCATTTGCAGTCATTAAAATAAACTAAGGCGTATTCAAAGACATCATTGTGTTAAATGTATATTTTCTGTTACAATGTAAAGCTTAAGAAATGCTTATTATAAGGTTTTGTGATTGCTTTTTAATCTGTGATCGTAATGGTTTTATTTTAATTATATCTCTTTCTAATGAAGTTCTAAAACCGCAATTGTTATAAAAAATCTTAAAGGCATTAGAATACTAATTTGGATAGAGATAAAGCGTCTTTAAGATGCAGCAGACATCGGGCGGGACGGTACTATGATTGTACATGAGTGGTTGAAATAGCACCGAGCACCGGCGTAGCCAGGTTTTAGGTTATAGTTTCGGGGGGAGGGGTTCAAGATAATAAAATGACTGTCCCTTTAACAGTAATATTATTATGAAAAAATAAGAGGTGTAAAAACACTTCGTACGCAATAGCTTCACCCATTAAGTGTGGTGTAAGATATTTATTTTACTAATACATTACAACTTACACCACGTCGCCATCCCACCCCGCCCGCTGTCTACCTAAACCATTACAATTATTTTGCTAAGATTTTCGATATAACGTGTTGTTTTGAAGCAGGGATGTTGCGGATGTCGATTTTTTCACATCCGCGGATGTGAATGCGGATGCGGATTTTCGATGTCTCACATCCGCGGATGCGGATGCAGATGTTTCAAATTTTACATAAATACTAGCTGATACGGCAAACGTTGTTTTGCCATAAAAAAAAAATATAAAAAATAGATGTTGGTCGATTCTCAGACCTATCCGATGTGCACACCAAATTTTATAAAAATCGGTCCAGCTGTTTCAGAGGAATATGGTAACTAACATTGTGACACGAGAATTTTATATATAAGATAATAAATTAATGAAGAACTTAAAGAATAATAAAGTAATGAATAACTTGTTTAATTGAAAATTAGTGTATAATGCTTAATTTATTTTAACTTTAGTTACTAACTTTAGTTACTAACTTTAGTTTACTTTAGTATTTGCAAGTGAAGTTAAAATAGGAGCCTTATACTTAATAAAGAGTAATATTATATCTGATTCAAGGCGGTTACGCAAAGGTTCGTAAATAACAATAATAATAAAACACTGCCTGGTGGTGTAGATAAAAATCTTCTTACTATCGCTGATAATATCTCAAATACCTCTCGATGAACACGCCACCATTTAAGAATACATTTTTAGTGCGGTAAGAAGATAATTCCTAAGCATGGGATTCGGACGAAACTTAATGTCCCTGGTCCTAGTTGTTACATATCCTTTTCCATGGAATCAGTCATTCTCATTCTTTTAACCAATTGGCATTAAGAGAACCGAAAACGTCATTTTCAGTATTTTTTATTATCAAAATGTCGTCTATCTTCTTCTTTTCTTTAGTAACCGGTGTAAAAAAATTGTGCTTAAAGCGGGAAACTAAGTATGTGGGTGGAATAATAAAGAATATTGTTTTAGAACGACAAACTTTATCTACAATAAAACGTAAATGCCGGTGTAACATAACGGCATTTATCTGTGAATTTTAATTTAATAAGCTGACCTAAGACCAATTTAAAGATTTATCAATAAATAAACTATTTAGACACAATGGTCACTGTTTCACAATAACACATATCTATATATACGATACGCAATCCACAGCGCAAATAAACACATCATTATTTATTTACAAGAAACAAATGATGCACCATACACAACAAACGCGTCCGATCTTGTCACCAAATTTTTCGCTCGCATTGGTCATTGATACGTGCTAACAGCACGTGCTATTCGCTGGACACCGCTCAATTTCTTTCTTGTCACAACTTGTATCACATGCGCATCCGCATGAAAATCCGCATTGATTATTGCGGATGCAGATGCAGATGTCAAACAGTATGCGGAAGCTCCGCATTTGCGAATGCGGATGCGAATATCCGCAACATCCCTATTTTGAAGTATAAGAAAAAAATACCTTTCAATGAAACCCATACATACTTTGTAGAGATTCAGATAAATGAAATAAAATGCGATAAACTATGGTTTACCTGTAAGTGCTAAGCACGAGCTATTACCAAAACCTTTCATTTTTTTTACTTTTAGATAAAAGGTTTTGAATGTTGCCAGAATTGTACAATTCAATAAATCCGTAAATATAACTAATCAACGGGAATTATTCAACCCGATTAATAGGTATTATATACCTTTGAATGGCCTGAAGTTTCGACCATTTCATTCTCTATTCCCCTGTCCAATATGTAAGTGGGACTGAAAAATATAGTTGAAAGAATGTGGGTATTTAGTGTAGGAATCTAGACTTCATTGTATGTAAAATTTATGTTCTTTATAGTCTTTATAAAATAGCTTGATCTCTGATATAGATGGCTGTGGAACTGACGGAGTAAATTTGACCAATTGTTTTTTTTTGTATTACCTATATTGTTATTATTTACGTGCCAGTTTTATCACAAACTCTTTCGTAAATATTGCCTTAATTTCTGAAAAACTTGTTTTAGTAATTATGCCCGCCTCAGCTTCCCACAGATAGTGTACAGTCGCGAATAAAAAAAAACCGGTTATTTTAAATTTTCTTCCATACAAACCTTGTCCGAACAATCACGAATCTATAAAAAATAATAATTAGGAAGTCTTTTTTGTCCGCGACTGTACACTGCCTGTGGAAGGCTGAAACAGATATGTAAATATGGCGGTACGAAGTTCGCCGGGTCAGCTACTTTATATATAAATGAAAAAAAATATAACAATCCACATCTAAAATGTACTTCGAAGTTCTAATGACACTAGTGACAACTATCACTGAGATCAAGCTATATTTTAAGGACTATAGTAATCATTTAATCATATATAATTATAAATGTTGCTATATAGTTGTAAGAACAATACAGTTTATTTGAAAAACTTCGTGTTTATGTGGTAACCGCTCATTTACATTTAGAACTTGTCATTATAAATATTTAATTATTCGTTTTTAATATAAATGGATGACCTCGGAGTGTCGCAATGAAATGCTGTCACTTGTGCGTAGTCACTTATAGTACATTTTACTTTTATTATTTTACAGTGAAATTCTGCATTTAAATGATTTGAATTATAAATAAGTCTCGACCCGTGTTTCCTTTGCCTTGACAACAAGACTATGAAAAAATATGCTCAATATTTAGCAGGCGGGCTATACACCTGATAGGTCCAGTCAAGCTGGTCATTTCTCGAGGCTGTCACAATTTTGCAAAGTTGTAAATGTAATATAAAGGGGATAGTCAGTGGTATTTTCACGTGAAGATATTTTAGATCTCATGTAATATTGGAGTTGTACCTCCCAACCATAACTTTTATCCTTGGCTTGTTTTACATGCCCTAAGTGCATCGTGGTTAAAAAAGCACGCCTCGTATAACTATGGCTATCATACGAATACAGACTCTACTCTCAATCAATGTATTACTGAGAAGAACTACATTAACATACTACTGAAAATTACCAAAGATATGCAAAATAATAGCTCTTAAAGAGAAGTCGAAGTCGTATCTCCTCATAGGTCACACTTACACACCTGAATGAGAAATTCTTCATTACATAATCACACTGACTGAAATATTTAATTAAAACTTCCTGTAAAGCGAGTTATTTATTGCAACAATTGATGAATATCAATCTTAGATAAAAGTAAATTACACCAAAGATGTAACAAATAACCGCATCATATTTGGGAAGCTGTAACCGTTTCTAATTGCTCCACATACAAAAAATTTGTAGGTATTATAAAAGATCGATGTGTTGCGTCACATATCGACAATGGTCTGATATCGGTTTGTCCTTTTCACTACACTTACATGAACAGCGATTGTGTTCGCGGCGTCGTACGGCGCGGCCGCGGGTTACGGAGCCATCAATGCGTATGTTGAACAAATAATGCCAAGTGTTTACAAAACAAGTGCTAGTCCCTTCCGCAAGTGAGCTCAATAGGCCGGTGGGCGTCGTCGCGAGTGTGAGATGGGGGACTTCAGTGTGACCTCGAGGGTGTATTGCGTTCTCTTTTGTACGATCGTCAAGGCTGTGATCAGCACAGGACTCGGCAAGTGTCCTGTGTACCCGTCCATCCCAAATTTTGATATACAACGGGTAAGTATTTTAGTATTTTTTAGTTAGGTACCTATTAGGTTTATAATATTTCTGATTTGGTACTGTTTGATTCGAGAATTCCCGTCTGGTGAGACTTTTATCCGTTTCTTTCGGTTTTCTGCGTTGAAAAAAACAGGGATCATTAGCTCACAATGTCCTTCTCTTCTAAGCTCGTAAGGTAGTTATGTCGCAAAAAAATCCTATGCCGCCGAACCGTCTCGGGTAGCTACCAGTAGTCGGGGTACCTCCTGGTGGCATGTCGGACTCGAACCGACTAAAACCGCACGCTGTCTCGGGTACGAGATGCCGGGGAACCAGGCACACCAATCCTGGAACCCCGACATACCTCGGACCACCTACGGTTTGTAGATGTCATTGATGATGATACTGTGTGGGAACCCCAATATTCCTGTCACTGTCCCCCGGGGCGCGCACGCTCCGCAGTGTCCGCGCCTCCACTCTAGCCTGCTACTGCTAGGAAGACAGATGACCTCATCTGTCACCCTGAGGCTTGCGCTTATGGAGGAAGGAGATCGTTCTGAGATCTCCGGCGCCTGAGTCGCCTGCGGTACCTGGCCCTTTCTTGGGCCTGGCGGGCCGGTAGAGTGCCGCAATCATGTTACCGAGCGAGAGAACCCCCACATCGATGGCCGCCACTAGATTGCGCCCCGGCTCCCCCACGCCGAACATTCTGCCAGCGTGTGGAGCGCTGTGTCCACGGTCTGGCCATCGCAGTGGTGGCACTCAGACGTTGGCTCCTTGCGGAGCAGACACAGGTGATCTCCGAAGCATCCTTTTCCATTGATCACCTGTGTCGGCCGGTATAAGAGGGTCCCGTGACGGCTCTCAAGCCAATCCTTCACTTCAGTTCCCCTGGGTTTAAAATTCTTAGTATGTATTATCATATTTTTTTCATTTTAATAATGATTGAACTAGTTATTTACAACCTTAAGGCTCACGTAAAACGGATTTCCAGTCCGCTTATTAAATTACAATGTTAAATAGTTAATTTTATCCTTCGTAAAATACAAAGTGTAACTAAGTAGGTACCTATATATAAACATTTAATTTTAGTAAAAGTACAGTGCTGACCTCTACACATGTTTCATCAACCTCTCCACACACACATTTTTAATAGTGTTTATTTATTTTTTAAGGAGAGATCTTTAAGAGATGATGATTAATTTGATTTATTTTTATAGAAGTTTCTACATAAGTGACCCAAGTAAAGTGATTCGTTGACCTAAATACAAAGGGTGGAAATGCACTTGTATCTTTTGAGCTGCAGGAGTATTTGGACAGTGGTACTCACTTACCATCGAGTCACCTGTTTGTACGTTTGCTCCTGACAAAAAAAAAACATATTCCATCTAGGTACTATATTCCTAGTTTTTTTTATGGAGTAGGCGGGCAAACGAGCAAACGTTTCGCCTGATGGTAAGCGATTACCGCCGCCCATGGACACCTGCAACACCAGAGGCGTCACAAGTGCGTTGTCGGCCTTTGGGGAGATAGGGGGAGAGGGGTTGGGCCTCTGGTATCCTCACTTACACACCGGTTTTCTGAAAGGCCGTGTTATCAATGCGGTCGGGCCGACCCATTCATGCCGAAGCGTGGCTCTCCCACGGTAACTCCTAACGCTAGTTGTTTTAAAAAAAAGTTTCTGTGTTAATAGCCAAAAGCTGATTTTATCTAAGATTTAATTTTTTTATGTCTATTTTGGTTTTCTCGAAAGTGTGGTGCGTCTTGCTATATAGAAAATGATATCTGCAAAGTAGTATAATTACACACATCAAAAGTGTCTAGGGATCAAGCATTTTTATGCCGATTTTTTGAGATTGAGATGTGGCTTTGGCCCTGGCCTGCTCAGTCGCCAGACTTGAACCCGATTGAGCATGCATGGGATATGCTACAGAGAAGAGCTCTGCCGAATATGGAGGGTATCCAGTCGCAAGAAGACCTTTTTTTGTTGTTGCAACGAACATGGGCGGCCATTCCACAGCGTGATTTGGATGAACTCATTTTGAGTATGCCAAACCGATGTTCTTGTGTTAGTGTTCGCGGTAGAAACACGGATTATTAATTGTTTAAGTTACCTAATAAAATTTTAAAGAAAACTGTTATTTCAGTCTTTTTTTCGAACTTTAATGTTAGTGGTTCAAATGTCAAAAATCCTTTTATTAGGAAAATGGCAAATTTCTTTATTAATGCAAAGGTGACTTGGTTTATCGTTACTGTGACAAACGAAAACACTTTATTTGATGAATCCTTAAAGAAAATTTTAATTAATATCAATCAGGAGAAAAGTTATTGCAAAAATATATGTTGATCCCTAGACACATATGTTGATCCCTAGACACTTTTGATGTGTGTATTTACAAACAGTAATTAATTTCTGTAGTAAGTTGTAATGTTCGTAAACAATCAATAGTAGATAGGTACATACGTATGTACTCACTTCAATTCTATGCGGATAAATACGTCTTTGCAATGATACTACACGCGCGCGAAATCTTTTTTGACATTCTCAATTTAAAATCCGTACTTAAATATCCATACTTTTAATAAAAATCGAAAGTAACTGTTGTTATTTTTTTTAAACAACTCCCGCATTAGGAATATATATCCTGTGTCGCGGGAAACCCTACCAACATACATGAAACAAACACAACACCCAGACTCAGAACATCAATTTGTGGATCACACAAAGTGTTGTCCCTTGTGGGATTTGAACCCACAACACTAAACGCAGTAGAAAGCAAAAAAAAACGCTTAAACCGTTTTTTTTTAATTTGTTTTTTACGTGTGGAAATCCCCTCGGACCGTCACCCGCGGCGGGGCGGTGTGTCGGACTCGAACCGACTAAAACCACACGGTGTGCCACTCTGCGCCTGAGGAGGGAGGGTTCCGGGAACTGCTTTTATTAAGACATCCGGACCCCTTCCAGCGCCTGCCCGCACAGAAGCGGGCACCCTCTACTAAAACCTCTCATTTTAGGCGACGTACGGCACACGCGTCAACTCGCCTCCTCGCGGGCGGCCACTAGAGCGGATGGAAGGGAAAGCCCGTCCCGACCATCCGGCGGCCACACTCAGGGCGGCATGAGACGCTGGTGAGCGCGCCTCCGCTGCCCGGTTCGCCGGCGACGGATCGGGTCCGAGTGGAGGTCGTCCTCCCGGGCCTTCTCCGCCGCCTCCTTCTGCGAGATGACATCTTCGCAGAAGGTTGCGACCGCGGTAAAACTAAACAAGCAAACTAACTAAAAAAGCCATACTCCGCCCGATATTCAGCCACCCGGCGATAAACTTCGGCGAGCACTTCCGCCTCCAAATCCCACGGGGGTGTTCCGGCCAACGCACATGCCGCCTCGGTCGACACCGTGCGGTAACCACGTATCGCTCTGACCGCCAGTCCCTCTGAGGGCGCCAGAGGCGCGCCTTATTCTGGGCGGTCAGAGCGACCGCTTAAACCTAGACCAACCGTGCAGTCCATTTATTTAATAGCAGTAGCAAAATATTTAGAGCTAGCTGTTCTCCACAGTTTCACAGATTTCTGAGTCAATTTGTCTCTGTTAAGCTTTCACGGTTAAACCACTGCACTGATTTCAATGAAATTTGGCATGGAGATACTTTGATTCTTGAACTCTAATAAGGACATTAGTTACTTTTTACACGCGGGGGGAGCTGCGAGCAAAAGCTAGTATCTAATATTTGCCAGTTGGAAGTTACAATGCTCAATGAAATAAAGCAACATATTCACATTCGACTGCAAGGTGAACTCTAGGTAAATGGTTAAATTAATTGTGCATATTTTAATTACATAATACTGCGTCTATCGTCAGTTATTTTCCCTTATACTAATAATACCTAAAGTCCTTTTATTCCGAACTAGTTACATGCAATTTAACACTTTTGACTTCATGAATTCTAATCCCTACAATATGTCTCCCTTATATTAAGTTCTATCTATTCATTTCATTAATGTAATTACAACCATTTAATTAAATTAATTGAAGTCCATTTAATTTGATACTCGAAGGAAGTTGCTAGAAATTAAATTATTGCACTTGAGTATTAATTCAATTTCTACGTTGGATATTTCAATTCCGACATTCATTTATGCAACGTGGGGTGTCTTGACCTTGACCCATGAACCAATAAGTACCTAGCAGGCTTTTATAACACCTGCCAGGCACGATCACCTCTTCTGGTTGAAGGATCCTCCCTTTGTGTTGGAGGGATATGACACCCGGACCTCCACATATTATAAGGCATCTCTTCACACTTCCGTCTTTTTAACCGACCATCAAAAGGAGGAGGTTCTCAATTTCATCGGTATTTTTTATATAATTTTTTTTATGTATGTACATTGATTAGTATTACTCCGTCAATTTTGGACCGATTTTAAAAAAGTATTTTTGTATTCGAAAGGGTATGCTCCCCATGTGGTCCCATGGTCACCATATCAGGATCTGATGATGGGATCCCAAGGAAATCGAAGGAAACCCTCAAATTTACGTGAGCGTCTGCAATGAAGTTAAGAGCAATTGTCTGCATGCCTTCATATTCTGTAGACATCATGTAATTTCATAATATATAGTCCATTTGAGATTTTATTACAAAAAATTACCTGAAGTCCTTTCGATTCTGTACAGTATGAATTACAGTATGTATGTTACCTTTAGTCGTATTCTCTCAAGTTATTTTGGTGAAATGATGATGAGAGACTTGAGAAAGACTAAAAAGCGAAAAATAAAAAAAAACTTCGTTTAAAAAAACCGACTTCAAAAACTAAAAAGTATAAAATAACTTAATTTGTATGTGCTACCTATTCATAGGTTTGAAGTCGGTGCCAAGCCAAAATGTAATAGTAAAGTTAAGGTGGGTATCGACTTCGCGCTCAAAGAGGACGAACATTGTCGAGTCGATATCATTTTGGAATGCGCGCCAATGATGATTGTGTTCGTTGGAACGCGCGAACGTGGAACGGGCCATTCCATTCGTTATCGATTTTTAACCGCGTATCAAAGGCAGTTCAGTTGCGGCGCGCGCGCCAGTTGAGACGGGAGCGATACTATTGTGTATTTGAGGCTTTAGTATTACTTTCTATAATATGGAATGCTAATTTAATTTATTGTAACCTATCAACTTTTAAAACACCAGGCACTTCCCTTTCCACGACTTTCTTTCCATCCCATGGTTGCCTGTAAGAGATTGACTTCGGACTATCGTCCGAAGTCAATCTCTTTTAAGCCCGCCACTTTTACCTCCTAGCTTTAAGTTACCTTTGTAATTAATATGGTGTACAATAAAGCTATTATTACTATTATTTACAGATAACAGGCACATGGTTCGAAGTGGAGCGATCATTCTATCTTGTAGAACTGACTGCAAGCTGTACGGAGGTCACCGTAGACCTCAACGAGAGAGGGTACTTGCTCCTCACAATCAACTCTGTCAACAAATGGTAAACACCTTACCAGAAACTTTCGTTCATTAGGCAACTTATTGTGTTTACGCACATTTTTGTGCACTATAATATCTCCTGCAGAGTTTCGGCTAATAGTATTCGACATCTTCTTATCCTTTGCCGCCTTTTGAGTGCCCTTCGAGAATCGGGGCTAGGCTCCGGTAACGGCAACCTCACTCAGTGTAAAGCAATAAAAAACGCTTTACACCCTTTTCCTTGTTCCCACTAGTGCACATTTGGATTCTTCTCATGCTTACCATCAGGCAGAGTAGACGGCACTTTGGCATTTAAAAAAATGAGATCAACAAGTGCTGCCCCTCAGCCAATGCGATGCATCCAATCGATTCTCTTTTTACAATCACTAACGTCTCAATTCTTTTGAATTATTGGCCATGTGACTTAGCGTTTAGAGATGTCATTCTCATGCATTTGTTAGTTTTCTAATAACATTTGTAGAATGTCAACTTGAGTAAGCGACTGAATAGTTAATAACTTTCTGTTTGCTTCCTGTTAGGACAGGTAAGAAATCAACAACGAACGGACTCGGGATACCGAGCTCCAACAGTTCGTCAATCTTCCGCTACAAGGTGAACAACCGTTTGCCGTACGTGATCGGACGGCTGCTGCCCGGGGCGGGTCTCTACCATATACTGTTCACTGATTACGATCGGTTCGCCATCGTGTGGTCTTGCGCCAGTTTCAGCATAGCACATTCAGGTACGTACCTAAACATGTACATGAGGTTCCGTATAAATTGACGACGTAATGGCGTCACAGAAAAAACTTGATAAAATTATTTTGGTCCCCAGTATGTTTTTTTTTATGGAAAGAGGGGCAAACGAGCAGACGTATCGCGTGATGGTAAGCGATTACTGCCGCCCATGGACACCCGCAACACCAGAGGCGTAACAAGTGCGTTGCCGGCCTTTTAAGGAGAATTACACTCTTTTCTTGAAGGTTTGAAGGTCGTATTGGTCCGGGAATACCGCAGGTTAATTCCATAGTTTTGTTGTGCGGGGCAAAAAGTCCCTAGAAAACCGCACAATGTGGTTATACTTTATTACGCATAAAAAAGTATCTTAAAAGTTGCCACTATTTGATGATCCTTCGTTTATTTATACACACATCAAAAGTGTGTAGGGATCAACATATGTGTCTAGGGATCAACATATATTTTTGCAATAACTTTTCTCCTGATTGATATTAATTAAAATTTTCTTTAAGGATTCATCAAATAAAGTGTTTTCGTTTGTCACAGTAACGATAAACCAAGTCACCTTTGCATTAATAAAGAAATTTGCCATTTTCCTAATAAAGGGAGTTTTGACGTTTGAACCACTAACATTAAAGTTCGAAAAAAAGACTGAAATAACAGTTTTCTTTAAAATTTTATTAGGTAACTTAAACAATTAATAATCCGTGTTTCTACCGCGAACACTAACAACACAAGAATCGGTTTGGCATACTCAAAATGAGTTCATCCAAATCACGCTGTGGAATGGCCGCCCATGTTCGTTGCAACAACAAAAAAAGGTCTTCTTGCGACTGGATACCCTCCATATTCGGCAGAGCTCTTCTCTGTAGCATATCCCATGCATGCTCAATCGGGTTCAAGTCTAGCGACTGAGCAGGCCAGGGCCAAAGCCACATCTCAATCTCAAGAAATCCGCATAAAAATGCTTGATCCCTAGACACTTTTGATGTGTGTATTTTTATTATAACTCACCAAGTACTTTGCCTATCACCTGTCCTACCAACTTGACGCTCATTTTTGGGACACTCTGTATTTGAATTTAAATGTAGTTTTTTTCATTACATTACAAAATTGACCATTAAAAAAAAAACTTCGTTTAAAAAAACCGACTTCAAAAACTAAAAAGTATAAAATAACTTAATTTGTATGTGCTACCTATTCATAGGTTTGTATTCGGTGCCAAGCCAAATGTAATAGTAGGTACCACACTCGCTATATTTCGAGACGAACGTCAACGACGTCTCCGACGCTTCGGTTGTTTTGTTCTACGCGAAGAGCAGTTATCCCGCTCAAGGTCACGCGCGGCGAGTGCGGTACCTACTATTTCATTTCGGCTTGGCACCGAATTCAAACCTATGAATAGGTAGCACATACAAATTAAGTTATTTTATACTTTTTAGTTTTTGAAGTCGGTTTTTTTAAACGAAGATTTTTTTTTTCGCTTTTTAGTCTTTCTCAAGTTTCTCATCATCATTTCACCTAAATAACTTGAAAGAATACGACTAAAGGTAACATAACAGAATATGAAGGCATGCAGACAATTGCCTTAACTTCATTGCAGGCGCTCACGTAAATTTGAGGGTTTCCTTCGATTTCCTTGGGATCCCATCATCAGATCCTGATATGGTGACCATGGGACCACATGGGGAGCATACCCTTTCGAATACAAAAAGAATTTTCAAAATCGGTCCACAATTGACGGAGTAATCAATGTACATACATAAAAAAAAAACAAAAAAAAAAAAATTAAAAAAAACGGATGAAATTGAGAACCTCCTCCTTTTGGAAGTCGGTTAAAAAGAGACAAATAATGGGATCTAAGACGAATTACAAATAATAATACCTATACATTTCACACTGAGTTAATCTCTCTCATTAACTATTTCAGATCACATCTGGGTTCTGGGGCGACGGCGAGAGATAGACGCGTCAGTGCGTGCACAGATCTACGCCATCATGGAGGAGCTGCACCTCGACCCGGACCGACTCATTATCTCCAAAAATACAAATTGCACAAAAAATCAAACTAATACCATCAAACAATAAATATAGAATAGATACTTTTAATTCTTTTACTTACCTCTTAATCACCGTTTCAAATCGTATGAGAGTTATGGAGTGATAATTATGTTAGTTTTCACTGCCTCGGTGGCACAGTGGTAGCGTATAGTTTGGGTTTTTCCTATGTCTAATATACATATTTATTTATATCAGTTGTCTAGTACTACAAGCTCCTAACTTGGGACTGGATGGCGTTGACGTAGACAGAAAACCAGTGCAGCAGTGTTTTAACCATGGAGAAGAGGTAAGGAATCCAATCTCTGATGGGCATTTATGGGGAAAATTGTCTGTCAAACATGCTAAATAATAGTTCGAGAACCGACCACAGAGGCGTAGAGTAAGAAGAGAGTGTGATATCGTTTTAATTATTTTTATTAAATTGTGGTTTAAAAATTTAAAACTTTGCGTAGTAAGTATCCGACACACATAATCAAATAATTAAATTGTGGTTTAATAATACAAAATTTTAACAAAAAAACAACCGACTTCAAGAACGACCAAATTGAAATGGGCCCATACGAGAATATTGAGTTATTCGTTAATTTGTCGCGCACATACTTAATGCAAATTGAAGACTTATATGCTTTTCTCATGGATGACATGTCAGAACTGGACCAAATTAAAATGGGACCAAATGGGAAGCATCAGCTTTCAAATAAAAAAAGAATCATCAAAATCGGTTCACCCAGTCGAAAGTTCTCAGGTAACAAACATAAAAAAAAATAGTCGAATTGAGAACCTCCTCCTTTTTTTGAAGTCGGGTAAAAATTGAAAACTGCGTAGTATCCTGTCCGACAAACATAATGAAATAAAAGTTCGAGAACCGACCACAGTGGCGCTAGGTGTGTGATATCGTTTTAATTATTTTTCTTAAATGGTGGTTTAAAAATTAAAAACTTTGCGTAGTAACATCTTTATTAAGCACGCCATTGCAAAGCGGAAGCTTTTTACTCATTTGATTATCTTTTCTAATTCTTTAAAATTTACACTCGTACAGTGGCGTCACCTAATTAGTGCATTGTGGCGGACACTAAGCTTTAAAGTTGAAAATAATTAAAGAACACAATCGTTGCTTAAGTTTAGGTAACCTTTATGTATAAGAGGGTTGGGGGGTAAAGAAATAAGAACACAAAAATCAATGATCACACTTTCTATTTTTTTGAAAAAATATTTTATATTTACAGTAAAGTTTAATATAGTAAAAATCTTATGAGAAGTTCAATAACTATTTAATATAAATAATAATCACTCACAAGAAATTTATCACCATTAACCGATATTTGAATGGATGGGTCCCTGTTCAGAGAAAATACTTCGAGAGTAATAAAATACAATACTTTCACAAGTATAAAAATAAAAAAACTTCGAATTTCGAACAGGGCGCTTTGTGATGATTTTTTTTCTATATTTAAAATTAGAACAGAAACAAATTGTGCTTTATAAATCTAATAAAAATAATTTAGTTCAGAGTGTAAAGTTTATTAAATAACAAATTTAAAGTGATGCGTTGTATTGATATTATTAAACCTATGAATTTGGCGGAGTTTACACGTTCTATAGGTTCAAACAATTTGGTTATTTTTTTGGCATAGTATTGCAACAGCGTGGTACATACTTCGTAACATTAACTATTCGCAAATGTTGTTTAGTTAACTTAAAAAGTTTTTACCTACATAATGGTGTTCATTTCCAATGAAATCTGAAAACTGTTACGCGATTATTGTTAGAGATAATTTAGTAGCAAAGTATTTGAGAGTTTAAAGGCGCGTTTCCACCGAAATTGTTGGCAATTTTAGTGTTTCCAACTGTTTGCACTCCAAAAAATCGCCAACTTTTGTATCCATTGTGTCTACACCGAGTCGCCAACAATTTGAAAAACATTTAAACATTTGCAACAAGCGTATTCTTTTGACGTTTACCGCCAAAAATGGAAACACTGTTCTAAACTTATATTTGTTGTCAATTTTTGTTGCCAACACAAAACACAAGTAAATTACAGAAACTTTTGTCACCAACGTGTTGACAACACAAAAATTCACAACTTTTGTTCGGTAGAGACCCGGCTTAAAGAGGTTCTTAATTTCAAGTTTTTTTTGTCATTAAAATGTGCACTTTTCTCGAAATGAATATAAAAAGAAATATTCTTTTTCTTACAATAATCGCATACTAAAGTTACAATTTATAATATTTATTACAGTTTTTTGTAAATAAGTTCACATCCCAGTGATCAATTCTCGTGACAGAAAATATATACATTGTATGTGCGTATATTTTTCCATACTTACCTCACAAATTCTAATTCTCTAGCTATGTTTCTCCTAAAATGATGGGGAGGGATCGATATAATACAGAAGTTATTCTGAAATATTATACAAATATTTTGACAAATAATAATATTTTATTATGGTTAAATAGAAAAAAAAAACAATGGGTTGCACTCCGGGAGTGCCGGCAGAAGTGAAAACTTGAACATTAACGTTGTGCATCTTTAATTTATTAAATTGATTTTTTTATTTCCTATATTTATTAAACACAATCAACGATGCTATACGAATCTATGCCTTGCTTTGCCTTTAATATTCCTTGAGAACCGATAACTATAGAAATGCTTATTGTGATGTTATAAAAATATAGGTTAATGCTATACAGTATAAACATATTACCCGAGCGAAGCCGCACTCGCGCAAGCGCCCTGCGCCGCTTAAACGAAACAGCAGGAGCAGACATACATTTTCGCCGAGCGGTAGAAAGAGAGGGGGATATTACTTCCTATCCTACGCGCCACGCCTCCGTCTTACGAATATTCGATCAGGTCACGTGTCCGACGGACGAGTTTCTGACGCGAGTTTTACATTTTTTACCCGTCCCATAAACGTGCACAACGCCGCTAAAGAAGTTTTCACTTCAAAAAACAATGCTGATAAGATCAATGATTCGTTGTAATTTTTAAATTTTAATAGTCGACTTTGAGAAAAGAGTTAGAATTATAAATATTAGATTGTTAAATTGACATTCGATTATTAGATTAGATTGTGTGTTAAGACTTTGTAGAGTTG
Source organism: Diaphora mendica (assembly GCA_949125395.1). Classification (NCBI taxonomy): domain Eukaryota; kingdom Metazoa; phylum Arthropoda; class Insecta; order Lepidoptera; family Erebidae; genus Diaphora; species Diaphora mendica. The sequence goes on along the minus strand of OX421318.1, from coordinate 26,877,196 downwards.
GAAATTTGAAATTACATAATTTGGAAGTTGGAAATTACATACATCAAGAGATAAGTGAATAATTATTTCAAAATATTTGTTATAATTTATTTAATAATTTAGTCTGACAATAGCCTAAGTCATAGTTTTATGTAGTAACAAGACGTAGTCCTCCAGAACTACTGCTATTTATTGTATATTTTATTAACATTCCAACATCGCTAAGTTTGAAGATTATGAACATTTCGTGGCTTATATTATTTTTACAGTCTTAAACATAATATTGCAGAAACGACTACGAGTCAGGTATTTATGCGTCGCCTTATTGTTTACATTTTGTATAAGTAAGTAACAAGATTTAAAATAAATTAAAAAACAAAAACAACAACATGCAACCTTCAATAAGATTTGTGCAAAATAAAAATAAAGTGCAATACAAAATAAATAAACAAACTTAAACACGGTGTTTTAAGTACTAAAGAATTACTTTTTTAAACGGTAATGTAACACCTCTTCGTAGATAGCGTATGCGGCGAAATGCTGTCAACCACGAGCTCAGATTAAAATTAGAATAAAATTTAAAAATAGAATGTGGAAGTACCCATGAATGAAGGCAGGTTTTAACATGGAGTTAGATGCAGACAAACAGCTCGCTTCTATCTGCACGATGCCTTTATGATGGCACGTAAACCAGTCTGAAGCACTCCATACGCCATTATAAATATTTTCTTCAATACACAACACACATACAGTGAAACTGTGAACACATAAAATGCCCTGCAATCACAAGCACTCCGTGGAAAGACTTAAAGTTTCACATTTTACAAGTTATTCTCATCAGAAACAGCACAGTTCCTCACATCCATCACTTTGAGGCACTCAGCGTCACGGTTTGTGTAGTCGTACTGTGAAAGAGACGCTACGCTACTGGCAGGACTTTCGCAGTTGTTGGTCTGAGGTGGTACAGAGTTTTGTGGACTTGTGTGGTTGTTTAGAGCATACTGATGTATCCAAAGCTGCTTCTCTTCTACTTCTCTACTGACCACTACAAATAGTTCCTTCTCTTTACTGTCCAGTTGCTCTTTTAGGTATGCTATCAGATCACTGCTCTGAAATACAGAGACACTAATTAGTATTAACTCAGTAATAAACAACTCAGTCTGAAGTTTCAACATGAGTCAGCCTGTGAACATGGCCAATGGAACTGTAATTCCCGAAGGTATAATTACCTTACCCGTTTTACCCGGTTTACCTGTGCCCACTTCGTTGGGCGGTAAACATTTTTTCTCCGACTTACTTTGCAAAATCGGCTACCACGAAAAAGTCTTTCCACTTTTCGGGTTATTATATATCCTATGTCACTCACCAATAACGTAGAGCTCTATTGGTTAAAGAATTCAAGATCCAAAGATTACCCCCTACAATGTCCCAAACTCACAAACTACCTCTTTCTATAATAAGGTAGATGTAGAAAGAATACTTAAAAGTTATTAGTTTAATATAATACATCAATGAGAGTAAATCTCATCGAAGTTTAGTTTACAGTGGGCTACAGCAAGGTCTGAAATGCTTAGAAAGTCTTGAGAAATTCTTCCTTAAGTAAGCTATCTGATAATTTTAACAAACTACACAAACGGCATTTTATATTTCAATTTAAACACTGTATGTGGCCATCTGTTCTTTGAGTCTTTAGATTAGTCTTTGTCTTTGTTTATTCCTCCATTTATTTCAGAATATCATGCTTAAACCATGTTCACAGTTTTGAAGATCAAAAACTGTCATTTTATCTGAAATCTTTTTAATCTGAACTGAATTTAGGTAAGTATTTACTGTGTCAATACAATTTAGTCAGGTTTTGCAAACAGGGGTACAGCAATTAAAAATATTGCCCACACTACCACCAGGGGCTGTTCCCCTGGGAACCAGCACTGGCACTGGCACTGGGGTACACAGGGAAACGAGCATAAATTCTATGATATGATCCATACTTCCTGCTTAATATTATGAACGCGAAAGTTTGTAAGTATGGATGGATGGATATTTGTTACTCTTTCACGCAAAAACTATTGAACAGATTTGGATCAAACAGTAATAAAGCTTATACATCAGAATAACACATAGGCTACTATTTGCCGCGATAACCGACATATCCGCGGGCGGAGCCGCAGGTAGCAACTAGTAATCATATAAAACTTTAAATCATACTCACTCTTCCTATTAACTGTGGTGTATCAAGCTTTGAATCCAGATTATAAAAATTGCCCTGAATCTGTCTTATAGTAATCCAGTGTCTACGTCGTAGCGGTAACATTACAAAGCCCAGTTTGTAGTCAGATGGCACATTAAGAATGAATCCACATATATTCGACAAGTCCAAACACCCAGGGTCTCTGAGGAGCAAAAGTAATAGATTAAACTACATGTAAAACAGTTCATAATGTCTTGTTTTTTCATAAGATGAATACAACTCTAAATATTATTGCATATCAAGTTCTATGACATGACAGTTTTAGAGAGAATTCTAGCTTTCCGCACTTATTCTACATATAATAAGTGTCACTATACGTGTTTATGTTTTTTCAAGAGGTACGAAGTAGTTTATCTACATAATTAGCATATTTGTTATAGGTAAATGACTAAATAAACAATTTCAATGCTATAATTTAATGTGTTAAGTATAAACTACTTATTTGATTAAAGTTACTTACTTCCTCTTATCAAACCAAACAGCTTCACAGCCCTTTTTCTGCAGGGCAGCCATTATCACATTAATATCATAGTTGCCTAACCCTAACATGGAACGGTGCGGGTTAAACCAAACGTTTGGCGACAGTCTTCTACATATGGCATCTAACTCTGATTTTGAAAATGTTCCCTGCGTCTGGAAACAATTATTATAATTATTTCAAACACCACAACTGTGCTAAACAATTTATAATCAACACAACAAACAATTCTGATATGTTTGACTTTACGAACTTCATGGTCACAAATGACGCAAAATACTCGTCATAATTAACATTCAGTTATACCTGAAATAAATTGTTAAGCGCATGTAATGCGCAGAGCTCTTTAACCTGCTTCTCATGATAAATTGGTGATTTTGAACTCATCTCGTTCACGTCCCATTCAAATTCTTCCTATAAACAAAGCCACATTTTAAGCATTTGTAAATTTTTAACTCGTCTGTTAAACTTATTCACAATTAGTCTGTTATCATTGCGATAAGTTTTTATTTAGGAATTTAATTTATTTTACACAACAAATTTCTGTGCCTGACAAGACAATGCCTGACATCCACTTTTGTTTGACAGAACCACAGAATACACAGAATACTTTTTGGACAGAACACTAGAGATGCGAACCGATGGAATTTCATATATACACTTAGAGCATATATATCTGCAGATACAGATGAACGGGCGGAAAGCGTGATCGGAGTAGAGAGAGAGAGAGACTGAGTTTGATTAGCATCTGTCTCTCTCACGCAAGCTTCTGATTGGTGTTTTTCCCGCCAAATCAGACATGCAAATTGGTAGGTGCATCCACCAATCAGAAGCTTGCGTCGCTCTCTCTCTACTCCGATCACGTTTTCCGCCTGTTTGGCTACCCCTTCGCTTATATATGCTCTATGTTTGCATGCGCTAATTTCTGAATCCCTCTGTGGCGGGAAATGTTTATAATTCGAGTTTGACAGTTTATTTATATGTACTATTCTGTACAATGTACTCTCTCTGTGTTTAAATTGTAGTTGATAGCACTTTGTTGCTTTTGTTTTAATTTATATCTATCTTCTAATAACTTTTCTTGCGATGTTTGAAACTGATGAAATAGATGGACTACTGCCGGAGAACGTGTATGATAACCATTTATCTGTTAACAGTAAATCATGTTTGCAGCAGTACAAACTTTCTTTACACAGGTAATCTTTTCCGCAATACGACTCTCTAATTTCAAAAGCAATTAGTATTTTCTGAAAGTCACCGATTTCTTACCATCATAAAAGTCACAAAGTTAAAAACATTTTGTTTCTAATTTTAATTCACAGTTTGGCCAAAATACTTTGCATTTATTTGTAAATTGGATATTTCCAGTTCCTCAAATGTGGCCTCTAATGACTTGCTCAAGTGTGCTTGGAAGAGAAATGGAGAGCTGTTCAATGATAAAGCCAAAGACCATATTCTTAAAACTGCGAATTCACTTCTGCAGAATGTTGACACTAGTCAAATGAAGACATGGAAAACTTGTTTGAAGTATATATTTATTTATTTCTGTATTTTATTGTAAAAACTACACATTACTTACTATACAAAGAACAAATCTTATTTTGGTTAACTAGAAGATTACTACCAATGTTTCTTAAAAAAAAACTGTTTTTTTATTTATTTTTTTAATTCGGACATCTAACACACAATGCCGTCTAGTCCAAAGCTAAGCAGAGCTTGTGTTATGGGTACTAGACAACTGACACAAATACATATATACTTTTTTTTTGTAAATACATACATATTATATATAGAAAACACCCAAACTCCGAAACAAATATTTGTAGATCATACAAACATTTGGTCCGACCCGGAAATCGAACCCGAGACCTCATGATCAGCAGTCGCATACGCCAACCGCGAGACCAACGAGGCAGTCAAAAAATGTTTGTAAAATTATCTCGCAATTAGAACCTTAAAATCTTATATTTCTTTATATTCCATATAATTATGTTATTATAGTACAATACCTAATTAAAAAAACTTTTTATAAAAAAAAAAAACCGACTTCCAAAAACATCCAACGAAAACTCTCTGTCAAAAAACACTTAAAAGCGTAAAATAAACTGGTTCTTCATAAATTGCCTACACCTAATTCTTTATTAATTTAAATAGTAGTATTATAATGGGTGCTAGGTACCTAAAATCTGTTTGAAGTCGGTGCCAAGTGACTATCGCTTAGACTTTTGTAATTGTTCGTTTGTATTCTTTTTGGCTTAGCACCGACTTCAAACAGATTTTAGGTACCTAGCACCCATTATAATACTACTATTTAAATTAATAAAGAATTAGGTGTAGGCAATTTATGAAGAACCAGTTTATTTTACGCTTTTAAGTGTTTTTTGACAGAGAGTTTTCGTTGGATGTTTTTGGAAGTCGGTTTTTTTTTTTATAAAAAGTTTTTATTTTACAGTTTTTAGTGCAAACAATCGTAGGTAAGTAGTAAGTTGAATTATTTCATCAAATTTCATCATCAAGAATAATACAAATTAAGGTACGTGTAATATTAAAATCATCCTCTAATCCCTAACTGTTGAAGAGTTTAATCTTCTATCATCAGCTCACCTAAATAGCTTGAAAGTATACGACTGAAGGTCTTTAGATACGTATGAAATTGAAAGAATTATTCTCCAACTCCTAACCGTTGAGGAGTTGTACCTTCCACTTTCCATCATCAGCGTACCTAAATAATTTGTAAGAATACGACTAAAGGTAACTTATATACATATGATAAAAAGCCTTTTTTTTATTTTTATTTATTTATTTATATACATATGATATTTAAAGATTTATCCTCCAACTCCTAATCGTTAAGGAGTGGTACCTTACATCATCAGCTCATCATCATAAAATGATGACTACCAGACGCAAATACCGGTGTAACTTCAGAAAATATACGAAAAACATAGTATGTGCCTATAAAAAATGAGGGTTTCCCTCGATTTCCCTGGGATCCCATCATCAGATCCTGATATGCTGGCAATGGGACCACCACGGAAGCATACCCTGTCGAATACAAAAAAAAAATTCAAAATCGGTCCACAACTGACGGAGTAATCAGGTAACATACATAAAAAAAAAAAAAAAAAAAAATACATACAGTGGAACATAGAACCTCCTCCTTTTTGGAAGTCGGTTAAAAAAGAATTTACTCTTATAGAATCACTTTATTTTTCTCAGAAACTCATATAATAACCAATAATAACATATTGTTACAATTACTTAGAGCAGAAAAAAAATCTAGCCTAAGTGAATAGCTTTAATCATGTAATAGGTATATACCAGATACAAGTGTTCCTCATCCAAATTATCCATAAACTCCTCTATAATACCTTTCATACTTTCAGTCAATTAGATGCAGAGTCAATGTTTCAACAATCTATGCCACCCTGTGCCAAATGTCCAGCTACAAATTATTCCAACTTAGATAAATTCATAAATAACAAATGTGACTGTGACTTAGGGATAATAAACAATAGAGAAAAAGTCAGTAAAGAAACCATAGACACAAAAGGGAATTCCTTATTTGTTAGACATTTAAATTCAGAACACTCAAGCCAAGAGTCCAAATCTGACGATGACAAACAGATTTACAGACCAAGGTTTGGGCGGCAAAAGAATGTGAACAGAAATGTTGTGCAGCCAATAACCAGTACTCCTGTAATTGAAGAAGTAGATTTTGATAAGGAAGAAGATGAGAACAAAGCGCATAAGAGTATTGTGGCAAAGATAACATTTAAAACAGCCAAGGAACAGTTGCTAGCTTCAAATCCAGCTATTAAGAGGACATTAGGTACTTCAAGGAAAGCTCAAGCTAAGTTTGTGTCACCAATGATCGGAGCTCAGTAAGTTTTCAGTCAGTTTCTTATATCAAACTAGCAACCCATCTCATCTTCTCATGGGCAACAGAGATATGACATCCAGTCTTTCATAAATAAAGTAGAAATAAGAAAATATTAATATATTCTGTAATACTTACTGCATATTTAATTACTAGCTGACCCACACAGCCTCGTTTACGTCTCCTATTGCCCGTAGCGTAATAATTTTCCCCCCTTTTTGTAACATTCTTCATTGGTGCTCCGCTCCTATTGGTCTTAGCGTGATGATATATAGCCTATAGCCTTCCTCGATAAATGGGCTATCTAACATAGAAATAATTTTTCAAATCAGACCAGGGGTTCCTGAGATTAGCTCGTTCAAACAAACAAACAAACTCTTCAGCTTTATAATATTAGTATAGACACAGAATAATTAATAGTACTGTCGTACAGAAGTGTCACTCTCGAACAAAAGTCAAGTTTAGACATAAAAAGTTTTCAACTTTGTCACCTTGCACGCGAATTCGAATCTTGTCGTGTGACTCGAGCGTTCATATTCCGTTAGACACCGCTCGATTTACTACAAGAGCACGGGGCTGCCGCTTGCTGTACATTTAGGTAAATATTAAAATAAATTATAAAAATATAATAACTTTAGTAATGAAGAAGAAACATTTTAAAAATAATAATCATGTCTACGTAACGTACTACTCGTTCTGGGTACCTTCGTGATAAGTTACAGATTTGTGTATTGACAAAACATGTCTGTCATAACATAGTTTCCAAACAACTAATTAAATAATTTTATTGCTAACTACAATTTTGTACGAACAATTAGTTCGTTTTGAAGTCATTTTTCGCAGTAAGTACCTACACGTAATATTCAACTTAAATACGCGCTCGGCGGCTAGCGTGCGAGCCGAGCGCAGAGTGGCAACCATTGCCACATAGTTCTTCCCGGGAGGCGCTCGGCGAAATACACCTAAACTGAGAAGTGAAACCCCCCTGGTATAGATTAAAAAATAATATAATTGCTTCAATTTTTTTCACAACCAATCAAATTTTTGGTGTGGTAAATTTTAATTTTTGAAGTAAGTATTTTTTTGTTTTTCAGAGATAAACAAGAAACTGTTGAGCCCACTATCACAGATGATAGACTTAAACATATTGATCCCAAGATGATAGAGCTGATTGAGAGTGAAATTATTGATAAAGGAACTCCTATAGGTGAGCCATCACCTTTATTTTTAGCAAAATTTCTACTTTGAAGGAATTTGAAGAATACAATCTTAGAAATATGCCAATAGATTAACTCCTACTGATGATGATACGTAAATGATGAAATGATACATAAAGGGGTAAGGATGACGTAAAGGGGTCTATCTGTTACTCAAAGTTACTGGTATTAGTACCAGTGCTGCTTCAATCTCGTTTTAATCTATAGAGCTTCTTTTACGAGCGATCAAATAACATCCTTATACATTTAGTATTAGAGTCTATACTTACTTGAAACTTGTCTGCCAAGTTCTGTTCATATATACATTGAAGGATCTCTTTTTCAGTCAGGGCTACGGGTACACCGACCACAGTGATTCGTGGATTGCGTTTGGCAGGTTCCTCAAAATATTCACATGCTGATAAATAAACCTGGATAAATATATTTTAATTAGGATCATCTAATATCTTTTACTATATTTTTAGGTTGGGATGATATAGCAGGACTACATCTTGCGAAGTCAGTGATACAAGAAGCGGTAGTGTGGCCTCTCCTCCGACCAGATATATTCACAGGGTTGAGAAGACCGCCGAAGGGGATTCTGCTGTTTGGACCGCCAGGAACTGGAAAAACCTTAATTGGTATATAATATTACAATTTAAACTAAAAGTAATAAGGTGTCTCAAAAAAACCTCAAATCTAACGATTGTTGGTTTAGCTCAACCTATTGTAACAAGAGAAAGTAGGAGACAGAAGGATGTCAACTCCTACCGTGTCTCTTCATACCCTCAAAGAATGGAATTGTAGTCAACTGTTTTATATCTCTTGAAGAATTTAAATAAATAAATAAATATTTCGGACATCTAACACACAACGTCATATAGTCCCAAGCTAAGCAGAGCTTGTGTTATGGGTACTAGACAACTGATATAAATACATAGAAAACACCCAAACTCCGAAAGAAATATTTCTGATCATACAAACATTTGGGCCGACCCGGGAATCGAACCCGAGACCTCATGCACAGCAGTCGCATACGCTACCACTACGCCACCAAGGCAGTTTTATTTAACTTAACAATTCGCTCATTTGCATATTAAAAGTTTTTATATAAGTAGTATTTTAGTATTTTATATAAAACGACATAGCCATGAGCTTAGTACGGACACCGTCGTTAAGTTCGAACTTGCAATTTATTTTTAAGTACATTCTTCTACTTCAAGTGTCTCAATCTCGAAGGTCGGCCGTCAGCTTCCTGTACTCCTCCTTGTCGTGGGCCAGGCTAAACAGTAGTTCAACCGAGGTGATACCGGTCCACTCCCGGATATTTCGTAGCCACGGTTTTTTTCTTCGTCCAGCGCGTCTCTCTCTTACCCTCCACTTTGCCCATCATTATTAATTGAAGCAGCATGTATCGTTCATAAGTTCGTTTAAGTACATAAATAAGTAAAATAAATAAATACTAGATCTTCATCTTGGAAATCTCAATCTATGTACTAGATATATTCATTACTAGTTGTTGCCCGCGGCTCCGCCCGCGTATATGTCGGTTATCGCGGCAAATAGTAGCCTATGTGTTATTCTGATGTATAAGCTATATTACTGTAAAGTTTCATCCAAATCCGTTCAGTAGTTTTTCCGTGAAAGAGTAACAAATCCATCCATACTTACAAACTTTCGCGTTTATAATATTAGTAGGATTTTAGGAAATTAAACCATCATCAGCCTATGGAGTACTTTCCTAATTGTGGTCTTCTATTGCAGCAATTTAAGTAGAAAATTTGAAAAGGCATGGATGCCGTTGCCTATTTGTAGTACATAGGCGGACTTAATGTCATGGGGCATTCTCTGCCAGTCAACCTTTGGGTGATTTAAAAATGTGATGCGGTAGGTGCAATAACAGAATTTAAGTAGAATTTAACTTAGTGCATATTCGGCCGCACCTACTTATCACCCAGGTGTATCTTATCGGCCGACTGGTAACTATTACCAATGTATTGCCCTATTCAAAAATGAATGTAGAAATTAGAGTTTCATCGTACTGCAGACGGATCTTAGACTGTAACAGTTACTAAGTATCGATATTGCAGGCAAGTGTGTGGCGGCGCAGTGCAACGCTACGTTCTTCAGCATATCGGCGTCCTCGCTCACGTCCAAGTGGATCGGAGACGGAGAGAAGATGGTGCGAGCGCTCTTCGCCGTCGCTAGGTGCCATCAGCCTGCTGTAAGTACATCTCCTTTGATGTAAATAACTTAAATATGATTAAAGACTAGCTTTTACACGCGGCTTCGCTCACGCAGACTTTCATCCCCTGATTTAATTTATTTTTTTGATTTAGGGGTGGAATTTCAAAAATTCCTTTCTTAGTGCTCACTTACGTTATATAAAGAATCTACATGCAAAATTTCAGGATTCTAGCTTCAGCGGTTTTTTTTTTTTTTTTTATGGTATACACCGGCAAACGAGCAGACGTATCGCCTGATGGTAAGCCATTACCGCCGCCCATGGACACCCGCAACACCAGGGGCGTCACAAGTGCGTTACCGGACTTTGGGGGATGGGGGGGGAGATAGGGGGAGGGGTTGGGGTATAGGCCTCCGGTATCCTCACTCACTCGGTGAAACACAGCGCAAGCACTATTTCACACCGGTTTTCTGTGAGGCCGTGGTATCACTCCGGTCGAGCCGGCCCATTCATGCGGAAGCGTGGCTCTCCCACGGTTTGGGCTGTGCGTTGATCTCTGGGTATGTCGGTCAGTCACGTTACTCTTTTATATATATAGAAGAAGAAGATAAAGTTCAGGAAACAAATTATAGAAATAACAAATATGAGGCGCTGATACTCTTGTACTCGGTGATTAGAAACAATCACCGAGAGTAAGCAACGACGGCGCGGTCAGTACCTGGATGGGTGACCGCTGGTGGCATGATACCATGAGCGTGTCCGTGATGCGGCAGTCCATCCCGGTTTTTATTATAGAATAACAGTCGTGAAGCTTAGTTGTAGGCCTTTGGGCGGCTTAAAAACATCCTTTCCTTTTTTTTATGTATGGCCCGCCAAAATGACTACTCTGCCTGATGTCAAGCATAAGCAAAATCCAAGAGTGGTGGTCACCATACTCATGCGAATGCAGACAATACAACAATGCAGCATGGTGACCTACACCATGGCGGGCTTGTGATGCTTCTGCATCATTGTGCCTCCGGTCTCGCACTCACCAACGAAACACGCCAGCACGAACGCTGTCATTTTACGTTGATCTCCTGAGCGAGGGTAGTACCGCCCCGGTCGAGCCGGCCCAACCGTGCTGAAATCAGCGTGCCTCTACTACCTTCCTGAACTTGTTTTTTTTGTAAATCAAGTTGATGGTGTTACAGGTAATTTTTATAGACGAGATCGACTCGCTGTTAACACAGAGGAGCGATACAGAACATGAAGCCACCAGGAGGATCAAGACCGAGTTCCTGGTGCAGTTTGACGGTGCAGCTACAGGTGAATTCTTACCTTTTATTCTATAATGAAAACTTGTACACATGTACTATTATAGCCCGTTCGCGTTTAGAAAATAGTGATCGATTAAGCCCCGCCCCCAGACCAATCACTTTTAAAGTAGTTTTCATATGTATAAGTTTTTTTTTTATATCTGAGTCTCTCTAATTGACTTTTCTTTGACTGAGAGTAGTGGTCACCATACTCATTGCAAATGCAGCATGGTGACTTAGAACGTTTCCACACTATCCGATCCGATATCGGTGTCGGATGCCTATACGATATCGAATGAAGTAAAATGTATGAAATATGTATCTGCCATTCATATTGTCCGGCCCGATATCGGATATCAGAGCCGACAAATACGTACATTTTACTTCCTCCGATATCCTACCGGCGCCCGACACCGATATCGGATCGGATAATGTGAAAACGCTCTTACAGTATGGCGGCCTATTGAGAGAGATGCTTCCACATCGTTGAGCTTCTTCATGGGTTTCGCAATCACCAACAAAACACAACAGCACAGCGTTCGTGCTAAAATCAACGTGGCACTACTATCTTTTACTTGGAACCTGAAGTGGTCAGGGGTCGGTCATATTCCATGCTATGGCAATTAGACTGCTGACTATATAATTTCTAAATATATGAATATTAAAGACTAGTCGACCCACGCAACGTCGTTTACGTCTCCTCTTGCCCGTAGCGTAAAAAAAAAACCCGTTTTTGTACCATTCTTCATTGGTGCTCCGCTCCTATTCGTTTTAGCATGATGATATATAGCCTATAGCCTTCCTCGATAAATGTACTAACCTGAAAGATTTTTTTAAATCGGACCAGTGGTTCCCGAGATAAGCGCGTTCAAAGAAACAAACAAACTGTTCAGCTTTATAATATTATAAGTATAGATTTGATGTGGATACTGCACCCAATTACTGACATTGTATTTATTGAGACATTGATTGTTATTAGTAAGTTTGTATGGTATTATTGTTTTCTCTTTTTAAATTGTTTTTTATGGCAATACAAATAGAGGGAATCTTCTGTCTTCCATATTACAAGTTGTTACTTATTAACCGACTTCAAAAAAGGAGGAGGTTCGCAATTCGACTGTATTTTTTTGACGTGACAACGTCTTATAATTCGATGGAGCCGGCTGCACACACGAAAAAACATGACTCATGCGGCGTTACCTGACATCATGCGCTCTAAAGCGTTCTCTCATCATTTCATCAATCTCGCTTGCACTTCAAGCCTTAAATGGAAGCGAGAGATCACATCTCTCATCATTTCATCAATGTTTCGTTATGACGTTGTCACGTTAAACTGTCGTCCGTAAACAGACTTTACAGACAACCATTTTTTATTTTTTTAATGTTTGTTACCTCATAACTTTCGACTGGGTGAACCGATTTTGATGATTCTTTTTTATTTGAAAGCTGATGCTTCCCGTGTGGTCACATTTAAATTTGGTCCAGATTGAAGTCGGTTTTTTTGTTAAAATTTGTTTTGGATGCTAAGAGTCAAGAGACACATATCTAATACCTTTAAACGAGCAATTCTTGTCTATATATATATATATTGGAGAATAATAGGGCTAAATAACATATTTTTAAAGAGAAAGGTTGTGACGTCAGCCTCGCCGACGTCACTTGCCTATCTCAATAGTAGTACTCATGATTTAAAGCAATAGAAATCGCTCTCAATCAATTCATTATTACACACGTTGGTAGGTAGTGTTTATTTACACAACCAAAGACAATATTGAATTCCAAATAGTTTATTGAATTGATGAAGCTGCAGTTAAAATCATAGATCGACACAAACAGACTCAATAGGTATACTGTATTGTCAAGGTTAGGTATATGTTGCTCCATAATTTCCAGTTTCCAAAATGCGTAGAGCCTTATGAGAAGAATACTGGCAAATGAACTCATAGCCACTCTTCTAAAAGTCACATCTTAAATTATTAGTTACAAATATTTAATAGTAAATTACAACAATTAAGATGCCTAGGTACTTAGCTTATTTTACAGTTTGTCCTTCCTGGTACAGTGCTCGTACTAAAGTGATCTGTTAATTCTGTCTTTTTTTATACGAAAACCAACCGACATATGTACATTAAATATTAATGGCGTCGAATGTCGCTAACTTTACAAAACAATAAGATATGTCAAGCCTTCTTTAAACGACCTGATAAATCCTTAATTAAAGAATTAGAATTACTGCAATTAACAAAAGCTCACAGACAATCGTTATTAATCTCATATTTTAATATAATAATTGTTAGATAGTTACAAGCTTACAATTGCAATTAAGAGTAACAGTATTCCGTTTAGAAATGTTATAATCAAATAACTTAATTAAGTAACCCTTTTTACAGGACAACAGAAATAATTGTAGTTACTAAATATCAAGATATTAATTGTTAGAACATAACATTTCGTTTTGACTTTATAATTGATAGTTAAGTTTTACTGAGACGGTCAAAAATCATAAGTAGATGTTTTCGCGCCGACATATATATATATAATCTGAATCTCGGAAACGGCTCCAACGATTTACATAAAATTTTGTTTGGGTTTCGGGGGCGATAAATCGGTCTAGCTAGGATTCATTTTTAGAAAATGTCGTTTTATTCGTGTTTTTAACAATCAAATATATAAAATCAATGTACCTCTAGCGCCATCTATCGCAACTCGAGCGAACATTAAACTATACTGGTATAAAGGGCAGAATAAACAGTATCAGGGCGTACCAAGAGAGGGCGCCACTTAACTTATTTTTTTTTATTGGAAGAAAAATAACAAAAAGGTGGCGTTTGGATAGTCCCAATGTTGCCAAAGAACTTTTTAAAAAAATACCGGTCATCCAGGTACTACTATATAATTTTTGCTGTGCCAATTAAACATTTTTTATTTGATAATTGTAAAATAAAACAGGTGATGAAGACCGACTCCTAATAGTGGGTGCTACCAACCGTCCGCAAGAGCTGGATGAAGCTGCGAGGAGAAGACTTGTCAAACGTCTCTACATACCACTGCCTGACGTTGGAGTAAGTTTACGGGTGATCTTGTTATGTTTGAGCCTGCCAAAATAACTCTACTCTGCCTGATGGAAAGCATAAGCAGAATCCAACAGTGGTGGTCACCATATTCATTGTGAATGCAGACAATGCAATAATGCAGCATGGTGACCCACACCATGGCGGCCTAGTGGTTTCTGCATCTTTGGGCTGCCGATCTCACACTCACCAACGAAACACGACAGCACGAACACTGTCATTTTACGTTGATTTTCTGTGCGAGGGTAGTACCTGAGATTTTCTGAGCGTGGCTCTACTACCTTGAATGTTGGCTCTACTATCTGTTATTACTGCAGTAGTTTAAGCGGTCGCCAAACCGCTTTTTACTGCTCTGAGTGTTGTGTGTTCGAACCCCACATGGGACAACACTGTGTGATCCACAAATTGTTGTCCGAGTCTGGGTGTTCTTTGTGTCCGTTTCACGTATGTTTGTAAACTCCCCGCGACACAGGATATAATCCTATGTTATAGATCGGAAGTTGTCTGTACTAAAAAAAACTAAGTTTTATCAATCGTCGATCCCATAATAATATTACATACTAGTTGTTGCCCGCGGCTCGTATGTCGATTATCGCTGCTAATAGTACCCTTGTGTTATTCTGATGTATCAGCTATATTACTATAAAGTTTTATCCAAATCCGTTAAGTAGTTTTTGCATGAAAGAGTAACAAACATCCATCCATGTATACTTACAAACTTTCGCGCTTATAATATTACTAGGATAGCCTATCGGGGGGCACCGCAGTGCCCCCGCGAAGTCCAGCGCGAAGCAAACACTGCCGTACCATCCTTTACTGGAACCATTTCGCCGCATTTTCAGGCCCCTATTTGAGAACCTCTGGATAAGACCAAAATGCAGAAATTTTCGTCATCCAGTAAGCTATAAAATCACACTTAGTATAAAAAAATCAAGGCATTTCGTCATTTAGTTCCCAAGTTAAGCGGAAGCAAAGTTTCGCATTTATGACACTCACTCATGATCATCAGAATAGAACTAGTCCTTCCCATAAACTCAGAGAGCTGAAATTTGGTACAGAGTTAGGGTTTAATGACCACATAAAGGGAAAACTGTTATAACTAGGATAATCGAAGATCTGGAGTACCTGGTGACAAAAAAAAAAGGAAAAAAGAAAAGAAAGATTTGTAAAAATAAAAAACTACTCCTAAAAAGAAAAAAAATGTGTCAAATAAGAAAATCTAATAAAATAAATCTATATTCACGTTTCTACAAAAAGAAGTGAAATCCCACCAAAAACTTTCTGTAAAAAACTAGCCAAGTCTCGATGGAGCTGCTTGTTTATCTCTAAAAAGTAATGAAATCTAGACAAAGTCGTGTCAAGTCTAAGATTCCTTACTGCGATTTCTTTATTATTATAGTTAATGTTGTGTTGTGTGTTAACATAAGTGTTATTGAAATACGCAGCTTTATCAAGCCTACAATTGACTGGTTATTGAATCAACGTTTTCCAAGTGGCAATTTTCCATCGTCAATGGGTAGCGGTTCTGGCGACAGATTGGTGCAATGGTGTCATGGAGCACCTGGTTTTGTATCCTTGTGTACCCTTCAACGGCCAAGTCACACAACATTAACTATAATAATAAAGAAATCGCAGTAAGGAACCTTAGACTTGGCACTACTTTGTCTAGATTTCATTAATTTTTAGAGATAAACAAGCAGCTCCGTCGAGACTTGGCTAGTTTTTTACAGAATGTTTTTCGTTGGTAGGTAGTCTATACTTATAATAAATTGTAACAGTTCCAATTCTGTACATTAAAGATATTTTGAAGATTTTTTTGGAGGGCTCTTTATAATCGATACTGAAGCCAAAACTGTATTCTTTTTAATTTTTGTCTGTCTGTCTGCATCTTGGCCGCGCATCACGCCGAAACTACTGAATGGATTCAAATGAAACTTGGCATGATTTTTAAGTTCATACCACGAGGTAGGACATAGGATATTTTTATCCCGAAATTCAGCGCGGTTTCCTGGAGAGAGGGGATGAAAGTCAAAATATGTACTTAGTTGTAATTTAATAACACAGTCCGATTTTATTCATTCTTTTTTTTTGTCCGCGACTGTACACTGCCTGTGGGAAGCTGAGACAGATATGTAAATATGGCGGTACGAAGTTCGCCGGGTCAGCTAGTTTACACATATAACTGTATGGGATCGACGATTGACAAAACTGAAATCGTTGATACATGTCATGTCATCTGCGTAACACACTAGCAAAGATAACATGCTAGCGAACCAGCACATTCATTGGCAATAGTCTAAGGAGGAAAATGTGGAGATCTGAGCGTCCATTAATATTGCATCCATATCTTTAAAGCTATACAGTAATCCAGTTTGAGTTCTCCTATTTCCCTAGACAGTTTTTTTTTTATTATTATTTAAAAAGACAACTCCCGCGCTAGGAATAAATCCTGTGTTGCGGGGGACTTCACAAACATACATGAAACGGACACAAATAACACCCAGACTCAGAACAACAATTTGTGGATCACACAAAGTGTTGTCCTACGTGGGATTTGAACCCACGACACTTGGCGAAGTAGGAAACGGCGTGGTGACCGTTAAACCACTAGGCCAAACGTGCAGTCCAAATTGAGAATAAAGAAGTGGCAGCAGCCCTAATAATCAGTAATTTCGTTCCTAATCAATTTTAATATATTACTAGCTGTCCGGACAGACTTCGTTCTGTGAACCTCCCTTGGACCCGCATTTTTTAATTATTAAATCTTCCTGTGTGCCGTAAGGTTCATACAAAAAAATAAATTTGCCGAATTGGTCCAGTCATTCTAGAGTTATAGGTACACTTAACAACATTCATTTTTAACCGACTTCAAAAAAGGAAGAGATTATCAATTCGACTGTTTTTTTAATATATTTGTTACCTGGTAACTTTCGACTGGGAGAACCGATTTTGATGATTTTTTTTTTATTTGAAAGCTGGTGCTTCCTGTATGGTCCCACTTAAATTTGGTTCAGATTGAAGTCGGTTTTTTTTGTTAAATTTCTGATTATATTTATATAGACTAGCTATGCATTTAGTGAAAAGCTGTTAATTTGAAATTACAAATAGACAATTCAATCGATTTCTATAGATTTAGCAATATACAATAGGCATTATAATATGAATATAATTATATAGACTGGCTCGGTGGCGTATTGGTAGCGTATGCGACTGCTGTGCTTGAGGTCTCGGGTTCGATTCCCTGGTCGGACGGACCAAATGTTTGTATGACTTACAAATATTTGTTTCAGAGTTTGGGTGTTTTCTATGTATAATATATGAATTTATATCAGTTGTCTAGTACCCATAGCACAAGCTCTGCTTAGCTTGGGACTAGATGGCGATGTGTGTTACATGTTCGAAATATTTATTTATTTATGTTTAATATAATTGTCAGGCTCGTCAGCAGATAATATCGAACCTGCTAAAGAACGAAAACAACGAGTTAACCTCCCAGCACATAGCGGAGCTGGCCGGCCTCACAGACGGCTACTCCGGCGCTGACATGCGCTCGCTCTGTTCAGAAGCAGCCATGGGTCCGGTCAGATCTGTTCCACTTTCGCAATTCGTCAGCATTGACAGGAATAAGGTAATTTAATCAACTAGCTAAGTCCCGCGGTTAATGTTGTACCTTTATAACCGCGGGTAACGCCGCGGAGCAAAGCTAGTCTAATAAAAATTTCACTAAGTTGCTCCTTATTACATCAGGTATCTGCCAGTGAAAGTCCCGTCAAAATCGGTCCAGCCGTTACAGAGATTAGCCGGAACAAACAGACCGACAGACAAAAATTGAAACAAATGTTATTTTGGTATATGTACCGTGTATACATACATATGCATTTAATAAAAAGCGGTTATTTTAATATTACAAACACCACCTATCTATACAAATAAACCAATTTTATTTATTTGTATAGATAAGTGGTGTAGCGGTTTAAGCGGACATCTCGCTGGTTCCTACTACGCTGAATGTTGTGGGTTCGATTCTCATGAGACTACACTTTGTGTGATCCACCGTGTTTGTAAAGTCCTCCGCGACACAGAGTGTACTCCTGGTACAGGAGTTATAAAAAACCTGTATTTTATTTTGAATTGAAAACTTATGTACTAAAATACCAGCTAATTCGCGCAACTTTTTTCTGCGTTTTGTAAACGAATAATTTTTCATACCTATTGGTCGTACCGTAATATTGAATATCTTCCTCGATAAATGGGATACACAAAACTAATGTTGAATGTTATTATCACACTAATATATAAAGACGAAAGTTTGTGAGTGTGTACGTTTGTTACTTCTTCACGCAAAAACTACTGAACGGATTTGAATGAAACTTTACAGTAATACAGCTTATTCATCAGAATAACACATAGGCTACTATTTGCCGCAATAACCGACAAACACGCGGACGGAGCCGCGGGAAACAGCTGGTACTAATATAATTAGTACCAGTGGTTAGTGATATTAAAGCCTAGTTCGCACTGTGGTAGGGTTTTAATCTAGTAGCGAGTAATTTAATAGCTAAACCTGTTAGAACAGCAAAAATTTAGTCCAATACTGACTGCCTCGTTGGTCTCGCGGTTGGCGTGTGAGACTGCTGATCATGAGGACTCGGGTTCGATTCCCGGGTCAGACCAAATGTTTGTATAATCTATAAATATTTGTTTCGGAGTTTGGGTGTTTTCTATGTATACTATGTATGTATTTACAAAAAAAAGTATGTATGTATTTGTATCAGTTGTCTAGTATCCATAACACAAGCTCTGCTTAGCTTGGGACTAGATGGCGTTGTGTGTTAGATGTCCGAAATATTTATTATTATTAAGTAATTTTGTCGAGTCGATCCATATTTTTTTTCGGGTGAATAGCACCTCTCAGTACGCCGTGTTCACTGGTTCATCTGCCAAACAAGTCCGAAATTCGAGCATGTTGAATTAGCTGGAGCGGTGATATAACTTCATTTTTTTTCTAAATATAAATGTTTGTAGAATAATAAGTCCCCGCGTTATAAAACAAACAAATGAAACAATCGATCCATTTTCATGCCCATAGCTTCTGTTTATTAATCACACATATTTCCTCTAAAATATTTGTTTCGATTTGCATAATCAGTTTATTTACTTTACTAGCAGACCCACACAACCCCGTTTGCGTCTCCTATTGCCCGTAGCGTGATAATTTTCCCCCGTTTTTTAAACATTCTTCATTGATGCTCCGCTCCTATTGGTCCTAGGGTGATGATATATAGCTTATAGCCATCCTCGATAAATGTACCATATTTGGATATGGTACATTTATCGAGGAAGGCTATATGCTATATATCCGATATGAAAAATTCTTTCAGTGTTTGCACTGATAGAATTTTTCAAATCGGACCAGCGGTTCCTGAGATTAGCGCGTTCAAACAAACTCTTCAGCTTTATAATATTAGTATAGATTACGGTATAGCGGTTCATCTTACAAAACACCACTCACTCGTAAACTGTACTCGAGCAAAGTGCGAACGATTTTTGGGCAGAAGCTAGTATTTTAGCTACTAAATTAGGTCTTGCTATTACTTCTAAAATACTAGCATAGTGCGAACTAGGCTTAACGCGTTCAACCAAACAAACGAAACTTCTTCAGCTTTAAATATTAGTTTAAATAATGTGAAATTGTTCTATTTCTTTTTCAATAAGTGTACCTATTACTTTCATACAACTATCAGTAGTTAAATACACAAAATACTACCTATTTTAAAGTTTTTTACCCGACTGCGAAAGGAGGGTTATGTTTTTCGAGTGTATGTATGTAGGTATATTTCTTTGGCACGCCCTAGAGCCTAAACGGCTTGTCGTATTTTTATGTGAGTGGTGTCAATAGATTCGTCTTAGTCGTGAGAGTGACACTGGTTACATCGAAATAATAAAAAAAAAAAGGATTTTTGGTGCCTAAAAGTAATATAAAAAAAAATGTTTTCAAAATACATCGAGTGTGGTATCAAAATAAATAATTTTTTACGGTGATTACGAATATATATAAAACTTATATGTTTTTATTGTTCAATATTGACGCAGTCGGGTTTTTTATTTTTAATAATTTGTACTTGTTTCAGGTACGCCCTGTGAATATTCAAGATTTTATCAACGCTCTTCAAAGAGTGAAGCCAAGCGTGTCACAAGACGATTTGGGACATTATGTTAAATGGAATAAAACTTACGGCCAAGGTTTTTAGTTTAATAAATGAATTATACTAACGTTTATTGTTTTATTTACATTTCAGGAAATATTCTTCCATTATATAATAACAGTAGAAATGCCTAATTCAATTAATAAGTCTTTGTCGGCGATTCATCCACTTTTTTATATTTGATGGGCATCTGAGCATACATGTTAGTGATCTTGATATCCGGCGGTGGTTGGTCGATCCCACCCAAAAAAATATATTTTATGATGAGCACTATTATTTCGTTTCTGGGGAATTGGAATTTATCTATTTCATACATCATCACCATCTTCCCAGCCATTATTATTCCCGAAATTATTTGGGGTCGGCTACTAGTTTCACCGGTTTTATACTAAATATCAGTTTTTCCACGGAGCGACTGGCATGTGCTAGCATCGGACCTCCGCAACCGTGAGGGTGAACTGAATTCGAAGGTTGAATTAGTTGTCAGTATATTTTGAGGGCACTGACTTCCCAATAACGATTGTCATAGGTGTTCATAACAACCGGGGCCGACGGCTTAACATGCTCTTCGAGATACGGGCGGGAAACACCGCCATATTCCATACTCCGGGCTGCTATTAGGAATTTCTTATAAGAAAAACCCAACAGCAGTCCAACCTGAGAATCGAACCCGAGACCTCTTGATCTGCAGTCGCTTACGTTAACCACTAGACCAACGAGGTCAAGGTAGTAGAGTCGCTGATTTCAGCACGGTTGGGCCGGCTCGACCGGGGCGGTACTACCCTCGCAGCTCGCACAGAAAATCAACGTAAAATGACAGCGTTCGTGCTGTCGTGTTTCGTTGGTGAGTGCGAGACCGGAGACCAATGATGCAGAAGCATCACTAGCCCGCCATAGTGTAGGTCACCATGCTGCATTGTCTGCATTTTCAGTATGGTGACCACCACTCTTGAATTCTGCTTATGCTTTCCATCAGCCAGAATAGAGTCATTTTGGCGGCCCATACATTCAAAAAAAAGTTGCAAGTGGGCATAAATGAGTGTCCACAGTGGCGTAGCGTGGACTTACATAGACGTATGCGAAGTCACATCAGCGAGGCCCCCTTTCTTTCGCCCCCAAGATCTACCTAATGAATTTATCTTATCAACATGCTTCGATATGACATGCCTCTCGATTTCGATACTCATGGTAGTAAAAAAAATACAAATGAGTAGTGAAAGAATACTTTTTTTATTATTATTGATTCAGGGGCAAACGAGCAGACGTATCGTCTGATGGTAAGCGATTACCGCCGCCCATGGACACCCGCAACCCCAGAGGCGTCACACGTGCGTTGCCAGCCTTTTAAGAAGGAGTACGCTCGTCTTGAAGGTTTGAAGGTCGTATTGGTCCGGGAGTACCGCAGGCGGCAGTTAATTTCACAGTTTTGTTGTGCGAGGCAGGAAATTCCTAGAATACCGCACAGTTGTGGACTGCCAACCATCTAAGTGATGGGGATGGAACTGCTGTCGCGTAAGACGATGGCGGAAAGAGGCGGCTGGAATCAGTCCGAACAATTTCTCGGAGCACAACCCATAGTAAATGC